>CM077197.1:20898183-22098183 GCA_039654625.1 Rhinogobio ventralis
AATGTCATCCAAGATGTTGATGTCTTTCTTTCTTCAGTCGAAAAGAATGTAAGTTTTTTGAGGAAAACATTTCAGGATTTTTTTCCATGGCTTTGAAGTGCTTCAGAGGGCTCTGCACGATTCCAGCTGAGGAATAGGGTCTTATCTAACGAAACGACTGGTCATTTTCTAAAAAAAATAAAAATGTATATACTTTTTAACCACAATTGTTTGTCTTGTGCTGGTCTGCGACACGCCAGGCATTACGTAATCACGTTGAAAAGGTCACGCTAGACGTAGGCGGAATGGGGCGGTACTTCCGCCTACGTCCAGCGTGACCTTTCCAACATGATTACGTAATGCCTGGCGTGTCGCAGACCAGCACAAGACGAACGATTAGATGATGGATAATTGTTTTGTAAATCCCATTTAGACCTCATGGAGATTTGAGAAGAAATCGTCAAAAGGTTTCTGCTGATCGCTGTGGTAATTTTAACCACTGACTCGTCACATCCTCATCCTTTGGAAGTGTTTACTTTATGACATATACAACACAGCTACAGTGTTTGAGGGTCAAAGTAGACGGTGATCGCAGACAATCAATGAAGACTATAGGCTACAAGACTATAATTCGTTTAGGTGGTTCAGAGTCGATTCTTTTGAAAGGCATAACTTTATTTATTGTGCACTTTCGGCTTCACAATTTGCAGATTGTTTACATTCAGAGACAGTTACATCACACATTGCACGAAACAGGGATAAACTGCGATAAAACGAAACTGCCTAAATATGTTCACCATGGTCCGTTTCATATAATAAAGAATATAAACTATATATAATTGCAACATTTTAACGGTTTAAAGATTTTTTTTTTTTTTACATTTGTATCATTAGATATTTGAGTAAGCTGAAACCCGATACTTACTTTAAAAGTGAAATTTAGCAATTTCTCTCAAAAAACTGTCACTGGCGCGCAATGAATTCTGGGGTAGACAAGGCCGCGATGGATCCATCTGTTGTATCCTTCATTGCACAGGAAACAAAGAATGCATTTGGATGCCGCATTTGAAGGAGCCTTTGAACTAGGACAGCCTTCATCGCAACGCTGTGACGCAATCAGCCTTCGAAGGATGCAGCCTCTGAAATGGGACGCAGCTATAGACTCGCTCCCTTGGTCAAAATCGAGAGGTCGAAGGTCTCTCCAAATAAACTACCCTTGTTTACTTGATGAAGTTCTTCAAAATGGCGGTAGGAATTCCCCTGAGGGAAAGTGCTTAGGGAAGTTTACTAAGTGTGTGTCTAAAAGTGGAGTTAAACGCAGCCGAAGAGTAATTAGATGTGGATTATATGAAAGAAAACACCAGCAAATAGAAAAAACATCAGCGAACTAAGAAAACATTATCAGTTTGACAACATGTGCTGCAAATACTCACAACGCACATTCGATTGGGATGTTAAAATAAAATAAAAAAACCATAAAGAAACCTCACCTTTCAGGTCATCGACAACACCACTGACGAGTAGACATTGAACAATAAACATGTACCAGCCAGGTTCGTCACTTTCGGTCCCCTTGAAACAGTTTTGTGCTATTTGCAGTGCTATTATAAGCATTGTAATGTGGATCAAGTGGATGTCATAAAAAAAGTGTGTAAACTGGAATTTTGAATGAGTGGTTCATTCATAAATCCGTAAGATCTTACCTTAACTCTGTGGCAATACAAACTGGAAGACAGAACACAAGGAGCTCCGCGTAATCAAACACACCTGAACAAGCTAGTCAAGGGCTGTGTCCAAAATCGCCCCCTATACCCGTAAAGGGTCATGAAACCTTGAATGAACCCTTTTGAGATGTAAACAGATATGCACATTGCTGAAAACACTAAACGTTTTTCTGAGCAATTTCGTTCATCCGGGTTGAAAAGCAAAGTCAAAGCAACGTCACAGAATGTGAGGCAGAAGCGTGCCTTTGGAGTGTGTGACTGGCTGCAGGCACGATTCTACGTCAGCCGGTCCTCTGCATTTATTCATGAGTATGAACTCTTTTAACCCATTCACTGCGCTGTAATACGCATGAAACTGCATTACAGTGGAGAATTCAAACAACATGCAGAACGCGCATGAGAGCGGTTTCTGCGCGGAACGCTGTGATAAGTTTAACAACACTCACCAAGTGGATAAAATAGATCAGATACAGACCGCCGTGAGCATTATGTGCTCTGTTTTTCTCCCTCACGCTGTTCATTAATTTCACTTTAATGGCAATGACAACCTTTAAGTTGTAATTAAAGGATGTTTTATTAACATGGTTCGGGAGGAGCACGATCAGATAATTGACACAGGTGGAGAGCACTCAACTAATCAACAACAAGGTGTATATATACGCAGCAGTCTTACCTCTGTTTCGTTGACAGTTTATCAGCATTCCAGCAATTCGCCCTGCCAACTCACACTATCAACATGGCTCCACACGCTGCTCGAAGCAATTCTACAATGCTAAAATATTTTCCTTACAAACTTCTAAACTACCTAAAAGCCCCTTTTCGGCCACTTCCATCTGCATTATTTCAAACCAATGACTCCTCAACATCACGGTAAAAGAATTTCTGCTTTTCCTGAAGTGTAATTGGGTCTTTGCCAAGATTCACAATCGCGATTCCGTCTAACGATTCACAAATTTCAAAAATCGACGTTCTAAAGCCTTTAGTAAAGGTATGTTAATAACGTGGTGTTGTAGGAACAATGACGAGTCAACTGCGTGAGCAGTGCTCGGACAGTGTAAAGAGTGCACACTGCAGACTTGCAGTAGAAAAGTTACATCAATTCCTGTCTCAAGAAATAGGAAATGATCTTAAATAACGTATTGTTACAGACACACAGGAAGCTTTTCTTGCGATCTTGCCGCCTCAATGTGTACTACAGACAGATACTTTATACACACAAGAGTGCGTTCATCATGGGTTCAGCACGCGGTGATGAACAATAAATATACTTGCTGGTAAAGCGAATGAACATAAAGTGAGGCTAAATCACTAAAATGATGGCAATACAGCAGCACATATTGCCAAGCGATCAGCCACTAGTTGGAATACTTCTCAACTTGACGCTCACATAAGCTCGGTCATACAGTGTCACGGTTCATGAATTCACTGGCTCATTCTCTCTCTGTGTGTGAGTGTGTTTGGAGTGAGTGTGGGAGGCATGGCTACTGATTACAGGCTCATCTGATCATCATCACCACCTGTTGCTCTTCATTTACCGGTCTACTTAATGTCTTGCTAACCACATTGTGTTCGTCAGATCGTTGGTTGTGTTTCCTGTGGTCCAGTCCTGTCTTCCTCCATTATCCCCTGGTGTTTCGCTGTTCTGGTTGCTCCTGTCTGTTCTGAGGATTTCTCACCATTGTGGATTGTCTCCCGGATCTGGCTGCCCGTTGCGTCCCTGCGCCACCTGAAACAATCACAAACTGTGTTTTGAGAAATAAACTCTCTATCTTTCACTCGCAGCTGAATCCGTCTCTGTTTTATGACAGAACGATCTGACCAATCATGGATTCAGCGAGTGCATCCAACCTACAGGAATTTCTGTCCCACAGCACTGCACGCCTCGATCATCAGGAGGAACAGATGGCGGTCACGGGTCAGGCAGTACAGGCTTTGGTGGCGCAGGTGTCCGAGCTCACCAAGAGGATTCAACAACTTCCTGTTCCCACTGCACCAGACCCACCGACCGTTCCCCCCACCATCAGTCATTCCAGTCACCAGCATGAGCCGCGTTTGCCTCCACCAGAACATTATTCGGGTGAGCCTAATTATTGTAGAGCATTTTTAACCAAGTGCTCAGTGTTTTTCTCTCTCCAGCCACTTACATTTGCTACCGAACGATCGGAGGTACTGTTGGTGATCACTTTACTCTCCGGGCGCGCAGCTCAATGGGGAACGGCGGTGTGGGAGAACCAACATCAGTGCTGCTCCTCGTTCCAGGCCCTGTCCGAGGAAATGAAGCGGGTGTTCGCTTGGTCGGTGGTCGGACGTGAGGCGGCGCGGAAGCTCACCGATCTGCACCAAGGAGACCGGTCAGTCTCCGACTACTATATCGAATTCCGCACCCTTGAGGCCGAATCGAAGTGGAACGAGGAGGCGCAGTGGGACAGGTTCCTGCATGGGCTGGCTGACCGCATCCAACAGGAGATCTACGCTCTGGACCTGCCCACCAGCCTCGACGGATTGGTCGAGCTGGCTTTACGGGTGGATACACGACTGGAGCGGAGGATTCAACGGACAGCTCAGTGTCCGGCTCCAGTGGTCCCTGTGGTTTCGACAGCCAGAGTCTTCGATGCAGTCAGCCCGTCTTTCGATCACAAGCCCATGCAGGTCGGTAGAGCTCGGCTTTCCCGGGAGGAGAGAGATTGTCGCAGGGCCCAGGGCCTTTGCATATACTGTGGCGGTGAGGGTCATTTCTTGAACCGGTGCCCGGTAAAAGCCCGCGCCCGCCAGTAGAACGGAGGTTACTGACGGGCGGCATCTCTATGAAGAAACCCTCATCTGCGACTCTCCTTCCGGTAAGACTGCAATGGGCAGCCTCGTCTCACCAGTGTCAGGCCTTATTGGACTCAGGGGCAGAAGGTAATTTTTTGGACAGAGCACTCACACTTCACCTTCAGATTCCCCTCACTCCGCTCACACACAAGATTTCAGTCAATGCACTCGATGGACAAAGACTTCCGGACATTTCTTTCAAGACACTCACCATCACCCTCATCATGTCAGGGAACCAAACCACACGGAGGAGATGGACTTTTTTTATTACTGACTCTCCGTTGGTTCCCATTGTCCTGGGTCATCCCTGGTTGGTGAGACATAATCCTAGGGTTGACTGGGGACACAACTCCATCTCGGGTTGGAGTGATCAGTGTTACACCTCTTGTCTTGTGTCTGCCTGTTTGTCTGTGTCTAGTTCTGTGTTGCAGGATGAGTCGGTGAATTTGTCTAACGTGCCCCTGGAATACCTCGACCTGAAGGAAGTGTTCAGTAAGTCCCGAGCAGCTTCTCTACCTCCTCATCGTCCCTACGACTGTGCTATAAACGTATTGCCAGGTATGTCTCCGCCTAAGGGCAAGTTATATTCACTTTCTGCTCCTGAGAGGGAGGCCATGGAGAAATACATTTCTGATTCTCTAGCAACCAGGTTCATTCGCCTCTCTTCTCTAGTGGGGTCGGGGGGGTTTTTTGTGGGTAAGAAGGATGGTTCTCTGCGACCTTGTATTGATTACCGAGGGTTGAATAACATCACGATAAAGAATACCTATCCTTTGCCGTTGATGTCTTCAGCCTTCGAGAGGTTGCAGGGAGCATCGGTCTTTACAAAATTGGATTTACGTAACGCTTATCATTTGGTTCGCATAAGAGAGGGGGATGAGTGGAAGACAGCGTTTAATACCCCCAGGGGCCATTTTGAATACTTGGTCATGCCCTTTGGGCTGTCCAACTCCCCTGCGGTCTTCCAAGCACTCGTTAATGATGTGCTGAGAGACATGGTAGATGGGGGGGGGGGGGGGGGGTATTTAGCAGGCGGCTGTCCTGTGCTTTAGCCTTTTGGGGGTATTCTGGGTTCGGGCCAAATTCCGAGCTCAAAGCCCTCCCCCCGGACAGCACGCCAAATACGCATTTAAATCTATTCTCCATACATTATATGTAAGTGTGAACTCGTGAAAGTGACATTTCTGAACCTATAGGAGCCTTAATAGGAGAGAAATATCAAACGGTTTTTGCATCTGAAGTCTTCATAGGCCTTCCACTCATAGTACACTGTACTGTAGTTATGCTGTATTGTGCAACATGTTGCCACTTTCTGTCCAATCAGATGCTATCTAGAATCTAAAGTGTCCCGCCCCCTACACTATAAATAGACGCTGAAGTTGTGGCTAAAATCTGTCACTTGTTTACTATTTTCTACATGGTGAATGGCACATAGTGCACTATACAGGGGATAGGGATAAATTCAGATTCAGTGTAAATATTCTTTCTATTGGGGCGAATGAAGTCTGGTTTCACATTAGTGTCACACAAACCGCCGAGGCAAAATGCTATTTTGAAGCGATATGGAGGAGATTAGGAGGAGAAGCGGTTAGAGATTAGGAGGAAGCTGCGGCTTTACCAAGCTCAATGGCTCTGGCCGAACTGTGATATAAACAAAATGCTATTTGCTATTTAAAAAAAGGGGAGGAGCTGTTCGATTATGTCCCGCCCTGTCTTCCTGTTTCAGAGTGAAATTTTAAAGGCAAATTTTTCACCGTGCTTGCAGAGAAAGGCTTACCAAAACAAAGTTACTGACCTGGGTTGTCCTTTTTCACATTTACTGGGTTGGAAGATTCACCGGGGACCCGATTATAGCACTTAAACACGTAAAAAGTCAGATTTTCATGATATGTCCCCTTTGGTTCAGATCTAATTGTACTTGCCTTTGTTTTATGTCCATAAAAGTGAATCTATCCATCATATAATTGCTCCACACAGTTTTGGGGAGTTAATAAAGGCCCTCTGAAACGAAGTGGAGCGTTTGTGTAAGAAAAATATCCATATTTAAAACTTTATAGACGGTCAGTGGTACGCAAGTTGACTTACGGCGAAAGAGTAAACCCCTGACGCATGCATATTGATGAATGCAGAAGCACAGAGGATAGAGCAAAACAAAACACCAGTCATGAATTAGTCTAAAACGAGAATTTTTAAAGAGAAATGACAGAGGATTTCGATATATATATAAGAAAAGAGGGGCTTGAGTTTGTTGCCCAGCCCTATCCACGAGAGGCGTCAAAGCTTGCGATGCTCCTGTACATCGCGGCAGGGGTTTACTCTTTTGCCGTAAGTCAACTTGCGTACCGCTGACCGCCGGAAACTAGTTATTTTAGTCTATAAAGTTTTAAATATGGATATTTTTCTTACACAAATGTGTCACTTCGCTTCAGAAGGCCTTTATTAACCCCCTGGAGCCGTGTGGAGCAGTTATATGATGTATAGATGCACTTTTATGGACTTCAAAAACAAACCATCAAGTCACTGCCATTATAAAGCTGGGAAAAGCCAGGACTTTTTTAATATAACTCCGATTGTATTCGTCTGAAAGAAGAATGTCATATACAGGAGTAAATCATGGGCTAATTTAAATTTTTGGGTGAACTATCCCTTTAACGTTGCTGTTTCTTAAGAAATTCAACTGACAGCTTCACTAGAATGATAATTCACATATGCACAATCTCTTTCTCTCTCCCTCATTTATTCATTCAAATAAATATAATCCAACCATGCTTATAGCCCATAGCCAAAAAAAATTAAAAATAAAATTAACTGTTAGTTTTACCCTTCCAGTCCAATTGTGCTCCACAAACATTAAGGACAGCTTTAACTTAACTCTTTTACAGCTGGGTGTATATACTGCACAATTTTAGTGCACTTTCATGTCGGGTGGTTCTTTACCTCCATCTTGTTCATTAAAATGTAATACACACCTAGCCATGGATTAGCCCTTACTTATGTGAAAGGTTATAGGTTACACAAAGTAATAAATGAAGGGGGACAATAACTGTGGAACATATATATTCTATATACTGAATTCCAATAATATTTCATTTTTATTTCATTTTTATTTTTATTTAAGGTTAGATTTGTGAATAAAAGTCTGAGAGGATAAAGAGGAGGTTGCTGTACAGTATTTAAACATAATTGTGTCTCTCAGCATTTTTTTTCTTCTTTCAGAAATGCATGTTATTGTGCAAGTTACACAGACTGTCAATGGAGTGACAGAAAGCTTTCAGATTTCATCAAAAAGATCTCATTTATGTTCCGAAGATTAACAAAAAGGGTGAGTAATTGATGACAGAATTCTCATTTTTGGCTGAACTAACCCTTTAACTTCTTTTACCTGGAGTGTTCAAAGCATTGTGATTTGATAATGCTGACCAATATACCATAATAAATTCACTGGAAATAGTATGAATACTTTCCACAATTCAAGATTAATATCAAACATACTATATGCCTGTGGGGAAAAGTGTAACTGAAACTTGAGAGTTTCTCTGATTCTTTTTGTTTGTTTGTTTTTCCAGACTACATCCAAAATAGTATTTCCACATCTGAGGTAAAGGCAGTTATAAGAACTACGTGGGATAATGAGGATAAGCTCATTAAAAACAAAACCTCCCTGAATAATATGAGAAGATATATGCATGATTGTATGGTTTGTAAATAAACACTTTAAATACATTGTCTAACTCTCAGCCTGTTAATTGAAATTAAAAAAAAAAGTTAAATCACATTTATTGTTGCGTTGCTGTTTGAGACATTTTGTACCTTAATTCATTATATTGCAGATGTGTGAAAATAAAACTTATTCTGGTTGTATTTCAATATTGTACAGCATTTTATTAGTATTGCACTTTGGTAGTATTGTAATTGTAGTTGTATTATGTATTGCAGTATTATTGTAGTACTACTTCAGCTGTATTGCAGTACTACCACAGTTATTTTGCAGTATTATTGTAGTAATACTTAAGCTGTACTGCAGTACTACCGCAGTTATATTGTTTTTTCGTGTCCAAAAAACTGCATTTTTATACATAAACAAAAACTGCAGTATTACTTAAAAAAACTGCAGTATTTTTTTGTAAGGGATAGGATGCCATTAAATTTCATGTAAAGGCAGGCGTCCCAAAACTTTTGGCAATATAGTGTATTTCATATAATCTAGTGCTCTAAACATTGACCAGCACCGTGTATGCACACATGTTTAATCATGTCTTCTTCAAATGAAATATATGTGCAAATAAGGACAATGATACAGCCTTACATCTTATCATGAACGCGATGATTATTCTGATACACAGAAGACAATGATGTAGGTCGAAAATTCAAAGAAGAATGGGCAAAAAGTAACTGCCTTAAAACTAATGTGTGTCGTTTTAATGAACTGTGACTGCTTGGTATACACATACCTGAAGCGAACGTACTTACCTGTGATCAGCCCCGCACCGAGTGATCTTCATAGTATCTGCACCAATATTCCTTGCATACTCACTTTGCACTCTTAGCATCTTAATAAACACTGTGTTTGGATTCACTTACCTCTGCCTCCTTGTCTATATCCTGACAGAACTAACATGAACAAACCATGAACAGCTGTATTTTTATTAACTAACGTTAACAAATACAGTAACAAATGTACTGCTCATGGTTAGTTCATGTTAGTTAATACATTAATGATAACAAATGAAACCTTATTGTAAAGTGTTACCTTTAAATGTTCTACCGCGTTTCTCCTTCGTTTTGGCAGTTGTTATATAGGGTTATATTTTTCAAAATGCATCAATGTGCCCTCAACTTTTATTGGTTGTTGTCTCCCCTCTTCTCCCCTATACACTTCCACTTTTCCAAAGCTTTACATGCCCATTTTTTGAGACTTTTTGCAACACTGAGATGTGAACGACCAGGCTAAAACAGGGGGGTTTCATGACACTTTAAATAGGGCACTATTTGAGGGGACAGCCATTTGCAGTGGTGTCCGAAACCATAGTAGACGTTATTGAGTGCACTCATTCAATCCCAAAATGCACCACAATAACGAGTGTACAACTGATGTCCACTCAACGGCTAGAGAATACCCATAATGCAGTGAGAGTCGCGCGCTGAATAAATTCCTGCATCTCGCTAGAAGATAGCGCCCGCAACTGAATCAATCATCCATCCATTTTCTAAACCGTGCTGGTCCAGCGTAATATCATACAGGTATAAATTCCTTTTTAATTGATTCAGGAGAACATTTAAAGGTAGACAGGGCGGGACATAATCGAACAGCTCCTCCCCCTTTTTTAAAATAGCCAATAGCATTTTGTTTATATCACAGCTCGGCCAGAGCCATTGAGCTTGGTAAAGCCGCAGCTTCCTCCTGTTCTCTAACCGCTTCTCCTCCTAATCTCCTCCATATCGCTTTAAAATAGCATTTTGCCTCTGCGGTTTGTGTGACACTAACGTGAAACCAGACTTCATTCACCCAAATAGAAAGAATATTTACACTGAATCTGAATCATTCCATATCCCCTGTATAGTGCACTATTTGTACACTACTTCTAGCAGACCAATCACAGCGCTTGCGGTCTGCGTCGAATTGACAAGTTTTTACATTTTTGGAGAGGTGCACTTCAGGCTACGCCACAGGCTATGCATGCTACATACAGCCTTTGATGTAGCTACGATGTTCATAAAATTAAGCTTGAACCACTGTAGTCACATAGACTATTTTAACAATGTCTTTAACAAAGCACATGCTGAACTCATCAAAAAGTAGCTACATTAAAGGTCCACTATATAACTTTTTTTTTTTTGTTCAAAATTAACAAAATTTAACACATCAACACATCTTAAATCCTTCTTCCAAAAAGTGTTTTTGTCTTACCCTGATTCACTATGGTAAGCCTATTATATTTAGATCTGACAGGATGGTTTTCGCTGGAAATTCCGTACATTCGTCACTCGCCTGTACGTGTCTCGTTATATAGAGAAAGGTTTATCCGGCTACTTTGACGCATATGGTGTGGGAATGGCATAGGTTAGTTGTCACAAGGTGTAAGAAAGGTTGACATGGAGCACGCTAAACCTAGTGGTGGCAAGATTAAGTTTCATGAAGCTTTGAAGCTTTCCAGCCAGATCTGTTAAAAAGTGGTTCATTTCAGGCTTCGAATGCATGCAGGGACACCTGCTGGTCAATGGAAATAATAAATTGTCAGGAGTGTGACAGGGCCAAAATGTATTACATGGTTCATGATACATATACACATAAACACATGTACGAATGAATGAATGATTGAATAAATGAATGAATAAATAATAGTTCTGTGAAGTTTTTATGCTCAGTGTTGTTTCATAATGTTTCATAATTTTGTGCCAAGTTATTTACGGGATAAAAGAAGGTGAAGGTGATTAAGGTGGACTGGACGTGGAAGTGCTTGTGTAACGTGAGAGGGAAAAAAACACATTGTTCCATCAAAAGTGAACCCCTTCTTGCCCCTTCTCGAAGCACTGCACTCAAACGAGGCTTCTAACATCACCGGTGACGTCAAGAGCCAGTGTTGCCAGACGTACGATAATTTATTGTATTTGACTCTCTCTCACAAGCACAAGTTAACGTTCCTGCCGAGGCTTTTAGGTCAGTTGTTTCCAAGCTGAGGTTGATAGTTTAACAATAAAATATAGACAATGAGTATTGATGTAATCACGCCACTCGGCTGTCATCCAGTGCCCTGCGTAAGCGTGAGCTCCCTGTCGTAAGCTAGTAAGGACGAAGGACTCCCACTTAACACAGGAATACCAAGGTACACTGGGAAGCATATTCCAGGTGGAAGTATGTGCCAAGTGCCTGCCCGTAGGGAGGACTTAAGGATACACATATGACCCGCGAGGGGCTGCATATGGAAGAACTCTAGGCTGCATATGGAAGAACTCTGGGGTAACCAGCCGAAGGTGGAAGAATTTTACCCCCAGGGGAGCCAAGGGCTTGCCGAGGGAAATACACATGCTCAGAGAGGCTTACAGTGGAAATACACATGTGGGGGTCGCCCATGGGGGGAACCATGCACACGGTGGCACCTAGCCTAACGCGAGGGCCTGACCGAGTGGGCAGACACACTGGTGTCGGCATCAACAGTGCTGGAGGAACTCAGGGCTTCAGGGAAATTCACCTGAGGGAAATATCGCACGTATCCAGTCTGTGGAGTGGAATGGCGAGCAAGCGATGACACCTGAGCCTTGTCCATCACCGGCCACTAGTAGAGGCGAGTACATGAGAGGAAACTGGCTCCACTCGGAGATTATAGAATCTGGCGAATGTGTTGGGTGTCGCCCAGCCTGCAGCTCTGCAGATGTCTGTTAGCGAGGCGCCATGCACTAAAGCCCTAGAGGAGCACACACTCCGGGTGGAGTGCACCCTGACCCCTAGGGGGCATGGACGCCCCTGCATCTGGTAAGCCAAGACATTGGCGTCCACTATCCACTGAGACAACCTTTGCTTGGAGAGAGCCTCTCCCTTCAGCTTCCCACCATAACAGACAAAGAGCTGGTCAGAGGTCCTGAAACACTGTGTTCTGTCTGACAGAGCAGTGCCAAGGCTGGGTCTGCCTCCTTCAAAGGCAGCGCTTGCAGGTTCACCTGGGAACCTTGGGCACATGTCCAGGCCTGGGTCTCAGGATCACATGAGAGTTGGCCGACCCGAATTCCAGGCATGCTTCGTCAACCGAAAATGCCTGCAGGTCCCCTACCCTCTTGATGGAGGCCAAAGCGTTCAGGAGCGCTGTCTTCATCAACAGGAACTTAAGCTCGACTGACCGCAATGGCTCGAAGGGAGCCCTCTGCAGAGCATCTAAGACTACTGAGAGGTCCCAAGAGGGTACGAGGGGAGCGCGAGGAAGATTCAGTCTCCTCGCTCCCCTCAGGAACCTGATGACCAGGTCGTGCTGACTTACCTTTTTCGTCTCAACAAGGTTGTGGTAGGCTGATATAGCGGCCACATAAACCTTCAGGGTGGAAGGAGACAGCCTTCGTTTCAACCCTTCTTGGAGGAATGAGAGCACGGACCCGATCGGGCAGTTCCAGGGGTCTTCTTGGCGAGAAGAACACCAGGTGACGAAGAGGTTCCACTTCAACGCATAGGCATGTCAAAGTGATGGTAGCCACCACCTGAGGGCAGAGAAGGCGGAGAAGGCCGATGAACAGTTGCGGGAAGACAACGGGGACTTCCAGGGCCGCGTGACCTCCTCATGCACTTCCGGGAAAAAAGGTATTGGGGGCGTGGCCTGACGGATACCAGCTGGATGCAGATCACTGCACAGATCAGCAGGCAGGCAGTAAGCGATCGCTGGAACCCGCCGTAGCACCAACACCGACTGGAAAGCTGCTCGTCTCGAAGATGCTTGACGATAACTCAGAAGGCTTGAGGAGTGAAGAGATAGATACTCTTGGCTCCGAAGCAGAAACATAATGTGATGTTGCCAGCGTACTTCCTTATATACCCACGCTGTGGGGCGGAGTCACGCTATGCAAATTCCACATGCCCATGGCATTGGCACTGCCATTGGGCGCTTTCTAGATCACAAAGATGATAGGCTTCCAGGGCGAAACCCCCATTTGTCAGTCACTGACGTTATTTGGAGTGACTGAACGAAAGGGAACTATATTCAGCCGCAGACAGGCATATACATAGTGTAACTTCAAATGCACTATACTATTATTTATCCACCTCTTTATCAGTCGTGATATGATTTTATGAAGCAACGTTGAATGACACACTGAAATAGCATGGATTTAGGAAATGTGTGTTCTACGATTTGGTTTTTGTTCTGTTTAATTAATTATAAAGATTTAATTATTGTCAAGTTTGTAACAATTCTCAATGATCAACTCTAATCACTAATCACAATTTTATTATTTATGTCGGTTGTTAGCAAAGACAATATTACCTATATATTACCAATTTAGTGCTGTAAACTGCATGACATCTACCGAATTCATGTTGGCTCTAGTAGAAAAACCCCCCAAAATATGTTGATTTATAATATATTAGGCCTAATGCATAATATATATTGGCTTTTTAGTATTTTTATTTTATTATTTTATTTGAATGACAAACTGTTTCTTCAGTTCTGTATTATCTTGTAAAATTCCCATACATGTCCAAGGTAGCAAATTAATTTACATGATATTCTTGTGGAAAAAGCCTGGCCTCACACAAAACCACTGAACAATGCCATTGGCATTTTGACAGTAAAGGAAGACAACAGCAACATCCATCCAGCTTCTCTGCTATGTCTGTGTAGTGTGATAGTTCCCAAAAAATGTCCTTTCTCATTGATGAGAAATATGGCTGCACTGCACTATTACTATTGTATAATCCATCTTGATCAAATCAGATTTCCTCCCATGATCCTAACTAAGAAATTAATCTGTTTCTTGTAGCATTTGTTGTGTTCTTACCTACAGAGGGCGATATTGTACTTTAACAACCTCTCTCTCTCTCTCTCTCTCTCTCTCTCTCTCTCTCTCTCTCTCTCTCTCTCTCTCTCTCTCATATAACAGGCTTTCTCTTTCTGATTTCCACTGTTTTTCCCTGACATTGATGACCAAATGGCTGTGAGCAGGCACAGTAGGGCAGCGTTTTGTACAAGGCAGTTTTGCGGATAACAGTGAGATTATGTTTGCCATCTAAAGCAGGTTTTGTGCAAAATGAAGGTGACAGGCTGAAAATTAGTGGAAAAGCTTCAGAGACAGTCATTCCATTTTCTTTCGTTGCATCACCTTTCTGTATTTGAAGTCTCTTTGGCCACGTCATAATGCGACTTAAATCTTCAGCAAACAAGCAGAGTGCAAGCACTTAAATTAGTGTCAAACCTGTAGATTACGCATTAAAGATCAGAAAAGCAATATGTGTATGCAGCAGTGCCAAGCAGGGCATCTGTCATGAAGGTTAGTCGTCTCCACCAGCTTCTACTCCAAAACAAAACAGCAGGAACATGAACCCAGCAGAGATCTGAGGAACTGTATGTGCATGTGTGTGTGAAAGATATATAGCTGAGGAGGATAGCTGTGGATTAATGAGGGATATATAGAAAGATGAAAAGAAATTAAGGTTGTAAGGCTCAGATCAGGAAGTCAGTTCTAGATTTGCTAGCTATTCATCCTCTTATAAAGCTAAAGTTTGTTCTTGTATACCGCAACATATGGATAATGCAGAAGTTATGGCAGCTGTGTTTAAGTGGTTGAGCAGAGACAATTCTTCCTGTCTCTTAAATATGCCCATACAGAGTACTTGTTCTGTGACTAGTTATTCAGTTTCGTTCATTATGTCAGATAATGAGACTGTATTTATGGTGAATATGATCAATTTACGATATAAACCTACAGTACAAAAGCTGTCTAGTCAACTGAAATATGGTCTGTTTAATATTATTTTGCAATGGTCACAAGTCAGTGAATTTTTAAACCGTGGAAAAATATTAACTGTCAACCATTTTATGATGAGAAGCGATGAGAAATGTATGAGAAAAGTATGATGAGTAAATTAATACTTTAATTCCGCAAAGATGTATTCCTTCTTAGTATTCCTGAATCAATTCATTATAAACAATATAACAAGAAAAAAATAATGCAATTATAAAAGAATGCCTGTTTTTCCATATTTTTTTGTAAAAATTGTATAGGGTTGCTAACCACCTGAGGTGTATAAGAGTTTATGTATATTTTTTTCTGCTCAACAAAAATGTAATCTTTAATGACGAAATAAATGCAATTCACATTTATTCCACAAGGTGGCAATGTCTGTTACACAATGATGAAGTGACATTTTACTCATAGTTACCACAGGCAGAAAACGAAAGAATAATAAGTATAATCTGCGATTTACTGCAGAGCAAGTACTGAATGCAATCAAATATTAGTGTCGCTGTCACTTGATGGTGGATCTGGTGAAGAAGCTGTCAGCGATCAAAATATTGATTTTGAAGATGCTGAAAACTATAGTTTTGAGAATATGTTTGAGATGGCGAATATGAGCCAGATGCTGAATGTACTGGGAAAGGAGCTCTGACAAGGACAGTGATGATGGGATAAAACATCTGCTCAAACTGAACCCTTCCAAGCTCCAAAAGGTAACAAGATGTGCTTTATTTTATTCTTCTGTAATTGTTACTCTAATTTCAGGAGCGTTTTATATTATCGCGACTAGTAAAGATATATTCGTGTTAGATATAGATCCGGGTCGCTAAAGACCCGAATATGATTGATTGGTGAAACAGTCATGCATTTCAAAAAGTGTGTAAAAAAGTGTATAATTCAAAAGATAGCGTATTATCTTAAAACAAGTCTTAATATCTTACACAAATCTTTTTATCAAATAAATTCCTTTAAGGATTTACCTACTGCATGAAATAATTTAGATGAACAGGACTGCTGAGCCTTTAGTGACTTCAGTGCCCCAAGGTAAGGCCACATAAGGTCAAGGTAAGGCCACGTAAGGTCATCATCATCAGAAACAAAACCAAAAAGACGCAACACATATAGACTTGATTTATAGCAAAATGGCACTTTCAGAGTGCACAGTAGGTCCTGTGATCTGCCTGTGGATGCTAAGAAGGGCAAGTGAAGGTGGCAGAGAGGATTATGGGCCACAGTTGTGGCCCCATGGTGGCCCATAAAGAGGAGTTAATGGCTTGGTGTGGAGTGAGAGAACTCCTGTGCCACGAAGGCTGTGAAAAGCGATGACTTTTACAGCGCTGATCCACAGCCTGTCGCACGCTCCCCTTTTCTTACTCGGCAGGGATTAGCAGGACTTTCCTTAGGATTTATGGCAAATGAACCGCTCTTAATGACGCCACAGTAGTCATCTCGTACGCGCTGCCGTGCGGATAGTGCCACGTACTCTGTGTGAAGCCCAGGCCACACGTGCAGCTCTGAAACTCCCTCAGCAGGAGCAACATTTACGTGGCGTGAAAAAAGATGGCTGCAGAGAGGGCTAGTCTCAGGCAGAGAGAAGAGGCTGCTCAATGTCACATTGAGGAGGAGGAGGAGGAATACAAGATGGCAAAATATGTGTGTATGTGTATGCGGGCTGGTGACTTACTAGAATGAGTGTGATGACCTGGGCAGAGTGTGGAAACTGAAAGAAAGGATGCAGCGACAGGAGTCAAAGTACATGCTGCCCCCTGCTGAACACATCATACGAGAGAAGGTGCTGTTCTTTCAAATAATGATCCAGACAGCAAATATATTGTCACTGTAGCTGTATCTTACTCACTGATCCCTGTTTTGATGCAAGTGCATATGACTATGCCTCTGCATTCATCTTCTGATGAATACTGTTATTCAGCAACAGTTCAAAGTTATGGCCCATGCAAAAGAACACGGCATGTTTTAGACCGTGCAGGAGAGCAGGTCTAAGAAGTTTTTTTTGTTGTTAAAAACAAAACAAAACGTTAGTTTATATATTTATATTCATGAGGAAAAGCTTAGAAATGGTAAAAGTTATCAATTTATTATTTTAATTTATTTTAGATATCTATTTTTATCCTGTTACTAAATTTATAATAATAATAATACAAACAAACAAAAGGAACCTCATCCTTTATTCTGAAAAAATAGGCTCTTTTTTCCCAAATCCTTGATTTCCTTGACCAAGCCTGTTTTGATTTAGGATAGCTGGATCAATGTGCACTGACCGCCGCAGTGTTCTTGTCAGAGAACTCAGAGTCATTGATAGATGATAGCCTTTTAATGATTGATTTGGCATCAACATAGATGGACATGTGAAAGGTTTTTCTAGAACAATGAAAGAGAAATAATAATTAACATATAAATCATGACAGATATAAATGAACTCAACATAAAGTATTTTCTTCCTCATTCAAGTTATAGCGATCACTATATTAAACTTCAAAGGATTGACGGCCTATGATACAGCGCGTAACTCACGTGAATAGATCGCATTAATATAAATGAATAAAACTTATAAACAGTATCTGCAATGAATAGACTTGCAATACAACATTAATATTCAAATAACACTGGACTTATGCTGCGCTCCAGGCAACCTATAACCCGTGTTTTTCCAACCTTCTACCCGTGAAAGTGCACTGGAAAGGCAGTCAAAATCGTGACTTCCCACCCGTGAACTCGTACTAGATCAATGTACTCCCAGTTACGCGCTCTGACGTCACATAGCCCGTGAAAAAACAATGGCAGCCCCTACAGATGCGATGTTTATGAAAGCCGTACACGGTGACGTAAAATAAAAGGTATAACAGCTTCTCTTGCCTTATACGCTGTTTTTTCTCCTCCGTTTCCCTCAAATAAGGAGTAAGCACCTTTGGCGATATTAATGATTGTAAATGAGCATAAGCCCCCTTACGGTCCGCCATGCTTTGTTTACATCAAACACAATTCTTTGCACTCAGGCAGTTTGGCGTGACTTTGCCTGGAACGCTACAAAGTCGTGAGTCGTGGTTTGAAGTCGTAACTTATGGGCTCAAAAACCTGCCTGGAACGCAGCATTACTTGTCCGTTACTCATACAATGTTCTTAAAGTGCGAGCAATCCAGTGAACTTTCCAGTCAGAATGGCTCTACAGCGCTACGCATATTCTCAGTCTACTAAATTAGCATAAGCTGTGCATGTTGCGCAATATTGTGACGTGCAGCGCTGATTCTGTGCGCATCTCCGGTATTATGCTGAACATGGAGAATTCAGAACAAAGCCCTTGCTTACATATGGTGTGATAAGCCCTCTAAACCAGTGTTTCCCAACCCTGTTCCTGGAGGCACACCAAGGCTGCATCTGAAAGCTTAAAAACGTTGCCTTCAAAGGATGCATTCCAAGGTAGGAAGGCATCAAGGCACATTCGAATCCAAAGTCTCCTGAGATACCTTCATCTGATCGATTTTTGAAGGCAACATAGATGTATCCTGTGCTTTCCATTCTGTGACAGCTGAGCTAAAAAATAAAGATGGCATCTGAAAGTTGCGGTTGGTGGTCAGTTTGTGTGTAAATGTAAGTTTTTGGCCAATGTTTTCCACTTCTGATGTCTTTTCAAGCAATAAATTACTATTGTAGTAATTAAATATTTGCTTAGTTATCACCAATGCTCTCTCTATCTTGCTGTAGATCATTAAACCATTATGCTTCCTCAGAAGTCTGTCCAGATTCAGTTTTGTGAGGTTCCTTTGTGCTCAAACACTGCCTACAAAGTCATTGCCTGATAAGGCAGCGAGGCAGCAAGTCAGCTGCCTAAGTTTTCGGATGTAGCCCAACACTACACATTTTCAAACTCTTCCTAATCAAACACACCTGGATCAACTCCAGACTCCAAGACCAGAAATGGATGGTTCAGATAACCCAGACACCCAAAATGTGCATTGTTGGTGTGCCTCCAGGAACAGGGTTGGGAAACACTCCTCTTACCCAGTGCGTGTTGTACATTTCCGTCCAGGGGTGCGTTTCCCAACTATGTCTGTAAGTTCCGTCGTTATCAGCATAGTTCAACCAGTCGGTGTTTCCCGAAACCATCGTTCCAATGAACATTCGCAAACAGTGTTGCAAAGTTAATAAATCCTTATCTTGAGCAAAATAAGCAAGCTGACATTCAGTGCAATCTATATCTTTTATTTTGAATACATACAAATGTCATTTATGTCTTTTAGTTTGTCAAGAGATTTAAAGCACCTTTTTTTGAAGAATGTGCGGACGTGTTCTAGTACGTAAGAACAAGCCTATTTGAATCTGGAAATAAAGCAAAATAACTGATAAAAATAAGAATAAGTCCTCAGGTGCCATGTCCATAATTTATAGCAAAAAAATCTAGCATGAATTTGATCTCAAACTAATTCATTAAAAGCAGTTATTACTCCACCACCTGCGTTACATCCTTAACCAACGTGGTTGAACGACAGATTTGCGACAATACGGTTTTGGGAAACAGTCGTGACTAGCTAGTTGATTTCTTTAACGATTCATCGTACTATGGTAGTTAAGCAGTAAGTTACGTCGTTGTACGGGAAACACACCCCAGGACAGTTGGTATGCAGATAACAACAAACTAGTAGCAAAGCATTTATCGTGAAATTACCACCCTGTAATGCTTTCTAAGCCCAGGGCTTCCGTGATGAGGGCACCCTGGTGAAATTGAAACCTTGGATTACTCTGAAAGCCAAAGCCCTGTCATCTTACCTGTCATGCATGGCCAAACACAAAATATGGAGTGACTAGTGCTTCAACACTTTCTAAAAGATGACAAAAGATGGAATGTGTTAAAGTGTCAGATTTACAGAATCAGAACTGCAAGCAAACATCCGTGCAACTAAAATGTAAAGGGAGGTCAATGTTGTGACTTATTATTTAATCATCTTACAGTATGACTATATTCCTTCTAAAAGCATAAAAAGGCAATGCAAAATGTTAATATCAGCCTCTTGTGGTTTTACACAGTGAGATCTGACATATTATATGTGAGAGTCAGTACGTGAAAATTCTTCATTTACACTGTTGGTGAGGTAGAGGAACATAATTATTTCATCTTTAATTAACAGACATTCTTTCACTAGCAGGTATTGAGAACAAAAAGTCATCATTATTCTCTTAAAATTTAATTATTTTCTACAGACAATAAACCACTATGTTGGACTTTACCTTTTAATTAGGGATGTATGATATATCAGTCCCATATCATTTATTGGCTGAAAAAGTTGATATTAGATATTTAATTGTGCATGTTCATTTATCTCTCTCTCTCTCTCTCTCTCTCTCTCTCTCTTTGTGCGCATGTGCTAAGTGAGAGGGGCGGAGCGTTGAGTGTGTATCTTTTCTTTCCTTTCTTAAATTTTGTTGGAATATTGTTTAATTCAGTTTGGGAGGGTAAGGTAGTTTATAACATAGCCTATACCTAAGCATCTGCTCCTGGTTTGTATCAGGAGCATGGCTGCCCCAGGTAGTGGGAGTTTTGATTTCCTGACACGGGATCATGGTGTCAAAATAGACTCCGCTGTGAGTGTGGAAGAATGCAGTCTGGCTATAGGTGAAGTGATTGGTGCTGAAAACCTCGTGTCTGCATCCCGCATGAACAACGCTACTGTAGTGTTTGTAAAGACAGTTGATTTAGCAAATCAGATAGTTGAAAGTGGTGTAGTGGTCAATGTTCACCCAAGTGCTTCCCCTTTCTACTCCCTCAAAGAGAGTGACTTTGTCTAATGTGCCACCTTTTATCTCGAATGAGGTTTTGACCGGAATGCTTTCTTGCTATGGCAAACTTGTTTCTCCGATAAAGATGATTCCAATCGGGTGCAAGTCCCCGCTATTGAAGCATGTTGTATCTTTTAGGCGTTATGTCTATATGATTTTGCAGGGTAATTTGGATTAATTGGATTTGGCTTTAAATTTTCATCAAGATGAATTTAACTATGTAAACAATTGTATAGCTTTTACAGTATTATTGCTGTATTTCCAGCTTTGTCTTACTGTAGAAACTATTTACAGGAAAGATGCTGTCAATTTATGCTATTCTTTGAAAAATACAAAAGAGTGGGGAAATAATTACAGTAATTCTTATATTACTGTTAAATTGATGACAGTAATATTCCAACAGACAAGCCAGACAGAGGACGTTTTTTGGTTTATTGTGGTAATTTCAGTTTAGGAATTTTATAATACATCGTTTCATAAGGTATACAATTTTGTGGGTTGGAGATGTAGTCTCATCCAATGATCAATAATATAGGCTAGGTAAAATAGATAAAATCAATTCTCATGAGATTTTTTTAAATTATTATTTTGCTTTCTATTTACACACTTAATTACATAAAGAGTGGAATCGCATGGGATTTACACCTGGCAACCGATCATCTAAACCGTCAGCCGGTGTCCTGACATTTCATCCTACCCATCAGATTGTCCTACCAGGGGTTACTGCGCATGTGCACATCAATATTTTTTTTTTTTTAATTTTTTATATTTACATAGTTTTAAAAGTAGGTTTAGGGTAGGGGTAGGTATGGATATTAATAAAGCCTCAAATCACATGAATATGAAGCTGGCAGCACAGTCTGATAGGTAACTTTTTTTGCTGTCGAATTGTGCTACCTACTGTTTTAATGGGAGGTAGAAAAATCTGACAAGGTAGGACAAATCGTCAGAACACCGGCACTCAAATTTTCCAATTCATCCTGAGCCTTTGAGGACGGGGCACTACCAGCAAGAACCAGCCAAGTGAGATGTAAAATTTTATTCAATGTCTTAAAGATGTGTATTTCTAAATATTCCCCCCAAATGTTCGTTTTACCATTAAATAATTGGTGATGAGTTTGATATAAAGGTAGCTTTGTAACACAAACATTCTAGCCAGTTAGCCAAATAGTTATCACAAGGTTTGCTGTTAATTTTTGTTCATAATTTCAAGTTTAGAACAAAGTAATCGAAATGTTCTTGTTTCTGAACATTTGTGTGTACACCGTGGCCTGTCGCGATCGAGGCCTCATACTCGTCCCGTCTATGCCTACAAGGCTATGTTCGAAATCGACCTATTACACTTATGTTATGCACGACTTAAAGAGACAGCCAGTGTTTTCAGTCATATTATACATTTATAATGTGAGTACAACCGATGTAAATACACTCTTTAGGTTAATACAGAGGTAAGAAATGTTCAGCTATTAAAGAACGCATTAAACTTCATAAAATGAGAGCGGTTTTAGATTTGTAACACAGATCGAGGATATCAGGGGGGTATTCCAGAAAGCAGGTTATGTGACATACCCGGGTATGTTTAAGAGTAAGTAAACGGATAACCTCAACTTTTGGTTCCAAAAACGGATGTAACTTACAGGGTATGTAAGTAGCTATAGCAACTCACTCTCTGAACATAACCTGCTCCAGAGCAGCTTCTGTTCCAGGGTTAGTTTGCTTAAGAGGTATTTAGATGTGTGTTATATAATTAATATAGTTATATTAATATAACCAAATTTTTTATATAGTTACAGTTATATAATATACAATATTATATATTAATTCTAAAGCACTATTACAACAAGGTAATGTATAAATGTTAATTCAATTCAAATATGTTTATATTTATTTTATTGTCATCTCACACATGGATCTGCATTCAATTAATTAGCATAAAACAAACAATATAATCCTTATTCTCAGTGAATAAAGATGACTTATTAAACAAAAATATTGAAAAAAATGATTGCACAACCACCAAATAGGTGGCGATGTGCACTAAGAGGGTTATGTAAATCGCCATTAAACAAAAGAAGAAGAAGGAAGTAGAATGGTGTGATTTTTCTTAGCATCTGTTTCTTTGGTGAATAATTGATTTGTTACTCTGTTGAGAATGTCTTGTGTGTTAAACAGGAACATACTCTGAGTTGTATGAACTTACTCCGGGACTCATTTTTGGAACCAGCATACCTCGAGTAAGCAAGGTTTGGGTTAATCAACCGAGAGTTCAAGGTATATGTGACAGTAAGTTAACCTTGCGTTCTGGAATACCCCCCTGGATCTTAGAATTTAGTTTAAAGGGATAGTACACCCAAAAATGTACTAACCCTCACATAGTTTTATTCTCATTTAAAGGTAGGCCTATTAAGTTTTGTATTGTGGTCCCGTATACTGTAAAATAAATGAAAGCTGTAATGATGTATGTCAAGCTCTAGTGCAACTAATTTTTTGTGTTTTGTTCTCTATAGGCAGCAAAAATCTGGGATCTGCATTGGCCCTGTCAAGTCTGGAGAGTGTTTTACAGTTTAATGGATTAAATTTTAATATTAAAGCTGCAAGCAGCGATGAAAGGGCCCTCGCACCCGGGAGCACCGGCACCCGAATAGTGAATAGTGGGCAACATGCATTTAAGTGGGTAAATATAGGAGAAATATGGCAAAGTCACTTCAATGTGCCACACTTCCTGCTACCAGCAGGTGGCGCTTTGACTATAACCAAATATTGGCATGTAGATGTCTTCAGGCCAGGACTATTATCAAACGTGTGAAGTTTGGGGCAGATCGGACATTGTATGACCGAGTTACAACAACTTCTTGTTTTATGGCGAAACATCGAAATTTGTCAGGCCGCCACGGACACGCCCTTCAGGGAAAACTTAAGATCTTCGCAATTTAACGTCGCAAAGGCCTTTAGATTAGACTGTGCAAATATGATGTTGATCTGATTAAATCTCTAGGAGGAGTTCGTTAAAGTACAACATCTGGAAATGGAAAAATTTGCAACAATTTAGCAAAATTCAAAATATCTGACTTCCTGTTGCTTTTCAGATTTCATACCAGGTGACTTTTTTTGTAGGTATTGGGGTGTTACATGTTTCTACCGAATTTCATACCTGTACGTGAAACGTAACGGGAGGGGCACTTCATTGAAATTGTGTAGGTGGCGCTCTCGAGCCATTTTGCCACACCTAATTCTGAAACCCATATCAGGCGTATATCTTCACCACTTTTGACGCGTGTGCAAAGTTTCATGAGTTTTCGAGCATGTTTAGGCCATCAAAAATGCAATTCATTTGGGAGAAGAATAATAATAGGCTGAGCAATTCCAATAGGGTCCTCACACCATCGGTGCTCGGGCCCTAAAACGTTTTTAAACAGATTTCTGAGTGTTGTCATAACTGACATGACATCTAATAGTCAGTAATATCACTGTGTGAAATATTTTTTGCATACAAGCCTTTATATTTCATTCTTTTTTTTAAGCGTGTAACAGATTATAGTTATTTATAATATGTTGTGTATATGTGTATATATGTGAATATAAAAACTACCGTAATCAATTATCCTGCATAGTAACTTTACAGTATTTTAAAATACAGTGCAAAAACAAGAACTGTAATTAATTATACTGTAAGTTATTATACAGTATGCTGTGAACTACTGTAGTCAGATTTACAGTAATTTTACTGTGGAATAAAATACAGAAGCTTGCTGGCTATTTGTTGCCAGTAAGTTACTGTTGATTTTACGTAAAAAATTTTATGTGCTTGTCCAGGCAGATTAAATCAGCCGGATGAAAACCGATCACCGGCTGATAGTGAAAAAAATAATGTTGCGCGTGGTGATAAGATGCAGAATGTTGCTTTGCCTGCTACTGTTGATGCGCCTAGCACAAGTCTGCCTCAGAAATCAGTGTCTAAGACAGAAGTTGACATAATTACAGACGTAATACCGATTGATATGCTCGATAAAGAGAGAGAGAATGCTGCGGTTGCTGCGGAAAAAGGGTCTTCCCTGTTAGATGAGCAAGCAGCACAGGCTTTGGTGAATGAGTCGCGAGATAGCAATGGCCCTATTACAGCTGGTGAGCAAACGTCTCTCAATATAGAGCAGGATCAGATTTCTATCATGGATTTAGACGATGTTGCTTTTAAGACGCCTCAAAAGAGACAGCAAGCCGACAAACACACTAAAAAAACAAGTACGCTTATTAGTAACGAGAGCACATTAAAATGTTTTCCTTTTTTTTTTTTTTTTTTGGTTGTGCTCATTTCATGAGTTCACACTTACATATAATTTATGGAGAGTATAAATTTAAATGCGTATTTGGTGTGCTGTCCGGGGGGGAGGGCTTCGAGCTCGGAATTTGGCCCGAACCCAGAGTACCCCCCCGTGTATGTAAGTGGTTAGAACTAAAAGTGTGGAGAAGGGGTGGTGGAGGGATGCTGATAACTGTCAAAAAACGGAGGTAGGACTGCTGCGTATATATACCTCTTATTGTTGAATTGCTGAGTGCTCTCCACTTGTGTCAATTATCTGAATGTGCTCCTCCCGAACCTTGTTAATAAAACATTCAGTTCCCTTTCAGTCGGTCACGTTCGACGTACGTCGGACGTCACCGACGAATTGGGATCACTTCTGGGAGCCCCTATCAGCTTCGAGATATAGAGAACGGGCCAATGGCCATTGGCGTGCGAGATTTGCATCTCGCGCTCCACCCCGCGCTGCGGGTATAAACAGGAGGCGAATGCAGCGCACTATTGTCATTCACTTCGGAGCCGAACACGGTGTTGACGAAGGAGACTGTTCCTGCTTCAGCAGAGAGAGACGAGAGAAGATGCTTCTTTGAGTGCTGGGAGAGAAGGCACGATCAGCGGTGGCCGCGAGCTCACTGATACAGTGATAAACTGCTGTTTTTACAGCACTGTTGGTTTGGTGAGGGTGTTCCCAACGGTGAGTGCATACACAGGCTGCACTACTCTCCTGTGTTTTGCCGCGGTCGTTCCTGGGTGCTTCAGCACATTTAAAAGAGATTTCTTCTAAAAGAGCAGCGTGGGTGTGACACTGCGTCTTTTTCAAGACGTCATTCCACCCGTGCGTTTCTGGATGCGGTTGTTTCCTGTTCGGCCACAATCCCTCTCGCATAAGCATGTTGAGATTGCGTTCGTGGGTGATCCATGTTCTCTCAGGAGAACGGGATCACGTCAGCGCGTTGTTCGTCTCGCCTTCCTCGTGAGGGTTTGAGTGTTCAGCGCGCCGTGCGCCGTGTCACGGCAACCCAGCGCGTCACTCTGCGCTTTAGATGCGCGGTCGAGACTTAACCTCAAACGGGGTTAAGTCCCTTCGCCTATTCCCCGATCTAGTTTCTTTTCTGGTGCACCAGAAAGGGGCTACTTCGGCTAATAAGCCTTGGTGACCTGAGGATTACAGTGGGGCTTCCCTGCCGAGTACATCTCCGTGGGCCCTCACTCCTCTATCGCATCGCAAGCATGCTGAGACTGTGTTCGTGGGTGGTTCATGTTCTCTCATGAGAGCATGACCACGTCGGCGCGTTGTTTGTCTTGCCGCCTTCATAGGGGCTTGAGTGTTCAGCGCGCCGTGTGCCGTCTCGACGGCCACGCTCACGGTCTTACATGCCTGCTGGTAGCTTACAGGTGGGATTGCTGGTTCCAAAAAAAAAAATATATATATATATATATATAAAAATAAATAAATAAAGGGGACCTAGCGTTTCATCTGGGGCTCTAGCAGAGGACAGATGTCAATCGCTGCATCGGAGAGAGGGCTGTTATAAGCTGGAAATGAAGATGATGCTGAGTTTCCCACTATAATGGTGTGTGCTCATGCTGAATCAGATTCAGACTTGACAGCCATGCTTTCCCGGGTGGCTGAGGCGTAGTGCAACGCGTAAATCGCCTTGCCCGCCCCCTTGCCTTTTTCCCGGATGTGCATTGGAAAGCTTTTGGCCTCAGTTATCTGAAGAGGCTAATGCTGAGCTCAGCAAAACTTTAACTCTGGAGGAGATGGAAAAAACTCTTCAAGGCATGGAATGTGGAAAAGTCAGTTGACTTCTATAAGTCTTTCTGGCTGGAGGTGGGATCTGTTAGAGGTGCTTAAGGAAAGCCTGGCCAATGGGCGGCTACCCACAAGTTGCCGAAGAGAGATTATCACCTTGTTGCCAAAAAGGAGACCTGAGCGACATTAAAAACTGGAGACCAGTCAGTTTGTTGTGCAATGACTATAAATGGCTTTCCAAAGCTCTGGCCAATAGATTAAGAGAAGTTTTGGAGCAGGTGATCCATCCTGACCAGACCTATTGTGTTCCTGGTACACAAATTATTGATAATATATCTTTGATTAGGGATGGTTTGGATCTTGGTAAAACCCTTAACTTAGATATAGTTTTTTTGTCACTTGACCTAGAAAAAGCTTTTGATCGTGTTAAGCATAATTATTTAAGGGATATTTTAGAGGCGTTTGGCTTTAGTTCTACTTTTATTTCAATGATTAAGGTTTTGTACAGTGACTTTGAGAGTATTTTGAAAGTTAATGGTGACTTATGTGCTCCGTTTAAGGTTTTTAGAGGTGTTAGGCAAGGGTGTGCTCTTTCAGGAATGCTTTATGCTTTAGCAATTGAGCCTTTTTTAAATAAGTTAAGAATGGATTTGTATGGCTTGCATATTCCAAAATGTCCAAATGTGTTTAAATTATCAGCATATGCTGATGATGTTGTTATTTTAATTAGTTGTCAGAATGATGTTGACTTACTGTTAAAATTGTTAAAAGATTTCAGAGTGTTCTCTTCTACTAAAGTAAATTGGTCTAAAAGTGAAGCTTTTTTGGTGGGGAGATGGTTAAGTGGAGAGGTTAACTTTCCAGATGGTTTATCTTGGACTAGGGAGGGGTTCAAGTATCTTGGAGTGTTTTTAGGTAATGAAGGGGTTGTACAAAAAAACTTTGAAGGAGCTGTTGAAGAAATAAAGGGTCATCTTGATAAATGAAAATTCTTGCTTCCAAAGATGTCATATAGGACCGTATATTGATTATCAATAACTTGCTAGCATCCTCGCTCTGGCATCGGTTAATGTGTGTTGATCCTCCACCAAACTTCTTATTCAAAGTTCAGTCAATTTTGATAAAATTTTTTTGGGACACATTGGTTCTAAAAGCTGTTTTGCATTTGCCCAAGGAAGAGTGTGGTCATGGTCTTTTGCATTTGCAGAGCAGAACAGAAGCTTTTCGGCTTCAGTTTGTACAGAGATTTTTGACTGGACCACTGGACTCGAACTGGAGATCAATAGCTTTCATGGTTTTGCAGTCTTTTGGAGGCTTAGGCATGGACAAGTCTCTGTTTTGGTTGAAACCTAAATTTCCAATTTTTTATTGTAATGTTTTTAAGGTTTGGACTTTGTTCACTGTGCAAAGACCCTACGGCATAAGTTCCTTATACTGGTTGTTACAAGAACCTTTAGTCTGTGGTTCACGCATGGACTTATCTCTTAAGTGCCCCTTCCCTGCACCAAATGGGATTCTTCTCTCTTCTAAAGTAACAACTCTTGAGCGCCTATTACAGTCAGCTGGAAAGGACTTCAAAAATGTTGACTTAGTTGCTGGACATTTAGGGCTTCACTCAAAATGTACAGTCGCTAAACTTCTTGAGCAATGGAGAGCTGCTCTTACAGTAGAAGAATTCAAGATGCTGGAGGACGATCATGAGGGGCTAATTGTTCCAAACTGTGATGATCTTTTTTGCTTCTGGAAAAGAAGTGTATATAATTTGGGACCCACTTTATATTAGGTGGCCTTAACTACTATGTACTAACATTTAAATGAATAATTTGATACAATGCACTTATTGTGTACCTACATGTTTTTACATTGTACTTACATTTTTAAAAATACCTGCATGTAATTACATCTGTAATTAATTTCTGTAGTTACATTTGTAATTACACTGCTGACACTTCCCTTACACCTAACCCTACCCTTAAACTTACCCATACCACCACACCTGTCCCTAACTTTACCCGTATCCCACCTCAATATCAGCAAAAGTGTTTTGCAATACAATATGAACACAATAAGTACATTGTACTTATTGTTTGATGTAAGTACATATTAGTTAAGGCCACCAAATATAAAGTGGGACCAAAATTTGTGTTTTTAAATAATAGAGTGGATACTCCCTGGTGTAATATTTTACAGCTGGAAGAGGGTGAGTTTCGTTGTACATGTCACCACTAACTAAAAAACTTGCGGATCTGCAGTGGAGAATTTTGCATGGTGCAGTTGCAGTCATTGCCTTTATCTCAGTTTTAAATCCTGATGTTGGTCATGATTGCCCTTTCTGTCTGCAAAGAGAAACTGTTTTTCATACATTTATGCAATGTTCTAGACTTGAGCCTCTGTTCACTGTTTTACAGAATTTATTTTTGTGTCTTGGTGAGACTTTTTCTATTAGGCCTTTTATTTGTGGGTTTAAATATGCTCAGAAAAAACGGTATAAATGTCAACTTTTGAATGTTTTATTAGGTCAAGCTAAAATGGCTATGGTACTAGGAAAAACAAAATTCAACGGAACATGAGTTACAATTTATTGGCAGTTTTTTTTCAATTCGGTTAAATCTAGAATCCTTATTGATTTTCGTTATTTCAAAGCTATGAATGATCTTCTTTCTTTCGACTTGATTTGGTGTTATGGTGGGGCTTTGTGTGAGGTTATTGAAAACAACTTGGTCTTTGCTCCCGTCTTGGATACATTTTTCTGTTATTTATTCATTTATTTATTTTTTGTTTGTTTTTTTCTTTTCTTGAAGTATGTTTTTGACTTGATTGTCTGGACAATGTAATATTTGTAATAACGTTTTTTTGAAAATCAAAAATCTCTCTCTCTATGTCTGAATCGGAGAGTGGTTGCGGTTTTTCTTTTCATCTAAAGGTCTGTCAGTTTTAAATGTGATTTTTTTTTTAAAATCACCCTTTTCTGTGGACTGTCACAAAGCACTTAAAGTAGTACTAGCGGTTTAGGGGGTCGGTTCTGTCGGTTTAGCTGGCTGCTACGACGATGGCGGAGAAGGCTAGTTTTGAGCAACTCACCCGGCGGCACGGGTTTAAGGTGCCGGTCGGTGCTGAGTGCCCGGTCAAGGAAGTTGTTTTAGCAGTTAGAGAGGTGGTGGGTCAAGCCAGTCTGAAACTAGCTTTGGATAATCTACTAGACCCAAATCCTGAGCTGTCAGAGAAATACAAATATCACGTGTTGCTTGAACATCTTAAGCTTCCAGAGGCTCAAATCATTGGTGGTCAATCATTTCAATCAGCCCTGTAAGTCTCCCCTGTTAAAGCATGTGGTTTCTTTCCGTAGGTTTGTTTACATGACATTGAGAACGGATATTGAGGAAATAAATGTTGCTTTCAAGTTTAAAGTTGATAGCTTTGATTATGTTATTTTTGCTACGACTGAAAACATAATGTGCTTTGGATGTGGAAAGGAAGGGCATTTAGTACGTTCTTGCCCTGAAAAAGTATATTTAGCAAACTCTGCAGATGAAAATGGCCCATAAAGTCAAAATTTGAACCAAGTAACTAATGGGGAAAAAGATAGGAAAGCTGATGAAATGCCAAAAACGAATGTAAATGTGGAGAAACAGGACAGTGGAAGTAAGGGGAGTAAAAAGGGAAACCTGAGAAGTGATGAGACGCTGGATATTGAGCTTGATGAGCTGGAGAATGACATCTGTAATGAAGAGGAGAGTATTTTTTAAAGTGAAAAGAAAATCGAATTCCTGTGAAGTAGCTGAAAAGTCTAAGAAAAAGATGCAAGATGATGACGATACGTAAATTTTTCATATATCTGATTCAGGAAGCGAGCAAGAGGTGTCTGAGGCCTCTGTGGAGGATAATGTGAGACAAGATTGCAGTGGCTACAGTTTAGAATGAATAATGAGTTTCTTACAACGTACAAAAGAAATAAGAAATGTTGAGGTAATAGATTTTTTTCCAGATCTCTCTATGTTTATAGATTCAGCAAAAGTTCTAATGAAACAAAAGGGTGATGAGTGTTTGTCGAAAACAGAGGTGTATAGACCGAAATCATATCGAACCTCACATGGCTTCAAGACATAAATTGTTAAACAACTTTGTGATGTTTGGAGGAATTTTCATTTTAAAGATAAACACTTGGGCTCATGTGAAAGATAATTGTATTTTGTTAGCACGACTGGATTATTTTTTATTGTTTTAAATATCAAGTACAGTGTTTTAAGTCTTGTTGTATTAGTCCTGTTGGTTTTTCTGACCACTCAATGGTGGAAGCTTGTGTGCTCATTAAATCTGTTAAGCATAAGAGTGCATATTGGCATTTTAATAATGCTTTACTTGAAGATGCTGCTTTTGGAAAATGTTTACTTTTCTTTTGGATGTGATGAAGGACCCAAAAGCCTAATTTTACTTCAATATAGCAATGGTGGGACATTGGAAAGTTAAAGATACAAAAACTATGTAATCAGTATACTTCTAATGTCACTGCGGACACTGTTCAAAATATTAGAAAGTTGGAGATGGATATTGTGGAGCTCCAAGTGTTGTGTGGAGCCCATAGATATCAAGGCCAAATTCATACTCTTAGGGATAAAAAATAGGGATTGGTGATCTGTTGGATATTAGAGCTAAAGAGGCTTTGGTTAGGTCCAGATTTCAGAGTATTAGTTAAATGGATGCCCCGTCCAAATTCTTCTTTAGTCTGGAGAAGAAAAATGGCCAAAGAAAGAGTATTCAATGTTTACGGTCTGTGGATAGGAAAGATTTGACTAGAGACGCTGATATTCGAAAAAGGGCTGTTAGCTTCTACAAGAAGCTGTATGCCTGTGAAGTGTGGAGGACCAGTCAACAAATCAGTTCCTTTCAGATCTTCCACAGGTGACTGAGGAGTCATGTGCTGGTCTGGTGCATCTTTTAACAGTGGATGAACTGTTTAAGGCACTACAAAGCATGAAAAATGGCAAATAACACCAGGTTTAGATAGGCTGCATGTGGAATTTTATAAGACATACTGGTACTTTCTGGGACTTGCTTGCAGTGTTAACTAGCAGTCTGTCTGGAGAAGAGCAGTCTTAACTCTGCTCCCAAAGAAAGGTGACCTCAAAGATGTTAAGAACTGGAGACCAGTGTCTTTGTTATGCACGACTACAAGATTCTGTCAAACACTTTGGCCAACAGACTGAAGGAGGTGTTGGGACAGGTCATCCATATAGATCAGTCCTATTGTGTACCCTACAGATCGATAGTGGACAATATATCTTTAATTCTGGATGTTTTTGAAGTCTCTAGACTCTTTGATCAAAAGGTTGGTCTAATATCTCTGGACCAGGAAAAGGCCTTTGACCGGGTGGAACATTCGTTTTTATGGCATACTCTTGAGGCATTTGGTTTCCTACCTGAGTTTATTGATATAATTAAAGTGCTCTATTGTGATATTGAAAGTATACTGAAAGTGGCTTATGTAGTCCTTTTAAAATTCAAAGAGGTGTAAGACAAGGTTGTGCCTTGTCAGGCATGCTGTATTCAATAGCTTTAGAACCAATGTTAAATAAAATCAGAATGGAGTTAGATGGTTTTAAAGGTGAAAATGTCCTTCCACCGATAAAACTGTCAGCATATGCTGATGATATAATGGTTTTGATTAGTGGGCAGAATGATATTAATAAGCTTGCTGGTATTGTTAATAGTTACAGAAAATTTTCTTCTGCAAAAGTAAATTGGGCCAAATATGCAGCATACTTATTTGGACAATGGAAAGAGGAAAAAATGGTTTTGCCAGGTGGAATGAGCTGGTCACAGTGCGGTTTAAAATTCCTTGGAATCTTCCTAGGTGATGAATCAACTAAACAGAAAAATTGAGAGAATGTGTGTGAAAAGGTTGAGGCAAGATTAGAACGGTGGAAATGGATATTGCCTAAAATGTCTTTCAGGGGAAGGGCTCTGATTATTAACAATCTGGTAGCCTCCTCGTTATGGGTTTTTTAGAGACCCTGTTGGAAGTCAAAATGGTTAATTTTTTTTTGTTGGATAAATTGCACTGGGTACCTAAGGCTGTGTTGTATCTTCTAAAGGAAGAAGGTGGTCAAGGCATTGTAGACCTCAAGAGTAGAAAAGCAGCTTTTAGGCTACAATTTGTTCAGAAATGTTTATATAAACCAAATGTATCGTGGACTGGATTAACTTTTTGCCTTCTAAGTAAGGTTGGCGGGTGGGGTTTCCAAATCTCTTTTGGACGGACTGCACTAAATTTGATTTGAGGTTTATTTCTCCTTTCTATGAAAGTGTGAGAAAAGATTGGGGTTTGGTGCAAGCCAGAAGATCCTTGCCCTGTAAGTCTTTACAATGGTTTTTAGAAAAACATCTGATTAACGGTGCTCGTTTGTATTTATGTGGCGATACAACATCTTGGTTAAAGCAGTTTTTGACAAATGCTAAGACTGTGAAAATGAAGAGCCTAATGGAAGTGGCTGGTAAGACTCTGGACAATACTACTGCGTTTGCAAAGAAACTGGGCATAAGATCAACAAGGACAGTTCATCTTCTGTTAAAAAAATTTCAGGAGAGACTGAATAAAGGAGACTGGATGTTTTTATCATTACAAACTGTCCCAAATGCAATGGCTTGTTTTCCAAGTATGGTGATACCTAAGACTGTTGAAAACTGTAGAAATGGAGAATTCTTCAGCTACCTCAAAGATTTTAAGAGACATTGTCTTTGATTCAATGGGGGGCATGAGTTCATATCAAGTGTGTGTAAAAGTGATAAACAAGGACAAACTACAACGTGTGGATACACCATTTAAATGTTGCGGATGATATTAAGCCTCTTTGGGGTTAATTTTATAAGCCACCATTGACTAAAAAAGTAGGAGAACTTCAGTGGCGTGTATTAAATGGCATCATTGCAGTCAATGCTTTTATTTCAATTTTGAATCCAACTGTGCAAGATAAATGCCCTTTTTGTATTGAACACTCAAAAATATTATTCTAGCTATTTGCTCAGTTTATTAAAATAAAATAATCTGAAACGATACAAATCTTTAGTTTTTTACTTAAATGCCATTTGCACTCAATTGTATTATGTTAAATGAAATGAAATGTTAAGTTAACCTAAACCATTTGTGTTGGGACTACATAAATCATTTCTGTTGTGCTGACTGAACTGGGCAGTGTTTTTCTAGTTCCCAGCATTCTTTGCATAGGGATAGATAAGGAGAGTAAATGTTGAAAATGAGTGCTGTTTAATGTGTTTTTTAGTAAAGGGAAAGACCTGTTAAAGTTTGTTGTTCAGTTATATTAACATTTCAAAGAGTTTATGTTATGTCGATTTTGGAGGTTACCATTGTCGTGAAGTGTAGACCTTGTGGTTAGTCTGTGGGTGGCTACGTGAAATAAGTCTGTTCTCAATGAGCTGTAACTGTGCTAATGCCAGAGAACAAGTGTTTTACTTGATCATTACTTGCATGCTACAAAAGTTACACTTTACTTAGCATGTGAACAAGTGTTGTGTTGGTTATTAGTTTTTTTATAGAAATAAATAAAATAAATTAGTTTGATTCAGTTCCTGCAGTCTACATATGGTCATCAGTCATCAGTCAACATGCATGTGTTTGTATGGCAGCTACAACCTAAGCACAAGATCACCTCTTGACCACAATGGTAACCAAAATAAATAAATAAATAAAATCTCTAGTAGACATGGCAAAACTTTATTTAGTTGGAATTTTTTTAGTAGTCTTGACTAAATTAATTTAAGATTGCAACAAATCATTTCAAACTAATTAGATTTTGTTGGAAAAATGTAATTCAATTTCGTGGAAAAGAGTAAAGCATGATTTTATTTTTTATTTATCTATGAAGAAGGTGGAAAAGTTTGAAGACATTTGGAGTGATAAGTTGATAATGATGTATTGTCTTTTGCCGAGATTATGGAATAATCGAATGGGGTTTTTGTAATGTTTTTTTTTTCATTGGCGTACACCATCCACACTTCAAGTTCAAGTCTTCCTGTGAAGTTCGTATTTATGAAGTAGGAAGTCGTGTTTACAACGTCATGTGCGTTCAAGTCACTTTCGTCAGAGTAAGACGGTGGAGTACTGTCTCTTAATTAATTACACAAAAATACAGCAAGGTTCTTAAAATCCAGAGAATGAAGAACAAGGAATGTGCATCAGGTATGTTTTGCTTTTTTATGTTTTTAATTAATTTATGAAGCCACTGTAAACTTTATCGTTACGTATTATATTGTTATATTATAATGCTATCATAGTTATCATATGCTATTGCTGTAAATAGCCTGACAATATCACTGCTAAATACCTTTAAGTATTGTGGTATTCCACCATGTATCTCGCTGACACGGCCCCAACCCGTAAAGATCGGGGCTTAAAGAAAATTTCTTTAAGGTTCCCTCTGCTATTTACTACTTTATGGTTCACGTTCATGTGGCGTTCATGTGCATTCAACTCGTAAATTCGATCTTTACGAAATGACTTTACACCAGGTAGTGTTTCCGACCAGCAGGTTCACGCCTTCTTCCACCCATAACGGTAGTACTGCTTTTTCTCCTCGCCATATCAGCTCAAATGCATAAGCTATTCGACTTATTATGGACTCAACAGTCCTTTCAAGTTCCTCTTCCTAATCAGTTTACTAAATAATGTAAATTTGACTGACTGCTTAATTTCTACTTTAAATGTAAATCCCAAAATTAATCATTAAAAACTGAATTTTAGTAATGTATTTAGACAAATAAATATGTTTATCTCTTATTAGCCATAACATTGATTTGATTGGTATTGTAAAGATTTTTAATATCATTGCATGTTTGTTTTTAATGTTGGTTGAATCTTCTTATCCAAAAAATTATAAGGTTTATTTTAAACCTGTTTAATTAACCTGTTTACATCTGGATGTCAGTTACTAATCATCTTGTATTAAACACCACAAAAATAAGACATCGAATATTACAAAATAGCAAATAAGCATATGTAAAAGGTACTGATAGTTAGCTAAACTAATTAGGCCGACAGTCATGACAGTCATGCCATGCTCATCAGCATTCCCCTCATGATGTCAACTCTGTCACCTGTTGCCATAACAGCCATCTGTGCTGCACATCAGCGCCCGACAGGTTTCAGAAACATGATCTCAAATTATCAGGACCTATCATGAATAAATAATAATAAAAATAATTTCCTGTATTTCAGATATCCTTTACGTAAAGGGATAGTTCAACCTAACATGGAAATTCTGTCATCAGTTACTCACCATTGTGTCCTTCCAAACCCATAAGACTTTCGTTCATCTTCAGAAAACAAATGAAGATATTATAGACCTTATTCACAGCAGCACCATTTTAGATTTTTAACGGGATAGAAATACATCTTTTCAGAGGGTTTTACTGTTATTTATTGTGTTTTTGGATTGTTCTGCTGATGAAACACTGAAAAAATATCTTTCCAAGAAATTTCAGTAGCAATGACCTGATGTCATTGAAAACATGGTAAGTCTATCCCTCACAGCCTCGATTTCATAACTGTCATGGCGCTGCTCTGAATTAATCAAATATGAGAGATTTCCCTCCATTGAAAGTCTATTCACCCATGTTCTCTTTATATGATGAACTGATTTAATTTAGGCTTTTATAAAAACATTGATCAACGGGCATAAACAGAAGCTCAACTCTAGTTGCTTGATGTGTAAGAATAAACCTCAAACCTCAAGCTCAAACATACACCAACCAGGCATAACATTATGACCACCTTCCTAATATTATTGTAGGGACTCTGTGTGAGGGAAACAGGTCTATTTAGCTCAAATGAATGAATGAATTAATTCATGGGGAATTTTGAAAGAGTCAGTTATTTTACGGCCGAGCAAATGACTTGTCCAGCGCTCATTTGAACGGGCCTTAACTATCAACTCTGCAGCGGATATTAATATCCACACAATAGTGAAACACTACAATAGCCAGGTAACATAGATCAGCAGTTTAAGACATTAAATCCGTAAGCACATAACACAAAAACACGTATCTTTAAATACAAACGAAACTTTATGGATTACTCTAACACATAAAACTAATATCTAACACACACACACACACACACACATTCACACACGTTGCAGAAAGGAGGAAAGTGAGGAAAGAATGAGTTTTAAGGGAGTGAAATGAAGAAATCCCAAGTTTCTAGCAATGTATGCAGTTATAACACATGACCTGAACGAATCATCAATCATTAATTTAACCCTCCTATCGTTTCTTAGGCGGGGTTATTAAATTTGATATCAATGCACCAGTTCAGTTAGAATCTGGAGGTTACTTGCATTTGTGTCTCATGTCGTCTTTTAATGGGGATTTCATTTTCCTTGGTCCTGGCTGCAGAGGGGGTTCCCCTGGTTCTTTGATTCACTGATGGTCTTGTTGTGTCTTTGATCGATGTCTTGGGAAGCCAATCACGTGACGTGTTGGCGGATGGATGGAAAGTCTTGTGGATGTTGTTTGAGGTTGAAGCGCGCCTTGCTGTAGAATCGTTGTTCGAAACTTTGCGACGAAACTTAACTTAGAACACAAGACTCAACAGAAAGAAAAGAAACTAAGTAAAGAAAGGAAAGTGAGACGAGAGTATTTAGATGGCTTGAATTAAATTTGTTAACCCATTTTCTCGGATCTTGGTCTGCCACGATCGTCTGATCGTCTGTCTCGTCATCTTATGTCACCTTTAACTCTTTTGTCTGAGAAACTTTGTTCGTGTTCTGAGATTATAAACTCAAATACTTTGACCAATTAGGTATCATCTTGGTTCAGAGGTGACTGTGTCCCCACCCCTCACCATAAATGATTTGTTATCTCTGGTCTCCTAACTTCCCGCTCTTAAGCAGAGTACAGTTAGACATGATTTCTTATTATAAGAACGCGATACATTCTACACAAAATTCATTCAAGCCATCTTTTGAATTATAAGGATACAAAAATAAAGATACCAAGCAAGATACACTTTCAATCAATCATTCAATATTTATACAATTATATGAATTGTGAGTGATATATATGCATAATGGTCACGTGTATGGGTTATAGACATGATATCAAATTATGCAGTAGAATGCAAGGCTGTTTGAATGCAAGTCCAGCTCTCATTCTTTTTGAATAATTTGATGCAGTTTATTTGTAACTACAGTTTCTGTGGGTTTTTCTTGTGGATTTTAACTGGGTCATTCGGAATTCATTTAAAGGTCGTTGAGAAAATGGAGATCTGGTTTGATTCTTTTTCTTGGGAGTTGAACAACTTCGGCCGTTATCTTAGTGTTTGTCAAAGTTGGGGGTTTTGTCAGCTTAGTGCAGACTGACCGGCGTCCACTTCAATTAAGGCCATAAATTGTTGATTTGTTGAGTTTGTGTGGAATTATGCATGAACTAATCATCTGAAAGATTCATTTGTGTCTGGTGCGCCCTCAAACCCTACATTGTGTTAGCCCTGACCCGTCGAGGCATGGACTCCACTATACCCCTGAAGGTGTGCTGTGGTATCTGGCACCAAGATGTTAGCAGCAGATCCTTTAAGTCCTATAAGTTGCGAGGTGGGGCCCTCCATGGATCTGACTTGTTTGTTCAGCACATCCCACAGATGCTCGATTGGATTGAGATCTGGGGAATTTGGAGGCCAAGTCAACACCTCAAACTCGTTGTTGTGCTCCTCAAACCATTCCTGAACCATTTTTGCTTTGTGGCAGGGCGCATTATCCTGCTGAAAGAGGCCACAGTCACCAGGGAATACCGTTTCCATGAAAGGGTGTACATGGTTTGCAATAATGCTTAGGTAGGTGGTAAGCGCAAAGTAACATCCACATGGATGGCAGGACCCAAGGTTTCCCAGCAGAACATTGCCCAAAGCATCACACTGCCTCCACTGGCTTACCTTCTTCCCATAGTGCATCCTGGTGCCATGTGTTCCCCAGGTAAGTGACGCACACGCACCCGGCCATCCATGTGATTGTAAAAGAAAAAGTAATTCATCAGACCAGGCCACCTTCTTCTATTGCTCCGTGGTCTAGTTCTGATGCTCACGTGCCCACTGTTGGCGCTTTCGGCGGTGGACAGGGGTCAGCATGGTCACCCTGATTGGTCTGCGGCTATGCAGCCCCATACGCAACAAACTGTGATGCACTGTGTATTCTGACACCTTTCTAACAGAACCAGCATTAACTTCTTGAGCAATTTGAGCTATGATAGCTTGTCTGTTTGATCGGGTCACATGGGCCAGCTTTCGCTCCCCACGTGCATCAGTGAGCCATGACCCTGTCGCCGGTTCACCACTTTTCCTTCCTTAAACCACTTTTGATAGATACTGACCACTGCAGACCGGGAACACCCCACAAGAGCTGCAGTTTTGGAAATGCTCTGACCCAGTCATCTAGCCATCACAATTTGGCCCTTGTCAAACTCGCTCAAATCCTTACGCTTGCTAATTTTTCCTGCTTCTAACACATCAACTTTGAGGACAAAATGTTCACTTGCTGCCTAATATATCCCACCCACTAACAGGTGCCCTGATAAAGAGATAATCAGAGTTATTCACTTCACCTGTCATAATGTTATGCCTGATTGGTGTATTTGCGTTACACGTGAGAATGAACTTATTGGTTATCGTGCGCCAAGCAACTGCGGTTGAGCTTCTGTTTATGTTCGCTGATCAATGTTTATTTGTGAACAAATGGCTAAATTAAATCTGTTCGTCATATAATGGGACCGTGTCTCTTCAGAAGACTTGGATTAAAGGGGTCATGAACTGGATTTTTTCATTATTTTATAATGTTTGAGGTGCACTTATAATGTTAATATGATTTTTACATGAAAAATTTCCACAATTTATAAATAAATGGCTATTTTCTACCCTGATTTTATGCCTCTGATTTGAACACTCTGTTATAGGGGTGTGTCTGCTGTGAGACTTCAGAGTAAACGCCCACTGCTGTGATTGGCTGACATCTTTGCATATGAAATAAGTATTACATGTGGAACCCTATCAAATACTTATACTTCATTTTTACTATTAGAGCTGTTGAGATTAACGAATCATGAAAAGTGTTGATTATAGCATTATATCTGATCTGTTCCCACTGCAGGTTGCAGTGATGATCATTGAGCAGATGACAGACATCCTGTTGATCATGTGAATGCAGTGATCTCATCATTGCAATGTGATTTATGCACTCTCACAATGCTTTCACCATAAATAACAATGCAAACACGATGTAAGAGCTTTGTTGTGCAGTGTAACAGCATCATTAAATACAAGTGTCCAGATAAATTTGCGCTGTGTGATTGACAGCTTCAGAAATTGTAAAGGGAGCAACAACCATGCCACGCTCAAAATTGCTTAAATCACCTTTCTTTCCCATTCTGACATTCCGTTTGGAGTTCAGGAGATTGTCTTGACCAGGACCACACCCCTAAATGCATTGAAGCAACTGCCATGTGATTGGTTGATTAGATAATTGCATTAATGAGAAATTGAACAGGTGTTCCTAATAATCCTTTAGGTAAGTGTATGTCAAAAGATCAAGGGAATTTTGATTTCTCAGTTCATGACCCCTTGAAACCACTTGATTCATATGGATTTCTTTTACAATCTCTTTATGAATGTTTTTAAGGATCAGAGTTTTGGGTGAATATATTTTCTCAGGGACACAGGGACAGAAGTGTCTCAGATTTCATTAAAAATATCTTAATTTGTGTTCCAATGATGAATGAAAGTCTTACGGGTTTGAAACGACATTAGTCTATGTAAATTATTAAAATTTTTGGGTGAACTAACCCATAATAATGCCAGAAACAACCTTAATACATAATGCATATTCAAAATGTGCTATATATTACTTTCAGCAGTCCTTGGGTATTAAAATGTGGACCATCCTTATGCCCCTGAATGAGTCCTAATTTGAAGATATTAAGATTCTTCAGATGGTGGTAAAATTGTAATATCCCATGACCTTTGGTATACTGAATTATCTACAGTATAATAACCTTTGTCATATTATCAAGATAATGCAGTTCACTGAATTCACTATTAATCTTTATTACCAAAGCCTGGAAATTCAGCATGCCTAGTAATTCACTCTTTCCTTTGCTTTCTAAATTTAATGCATTCTCTTTAGAGTATGTAGTAATATAAGTTATTTCTTAAAAGGAAGAGGAAAACAAGAATCATTATTATTAAAAGGAAGTTCAAAAACAGCTAGGATTTGCTCAAGGCTTATCAGATCCTGCTGCTGATGTCTGGATTGACTAATTCTTGGTCTGAGCTGGTGAAATGACATTTTTGCATGGGCAGCCACTCGGTAGCTGTTCCCTTTGGAAGCAGCCTGCGCATGCATATTTAATATTGTCGATACACATAGACTTTAATGGCTTGCTATGAAAAGAGAAAGAACTTTTTCTGCTCCTTCAGAAAAAGCATGTACATCCTACTGACATCTATAAGCTTCTTCCTTTGCAATTAATGTCAGATGTGTTACAGATCACTTCCGTTGATTTAATGCATCATAATTTTACCAAATATAGAGAACTTATTTATTAGAATTTAAGATTTATTAAATTTTAATAATATTTATATTTAACATATTTATAATATATAATTTATACTATTTTATTATTATTAATAATAATAATTATAATAATAACAAATTGCTAATTTAAAAAAATAATAATTTAAGTATAATTTATTGCAGATGCCACTTGTTTTATGTGTTATGTAATGCAATTACATTCATGTATTTGTGAATTTGTTGCTAAAGCTTTTAAATGTTTTTTTTTGTGTGTGTGTGTGTGTGTGTGTGCATCAAATCTTTGCTCTCTAAGCAGGGGGCTGTTTTCCGTGTGCGTCCGTTCATCTGTGCCCTGAGGGCGGTGTAATTAACCTTCTATTGATCAGCCGGTGTACACCCCGCGGTGAGGCGGCCCGTGATAACTGCGTGTTGCTGGGCTTCTCCATGTGTGCTCTCAATTCATATTTAATCGATATTCCATTAAAGTTGTGTTTCTACAGAAGCCCAGAGTGATCTGAGTGCGGCTGTTAAAGCAGCCAATGTGGTCTTGCTTTTTTGGTTGAAAAATTCAGCAAGTTTTTAGGCCTGTCCGGTCACTGTCCTGAGTCACCAGACGGGGAGAGGATAATCCTGCAATGTCGAGGTGACTGAGAGGAAAGTATTGGATGGTCAAATCCTGAGGCCATCGATTAGGAGTTTTGCTGTCACTGCTGTGGCCTTTTTTCTGTCAGTGGTGACAAATTAGACCCCTGTGGTAAATATAAGGCCCTTGCGGACATCCATAGGCAACGTTTGTAGAGATCAGAGGATGTTTGTTGCTGTGTTATCTGATTATCATTCGGTACACAACAAGCAGGGGTTGTTGAAAACCCAATACCAACCAGACCAAAGAAAAAATGGCTTTTGCCATGTATGTATCAATATATGCTGCTTTTCTTCTGTCTATTGCTGTAAACACCTGACAATCTTTTTCAGTATTCCCTTAAAAGGCACTCCTATTCTTCCTCTTACCTGATGAATTTATCAGTAAAAGTTGTTTGTATGACAGAGCTGCATCCATGTTGTTGTAGCATATGCCTTGTGTATGAGCTCTCATGACAGGAGTTGTCCGGCAGCAGCTGCCCCTGACAGGCTGTCACAGAGCAGAGATGAGGAGCAGCAGTCTGGTAAATGATTAAATGCTTCTCGCTGTACTGAATACATAACAGGCCTCTCTCCCAAGCTCTCACACGACACTGCATATCAGAAAAATGAGTACAGTTCAAGCTGTTCCAAGTCTTTTTATTATTATTATTCACATACTTTTGTGTTCTACAGTACATCTTGAATTTAGCACTGAGTATGGATAAAGATATCCAGATTAGATTCTGAATTACAAGCTCTCACCCCAATTTCATTTTGATTCATTTAGTTATACATCAGTTACAATGTCTATTTGCTTACATTCTTTTCAGTATTATTTATATACTATTATAGTATTTTAGCTTTTATTTTTATAGTTTTAATTTCCATTTTTTAAATGTTAGTAATTTTATATGCCTTAATTTTTTATACATTTTTAGCTTTAGTTTACCTTATTGCAGTTTTAGTAATTTTAGCACTACAACTTTATTTTATTTCAGCCTTCTCAGTTAATGAAAACAATTCTGGACCCACTTTATGTTAGGCACTAACATTGAAATTAATAATTTGATACAATGCACTTATTGTGTACATACAAGTTTTTACATTGTACTTACATTTTTAAAATTACCTGCATGTAATTACATCTGTAATTAATTTCTGTAGTTACATTTATAATTACACTGTTGACACTTCCCTTACACCTAACCCTACCCTTAAACTTACCCATACCACCACACTTGTCCCTAACTTTACCCGTATCCCACCTCAATATCAGCAAAAGTGTTTTGCATTACAATATGAATACAATAAGTACATTGTACTTATTTTTTGATGTAAGTACATAGTAGTTAAGGCCACCTAATATAAAGTGTGGCCACAATTCATAATAGTTTTATTTTTTTGTTAATAATAACATTCCATTTAAAGATGGAACATTGGTCATACTGTATGTTTTTCATCCACTAAAAATAACTGAGTCATTTATTAGTGTTTGTTTTTGTGTGCAGCAGAAAGTTGTTTTTTGTTGCCTTACATATGATACACACTGTGAGCACATTCTAAAAAGTCTTATTCTTATAATCTTATTCCTAAGATATATATTGGACAGAAGTCAATGGTTCTTAGACTTTTTTTGAGCTTCCAGAACTAATTTTTTTCAATGGGAGGTAATTTAAAAGTTGTTAGAGCTACAATAAGATATATTGGAGTTCAGGTGGGTCTTTTCAACTTGTGAAATTTAATTTTACAATACTAATGAATTAGTAACAAGTCATTTATCAACCATTTACATAGTGGCTTATGCAATATTAATACCTTCTGAATAAGTTATTAACAGGAACTTGTAAAAATGGTTCTGGGAGGCTCACTGCCATTGTTAAATATTAAGGAAAAGCAGAGGCAATGACAACTTCTGCTGAGCAATGTGAATGGTTAAGTCTGATCTCAGGTGTCTCCACACACTGTAGACAAAAGAGAGAGATAGAACAAAATTGAACCATGTACATTATATGAACATTTCCTCAGGCCATTTGTCACACCAATGATATTACCTCCTACCTCAAAAAAGTCTGTGAGCTAGCAGATGATGTTTCTGGAGCTGGTGCTCGAGGCTGGAGAGGCAGACTTCTAGCAAAAACACTCTCACAGGAGAAAGCAGAAAAGTGACTTCTTTAAGAACAAACTTGCTCATCTCTCACTAATCTAACCATATCCACCACAACTCACTCTTAATACATGAGAGACTGTCATTTAGTTAGCCAGATCAGGGCTGTCAGGCCGTCTGGAGAATGGAGATTCCAGTCTTTCTTTCTGAGGGAGGGAAGGGGGTGGGGATTCGGATTTAATGTGATTGGGATGTCAGTGATGGCATCTCTGGCTTATCGCCCGGGCGTCTGCTGCAGGTGACATCGCCGACAGTAATGAAAGCCTTACTCCGGTGGAGATGAGGCCATCAGAGCTTAGAGTCAGACCTCTATCTGATTTAAGCGAGAGCTGTGGAAGAAAAACTCAATGCCCAAACTACAGGAACACAGAGTGCATTATAGGTCGATACATGGGTTTGCCGTTTCAAAGAATATATAGAATTTTTCACTCCCCAGCTTGTTACAGACCCCATTAAATAGTTTGACAAAAGCACAGATGTCATGTGTTTATATATTTCCTATTTAAAACATGTTGAAAAAAAATTTATGAATACTGAAAAAACAGTAGAGTGGTATATTGTTACAAAATAATTCCATGTCAAATAAATGCTGTTATATGAACTTTTTATTCATCAAAGCATCCTAAAGATAAAAGTATACCTTTTTATCACATTTACACAGAAATTTAAGCAGCACAACTGTTTTCAACTTTGATAATAGGAAATGTTTCTTGGGCACCAAATCAGAGAATAAATTCTGAAGGACCATGTGCTTTGTCACAAGAAATAAATAAATAAATACATTTTAAAATATATTCAAATAGAAAATTTCACAATATTGTAGTTTTACCGTGTGTTTGATTAAATGAATGCAGCCTTGGTAAGCATACAAGACTTACAAGACAAGATTAAAAATCTTCTATTTAAAAAAAACTAAAAGCTTTTGAATGGTAGCGTGTATATAAATCCCCTAAATACAGTTCCTAAATGTAAATACAATTTTAATGAGGTAGCAGGATACAGAATTGCAATTTGAATTTGAATGTAAGGAAGTATGATTTAAACAAATTGAAATTCATGTGACTGATTTTTAACAGGAAACCTTGTCTTGACAAATGCTTGTTTTAAAGTTGCTTGACAGCCACACATTTGTATTTATATTAGTTTATGCATTTCATCATATTTAATTAACTAGACCATGAACCCTATTTTAATGATCTGAGCGCATGGTCTGAAGTGCATGGCGCAGGTGCACTTAGGGTGTGTCCGAATCTACTTCCAGACGCATGGTTCAAAAGGGTTGCACTAATGCTGCCTTCACTTGATATCAGAAATGTCATAATTCCCACTTCTTAAGTCATGATTACGAGCTTGTTTCATTCAAGTGCTTTATTGTCGGAACGAACAGTAATCATGGAGGACACCAGGTCTATTCTTGTCTATTTTTTGGGAAAATTAAAACCAAAATTATAGTGTCATACGCACTGATAACCATATAAAAATTTACGATGCTATCCAGTGAGGTTTCTGCAGATTCTGTAAAATGCAGGCTATTTTCACTGCTTCAAATGACTACTTGTATATGTAAATATGCACTACTGTAACAAATTAGCTCAAAGGAGAAATTTTTATAATTAATCATAACTCGTTATAATTAATTATAAATATTTTGATCAGTTAACCGGATTAACTTAATTTAACTGAATTAATATTACAATCAATGAATCTGTTTGTCCAGCGAACACTCAGTAGGCTACTCTTCAGAAAGGATATTTTATGTGGCCACAGAAAAATAACTCTTTCTTAGCTCATAGCTATGATCGATTCGTTATAGTGACAATTTATTTAGAAGCAGACCAGAACCAACTCGTACGAATGTGCACAAGAGTTTATTTAACTAAAACAGGAACACTTAACTAATCTAACAATAATACATACTCACATACATACGAGCACACATACATGGGTAGAATGGAAGGTCAAATTGACTGAAAAACCGGATCAGAACAGAGGAATGAAGCTATAGAAAAAGAGTCTAACACCTGGGAGAACCATCAGTTATGACAACAAGCTCCTTTGTTTGAACAAAGGGGTTTACAGCTTTAACTAACTACACAGCGATTTTGTATATCGTACGTTACTTGCATTTGCCTGAGCTGTTGAAGAGTGTCCGCATATACAGTCGCAGGAGAAAGTCTTGATAGTTCGGTCCGATGCTGTTGCAGTTGCAATCGATTCCCTCCGTGTTGAGAGAAGAAGCGACAGTGAACTCGCAGAGACTCTGTTATGGTGAAAGAAGGCCCACATGGCTTGATTTGTGTGGGGCTGGCCGGCACGGCTGCTCGAACAGCGTTCGTGAATGTAATGCCAGCCAGCGACTACTAACATGTTGGATTTTAAATTCCACAGAGGCCACACCTTTGAGTTTTGGCTTGACCAATGAGGAAGGTGCAATTCTCAGCGGGAGAGTTCCTTTGTTTAAAAGGCTGACTCATTGGAGTGAGTTGAAAATTGTGTGTTCATTTATATTCTGATAAATATAACAAAAAAACACTGCATTCTATAAGAAAGTGATGTCCACCAAAGTGTGAGTCATTAAATGAGGAATATTTTGATAGGAGACGCCAGCTAGATAGACTAACATTAACTAGTAGTTCTATCATCAAGCATGCATAACACTATACAATATAAAAAGACAATATACAAACAGTAATGATATACAAAATGTACTGGGGAAATGCATGTTCATTCATTAAACAGATTGTCAATGAATTAGTGGAAAGAATTCCATTTCTATAGGAGATTGAGTGTCTGTTGGTTGTACGGCTCTCTCATTTGAGAACAATCAGCCCAAGTGTCTTTGAAGTGCATAAATGGGCACCAGGGTGCTAATTCACATTCGGGAAACTAGACATCACGGAGCCTGTCTGGGTCCTTAAGGAGATTAAATTGTAAAAATCATGTGCTTGATTGGTCCAGTCGCTACACTACACTAATGACAAGACAAGACGATCTAGCTGTTTTGGGGAAAAAAACGAATAATTCATAACTGTCACAGCAGCAGTTCTGCCCGCCACCATGTTTAAAGTTTATGGCATGCCCATCTCGGGAATTTGGGTATCAAAATTATTTCTGAACTTCAGCGGTGAACACGACATCAGAGGCATCAGATCATGTCAATTTTTGTCTAGGAAACTCGTATTTACGATAATTCCAAAAGCACGTGAAGGCAGCATAAGTCTCTTAATGAGTCATGGGTGTTCTGGGCATAACATGCAATAAACCAATCAGATTCTCATCTCCCATTCCCTTTAAAAGCCAGTTGCGCTTGCACCATGGCGGATTTGTAAGCGGAAAGACTGAACGCTTCTCCAGAGAGGAATCCTTTTTATTTTTATATTTAAAAATGTGCTGCTGCGCGTCCCTGTGTGTGTAATAAGCAGAGCGTATGTGCGTTGTGCACCCGTCTATAGGCGCATTATACTAACGCACCCTTTAGATAACACAAAAAATACTGCGCTATTGACTTCAGACCAGGTTTTTATTGGTCAATGGTGCTAACGCTCCAACAATGCACCTGAACACACCTTCAGATGGGCGAACAGATGGATGCGAATGCATTTGCTATTTAAACAACGTGACGTGAAAATGATAACTGCGTTGGGCTGAAACTAGCAAAAAACAATTGTGATGTGCCCGGTGTTGCATTGTGCCAGGTGTATGATAAGGCCCTATGTGTGGAAAAACTTATTTTCCTTTTCCACAATGTATTACCTTTCTTGAATTTATTTAAATTACAATTCAGTAAATTTCTCTTCCTGTCTTTCGAATTCAAATTTCAAATCAACCTCCCTTTGGCCAATTTAAATAAAATTTACAATTGAAAGAGCGTTTCTCTGCATCACCAAATAATTATAAACTTGGTTGGACATCATTAGTTGAGTTACTTGACTGAGTTGTTGTACCACTAATTAAACTACTGAGACAGAAAAGAGAAAGAAAAGCTTGTGTCAGGAAGTCTCTTGTCTTTTTCTCTCTACTGGCACCAATTATCTTGTGGATATGGCAGGACGACACTGATTCCTGCAGTGGTAAGATGGGCTGGAGGTGGGTTTTCTGTCCACACCTCTCTCTCACGGTGTGTGGCAGCCAGCCGTCTCATTACCACACACAGGCCACTGCCACAAGTTTCTCCTCTCCTCCTATTTTTGTCATCTTTTTTTCTTTTTTTGTACAGTGCTAGTCTCCTATTTTTGCTTTTCCACTCATCATCACTCTTAGTATGTTTACTTCCAGGTGATCACATGATCCTTCTCTCTATGAACACGGGAGGAAAAACGTCCACAATACTTTCCATCCCAGTTATGTTTGGAGTCACTAGATAGTGGGAACAGGACTCTTAATTCTTTCAAATATACCAGCTCAGTTTCCTTCTTAGGAATACCAAGTACATTGCTAGATTTTTTTAACTGTTAAAAATCCATTCATTTTATTTAGTGACCTGAGGAACAGGCTATTGTATTCTCTGGATTGCCCTCTAAAAACTTTTACTATGATTTATGTTGGTTAAACATTTTTACACTTAAAATATTGAGTACATTTTAAAGCAGTGAAATCAATTACAAACACCGTATGAACTGAGTAAAAGTAAATAAAAAAATTAAGTAGATCTGAGTAACTGCATTTGGTACTGTCACATGACTGTCTGTTTTGTTGCTCTTTCAGTTGTGTTTTGATCCTTTCACGTGTTCCTTTGTCTTAGTTTCCCGCCACTTGTTTGTTCTTATGGTCACCGCCATTATGAGTTCATTTAGTTCAGCTGTGTTTGTTTAATTGTCTCGTTTGGGTTCACTATTTAAGTTCTTCTTGTTCACTCTGTCTTTGTTTTGTCACTGTTATGTTATGTTGGAGTGTTTCCCTGCCTTTCTGTTTGTTCCAAAGTATTATTCAAATTCAAGTTTGTGTTTTGATTGTTGGAGTCTTTAGCCTGTTTCTGTGCACACTGTACAGGTAAAGGTACATTAACAAATAAAATTGAGTAGAAATAATTGGGGAAAAACATTTAGAAAACAATACTTATGAGTAATATTAACTTTTAATTTCCTAAATCTTTGTAAAATACTCAACACAACCACATGTATACATCACATTGTCCTTTATTGTTGATGAATACAGCATATTTTATAATGTTTTAACATGTATACAATATTGCCTACATTTAAACTGAAGTAACAAACATTTTAGAAGTAACAATGAAACATTTAAAAATAATTCGAGTGTAATCAACCGTTATCTGTTATCCCATTTCCACCGCATCAGCGCTGGTGCTCATGGCGGAGAGGGACTCTGTTCTTGTTTCTCGTAGCCGAAAGATGCTGCGACGTAACCTGCCAATAAACAAACAGTTCTGAGAACATTTTATTATCCAAATTAATTATATTCATTATCTTTAGGAATAAAGTCTATTGATTAGATAAGTTAAAGTGTAACTGATAACTTATCTAATTCACATACTACATTTTACACTGTGCAACTGGGGTACATTTTTTCCACATGTTTTTAGCTAAGAACAAAAATCTATTAATGGTTTCTGGTTTAAGAGATTCTCTGTCTTATGACACTATATTCCCACAGGCACTAAAAACTTCTGTCTTTGGGACATTAATCTTAATTTCAACATTATTTGATATTCACGATATTCTGTAATTTTATATCAATTATTTAATTATCGCAATATTGCTAATATTCAGTATATCACCCAGCCTGGATTATTGCTGAATAAAAGTAGGCCATATGCTACATGCTCACAATGTGTTATAAAGAAATGAAAATCGTTCCATATTCTCCTTTTCTGAAGGTAGCAAACCTATCCACCAGTACCAACATGTACCAAAAGCATATTTAGCAAAAGGTTTCTAAATATGCTGTCATTACATGTGGTGGGATATACATTCTGCTATGTCAAAAGTAAACTTTTAGGTCTCTTTAGTTTCCACCCATTTTCTGGGTCAATGATAAAGTCAATGTTGGCTTATAAAAATGTTTAGGTTCCACATAGAAGAAAGTAAACTGGTGAAATCATCTGTAGCTCACATTTACGTTAATGCTGCTTCAGAAACCACCAGACCTGAACACTGTGTGTTTTTGACTGCCCCTGAACCACCATAGAAAATAAGAGTACGCCCACTTGATAGGGAGCCTGTGCCCCAGAACCGATGAAAGCCTGGAAATGCCCCGAGTGTAAATGCAACGTGAAATTCTTTACAAACACTAGGCTACATTAGAACAGTACAACATTGAGGTCTGAAAGATGGTTATGATTATAAATTAATCTTGAAGCTATTTTAGTTGCTCAAGGCGGTTTGAATATTAATGTTTATAACCAGTGTGTTTTCTCACAGCCTCTGATGCAGTCATGTTTCTGCCTGGATGTCTTTGCATAATATCAATCTAGACCTGACATGACACAAAGCCTGTGGGAACAGCTCCAGGTAGAGAGTGAACTGTTCTCATCAAGCCCCTCTTAGTGAGGATACAAGAATGACCTCAAAACATCTCAAAAGTCTAGAGAATACATCAATGCCTTATCTTGTAACCCATAATGCATGCTCTCAAACTCGCACACAAACACATGCAGCAAGGAAGAAACAGCACCTCTTCAGATAAACAGTCAATTTTCGAATTTAGACAACGAAAGCCCTTGATGCAGGTTCTGCTGTATGCTGAAGTAGTGCCCTGTCATGTGTAATTTACCTCTTTATTATATGTTGTGTAATAGAGTCCCTGTTTGCTAGCCAGGCAGATTTGCACCTTTGCTGTTTCAAAAGATTCATGTGGTTTAGTAATTCCTATGGTTGCAGCAGCGACTTCAACACTTCCTGCCGGTTGATCCTCGCTGTACCACACTTTCTGCACATTTGTGATAGGCTTTGAAAATGGAGCTGAAATCTCCCTTGAACAAGAAGCAGCGTTACTTAGCATTAGCCTTTGAATACTGTAACTGAACTAATGAATGTACGGTAACACTTTAGAATAATAGTCCGTTATTAATAGGTAACTATACAGGAAGTAATGCAGGACAAATGAGTAGTACTACAGTAACACTTCAGCTACTACTATTTTCTTACACCGATCAGGCATACCATTATGACATTATCCTAATATTGTGTTGGTCCCCCTTTTGCTGCCAAAACAGCCCTGACCCGTTGAGGCTTGGACTCTACTAGACCCCTGTAGGTGTGCTGTGGTATCTGGCAACAAGATGTTAGCAGCAGATCCTTTAAGTCCTGTAAGTTGTGAGGTGGGGCCTCCATAGATTGGACTTCTTTGTTCAGCACATCCCACAGATGCTCGATTGGATTGAGATCTGGGGAATTTGGAGGCCAAGTCAACACCTCAAACTCGTTGTTGTGCTCCTCAAACCATTCCTGAACCATTTTTGCTTTGTGGCAGGGCACATTATCCAGGCCACAGTCACCAGGGAATACTGTTTCCATGAAATTGTGTACATGGTCTGCAACAATGCTTAGGCAGGTGGTACGTGTCAAAGTAACATCCACATGGATGGCAGGACCCAAGGTTTCCCAGCAGAACATTGCCCAAAGCATCACACTCCCTCCGTCAGCTTGCCTTCTTCCTATAGTGCATCCTGGTGCCATGTGTTCCCCAGGTAAGCGACGCACACACACCTGGCCATCCACATGATGTAAAAAAAAACACGATTCATCAGACCAGGCCACCTTCTTCCATTGCTCCGTGGTCCAGTTCTGATGCCCACTGTTGGCACTTTCGGCGGTGGACAGGGGTCAGCATGGGCACCCTGATTGGTCTGCGGCTATGTAGCCCCATACTCAACAAACTGCGATGCACTATGTATTCTGACACCTTTCTTTCAGAACCAGCATTAACTTCTTGAGCAATTTGAGCTACAGTAGCTCGTCTGTTTGATCGGACCACACGGGCCAGCCTTCACTCCCAATGTGCATTAATGAGCCTTGGCCGTCCATGACCCTGTCTCCGGTTCACCACTGTTCCTTCCTTGGATCACCACTGCAGACCGGGAACACCCCACAAGAGCTGCAGTTTTGGAGATGCTCTGACCCAGTCCTCTAGCCATCACAATTTGGCCCTTGTCAAACTCGCTCAAATCCTTAGGCTTGCCTATTTTTCCTGCTTCTAACACATCAACTTTGAGGACAAAATATTCACTTGCTGCCTAATATATCCCACCTACTAACAGGTGCCGTGATGAAGAGATAATTTTAAATGATTATTATTATTAAATTTTATTCACTTCAGTAAGTAATATCACATTTAGGATTAAGATTTGGATTTGGCAACTTACTATGACAAATTATAAAGAATTACAAATTAATTATTAATCACAACATTAACATGTCTGAGATTTCTGGACAGGAAAAGGACATGTAGTTCAGGATTAGATTATTTTGGAATGACCAAAGACAGGATGAATCCAAGTCATCTCTTTAAATATAAATCTCAAAATACTGTATAGTAGGTATTATTTATTATATTGTGTTATGTTATCACATTATGTTATGAATTTCTGGCTTATTACAGGCCTAAAACTTCAAACCAGCCTGCAGACACAAGACTATTGTTCTCATTATAATCAGCGGAGCTGTCTGCATGCGGCAGTTGCTGTGATACTTCTTTTGTTGATGGACACCTGATTCTTTTTTTGACAATGCAGTATACTCTGGCCAGTTTATTATGCACGTAGGTCTATAATGAAAACATAAACACAAATATCATATGCGTCAATTGAGTGCTGCGTTTAGTCCTATATATTTAAATACTGATCGTTAATTCAAAGCCATATTCTCTTATTGGAACTGATACCTACCTGATTTGAGAGGAGATAATTGTAGTTCTCAGGCATCATTAGTCCACTAAACATAGCAGAGCAGTCTGCTATATAAGAGTCCTGAAAGGTCTGTCCGAGCATCACTGTTTAACTGCACCAATTATTGTATATATTTAAAATTGGTGCTAAAGCGGTTATATTTGTTGCACCTTATAGAGAGCTTTACCTGGCGAGTGGCCTCCAGGTAATTCTAGGTTGAGCCTAAAACAGAGGTTAAAATACAGTATCTGCAAAGTGACCTTATGGCAAGACATTTTCTTTTCACATTTCAACTTTTGTCTGTATTGAAATGGAGAAACCATCATGCATCTGTCAGTAAATATAACGGCATTTGTTTAATTCTGCATGGGATTCAAGATCCAGGTTGTTACACGAATGTTTAGCAGTTGTTTTCCCAATTAACGTTCCCTCATGTCAGGCACGACGTATGCTAGCAGAACCCTTAGTTCTCGCCTGCAAAATTTCATCAAACCATTTACGGATCTGTGAGTGTTCATCAAGACATTTACAGACTTGTGCACAACGGATATGAGGAATGTGCATGAATTCATAATTAAAGATTACAGTTGAGAGCCTTTTTCAAACATCTGTTCCAAACGTGGCTTCACAGTCAAAGTTAATTAATCTTCTTGTTTCTCAGGTGATCGTGGTAGCATATCGAGACACTGTCGTCTCACTGCGTTGGTCGCCTCCGGATAATGAAAGCAAATTGAATATACTCCTTGACAAAAGTTATAGAAAGAAGTAACTAACAAGAGCCTCCGGAATCATGTTTTGCATCAGAAGTCTTCAGACTTCAAAGTTTATGGTTTCAGTTTACTAGTTTTATGTTCCAGTTCTCTGCATCAGAAAACGAGTTATGTAATGCAAATTGAGTTTATAATAGTTTGTGTTCAAAAACATACTTTAAATGTAGTTTGGGCATATGATGTGCTACGGCATCTCTGTGCCCACTTAGCTGTGTGTTTTATTGTTGTTGTATAAAACTTTGTAATTAAATGGTCCTAATAACAATATTGTTATACAATTATGACTTTAAAGTTATTGTTCATTTTACATTGCCAGTTGTAAATCACAACAGTCTCGAAGTTCCCCATCTTGATGTTACAGCCTAAAAAGTTGGCATTTACAGTTTTTTTTCAATTGCTTACACACTAAAATTAAAACTTTCCCACAATTAGCAACACCTTACACTCAAGGAGCAAAACACCGGCCTAGATTTGCACAACTGTAAGCACATTGTCAGCTTCACACTTTTTGCAAAACATTACACACAGTGATTTGCAAAACACTAAACACACTTGCATACATTTGACACAGAAATGTATCATGATGTCATTTCACGAAGAAGAAGACAATCAAATCTGTCGAAATTGGTGCTACAATTGTGGACCATGTAATAAACCACGAACTAACACTGAGGGAGGCTGGACTGAGAGTACAGCCTAACCTATGCAGGTACATGGTGGCATCAGTAGTTCGTACATTTCGTCAAGAGCACAGGTGAGAAACTTCTCTTCTGTCAAAAGAAAATCCATAGCTTACTGCATGTACTATATCAACAGTTTTGGTATCTATTCCTGTACCATTTTACAGTAAGCTACTTGTATTTTGTTTGGCCAACATAGGATTGAACGCCGAGAACACCAAGGAGGGAGAGGCCCCATATTCACACAGGAGCAAGAGACAGAGATCATAAACCTCGTTTTGGCCAATAATACAATCAGACTTAGAGAAATTCAAGCCCATGTTGTCAACGATCACACAATTTTCAATAATGGCAACGATAGCCCATATCCTTAAAAAACATCAAGTTCGGATGAAACAACTGTATAAAGTGCCATTTGAAAGAAATTCAGACAGGGTGAAAGTCCTGCGGTGTAAATATGTGGTGGTACGTTTTGTTGAGCCTGTAGTATTGTGGGCTGCACACATAACCTCTTTACTGTACATGTAATTTTTACTGTATAGCAGACCTACAGTATATTGATCTACACAATGTGATCTTTTGCTGTATTTCAGAGAGTTTTGCAAGTGGATGCAGAGGAAGTCCTGCATGAGTTTATATACATTGATGAGGCTGGATTTAACCTGACAACAGTGAGAAGAAGGGGAAGAAACATCATTGGCCACAGGGCTGTTGTCAATGTACCAGGGCAACGTGGGGGTAACATTACCCTTTGTGCTGCCATTACACAGAATGGGGTCCTCCACCGCCATGCCAACTTGGGTCCTTACAACACTGACCTCATTCTTACATTTTTAGACAGACTACACAATATTATCACAGCAGCAAACCAAAGGGACCAGATGCAACACATTGTCGTCTGGGACAATGTAGCTTTCCATCGTTCTGCTCTGGTCCAAAACTGGTTTCATCAACACCCACAATTCACAGTTCAATACCTTCCACCACACTCCCCCTTCCTAAACCCCATTGAGGAGTTCTTCTCAGCATGGCGGTGGAAGGTTTATGATCTCCGGCCCTATGTCCAGATGCCCCTCATTCAAGCTATGGAAGAAGCATGTGATCAAATTGAAACAGCATCCAAACAAGGGTGGATTCGTCACTCCAAAAGATTCTTCTCACGTTGCCTTGCAAATGAAAATATAGCCTGTGATGTTGACGAGGCCCTATGGCCAGATCCAGCCAGGCAGAGAGATGTTTAGTTTTTTTTTTGTTTTTTTTGGTACTGATCTGGATATGTAATTTATGTTACAGTATTACTGTAAGCTTACATTACAATGGTATGTTCAGTAATACTGTATGAAAACTGGAAACTGTTTTGTTATGAATGTTTTGTTGAAATATTCAGTATTGACTGACTTCAGAACATGAAAAGAAATAAATATTTTCATTAGTTTGCACAATTGGTGTTGTGTGGTGTTGGTGAATTTATTTTTACACTTTCTGTGTAAATGCTAAAAGTGTTTTAGATTGAGGTACAGGAGTGTTTAACTGATTCAAACAGAATCAGACCATATGATGGTTTTGTTTTATGTTATGACAACAAAATAAGGTTTTTATAAGACATTGTATAGTTTTGACAAAAGTGTTCCATTTTGCAAATGATCTGAAGTGTTGTGCTACTTTGGTGTAGGGTTTTGAAAAACGGAGCCCTGTTTTCAAAATTGTGCTTAAGCAATTGAAAAAAAAACTGTGTGTTAAATCTGTGTTAAAGTCTTTAAAGGGTCAAAATATCCTGTGACATCATGGAAGGGCTAGACATTTGATCACTTCATTCATTCTGTTTGTTTCTCTTCAATAGTGTGATATTATTTCCAATTGCCTCATTTTTCCAGACCCTGCATATTATAGCAAAAGGGAATAGAAAGATATCTCTGAAGATGACTATATGCCACAGTCTGCGTACTAATGGGCGACACAAATGTAATAACACATTGGCATGATGAATATGCAGTCTAATGTTTTTCTATGGAATCTACAAAAAAAGCCTCTCTCCCATCTCTTTCCATCTGTTTATGCAGCTACATTTTGAGGTGTTTCTCTGTCTTGTGGTAATTATAATTGGACTTTAGCATAATTCATATCAGTAACTGACAGAAAGGACAAAGTGCTTTTCTGTGCTAAATGTAGAGGTTTTCTGGCAAGCTTTACATGAGCTTTCTTTCTCCTCAAATCTTTGATCATAAAACCCCTCATAACCTCTAGTGCTGACTTGTGAACTCTATATCCATATCTTTTACAGATTTTCTTTTTTTCAACAGATCTCTTTCATTTTTCACCTGAATTGGGGTCAAGGCCACTTTCACTCGCTTAATGTTTGCTGGTCTGTTTGAACCAACACTCAGCTTTTTTAAAGTCAAAAGCCCAAAATTGCCAAGAAGACTTAAAGTTTCATTAAAATTAAATATTGAGGTCCAGTTTTCTGTTCCTGTTGAAGTCATAGTATACATTTAGTACTGTAAAAGTACTGTAAAAAAAAAAAGGGGGAATATAAGGCATCTAAGTAGGCAGGAAAATACTGTAAATTCACTGTAATATTTAACAGTGCATCTTTTTACCTAACAAGTTACAGCCAGCAATATTTTAAAAAATGGTTTATAATGTGAGAATATTTATTTATTAATGGTTGAAGTCGTGTGAAAGGGAAGTAGCTACAGATCTTTACTTCCATATTGTGACGTACATCTGAGTGAAACAGATTATAGAAAAGGAAAAAAAATGTAGGTTTGGTTCAATCCATCGATTTTTGATTGAATAGAGGCAGATCTGAATGAGTTGGCAGTAGATAAGGGGTGGAGTTTAACCAGACTAAATGATTGGAGAAGTCCAGCCAACGTCACCAGTGAGAAGTCTGTCATTTGTCAAGGCATTTTGATGAAAAATTACAATGTCAAAACTTTAAAACAAAGAAGCGTATACATGGATGAATCATTCACAATAAGATCTATATCATGAATTTAGAAAATTGATAGGATGAACTTTCATTTCATGCAGACTTTTGAAGTTCATGCCAGTAATAAACAAATTTAAATGAACTTAACATAGATTGTATTACACCAGTGTTGCAGATGGCTGAGACACTGCAGTTATCAGTTTCACATTATTCAATCCTATGGTTCATTGTTGCGTTCAGATTCCAGATCTCAGTCTGTTGTTGGCTTGACAGCAGAACAACATTAGCCAAATGATCAGGCTGTTCAAGTCATATGATAAGAATTCACTATATTCAGCTCATGAATATTCAAATCATAACTGAGCCCTGATTGGAATTAAGCACTGTGGAAACTCAATGGCCACTTAATGGTTTTCATTTCTGTTAATAATACTGTGAATGTGCTGAAAGCTGCTGCTTAACATAGCAGAGTGTTATGCTCGTTACAGGTGTAAAGCTCTAGATCTCTCAATACACTTGGGTTTCACACTCTGGTGTTTATTCACATGGGCTTTGTAATTGCATAATGAACCTGGACAGAAAAAGAAAAAGGAAAAAAACCCACTTCTGTTATTTTGGGTCATGTTGCCAGCCATTGGCTGCCCCCCGTTGTGTGAGGCTCTTTTCCTATCTTCTGCATGTATGTATTTTTGACAGAAGGGTTGCTTGGCTTCCTTTCAGAAAAAACTGTTTTGGCTGTCAAGCACACAGACTTTTTGACACTGCATGTTGTCACCATTGACTTCTAAATATTTCCATCATTCCAGCATTCTGGAATTTGAATTTAACCATGATGCTTTTCTTATGACATCTTTACACAGGCTCTGCACCTGATTATTTATTTATAATTATCATTATACAATACAATATAAATGTTTTTTGTGTCTCTTATGCACAACAAGGCTGCATTTCTTTCAGCAAAAATACAGTAAAAACAGTCGTAAAATATTATTACAAATTAAAATAACTGTTTTCTATTTGAATATGATACTTTTTTTAGGATTCGTTGATGAATAGAAAGTTCAATGAAGAGCCTTTATTTGCATTTATTAGATTTATTTATTAAAGCATTTATTAAATTGAAATCTTTTGTAACATTACAAATGTCTTCACTGTTTTTTTTAATTAATGTATTGCATCCTTGATGAATAAAAGTATTAATTTAGCTTTCTTTTAAGATTTTTACGAATGTTTGAATGGTATCATTGCTGTTCATTGCTGTTTATTGAACATTTCCACAAAAATTGTATGCAGCAAATAATGTATTATTTCAACATTGATAATAATAAATGTTTCTTGAGCAGCAACTCAGTATATTAGAATCATTTCTGAAGGATCATGTGACACTGAAGACTGTAATGGCTGCTTGTCTTGTCGTCACAGGAATAAATGACAAAAATGATAAAAAATGATTATTTTAAATTATAATAATATTTCACAATATTATTGTTTTTTTTTCATGTGTTTTGATCAAATAAATGCAGCACGCAGCTTCTTCCATCTTGGCAGCATGAAGACAACATTTACAAGAGGTAAATCCTGTGGGGGGATGCTGATGAATCACCCTTTGATATAGCTTTACTCCAATTTTAGTGGTTGCCCAAAGCTGACAATGACCCCATGCTGGTTCTCAGGGCACAAAGGGTCACAAAGGTACCCGGAGAAAGAGCTACAAAATGAGCAAAAGGCTTTCTGTTTTTCCTCTGGCTCATATGCATGTGCTTGTTGTGTCTGTATGTGTTACTCATCAAATATTGGACATCTTAGCTAACTGTATTTGGAAGTTTTTTTTTTTTCATTTCCATATGGCAATGTAAATTTAGCTTAGATATTTCTTTTCAAAATGCCAATAAAACTGTCAAGACATATGTGTAACACACACATACAAGGTGAGCGAAGTAAAATGAAGAAGCAAAACAGAGTAGTGATTTTACAGTGCCAAGCTGTCAGATGTTTACCAAATGGTGATCCAGTATTGCAAAGCTATTTTTACACACACATCAGAAAATATTAACTTCTACTATATGTACACACTCAGAATATGACAGCGAGTCTGTCCATAAGTCTGTTCTAATGAACATCCAATTTTAAAAAAGGCAGGTCTATCTTCTGAAAGGCGTAAAAAAAAGAGTAGTTAAACTTTCAGATATCTGCAGCAACTACCTCATGAAACAAAATGTTTGGATCATTTATAGATATCAATACAAAATCAGGTTAGACAGCCACTTTCTAACTCTTTTTATAAGTAGATGTCAGGCTCATGTAGAGCTGCTGATATATTCTTAGTCCAGAAAACATGAGCAAAACTTGCAGTTTTCTGTCACTCACCTTCAGAGCGGCCCGCAAAGTTTTTGCCCATAAAAAAACAGCAGTTATTATATGCACTGCTGCACGACCCTGAATTCCTCAGACGACGGGATTAATTATAACGAAGGACAAAGAGAAGCTTATCTGTTCTTCTGTATGCTCGCTTATGTCAGTGCATGACAATAACGGAAGGAGCTACTGAAAAAGCTGTGGATGTATAAATATCTATAAATACTGTTTATGGTCCATACAAAGAGCTGGTATGTGTATTAAATAAAGTGAAAACTTTTGGCTAAATGAATGAAAATATTGTGCTGGGAAAACATCTAGTGAGGAATATTTCCTTTTTCACAGATCATGTTTGTTTTATTTCTATCAGAACAAAAAGGATGATCAAGATCGCACATTGTAAAATAGTCATGACAGTCAGTCAAATGCATCTGCCACTCAGTCAAACAGAAAATCACAAATGAACAGCATTACGGTTTGCCACACAAGTCAACATTCTGTGTATGTCTCGGTTGAAGTCTTTCAGCCTGAAGGTCCCCTGGTGGTTATGCAATGGATGAATATTTCATCAGCAAAGTTTAGGCTCGACCAGAGACACAGGACTAGAGCAACTTATCACTGGATGGGAATGTGAAAGATTCTAAGCTGTGCCAAAGTTTCATTTTGTTCTGAATTCTTCAATAATGGTGTAATTTCGTGTCACATGTAATTTATGTTAGATATGTTTGGTTTATTCTGGCTATGAACTGCCTACTTGAAATGGTGGAAGTTCTGTCAGGTCAACAACTACAGTTTGTTTTGCTTTTGCATTCCATTTAGAGGCACATTTTGAAAAAAAGATTGGGCAAAAATAAAATATATTGGTAAAACTTTAGAATAATATTCCATCATTAATAGGTAATAATGCAGGAAGTAATGCAGGACAAATGAGTAGCACTACATTAACACTTCAGCTACTACTATTAACTAATATTAAAACAAGATTCAGTAAGTAATATCAAATTTAGAACTGACATAGTTTCTTATTAGGTAATCAATATTTACTGAATAATTACTGAAAATGCTTATCTAGTCACTCATCAAGAACTGCTAGTGTATAATTGTTTTATATATATATTTTTTAATTGGTCCAGATCACTAGTAGTTCTTGAAGAGTAACTAGGTAACACTTGAGTAATTAGTGATGCATTTTATGACCACGCTGAGAGTAAAAAATATGATTGATTACATCTCAGACAAACGCTAATGTTGTGATTAGTAATGAATTGGCAATTCTTTATAATTTGTCATAGTTATTAGTTCTTAATGAGGCCAATCTCATTCAGTAATTATTGATTACCTAATTAGGAACAATCTTAGTACTAAATGTGATATTACTTACTGATTAGTTAATCGTGTTTCCATATTAGTTAATAGTAGCTGAAGTGTTATTGTAGTGCTAATGCTGTCCTGCATTACTTCCTGCATAGTTACCTATTAAAGGGATAGTTCACCCAAAAATAAAAATTTGATGTTTATCTGCTTACCCCCAGGGCATCCAAGATGTAGGTGTCTTTGTTTCTTCAGTAGAACACAAATGAAGATTTTTAACTCCAACCGTTGCAGTCTGCCATTCGTATAATGCATGTCAATGGCAACATTTTAGAGCATGAGAGCTATGAGAGTAAAAAAACATACACATATGAATCCATATTAAACCCTACGGCTCGTGACGACACATTGATGTCTTAAGACACCAAACGATCGGTTTGTGCGAGAAACCGAACAGTATTTATATAATTTTTTACCTCAAATACAACACTATGTACATCAGTTTTCAGCGCGCCATCACTTCCTGTATAGATGAGGTCAAAATACACGATATGTCGTAGAGATGCGCGCGAGAGATCACTTCCGCGTATGTATGCGCTTGAGATAAGCCATATCGTGTACATTTGACCTCACCCACCGGAAATGATGGCGCGCAGTGAAGGCTGTTGTACATAGATCGCATTCGAGGTAAAAAAATTATATAAATACTGTTCGGTTTCTCGCACAAACCGATCGTTTCGTGTCTTAAGACATCAATGTGTTGTCACGAGCCGTAGGGTTTAATATGGATTCGTATGTGTATGTTTTTTTACTCTCATAGCTCTCATACTCTAAAATGTTGCTATTGACATGCATTATACGACTGGCAGATCGCAACGGTTGGAGTTAAAAATCTTCATTTGTGTCCTACTGAAGAAACAAAGACACCTACATCTTGGATGCCCTGGGGGTAAGCAGATAAACATCAAATTATCATTTTTCGGTGAACTATCCCTTTAATGACAGACCATTAAGTGCTACCAATATATTTCATGTTGTCTTTTGTTTTTGGAGGGCCCTTAAAAGCATAACATGGTCTTATGTTTTTATTAGGTGCTTTTGATGTCATTTTAATGACCCACATTTTTATGTAAAATCTTCATAAAATATAAAAATGAAAGAACAAAATTGTAAAAGTTTATAATCTGAATCTAAAGTTATAGATAAAAGGTGCAGTAACATCACAATTACCGAAGTAATGTGAATAGTGAACAAAGCCTGTCTTACTGTCACTGAAATAGTACAGTTGCTCAATACAATAAAATTGAAGGATGCCATTCACATTTCATTTGAATTATTGAGGTAGAAAGCATCTTAAATTGGAGCGTTAAGGTCCGCTGACATCAGCGATCTTGACAGATGTCATGTTTTATGAAAACACACTCTCAGTAAGGAATCAAAGATAAAAGCATCATGTCATTTCATTTCAGTCTACAATAAAGCGAGGCTGTTGAACAGCTTCTGCCCATGTGTGCTGCTAAGCTCTAAATGACATTGAGTTCCATTAGCTCATTAGAGGAGAAGCAGTGTGCATTTCATTCAGCAAGATAATAAAGCACACTACTCATTAGCATTTCACAGTACATGTCAGATGCATCTCTAGAAATTAGTTCATTGTTTTAAAATAAATTGACACTGCGACCCATGACGAGATGCTCACTCATGAAGATAAGATAAAACTTCAAATAAATGATGTGGAAAATATAAACAAAGGGGGAAATGAAGATATGGCTGGAAGCCTAATAATATACATTTATAGAGGAAATATGCACATTTTCTTATGCCAGTCAATATTTTTATCACGCTAATGTAAGTTTGTGTTCGTTTTTTAAATAAGTTTTGTTTTAGTTAGTTATTTGATGCTATAAAAAACGGGGGTGTGGTGTCATGATTGACAGTTGAGATTGACAGCTTCTCTGAGTGAAGTTGTCACTGAGGCACCAACGGACATTTTTCGGGATTTTCGGGAGGAGATTGGAGCTTCAACTTTAATTTCTACATTTCCATAACTGTTTATTTCACACCAACATAATGAGTTGTTCTGCAGTAAACTGTGCTGCGGGAGTGTGGGCGGCGTTTTGATATCACGGCTCTACTTCCTGCTCTCTACTGCGCAGACTCAGGTCCTGCATTTACTACTGCGCAGACTCAGGTCCCAAATCAGCGCAAGATGTCAGCGCCATATTGGGACATTGGTGGCTTCACTTTTAATCAGTGGAAGATAGTGAAAGCTTGTCGTCTATCTTTTTTTACTGTCTGTGTTCCCAATCCTTCAAATGTGGCCTCGAAATGTGTCCTTCCTTTCCTTCGTGGCCCAGACTATCCCAAAAATTCATTGCGACAACAGGTTTTTTTTTTAGAGAAATTTCCAGATTACACTTTAAAATATAGGTTAGTAAAATAAGTATTGGGTTTCAACTTACTCAAATATCTAATTATACAACTGTAAATATATATATATAGCAGTTAAAATGTTGATAAGATGTGATTTTATATAGGTTATACTCTTTATTATGTACAGAAATTAACCAAGGTGAACATATTTAGACAGTTTGTGAGCCCTGATTTGTTTTAAAAAATTTTATATAACTTAATATAACTAAAATAAGTCAGTACAAATGTTACTGCTGCTCATCAACGGCAGCTGTCACAATTGCTACTAGGAGACAAGAACAATCCTCTATTTAACAACGCTCGAACTTCATGTTTTTCGAAGGTGTGGCCTTTGAAATCTGCCTCCTTCAAAGGATGCAGCCTCTGAATTGGGACACAGCTTATATAGGGTAAGTTGTCATAATGGGACTTGTGTTCTCAGGACAGGAGTATAATAATAATAATTATTATTATTATAATAATTGCAAAACTCTTGCCTTGAGAGTTCAACCTTTAAAACTTTCAATATATTTTAATAGTTGACTTGACTAGATGTTTCAAACCAATATGCAAAACCCCACTGCCAGAGAAAACATGCATTTGTTTGATCCTAGTCTCAAAAATGTATAGTTACTTACTATATAACCCTGGTGACAACTAGCCCCAATCTCCCCTAGTTTTACAGTCTGAAAAATAGGTTACTTGATTTTATATGTCTGTAGGCTACATGTCTGTTTGAAACTATTGGCCCAATTATTCTGTCTTCCAGAAGGACATTTCTAACTTGTGACTAATGATACTGACATTATATTATGAGTAGAGCGGTTTGAGACCAATTATCCTGCTTAAAACCGCTTATTCCAAATGACTGTTTGCTTAGCAGTAAGCGCCAGTCATTAGGGCTTCAATATTGATCAAGTCAGTGGCACTCCAGTGCTTGAAATCCATGACAGTTCTACATTTCAAGTTTGGATCTACCAAGTCAGCAGCATAGTTTGGTGGAGTGCTACTTTTAATGAAGGGAGAAATTATGATTCATCACCGTGTGACACAGAAACACTGCTGAGAATCTTTTGGCACACTCTCTCTCTCTTTCGCCAGGTTTGCCTTTAATCTGTCACTTTCAGCAGCAAGCAAGCCTGGTCCTCTTTGAGCTGCTTCAGCCTGCCTTTATTTTACAGCTGGGAGATTGAGCTCTTCTGTTCGCTGCCGTCCGTGAACCTCCAAAAGCCTTGGTGGCATAAATCAGTGAGTAAAAAAAGCAGCCTCTTGGATACCTGTCAATCACAAATAAGCATTGCCTCAACAATGTGTGGCAAACTTTGATGTTTCTACATGACAAAATAAGGCATGCGGGTGTCAGTTTGTGTCTTTAAGTGTGTCGTCGTTAATCCGTCTTGCTGACATTGCAGCCTCTCCCTTCACCTTCAGTTTAATTAGGTGCAGCTCTTGTCAGTCTCATAAGAGAGAAAATGGACCATGTTTTTCAGATGAATGCAGGGAGTAGGAGGAAGTAGGAGGTTCGAGGTTCGAAATGAGACAGTGATAAAAGAGGTGATGATTGTTTTGCAGTGGGGAAACAGGCTTTGCAAATTATGAGAATACAAATGCAGTTTTGTTTTTAAATAAAAAATTTGATCTTTTTGGTTTCTAAAATTAAGGCATTTTATGCTCTGTTTACCTTATGTACTTTCTGAAAAAATATATACAGTTTTTCGGTTATTATAAAATTAAAATGTATTTTATTATTTTATTTAGCTTCTGAAAAATATGTATTTTTTAAAATAAAAGGTAATTATTTTATTTTTATTTATTTCATATTTATTTTTGTACCCTCTGGATCCATATGTTTCATTTTACGTCATTTCAACATGCTTACAGATTTTTTCAATTGCTTAAGCACAATTTTGAAAACAGGGCCCGGTTTGTCAAAACACTACACACAATTAACACAACCCTACACCAAAGCAGCACAACACTTCAGATCATTTGCAAAATGGAACACTTTTGTCAAAACTATACACAACTTTATAAAAACAATATTTTGTTACCATACGAAACACACACATTTCATATGACTTCAATCTTTTTGAAGCAGTTACACACTGCTGTTGCTAACCTAAAACACTTTTAGCAAGTCTAATTCTCAGTGATTAGAGTACTGTAAATGAGGTACACAGAGAAATTGCAACTATACAATAGTTCACCAAACACTACACAAGACCAATGCTGCAGACTGAGGAAAATATCATTGTTCCCTTTCAAGGGAACTCGCGCTGCGTCACTGCTCTGGGAACGCCTCTGCGTGATTGCGTCTTGAAGCACGTGTGTAATCAGTCATAGACGGGTGACGTCATCGACCCGGAAGGTATAAAGCATACCGGCAAACAAACGCCACTAGCTTCTGTTGTCTTCTGTGTAACATTGTCCTTTTTTTAGCTCTGTGTTTGTGTCTGAGTTCAGACTTTTTTGTTTTCATATAACAAGTTTGCAACACATACTGACACACAAAAGAGAGACACTATGGCGAGCGAACAACATTTCAGAAAGTGTGTTCCTCCCTGCTCTCGTCCCCACAATAATAGACCGGCGTGCAATTCATTCAGGAACGTTGTGCAAGTTTACTGCAACAGTGGCTCAACAATGGTGCTGTGAACTTCACATATACTATTTAAAATAATGCGTTTAGTTGATCCTGATAAGCGCTCATTGTCATAGCACTATTCGGACAGGATTAGTTTTACATGGAGAGGTGTGGCAAAGTAATTATTACCAGAGCTTCTCAGTGATTTTAGCTCTGTCCGAATGTGCCATCTCAGTAATCATTACAGACAATGTCAGTAAAGATTACGGTGACTTTTACCTTCTGTAAAAAGGTCCTGAAAAATGACAGCAGAGAATATAGATAGATTATTGTGTGTTTGCGCATGTGATATCAGGAAGCAACGTAATAAGCACATGATGACAGGGAGGTGACGACGGTGCGTAAATCAAGTTACCCCTCCCATTTCTGGTAGTTTTACTGAGATTTCTTATCTTGTGCAAATTGGCCATTAATATTAGAGACGTCCTGTGGTGAGAACAGATGTCTTTTTGGCATTGATGATGTTGGAGCTGGAAGCTTGTTTCCGCCACAGAATAAAACATTTTAAAAGATAATTGCGACTTCTTATCTCACAATTGCAAGTTAACATCTCACAATTCTGAGAAAAAAGTAGCAACTGCGAGTTATAAAGTCAGAATTACAAGATATAGTCACAATTGCGGCAATTTTGACTTTTTTCCTCACAATTGCGAGTTTATATCTCGCAATTCTGACTTTATAACATGCAATCGTGACTTTATATCACGCAATTCTGACTTTATAACACGCAATAGCGACTTTATATCACGCAATTACCACTTTATATCTCGTAATTCTGACTTTATAACACGCAATCGTGAAATTACATTACTCCATCTACCCTTGTAAAACTAATCCCGTCTGAATAGGGCTATAGTTGTAAAAACAATGGCTTTCTTCTTCCATAACGTAGGTTTGGCGTCATGACAGCTTTGTTTCTAGGTGGACTGTTAAAGAACCCGACACACATCTCCTGGAAATCAGATGATGACTTTGAGACTCCCGAAGTGTTTCCCATTTTGTGTGCCATAGGCATCAGACGTTTAACCAACGGTCTGTGGCTCTGACGTCTGTGGCTGAGACTAGTGCTGATTTGTACAGCTTGTCTTATGGTTGCACATTGCTTGCAGGAGCGAGACAGGATGTGGCACATTTTTTGCTACTGCCTTGAAGATGATGCCTTAATGCAGTTTTTCACATGCACAGTGTTTACATATGCTTACATTGAATACTTTTAATATCCGGTAGCTGTTGTTATATCTGGGCATATGCATGCCTTTTAGCTTAGTCAGGAAAAGTGAGATAAAAAAAACTAAAACCTGCTGTTGTAACATAAGTTTGACATTTCTATTCAGCTCTATTCATATAAACAATAAAGGTAGATATACTGTTCAATGTTCATTCATGCTTAGAGAGCCTTAGTGTTCATGTCAGGCTTTTGTACTTATGTAGAGCATGCACAGAAAATAGAAAAGCCATACATCATTTGAAATGTGACATTAGAAATGCTGTCAATAATCATTGACCCCATATTTGAAGTGAAATGCCTTTCAGGTTTTAATGTAACAAGCGTTCTCCTAAACCTAACTGCTCTTATGCCATACACAAAGGCATGAGAGCTGAATTGTTTTGATATTCAAATTTCAAGTAACTGTGAGGCTGAATGGCAGCCTGTTATTGATGTGAACGACCTTCAGCATTGCATTAGCTTACGTGGATCTGTGTAGTGAGCAAAGGCCTGCCCTCTGCAACTTAATTAATAGAACGTCACACTGATGGGAGAGAATGTGGTTCGGGCTGAATCTTCTGCACCATTTAACCGTATAATGGGATGGTTTCTTCACCGTCTTCCCAAAAGCTGACCTTGCCAGAGTCTTTGAATATTTAACCGAATAGAAGTATTGGAGGCAGAAATGGCATATTTGCTGTCACTGAGATTGAAGAAGTTTATATAAATCATCTTATTGGTTCAGGACAGGTTTGCATATGCATTTGGCCTCTATGTGTATACAAAGTGCATGTAACCTTTATAATCTTGTGAAGAGATTTAGATTAAAGTTGAGCTGAAAAGGATACAGAGGAAGAAAGTGAGAGAAAGAGGAATAGATGGCAGGAAAGAAGGGCAGTGAGGAAAGCTTATGTTACCCCCAAAATAGTTCAACCAAAAATGAAAATTCTGGCATTATTTATGCTCTCTCATGCCGTTCCAAACCCATATGCTGTTATTATTGACAGACTGTTCAAGGTGACCATATCTTTCAAATTCCAAAATGAAAATTATGACATGTCAGTATGATATCTTTCTGTCAGGATTAGGAAATTCATTATCACTATTCACTGATATAATCATACCATACCCAAAATTTGTTTTCGTATTCAGAATCTAAAATGTTTGGTTACTAAGCACATGAGAACAGATGTCTTTTTGCCATTGGTGATGTTGGAGCTGGAAGCTTGTTATTTTAAAAGATTAAAATTACTTTAAAAGATAATTGCAACTTTTTATCTCACAATTGCTGACATTATTTTTCTCAGAGTTATAAAGTCAGAATTGCGAGATATAAAGTCGCAATTGCGAGTTATAAAGTCAGAGTTGCATGTTAGAAAGGCGGAATTCAGGTCAGTGAGAGATTGATTCTGCCTCAGCATCATGTCTTTGTGCTAGGTCCGGCCTAGTCAAGTCAAGTCCTCTTTATTTTTATAGTGCTTTATACAATACAGATTGTTTCAAAGCAGCTTTACGGTGATAGCAGGAAAATGATGATCAGTGATGCAAATAGAGTTCATTTCGGATGTTCAGCAGCAACAGAAAATAGTGTCATTGTTCAGCTGAAGTCAGTTCAGTGTTGAAATTAGTTTATTTCATCTATAAAGCAGCTCTGGAGAAAACAGCGATGTCAACGTCCAGCTCAGTTCAGTTCTCATTCAATAGTGTCAGTGTATTCAGATCAATCATATTGTTGAAAATTATGAATTTTTTCTGAATTTTCTGAATTGCTAAAACACTAAACCCCATTCTTTGAACAAAATTCTCAATTGCCTAAACCAATCTGTTGAATAAATCACTTTTCTGCAAAACCTTAAACAATCTAATGCAGTTAGACACTGTTTGCAAATCTCATGCACTCTTTTTGCTAAACTCTAAACGCATTCTCACGCATTAAAACACATATCGAACTGTGACACATTTGTGTTGCAAAACACTAAACACGAGGCACAACTAAAACACAGTTGTCATCGTTTACACACAACGACTCAACATTGTTCACATTTATTTCTAATGATGTGATCAAACCAATTTGATGATAGGCCAGATCAGAGTGTTCAGGTGCACTGAATGATATTACAAACAATAAATAGAAACAATCTGAGAGGGAGAGGAGGGAGAGTATGTGTAAGAGATGGTGGATGAAGAGGAAGAGGCTGAGGATGAGAAAGAGCAAGGTGTGGAGAATGTTGTCAAGACTGGATCTGGCACAACAGAGGGTTTTTCCCTTTGCCGGGCAAGAGACAACATGTACTCATAAATATTCAATAATATTCAACAATATGATTGATCTGACTGCACTGACACTGTTGGATGAGAACTGAACTGAGCTGGACGATGACATCACTCTTTTCTGCAGAGCTGCTTTATAGATGAAATAAACTCATTTACGTAATACTTGATTCTTACAATGAAACGGAATCAACACTGGACTTCAGCTAAACAATGACACTATTTTGAACAGCCGAAATGAACTCTCTTTGCATCACTGATCATCTTTTTCCTGTTATCACTGTAAAGCTGCTTTGAATCAATCTGTATTGTATAAAGCGCTGTATACATAAAGGGAACTTGACTTGACTCAGGTCGGGCCCCAGCATGAAGACGTGATGCTGAGGCAGAATCAATCTCTCACTGACCTTTATTTTGCAGTTGCACAACTTTGTTGAGTGTACTGTATTTTTCATTTAGAGTTTTCTTTTGCATGCTTTTTCATTTAGACTGCTGTATTTTTACAGTACAAGTGCAGTAATTGCAGTACACAGTATACAATATACTCACCACACTTGGCTTTTGATTACTATACTTTTTTATGTAATTGCAAAATTTTTTACTGCATGCAATATACATTTTTCTCTGTAAGCTCATGTTCTGCTGTGTTCTCCATTTTTTGATGTAGAATCTAATGAATGATCTGTAGTGCTTATATTATTGACTCATGTTTGTATGATCTGAAAGCTTTGTTTGATTTTGAGAACAGATGAAATAGTTTTGAGGCAATTGTTTGATTTTGCAGGGGTTTTGTGAATGTAGTTTGAAGATTTGTATTTGTATTTGCAGTTTTTCTCAATTGTTTACACACAAATACTGGTACTTGAGACACAATGACCACAACATGTAACTCATGCACCAACCCCCTGAACCAATTCTGCTAAACTACAAGCACAATTCCTGCCTTAAACTCAAATTGCAGTTCTAAAACACACTTTTTTCAAAACACTACACACAATTCTCTGCATTTGGCACAATTTTCATGCAGAAAATCTCGTCTTCACAAGGAACACACTGCCATTCAAATATGCACACTGACTCATCACATAGGCAAACACCTGTCACACAGTTTTACAATTAGCAAACAGAGCTTTAGCATAAAAGGGCAACAGGTGAGCTCTTCTGTTTTGGAGCAGCATAGTTTTTTTTTTTAGTTTTCTTTATTGTAACTGTATACAGTAAATTATTCTGTTGTTTTGTATGTAGACCACTGTATGTGCAACTTTGTGTTGGGATGGGTTGGGATGTACACTGTGTACATTGTTTTTGTTTTGTGTTTACTGTGTATTTGTGTGTTCTGAGTATAAAAACAATATTCTCAGATATTTTTTTTAAGTGAACCAAAAAAAGACCTAAGTCATTATGATGAATGGAGAAGAAGTGTTTTCCATTCATCATAGTGTTTTACATTGAGCACATCAGTGTTCAACTGGTTCTTATAAATGTCTATTCATATGATGGTTTGTGTGTGTCATTTAAAAACAAAATACCATTTTGAGAAGAAATAACATTGTTTTGAATGTAAAGTTTCATTTTGCAGGAGAATTGAGGGGTTTTGCCCATTGTGTGTGTGTTTTTTTTTATTTGTGTGTAGAGTTCTGAGAGTATGAGGCATGCTTTCAGAAAATGTGTGTAAACAATCAAAAAATTTTTTAAGGTTTTGAGAAAATGAGTGATGGTGTCAAGAAATGTGTTTTAGCAATTCAGAAAAACTGTATTGAATATTGTTGAGGACTCCACATCACAGGCAATGTCGTCTCTTGCCAGGCAAAGGGAAAAACCCTCTGTTGTGCCAGATCAGTCATGACAACATTCTCCACACCTTGCTCTTTCTCATCCTCAGCCTCTTCCTCCTCGTCCACCATCTCTTACACATACTCTTCCTCCTCTCCATCTCAGACTGTTTCCCTATATTGCTGGTATCATTATTCAGTGCACCCATGTCACCAGTTTTGTCACTCAAATGTATCACAGTGTGAAATGTGTTTTAGTGAAAAGAGTGCATGAGATTTGCAAACTGCACGTCTAACTGCATGAACTTGTTTAAGGTTTTGCAGAAAGAGTGATTTATTTGACAAATTGGTTTAGGCTATTGAGAATTTGTTTCAGAGAATGGGGTTTAGTGTTTTAACAATTCAGAAAACCTGTAATAAATAAAAGTAAAAAATAAAAATCTTACTGACCCAAAACTTTTTAACGGGATTGTATATTAAATCTCAAAATTTAAAGGAGAATAGTAACTCAACTATATGAATCTTTTATTTCTTCACCAGTGTGTTCAGGCAGAAGGGCCCATCTTAAAGGGATATCGAAAGATTAACTCTGACTGCTTTGCTGGTGAAAAGAGAGGAAAAGACAAGATGCCAGGCCATCATGCACAGATTAAAAGCAGAGTGTGGATGTGTGGATGAGAGGACGTGCGTTTATGTGTGGCAGGTAGGCTCAGACAGCGTGCGCCTTCGGCTCTTCACTGCCTCTGAGATTAGAATGACAGCTGAGGTTCCCAGAGGAACCTACTGTGAGGCCTGAGTGAAGTTCTCAGAAACTGGGTCTGAAAGGACAGGAAGCACAAAGACAAAGCAGGGACAGCAAAGCCAGCCCTACTGGCTGCAGTTATTAGTGACATGTGTGGAACTTCTTGCTCTTGGCTTTGCGTTGCCTTTTTGGATGGTAACTTTACACGTGCTTTATGTTCTGGGCCACTTAAATGTATGGTACAGTGTATTTAGAGCACGTAATGAATCATGATTGCTTACTTTTTTTTTTTTGAACAAAAGCCTGATACAAAATGTACCCTCAATTGCATCAATAACATAACTTGAACATAATTTCAAGACAATTGAATGTCAATCTTATTACTGCTTTTATTAGATGTCCATGTCCAAATGACTGAGAAATAACAAAGGCCACATTTACTGCAGGTCTTGATGTCCAATTCTGATTTGTTGACTATATCAGTTTTTTTAATGACCAGCTTACATCATCTTTTAAAAGTTACCCATATCCGATATCTGCATTTACACTATACACTTGGCGAAACAACCCAAGGTAGACGCACCAACCCGGAAAAGCTTAGGCCGAAAAGGAAGTAAAAACGACACGATTTGCAATGGATGCAGACAAAATGCTAATACAAGCTTTTGCTTTCTGGACCAGCAAAACATTGGGTTGAGCCTTCGTCCTCAATTGTGCCATTGAAAAGAGTCATGTGATCACGGTTGGTGTCCACCCGAGTTGACGTCATTCGCCACCGTCCCTTTTTCAATGACGTATGACTCACATTGACATGAGAATATCTGATCTGTCTGCTTATGTGAAAGATGCAAATGCACGTATCCGTTTTATTTCCACATTAAAATGAGGCCTGAAACCGAGCTAAGAATATCGGAATCCATGTGCATTTTCCTGCTTACACATGTGTGGGTCATATTCGATCTATGCCACGTGGGAGGAAAAAATGTAACCACGTAATGTAAATGTGGCTAAAATGGCTTCTGTTTCCTTTCTCCAGCTCCAGCATGTTCTCATGTGTATTCAACACCAGCACTTTCCCCCGCGACCGGCCCGCTGAGACGCTTCAGTTGGTATGATTCCTTGAGTGGCACTGACAGCCTGTCGCTGAAGTCATCTGCTCCTAGAGCACCTGAAAATCAATTGCACAAACTTAGGCTGCATTTCACTCTCTGACATAACAGGTAACGGTGTCCTGTTGTGCTCGCTGTCTTCTTAGCACATTGTATGTTCGGGAGAAGGATGGGTTGTAGTTAATGTCACTGACCCAACAAATAATGATCCAATGTACCTGTGTAGTTTGGTTTTGTCCCTGGAGTTTACAGCTTAAAAAACAGTGTGACTGCAACAGAATAGCATATACTGTACATATGTAAGCGATTTATTTTCTATTCATTTACAATGTGTTTTGCAATTTTTTTTAACCCTGTTACCACAACTCATATCTAATTGTTCTTTATTTTTATTTTGTACCTTTAAAAAAACATTAAATAGACAATTTTAAATAAAAAAGCAAAGATAAATAATTGATAATGTATTGAAAGTTACATAATTAAAACTGCTGACAGGGGTTAGCTAGTTTGGGATCAAATGTTGATTTGTAGTTATTGATGAACATACTGTTACATGTATGGTCTGTCTGTTGTTTTCATTGTGTTTTTGGTTAAAAGGTTCCTGTGACCTAGGCTGAATCCGAAATCGCCCCATATACCCTCAAATAGGGCATTATTTGAGGGGACAGCCATTTGTAGTGGTGTCCGAAACCATAGTGGGCGTTATTGAGTGCCCTCATTCTATCCCACATTTCCTGAGTTTTTGTTATTAAAGTTCCTGTTTCCAGTTCTTCCTTGTCTTCGTGAGCTTTTATCACCACCTGCACTCCACCACGGCCGGTCGACACTTCGGCTACACTCTGGCTCCTCCCTCCTTCGGCTCCACCGGAAACCTTCGGCCATACGGCTTCTCCGGGCTCCCTCATCTCTCCGGGTCCGCCATAGTCAGCTGTCGACCTGCCAGCTCCTTCGGCCCCATCTGGCTCCGCCTCCGTCCTCTGTCCCACCGGCTTAGCCTCTGTCCTGCGGTCATCCATCTCCACCTCGGACACTCGTCTCCGTGGCTTCACCTCGGTCTCCTGGGCCTCCGGTCTCGCGCGGGCTCATTGACCCAGCAGCTCCTCCAGTGGCTCCATCATCGGTGGTGGTATCCTTGTCGGTCATCCCCAGGGTGTGTTCCATCGAGTCGTCAACACCATGGCTCCTCCCGCCTCCGACTCCGCCCTGGGGTCTCGTCCTGGCTGGTCCCTGGTGTTACACCTGGCTTCTCCTGCTCCTGGCTCCTCACTCCCCCCCCCCCCTCCTCAGATGGACTGTTTACGGCGAGCCTACCTAGAGGGGGACCTACTGTTACATGTATGGTCTGTCTGCTATTTTCATTGTATTTTTTGTTAAAGTTCCTGTGACCTAGTTTCCCCCAGTCTGTCTAATTAGTTATGTCATTCACCTGTGTCTTGTTAATTACCTTGTTATCATCTCATTTGCTCTGTGTATTTAGCCTTCAGTTATTCCTCAGTGTTTGTCCGTCTACGTTAATGTTAACCTGGTTTATGCGCCTTCTATGCTAGTTTCCTGAGTTTTTGTTATTACAGTTCCTGTTTCCAGTTCTTCCTCATCTTCGTGAGCTTTCATCACCACGTTACGTAACATATAGCCTACTACTGTTCAAACAATTTGTACTTTTCTTCAGAAAGGACCCATTAAAATGATCAAAAGTGACAGAAAACATTTATAATGTTACAAAAACTCCTTATGAACTTTTTATTCATCAAAGAATACAGATTTTTTTTTACTATTTTTTTTTTAACATTGATAATAACTTAAGCATCAAATCAGCCTATTAGAATGATTTCTGAAGGATCATAAATCATTTTAATAAAGTTTAAACTAATTATTGGATACCTTCAAGAAGTGTAAGACCTCTGAGGCCATACAGATCAAAATCATTTTAAAGGGCACATTTTATGTTAAAGCTAGTTTAAAGTGCTTTTTTTTTTAATAATAATTTATCTAGCATATATAATAGTTCTACCAGAAAGACTCGGGAGGCCAGATGAAGTACGATGAAGTAACAAATTTATTAACAGACCAGCAAGTATTATATTTAGAGGTTTCCTGCCTGAAGATGAAGGCAGGGGCGCAGCCGACCCCATGGGAGGTATAGCGGGGACCATCCTGGTGGTGGTGGGGAGGATGGAGGTAGATGTTGGCGTCAGTATCTGCAAACTCAGACATGTGTAAGTACCGATCTTTAATACTCTGAGAATTAGGACATGATTGGTTAGGTCTGAATGTGGTAAGTGACGTACATTGAATCTTCCTGGCAGAACTTACACTAGAGCTTTCATTTCTCATAATAAAAACCTAATACTTTTTTACGGTCCCACTTTATATTAGGTGGCCTTAACTACTATGTACTTACTTCCAAAAATAAGTACAATGCACTTATTGTGTTCATATTGTATTGCAAAACACTTTTGCTGATATTGAGGTGGGATACGGGTAAAGTTAGGGACAGGTGTGGTGGTATGGGTAAGTTTAAGGGTAGGGTTAGGTGTAAGGAACAGTGTAATTACATTTATAATTACAGAAATGAATTACAGATTTATAGTAATTACATGCAGGTAATTTAAAAAATGTAGGTACAATGTAAAACATGTGTACACAATAAGCATTTGTATCAAATGATTAATTTCAATGTTAGTACATAGTCCTTTTTTTTTTTCTTTTTTTTTACACAAAAACAGTCCTAATGGAACACGAGAGAAGAAAGTGCCATGTGGATAGTGCCTCAGTACTGCTCTTTTCCTCTATCAATCCTCCTATTAGATTCAAACCTGTGACTGTCCGTGGCATATGAATAACGGCATCTTCACTCATGAAGAGTCGAGACAGAAGCTTAGTCCCTATTAAGTATTCACCAAGGCCCGCGTCTGCTGTTTGGCAGGTACCCCTCCATTAGCAGAAGCATTTGGAGCCATTAACATTGATAATTTCTAATTAGGATTCAACAGTGACAGACAGGCTAATTGGCGGTTCTCCCTAAAACACTCTGGTAATGGCTGCTCATATTAATTACATGCAAGCGAACATGTTTTTGGACGGCAACCGCAGTGAAGAAAATAGAGGTCTAAAGGGGGCTGATGAGAGGGTTTGAGGCATGAAGCATGAGCTCATTGTTTGTGAGTTTTATAAAGCATGCATGTCAAAGTCACTTCACTTGTCCATTCACTATTTTTTTTAAACAAAATACGTTTTACCACTAATATGACAGGTAATTCGGGAGTTTAATGTGGTAGCTTGTATTTAAAGCTTAAGTAAATGTAAAACATCATCAAAGCTCAAGGAGAAGAGAAATTAAATCTTCATTAGGAGTGAAGTGGGTTTTTATGTCCGACTAATAACCTCTCGCTTTGCAGAGCCTTCGAGCTCAATGAAGTATTTGCTCAATATAACTATAAAGCTAAACAAGACATGGGCGACTTTCTATGATGTGATTTCCTGTTCCATAGCAGCTGACCTACAGGTCACAGATGTAATTATCTGATGCATTGTGGTTAATATGATGACATAGTTGAAAGGGCAAGCCATTCTTAACGGCCTGTTCACAAGGCCAGCGATTTGAAGGATTTGCTGTTTGTTTTGCAATAGTAATGATAAGAGCACCATTTAATATGATTCCTGGGTTTCTTTAGAGCGTACAGATGAGAAAATGACTCTCTAGTCTAGTGTTTCTGAGTGTTTGTGTTCATTCATGATAAAGGAACATGTTAAAGGTTAGCATCAGTGCTAGTCATGCAAAGATCTTCATGTATCGTTAGTTTCAATAATTACTGTATCTTTCTGTGTCTGCACAAGCACTTGAGGTCTATAATTGGGGCGTTTAATGATGTCATCTGTCCAGATGACATTTTAACACACAGTTACTGAGTACTAATCCACCCTATTATGAGGATCTGCATTTTGTTGTAAAATAATTTCTGCTAATTGTGTTTCTGACAGCTGCAGTTTCTTATCCGTTCTGTTTATTCAAAATTTTCCTCATTATAATTGTCTGTCAAGTATCTATAAATGACCTAAGATGCTCACCCGGCTGTATATAGGAAGGTTAATTTCTTTTAAGGTAAAAAACAAACAAACAACTAAATTGCAGATGTTTGCATTGACTGCTATTTACAATTTAGGTGGAGGAAGGAAAGGTTCAGGAATGGCAATTTCACAAACATAACCACCGAGAGCCAGCACCGAACAATATCACCTTAAACAAGGGTACACATCTTAAAACGCATCTAAATTTCGATGGAATTTATACTTGCATTGGTTGTTTTGTGCTGAGTATAAAGAATGCGTGTGAGTCTTCTCAGAGAGTTCTTTGAGCTGGAGCGTGTTCTCTTTTGGTCCTTCCGGAGCGTTCTCGATCCGCGGGAAGTTTGAAGATGGTTGGAGCGAATGCCGAAAAGGGGAGGAAAAGAAGATTGTCTCGTCAGAGTTTTAGAAGACGACTGAGCGCTGAGATGGAGCGCGCTGAGATGGCGCGCGTTGCCTGTCCGCCTGGCTGCGGAGCGCGCCGACTTCAAAGGAACCAACCCACGTGACTGAGCCGCCAAGCCAGGGCCGAAGCCGTCTGGCCAGGGGACGAGCCGAGATGATAAGAGGGTTGTGTATCGACTGCACCGACTGAGCAAAGATATGCTGGTGTTACTGTCCTTTAAAGAAACATTAACATCCGCCCATCTTTTCTGAAATGACCAATCAGATGTGGGAGTTTTAGGCGGGAGAACACTTTCTTTGTCTCCGTTTATGACCTAATTTGCCTAATTTATGATGGTGTCATACTTGGTACATTTCTACTCAAAAGGGGGGGGGGGTAACATAATGTGATGCATTTCATAATCATCTACTGTGCACCGTTGGTTAAGAGAAAGAGAGAGGAATATTTAGATATCAAACACAGTATGGCTGGGAGATATTAGAACAGAGATACATTCTTACACATGAATACAAGCATCTTAAATGACTTTACATTGTTCGTACATCATGACTATGTTGGCAATGACATAGGGAGCATGCGTACACACAGGAATCATCATATACATTCTGGGATAGTTTAATTAAAGTTACATAAAGAAAATGTTTGTGTCTGTGTATTGGAAGGAGCCTGTGTGTCTAGGCCCCCTATCTTTTTGAGTGAGGGGGGGGGGGGATAGGGGGGAGAGATTGCGTCCTGATTGAAGTTCTCACAGGATTCTAACGGTGCTGTCTGTTCTACCTCAGCCAAGCCACAAAACTGTCCACGATGCCATCTTCCTCAGACTCCTCGGTACCGGAACCTTATTTATATACGGCTAAAAGGCTTTCTGACGTTTATAGTGGAATCGACTCATCTTTGATCCTGTCCAGAGAGACTCCAGACGCTACAACGCACTCAGTGTAGACACTGTGGCTTAACTCAAGCTCCTTTTCTCAGGAAACATGGAGAGAAACCACATGATTGTACACTACTGTTCAAAAGTTTGGGGGTCAGTGAGATTTGTTTTGAAAGAAATTAATACTTTTATTCAGCAAGGATACATTCAGTTGATCAAAACGAACGGTAAAGATGTTTACAATGTTGCATAATGTCACACATTGTTCTATTTTCAAAACTGTATATTCATCAAAGAATCCTAAGAAATAGATCCCAGTTCCCAGTGGCACAACAGTTTTTACGTTGATAATAATAAGAAATGTTTCTTGAGTACCAAATCAGCATATTAGAATGGTTTCTGAAGGATCATGTTAGCTTGAAAACTGGAGTAATGTTTTTTTGTTAATTGTGTTTTTGATCAAATAAATGCAGCCTTAGAGAGCAAAAGAGGCTTTTTAAAAACATAAAAAAAACCTTACAGACTCCAAACCTTTAAACTGTAGTGTATATCGTATATCGTAGGGGAGCTAAGATGAAAGCCTAAAGCCAAAAAAAAAAAGGTTGAACATTTTTTGAAAAGTGATGCAGTGCACACTTTTTGTTTCCTCAAGCAGAGAGAGAGAGAGAGAGAGATCTTTAGCGAGTCTATGCTAAATCAGTGTCATCACTCTTGGTTGTTTGTGATTGAAAAAATGTGCAGTGTTTTAAATTTCTTTTGCCAGTTTCCCAATGAACAATCCAAACAACACCAGAACACATATACTAGAGAACTCTTTAAAAGCATCAGCTTTCAGAACACTTTTATTCCCATTGCCTGAAATATGAGGAGCAGATATTTTCTGCTCTTTCATCTGTTACTGAATGTCTCATGAAAAATTATTCTCTACCTCTCTTCAATATATCGGTACTTCTCCTCCTCCTCCTCCTCCGCCTCCTCCGCCTCCTCCTCCTCCTCCGCCGCCTTCTCCGCCTCCTCCTCCGCCTCCTCCTCCTCCTCCTCCTCCTCCTCCTCCGCCTCCTCCTCCTCCTCCTCCTCCTCCCCCCCTAGTTCTCCACATCACAGTCAAAATATTTCAGCACTGATGGCCATTCAAAACCAGAAGCACGATACGTCTAGCTAGAAGACCAAGCTGCTCTTCTTCCTTGCAAGAACTCATTACTGTTATTGGTACTGTTATTCTCCATCTCTGGCAAGAATTCATGAGAGACAAACACGGTGGTCAAAATCTATTTGTTTTTGCATCATAACATAATGTTTTATATTCTTTTATTTGAGCACATGATGCATTTAATTTAATCTCAGACACTTGCACAATGCAGTATTTTTTAGACCTGCTTTCCTGTTGCCTGAGAGAACATGGCGAGACCCGCCGTGTGTCAGGCGATTAAATGTGTCTGACATAGGATTGCACCAGCTCACTCGTTAGTCGCTGACACCAAACAAAACCTCAACAGCCTTGTCTCTTGCCTCAGCCGTGTCATTGTGACAATTGCACCTTAGATATACAGCAGGGAAAGTCTTGCAAACAAACAAGCATTTGTTTACTAGCAAACTATTATGACAAGGCAAAGCATTCTTTTGGCAAGTGATTTGTGTAAATACCCTTTATTGTTTGATATTGACAACAACTACCATCCTGCTGAATGTTCCTGCTTCCCTTATTGTTTTACAAATGAGTACAACTTAAACCTCAAGTGACTAGCAAGCAATATATTGCTGACTAGATATGGGATAATGATTCTGGTTCCTTAGCAATTCCATTTCATCTATTACTTTTAAGGAATAAAAAATGAGATTTTAATAATACATTTCGGTAACGTTATTTTACAGTGTCATTGTTACATCTGTAATAACTATTAATTTTGCATAATTACATGCAACTAACCCTAACCCTAAACCAAACTAAACACTAATCCTAACCCTATAGTAAGTACATGTAGTTAAGTGCACGTACTTAAATTTACTCTGCAATTAAACATTGAAGTACTGTGTAACAAAGACACCTTAAAATAAAGTGTAACCTAAATTTCAAATAATTCTTGAGAGATGACTTGTAGTTTACACAGACTTTTTATTGACTTAAAAAATGCTGACAAAATGCATAATGCATGATTGTAACTACACATTAGCCGCTTTTCCACCGGCGGGCCGAACGGTTCTTAGAATGTTAAGGAACAGCTCCAGTTGTGTTTCCACATAAGTCTGGTATAGCACGATTACAAACCATTCTCGGCCTAGAATTCACTTGTCTGTTGCCTGGCTACCAGTTTCTCTGTAGCTGGCCTAGCGTTATTTGAGCAACATAAACAGAGATTAATAAAAAAATTAAAAGAAATACCTGATCGCCCTCCATAACACGGCCACTGTCTTTAAACAAACTTGCGTTACCAAGACAACAACTGCCGCGTTTGAATTACATTCCAAAGTGCGGCCGTTATCAGCCTTACTGTGGAAAATTAAACTGTAACCAATCGCACAGAATGGAACGGTTACACAATGAGATGGCAGCTCTATAAAAGCAAAACTTGAGGAAAAGACTTTGCTCTCATTCTCATCCTTGTCTGCGTTCTCTTTATCACATGCACACAAATTCGCTGGCTTCAATTTAATTTATAAATGAAAGCGTAAATGTGGACTTCAGTAACCTCCGTGTTTACTGCCGAATAATTCCGAGCTATGCGTCATATTTGTTACTGGTTTTGGTAGAATCTGAACAGATTCTAAGTAAGAACAAGTTTTACGCTCTCAACCCTGCTGACCCAAACATTTTGCATTTAATAATATTGGTAGGAAAAAGAAACAATTTCAGCATCTGTCAATATGGCTTTCTTTACATTTCATAAATGATTGTGCTTTTATCTCTGTATTAAGCCCTATATAAACCTGGATGAGCATGCTGTTTGTTGCAAGAATTATTTTAATAAAACAGTAAACCACTGAAAATAATAACAGGCAGGATCTCTGTGCAGCTGACCTTTTGACCTCCATTGGCTTTTTCAGGACCACGGATAACGCTTTGAAATCCTTACCTCATATTATTGTATTCTTGCAGTTTGTCACATGAAAACAGAAATATGATACCAAATATTTACTTTTCTGAAGAGGACAGAGACGTTCAGATAATTTATTACAAACACAGTACACTGTACTTTCCTGCTGTGTTCTGTGTTTCAGCAGTAGTGCATATCTCTTCCATTTAGTTGAACTCTATTTGCACATTTCTCTCCTCTTTAAAATGACTTCCACGAGGGTCTCAACCCAAAGCCCTAGTAATTTAGCACCTTGGGAAGGTGTTTTCCCTGTGCTCTTTTCCATGTGAGAGGGTGTCGTGTGCCCGAAGCGTTTTCTGTGCTGACCTCATTCATCTGAACAAACCAGCGCTTGTGTGGCTGTTTTACTATTCCGAGCAGCAGTTGTGCTGTGGGCCTAGGTGGCGTCAGAATGTGTTAGTTTTCACAAATTGCCTGAGGGTGATAATAATGTAATCAAGAATCCCCTATCTTCACCAGCACTTGCCCGCACTACCGTCTTCAGCCTGATTTGAAACCTTATAGGTTGCTTTCTTGTGATTTATTGTTTTAGTCACCTCTTGCATTTTGCATGACTGCAATGTCTCATCTAAGGTTGTTGTCCTCTATTCCTCTTTAACGTTAACCTCACGCCTGGTCTGTCCTGTATCACAGTCGTCCTTATTATTAATCCATTGGTTTGTAAAGATGTTGTAGTATATAATTGGATTTATTTGGCAAAACAGGCTAAATTCTGGATCCCAATCTTGGAAAAAAATCTTGGGCGATTTATATGACTTTTGTTTTACAGTTTGGCTCAGTAAACCCCTGATTATATCTGAACCCCTCTGAACTCTCTCTTTTGCATTGCACGACGTTCACCAGCATGTTATTGCGGATGTTAAATTAGGGTTGTGCCAATAGACGATAGTATCGTGTATCGACGATAGTCAGAGATATCAAGATGATAATTGGCTTGTTTTCCCATTAAACAAGCCCCTAGACCCCCCCGCGATTTACGCCCCTGCCAGGCAGTCTCATCTACGAGACGTTTAGGCCTCCATACTGGCAGCTGGTTTGCTTAGGTTTGCTTAGTGTAGGTAACAATATTTTACAATGTATATATATTTTTTTCAATTTGATTAGTTCAATAGCTACCCGCCCGAATGTAATTAAAATATTATTTTTCGTCACGTCATCCGCCCGATCCGTGGTTTATCCGCGGAGTCCGCGGCTGTAACCACCAACCGCGCATCTCTACAGCGGACTACTAAGAACTACTATATACAGATTCATAATTAACATGAATAATGCATAATACTGTATATAATTAATTCTAAAGTGAAGGTCATAGTAACTCACTAGTAATGACTCAAGTATTATTTGACTAATAATGACTAATTATTTGGATCAGTATTCTAAAGAGAAACATGATAATTGTAACACTCATGGACTTTTGTTACATTTGCATTTAGTTATGTCATGTTTTGTTCTGTTTATTTGCCCTCATTGTGTGTTTCTGATTATTTAACCATCTACACCTGTTTCTGTTCTCCTTGATTGCGTTCTCCCTCATTAGTTCCCTTATAGAATCTCCCTGTTCTGTTCTGTGCTTGTCGGATCTCGTCTATGTGTAGTGTATGTTGCTGCTGCCTGTTTGCCTGTCCTGTGGAGAACTTTAGTGTTATTAAACTTGTTGGAACTTTATTCATCATCGTCATCGTCTGTTTGCCAGCAACCACCCGTGACAATAACATGATAACTCTCTAGTAATAGATGAAAACATTGTAAGTATAACGCGTGTGTATGAGGATTGAGGACTCCTCAATGAATTTTTTTTAAAAACATAGTACAAAACTACATCCCACATCAAAATTCTTTATTTTAAGAATTGACAGCATTGGGCAGGATGTGGAATAGTGTTTTAGAACACTTCACCTTACAGTTTCCATGGCGACGCGTCATGCTTGTCACGTGACTCATTGCAGCCAAAATAGCGCTGAATGACAGATGTATCGCTTTTATTTCTTTTTTCCTTTTTTTTTTCAAAACATTCACAAACTTGCTTACTGTCACAATGGTGTGGTGCAGCAGGGAAGAGAAGATCCGGGGCTTCCACAAAGATGGGTTTTAATAATAAAACAGGAACAGAACATGACACACATAAGCATAGCAATACAACGGACCAGGAGTGCAGGGAGTGAGTTCAATATAAAGGGAGTGCTAATGACAAAGACCAGGTGCAGGGAATCCGGGGAGAGCGGGAGAGAACGTTGAGGAAGTGAGTTCAGGTGTGAGACAGGGAGGATCATGGGAAATGGAGTCCAGGACAGGCGTGGATTGTAACATTACCTCCCCCTCCCGGTAGGCGCGTCCTCGCACCTTAGATGTAACACCAGAGAGGGGGGGGGGGGTGGTCACCCTGGAGACCTACATGCAGGTGCGGGGGAGGTGCAGACAGGTACTGAGGTCTCCAGGGCGGGACTAGCCTTAGATGTAACACCGGGGAGGGGGGGTGGGTGCCCTGGAGACCTACACGCAGGTGCGGGGAGGTGCAGACAGGTACTGAGGTCTCCAGGGCGGGACTAGGACATCGGGCGGCCATGGCGGGTCAGGAGCATCGGGCGGCCATGTCGGATCAGGAGCCGTGGGATGCCATGGCGGATCAGGAGCCTCGGGCGGCCATGGCAGATCAGGAGTCTCGGGAGTGCATGGCGGATCAGGAGCTTCGGGAGTCCATGGCGGATCAGAAGCCGTGGGATGCCATGACGGATCAGGAGCCGTGGGAAGCCATGGTGGATCAAGAGCGGACTCTAGGAGACTTGGAGCGGACTCTAGGAGACTTGGAGCAGACCCGTGGAGAACTGGAGTGGGCCTGTGGAGAACTGGAGCTGGCTTGTGGAGAACTGGAGCTGGCCCGTGGAGAACTGGAGCCGGCCCGTGGAGAACTGGAGCCGGCTCGTGGAGAACTGGAGCTGGCTCGTGGAGAACTGGAGCAGATTCTAGAAGGACTGGTGCGGCAGGATCGCTCCAAAAGTCTATTAGCCAGAGGTCCTGTGGCTCTGCCGTGGCGTGGCGTGGCAGCGGCCATCTTGGCCGGAGACGAGGGCTCTGGCGTGGCAGCGGCCATCTGACCAGGTGAACTGACCAGGCCACGTGTTTTTCTGAGGGGACTGGACGAGGAAGACACGCATTCTTATGAACCTCTTCGACTTCGAAATCAGAACAATTTAAAAACAGAATTAGATTCATTGACTCGACTAGGGAAAAGGAACAGGCAGGTTCAATACGGTGAATGGTGTCCTCGTCCAGCCCCAACAGAAAAAACGCGTTAAGTGGTGCATCTGGCCAGTTCACCAAACAAGACAGCTCAGCGAATTCCTCCACGTACCTCTCCAGCGGGCGACCATCCTGCCTGAGCCCCCACAGGCGATCCACCGCTGACGTGTCTTCAGGAGGGGACACGGGAGAGATCGGGGTGACAAAGGTTCCCATCCTCGGGGAAGTCCTGGCAATTTTGGTCCGTTGTTCTGTCACAGTGGTGTGGTGCAGCAGGGAAGAGAAGATCCGGGGCTTCCACAAAGATGGGTTTTAATAATAAAACAGGAACAGAACACGACACACATAAGCATAAAAATACAACGGACCAGGAGTGCAGGGAGTGAGTTCAATATAAAGGGAGTGCTAATGACAAAGACAGGGTGCAGGGAATCCGGGGAGAGTGGGAGAGAACGATGAGGAAGTGAGTTCAGGTGTGAGACAGGGAGGATCATGGGAAATAGAGTCCGGGACAGGCGTGGATTGTAACACTTACCATGTCATCAACTATCTGATATTCCGATTCTCAAAAACGTGTAAGTGAGTGTGTTTTGTCGTTTAAAATCCTTTATAAATTATTTTGATCTTGATCTATAACGTGAGATGGGTGCCGCCATGTTTGGTCGCGCCGCAGTTCAGAGTCCAGTCAGTCGGATTTACATCATGTGCATTCATCGGTTTCTCACGAAATACAAGTAAGTGGCCGGTGAACTGGGAGAAGAATAGAGTAAACTTTATAGTTACTTACACTATGTGTATCTGATATGAATAAAATAAACATTATATGGTTGAAAACACTGCATAGTGATATGACAAGCACTGAGCGCGTCTCTCTCTGGCTCAGTGCCAGCCAAAGCATAGTTTGAATCTGGCAGTTATGTCCCGTCACTGAACATTCTAAATCCCATATGTGGTACCGTACTCTCAGAGGCACAGATATAAAAATCTCATATGTGGGACCATAGCGCTCATAGGGTTAACTGTTGGTTCTATCATAGTTTGAAGAAAACACCATCTACATCTAGATGGTGCAGCTTGGACACATCCTTAGTGATGAACCCAGGTTCATAGGGTGTTTCGGGTCTTTAATCTTCAGACACCCTCACCTGAGTGACCCAACCTGGGGGTGATCAGTCCCGGTTTGTAAGCAGCGCGCTACACCACGGGTCTCCCCTTTTAATCCACAGCCACCATGAAGCCGTTTCAGCGGCTTCACTGATGTTCCTGGTGGCTTTTCTCAGTTGCAAACCTCTAATACCAAGGAGCCTGAATGCCCGGTAAAGAGACTGCCCTGGAAATCCCCTGCATCCCACCTCAATAGGTTCACAGCGAGCCCTCCACCCATTTCCTCTGCAAGCCTCCACCAACTCGAGGTACTTAGCCCTCTTCCACTCGTGGGCCTCCTCTATCCTTTCCTCCCAGGGAACTGTCAACTCCAGTAGCACCACTTGCTTTAAAGCATCCGATGTTAAGACCAAGTCAGGCCTGAGTGACCTACTTGCAATCTGCTCTGGAAACTTGAGCTGCCTCCCAAGGTCTACTCTCAACTGCCAGTCATGAGCCTTGGCTAGAAGTCGTGACCTTGTGTCCTGCCTGATGTGTCCCCTGCCCTGTCGAAGGCTATGTTATGACTTGCAGCGTGCTGGTGTTTACTCTGCTGGATTCCTGAACTGATGGTGTCAGCTACTGCCTTCAGCACCTGGTCATGGCGCCACCTATACCTCATAAAATATGCATAAGACAAAAATACTATACAAGAGACACTACACAAGACAGTAATAATCATACACACAATGTCCTGGGATGTGTGTTCATTTCGTTCATAAATTAATGCTATGAGTCTTTCCTATGGCCTGATTCAAAGTGAGTTTTATCTCTGCATTCTTTTAAGTCATAAAACCATAGCAACCTAGCCCTGGTTCTATTACTTTGGGGTTGTGCAGACACCTTGGCACATTGATTTGTGGGTGGTGAGGGTTTTTAAAGATTATTTGTTAACTATAACAAATACTTGTGTCTGATTTGTCTCAGTCTTTACACCGGTACTTTGACAACCTTAGTGGTGGATACAGGAATATTTTCTTCATCTATCTACTTTTAAGGCCCAGACTATGTAAGTACACTACATGATGTGTGAAATATCATAGTAACTTTACTGTAGGTTGCTTTCTCTTGTTTGATATGCTGTTTTAACCACTGGGAGAGAGATAAGCGCCTCAAACCTTTCAATAAGTGCACAGATATAATCTCACTCTTAATCGCATTTTTCAGGGCATAATCTTTCCCATCGAAACGGGCTTAGGCTTGTCAGAGAAGATGAGCGCCTTAATTCTGTTCCATATATAGCACTTAACCAGTACCTACATGTACAGACACAAATCTGAGCCCAAATCCCTGATTCTTCCTGATGACAGAGTGTCATAAGCTACTTGTTTTGATCGGATTCTGATGTACATTGGGTCAAAACCTATTGAAGCGAGATGGGTGGGTAGCATTAGCTTGTTGTGGGCCTGCGCAGGAGTTTCTGATGCCAAGAACCACCCAAATATGAGATGCCCTTGCGAGAGACCCCTTTCATCAAATATATAACGAAACAACTATTGTCATATATTTTTCATTTATACTGACAAAAATATGAAATGTGAAAACAAAAATATATTGTCATTGTATTAACATCGGCATGAAACGGAGGTTGTGACAGTCTTTTCATCCCTATTGTGACGTATATTCAAATGAAACGGCTTCTGGAATGAGAAAAGATGTAGGGTGGGACTTGATTTCGTCCTTCAGGATTGATTGGGTCGTAGAAGGGCTTTTTTAACTAAATGGAGGCCAGTTTGCATTCAGGATATTTAGTTCCACTCTCCGCTGAGACATACGTCATAAAGAGAACAGATGTTGTTTTGAGGGGGAGGGGAAGTTAACGTTTTTGATTCAAGATTATGAGTGCACATGAATAAAAAAATAAAATAATAATTGTGCACAGATAAACCATTTATAATAAGCACTGCAACATTCAGTGAAAATTTTTTTTGTCAATTTTGTTTTCATGGTGATTCTAAAGCGAAAAAAAAATACTGTGTAAATGTTTTTTTCTCTCTTACAAAACTATTTTCAGATTTTCTTACTGTTAAAACTAATGATAAATTTTATTTATGGGCACCTTTCACAATACCCAAGGACACTTTAAAAATAATAAGATACACAAGCAATAAATTAAAAAACAATATACAATAATATACAAAAGCTATATCAAGCTATTATAAAAAATGAGTTTTAAGACGTGATTTAAAAATTTAATGACTAGAACTATTACGTGTGTCTTGAGGCAAGGTATTCCAAAGACTAGGAGCAGTACAACTAAAAGCTCTACATACCATGGTAGTCAAATGTACAGAAGGTGTAACAAGTCATAGAAGCTGAAGACCTGAGGGATCAGGTAGGTGAATAAACATGAAGAAGATGAAGAGCCTTATAAGTAAAAAGTAAATTCTTAAATTGAATCCGGTATCTAACTGGAAGCCAATAGAGTTGTCTAAGAACTGGAGACATGTGCTTAATCGAAGGTAATCGTGTAATGATCCGACTGCTGAATTCTTTACCATTTGAAGTTTCTAAAGAAGCTTTTGTGAAACAGCACTGAGAAGAGAATTGCAATAGTCAATACAAGATGTAACTAATGCATGTTCAAGGATAGCAGTATTAGCTGTAAGAGATGGTCGAAGATGATTCATATTTGTAAAACGATAAAGTACTGTCAAGGATGACATCCAGACTCTTAAGACAGAAGGCTTGATAACGGAGTTGTCAATATAGTTAGTATAAAAAAAAATCTGATTTGATTTACTGGGATCTTAGTTTTCTCACTTTTAACCTCAAGAAAATTGCATGTAAACCATGATTTAATTTCAAACAAACAAGCCAAGAGAGAGGAGGGTGGTAGTATTGAATTAGATTTGACTGGAAATGTGACCTAAAGGCAAAAGATTAATAATAAAAAGCAGAAGGCCCAAAACTGAGCCCTGATGCACGCCACAAGTAATCTGAGAGGCCCGTGATCTGAAACTTTTAATGTGAATGAACTGAGATGATAAATAGGATCTAAACCTGGCAAAGGAAATACTAGTGATTCCAATGGAAATCAGTCTCTCCAATAAAATAATATGCGAAACTGTGTCAGAAGTTGCGGTCAAATCAAGAAGAATGTCCAGAATCTACAGCCTTCAACAAATCATTCGTAACTTTAATAAGTGCAGTCTCTGCTGTGAAATAAATGATAGGCAGACTGAAATTGCTCAAACAAGTTATTCTCTGTAAGATTAGCATGTACCTGTCGAGCAACAATTTTTCTCATAATTTAGAAAGATCAGGAAAAACTAGTGCTTCCAGTAGAAAAGTCACAATGAATTTAGCAATTTCTCATTTCCTTAGAAATTATAATGAAATTAAATTTAGTGAATGTAAAACCTTTGCTTCCAGCACTTTGCTGAGCATTTTAGTCTGTGCTTTTTAGCTTGTGTTTGAAAAGAAACCAGGGTCATTGCTGAGCATAAGCTCAGTATTCTTCATTAACACCTGTAAACACCTGTAAATAAACACCTGTTTATGATGGTCCACATTGTCTAGGTCATTCCTGTTACGTCAACACGGTCTCACTCCTTTTCGTCACATATTGACGCTTGGTCATTTAATTCCCTTTGGCGTCACTTTTTAATGCACAGGGTACCCCTTTAGCGTTGTTTTTAGACGTGCAGTACTCCATTGATTTCAATGAGAAACCTTTGGCGTCATATACAGACACTTTGGGCATGGTTATCGTCATGATGAAACTATATTATTGGGTTATGATTTTGCCATTATGACATGGAGTGTGATTCTCAATTTAATCAGCCAGCCTAATTTTATTTACATTTATTTTCTTTTTTTATTTACGCTATTCAGACACGTTTTGAACACGTAACACAACTCCATCCCTAAACCTACCCATTTGTGTATTATAAAAAACAGGATATAACAGGCAGATACGACTGCAGCCACAATTTATTCAAAAAGTACAAATATTCCAAGTGTTCCGAGGCCAAACGATTGATTTTTGTGAAGAAAATTTCCCCAAAGCGATCAGCGTCTCCATCCGCCGAAGATCATGCACACATTTCAAAAACGGCCGCCCGAAGAAACGTTACGTCAGCTTTGACAGCATTGGCTCTCGTATTCTCGTGACCAATTGCGTCATTTTGTCAGCTTTGATTGTAAAATGCCATTGGTTCTCGTGTGTCTCGTGACCAAACGCGTCATGCTAAAGAGGCGTGTGTATCATTTGAATGAGATATGAATGAGTGCGTTCATGGAGCGGCGGGATCATCATTTCAGCGATTAAAACATTAAGATCAAACATGAGTTAATACGTGTATACTGTTTTTGGTCAGTTTTTGCAATAAATACCTGTGACTGTACTTTTTGCTTGTTATGTGTTTTATATTGTTTAGAAGTGGGTAGGTTTAGGGTAGGAGTCGAGTTAGTTGCTTCAAAATATAAAAGTAGCCTATACAGCCTATATTCATAAAATCATGTCTACTTTTACAAATGCAAAGAATTAAATGCGTCTTGATCTGACGCATTGGGCAAACAACTGAAATCAAATGGAGTACCCAGTGCGTCGGAAAACCACGCTAAAGGGGTACCCTGTGCATTAAAAAGTGATGCCAAGGGGTCCTGACCAAGTACCTGTTACGCAGTACACTTATCTTGTGTCCTTAATTTCACTTTCTCTTAATGTTTTTTGTAATATCCTTTTATCAAAGCTAATGACATCATGACATCCTAAATGACATTCTTCATGAAGTGATGGGAAAACAGCAGTACAAAAAAGTAGGCTACTAGTGTTTTTTTTTTTTTTATGAATTCTATAATGCTTCTGTGATGACATTTTTTTTTTTAGCATGCCATGAATAACGCATCTCATATTTATTACTCACATTATCAGGCATTACCAGCATCTCTCAGTCTTTCTTCTAAACTGACCAGAGTAACTGTAATACTTGGCTTGTGTAATGCTTTGTGATCCCATGGCAACTGTAATTTGTCATTAAATGGCACTGCAGGGTCTCTCAGTGAAACTCAGGCACTTGAACATTGTTATCTGCAGTATGCTTCTTTGCTTGGCTGTGCTAAATTTAGTTAAGACTTCTGGGGTAAATGTCAGGCTGGTTATTCATGATAGTGTTGGTGGCTTCAACCTCCCAGCAGGATTTACTCTAATGCAGACAGTGTCCTACTGTGGCAGAAAAACAGTAATGGTGGGCCTCACAGTGAGCAATGAGTGCTGGGAAACTGGATGGGATGAAAGAGAAAGAAAAAAGACAGATTCAGTCAGGGAATCAAGGCAAGTGTGTGTGTGTCTAGTGGTGGGGTGTAAAGGCAGAAAATGGAGAATTGCTCAGTCACAGTGGTGAGTGATGTAAAGAAAAGCTATGGGAAAAGAAACAGGTGAGCAGAGAGAAAAAGTAGAGGAGAGTATAGAGTTGGAGAAGAACAACAGAGAAAATATGGATTTTTGCTAGAACACAATAATTAGATTAATAATATTTGGGTTGCATTCCTCATCTTCATGAGTGTAGGAATTGATTTGGATTAAATACCTCAAAGGGGTATTGAATTACAGTGAGAAAAACCGAACTACATATTAATGATTCAAAATTAATATTTACCACTTTATCAACTATTCGTCCACCGATACGTTGAAATTACAGTATTCTATCAATCTTGAATCGGGATATTACCCCGTGGCCAACGGCAATAATATCATTAACTTTATGTTCACTGTTTGTGAGCTTAGGTAACACAATCAATCAGTTTAAGGCAGTAACTTATAAACACAAAGCACAAGACACCTGTATAGATAAAAAGGTAAACAAGGGTTTATTGAACTATTCTTAACACACAATCTAATCTACTAAAACACACAAGCACGCATCCATTCATACAGTTTGCAGGAAAAGTGATGTTTGTTAACGGAAAGCAATGGAGTCCCAAGTGTCTCGTTCAGACATGATTTCTTGACCGCAACCTGAGAAAATCAATATACTAGCAATTCAACCTTAGTTTGTTTGCTTAGATACGATTTTTACCAGTTCAGCCAAAATGGAGAGTTATGTACTTGCGTTTGGATGCTCCTGTGAGCATGGGTTCCTCTCGGGACGGAGTTGCTTGGCTGGCGGTCAGTCGTTGTGTTTGGAGGGACACTTGGGGATGGGATGAATAGTTGGTTTTGCAGGGTAGCCTCGTAGTGCCGGATCCTGGATAGCGTTAGCTGGTTGCTATGTGACGGGAGTCACGGTGTGCAGCTGCGCGGACTCCAGGAAGTCTTCTTCGGCGAGGTTCAAACAGAGTTTTTCGGAGTTTCGTGAAGAGCTCTTGGTAGCTCGAAGGGCAGTGAAACGTGCAGGCAGGGAGGTGGAAAGGCCAGCACAAAGAACCAAAGCAGAAGTCACCGCAAAACCATGGCAGTCAGCATAAGCACGAAGTAAAGCAAAAAGCAAAGACATCTTGTTTGTCCTTAGTTTTTAAGCATGTTTCAAAGTCCGTCCTTGAAAGTGTCACCAACCAATCGGCTGTTGTTTTGGGCGTGTCTTACGCCCACTTCTGCTGTCCTGGTATATCATTAGCATAATGTCCACATTATCACATGCCGGCATTCTTTGTGAGTTTGGTTAAACACTTTTAAGAAACCAACTTTCATAGTGTGATTATGGTGCATTTTACACAAATCTACCTTGCATCAAAACGATGGAAATCATTTATGCATCGCACAGATATTAAACAGCCTATGTTTCCCATGATTGAAGTAGAAGATAATAAAGATTCATATGTGATAAATGTCTAGTATACAGAGAAACTTTGTTACATGATAATACACATAATACCTTGGTGTATGTTTAAGGCACCGTTTGGTGGATTAATTCACATTATTAGTATGAATATGAAGGTGACTTTACTTTTTTTGTAGCAACATGGATTTGTAGAGCACATCAAAAAGAGAAAATACTGCTAACCTTGAAATGTCTACTGTAATAATGAAATATGTGTGATTTGAATTGATGTTTTACCCACACAATGTTGTAGTCATGACATCTACCAACAGGGGATAACTGGAACAGTTAACCAGCTAAACCTTGACACCTCAGATTACACTCACATACAACTGTGTTTCAATGCATCAGCCTCTCCCACCTTACACAGACAGTTCTGACCTGTGTTTGAGTGTTATTCCCAGTGTCACATAACCTCCAGGCCAAGTCTTGACTTGACGAGTTCCTCATCGGGTGTCTCTTTACAAATGCACTGTTGATCTGCCATTCTTTGTCACAGGAACCCTACATGGTCAAGTTGTCGTACACAAAGTTGTAATGTAGTTATTATATGGTAATTTGTCATTATTTTTTAGCAAATATATATATAATATAATATATATACACTCACCTAAAGGATTATTAGGAACACCATACTAATACTGTGTTTGACCCCCTTTCGCCTTCAGAACTGCCTTAATTCTACGTGGCATTGATTCAACAAGGTGCTGAAAGCATTCTTTAGAAATGTTGGCCCATATTGATAGGATAGCATCTTGCAGTTGATGGAGATTTGTGGGATGCACATCCAGGGCACGAAGCTCCCGTTCCACCACATCCCAAAGATGCTCTATTGGGTTGAGATCTGGTGACTGTGGGGGCCATTTTAGTACAGTGAACTCATTGTCATGTTCAAGAAACCAATTTGAAATGATTCGAGCTTTGTGACATGGTGCATTATCGTGCTGGAAGTAGCCATCAGAGGATGGGTACATGGTGGTCATAAAGGGATGGACATGGTCAGAAACAATGCTCAGGTAGGCCGTGGCATTTAAACGATGCCCAATTGGCACTAAGGGGCCTAAAGTGTGCCAAGAAAACATCCCCCACACCATTACACCACCACCACCAGCCTGCACAGTGGTAACAAGGCATGATGGATCCATGTTCTCATTCTGTTTACGACAAATTCTGACTCTACCATCTGAATGTCTCAACAGAAATCGAGACTCATCAGACCAGGCAACATTTTTCCAGTCTTCAACTGTCCAATTTTGGTGAGCTTGTGCAAATTGTAGCCTCTTTTTCCTATTTGTAGTGGAGATGAGTGGTACCCAGTTGGGTCTTCTGCTGTTGTAGCCCATCCGCCTCAAGGTTGTGCGTGTTGTGGCTTCACAAATGCTTTGCTGCATACCTCGGTTGTAACGAGTGGTTATTTCAGTCAAAGTTGCTCTTCTATCAGCTTGAATCAGTCGGCCCATTCTCCTCTGACCTCTAGCATCAACAAGGTATTTTTGCCCACAGGACTGCCGCATACTGGATGTTTTTCCCTTTTCACACCATTCTTTGTAAACTCTAGAAATGGTTGTGTGTGAAAATCCCAGTAACTGAGCAGATTGTGAAATACTCAGACCGGCCCATCTGGCACCAACAACCATGCCATGCTCAAAATTGCTTAAATCACCTTTCTTTCCCATTCTGACATTCAGTTTGGAGTTCAGGAGATTGTCTTGACCAGGACCACACCCCTAAATGCATTGAAGCAACTGCCATGTGATTGGTTGATTAGATAATACATTTGAACAGGTGTTCCTAATAATCCTTTAGGTGAGTGTATATATATATTAATTATATATGTGCCGGAGCAAGAGCGCCTATCAGCTGTATCAACTGATATAAAGTCTCTGTTCATGAATGCCACACTGTTGGTGAGTGCGCTGTGAACTGTAACTTACATCTGTGTCAAAAGAAGTTCAGTAAAGCTTGTGAAAGAATCTCCTTGTCGTGGCTCATTCCACTCGCGTTTCCATGTGCATTAATCTAAAGCAAAAGCACAACAACTGGTGTCAGAAACGGGGATTTCATCTGGATGTGTTTGAAACTTTGTGTATTAACCCAGAAGAATACCGGATTGGCAAAATAACGTATAAGACGGTAGTGGCAAGCTGTTAGCGCTTCACTCTTCACCAGGCCGTAGGTGCGAGCGCTGTGTTGACTCAACTACACTGTGAACTGCCAGAGGTATTGATAAAATCACATGCTCCAGAAAGTCTTTTGTGAGGACTATAAAAAAAAGAAAAAAAAGAGAGAAAAATAAATAAAGACAAAAAAAAGAAATAAAGAAAAAAGAAAAAAAAAGAATAGAAAAGAAAAAAAAACAAAAACAAACAAAGACAAAAAAAGAGAGATAAGAAAAAGAAACAAGAGAGATCGTAAACAAAGAGAGATCGTAAACAAAGAAATAATAAAACATTTCCCAAGAAGATTTATATCAAGGAGCAATGGCAGCAGCAGCCCCTGATCCCGACCAACCTGCAGACTGGTTGAAGGCAATGCTCGAAAATCAGAGCAAGAATAATGAGCAACTGCGAATGATGATGACTCCAATATTGAACCATATTACGAGTAGGACCCAATCCCCACAAACATCCATGCCCATTGCGCCCAGGTGGGACACCCGTGAGAGCTCGCAGCCCACTGTCAGAGAGAGGCGGATGCCTTACTGCGATTCACTGTTTCCCTCAGAAAATCCAGAGAGATCACGCAACATTACAAGCGGACCATTTGCTGCTGAGCTGGAAGTCATACAACAGAGAGCACGTACTTCAGGCCCCACCAGAGCTACCCCCTCTATAGAGACAGGTGTTAGACCCAGCTACTGCCACCTACTCACGCCGCTGAACAAAGACACACCATTCCTCAGCATCAAGGCCAACCAATTTTTCAAGAGGGTCCCTTCTGAAAGAGCAGCTAACTCAACGTTTTGGTCAACGAGACCCCCCAACCACAATTAGAAGGAAGCTGGGAGAACTCCGCCAGTTCAAAGAGTCGGCAGCAGAGTTTGCAGAAGAGGTACAACATCTAGTCACCTTAGCCTACCCTGGTGTGGACCTTGATCTGCAAGACCAACTTGCCACAGACTTCTTCCTGAAGGGGCTTCATAATCAAAAGGTGGCTTATGAAGTAATGAATAAGGATCCTCATTCAATAGTAGAGGCACAATGACTCGTAGAGGCCCATGAGCACAATTATCGAGCCACCATGGGGCATGATGTTGATGCAAAGAGCAGAGCTAGACGTATTTCCTGGGCAGATGATGACGACGTGTCCATTGAAACTCCAGTAGCCTCACGCAGGGTGCATAGTCCAAGCTACATCACTGCAGACCAGCTAGCCCTTCTTACGCAGAAAACTGCATTCCTAACAGAGACAGTGGAGAGAATTAGCAAGAACTATGTGACTGCTGACCAGTTTCACCGCTTGATGGAAAAGATGGAGCAGTTGCAGTCAAAACTAGACAACCCTGTGGCTAAGGAGCAAAGAAAGCTGGAGGAAGCAAATCAGGAAAGGAGGCGAGGGCGGTCTCCAACACAAAGTGGTGCAGCACAAACCAGATCCTACTCACCAAGTCCCAGCCGTGTTGGAGCGGGTTTGTGCTATCACTGTGGTGAAGAAGGACATTTTCGCAGAGAGTGTGTGAGACTGTCAACCCCACTACCCAACTCCAGTCAAAGAAGTAAGGATCAAAGCCGCAGTACTGCCCCAAGAGACCCAGTAAGCAGTCCCCCACAGCACAGGTGGCACTACAAGTAGAGGCCCAAGCTTACTCATTGTCAGAAACCTTGTATCAGCAGTTTCCCTTAAATAAGCAGACAGCTTTAACACAGACATGCCTCCATAGTGCAGAATCAGGGAAAGACATGAGCGCTAAGGGTGGACTAAAAGTTAAATTCCAAATCGGTACCTGGAGTGCAGAATGGGAAGTTTTTGTGGCTCCGATACGTGACTCTGTTCTTTTGGGCTTAGATCTTCTGCAGGCTGCAAATGTAACAATCCACACTAGTGTCAGAGTATTCATTGAGGAGGAGCTGGTTCCCGCTAAGATCGTCGGCGGTGATGGAACAGACTATCACGTTGCACGAGTGGTCCTGGAGACAGACATAATGTGTCTTGTTTGGGGGGAAGTTGACAACCCAAAACCTGGTGTCTGTGCTGTTTTAGAACCCTACCTAATCACGGAAACTGTAGCTTCTGGAAGCTTCTGGAAGTGTTGTCACAACCATGGAGCAACGGGTGATTGTCAGGCTCTGCAATCTTTCCAGCAACAAGACTACCTTGCTAAAAGGAGCCTGCCTTGGTTTCTTAGTTGAAACTTATCCGGATGAGAGCTTGTCAAATTACACACAGCAAGAGGAGGACTGTAGTCTTCAAGAGCAGAGTGATGACACAGCGCATTCAGAACTGAGAAGACTGACAACTGCCACTGACTTACCCGAGCACCTCCAAGCCCTTTATGCTGCTTCAAGTGTGACATTAAATGAAGAACAGCAACAACAACTTGTTAAGCTCCTGCATTCATACAGGTTCCTCTTTGCCATTTCAGATGATGACCTTGGATTCTTAACAGCTGTCACTCACAGGATAAACACTGGAGATGCTAGGCCAGTACGCCAGCCTGTAAGACGGACTCCCTTGGATTTCAAGGGGAAGAGGAAAGGCATCTCAAGGTTATGCTGGAAGCAGGAGTCGTTACACCTTCTTCCTCAGAGTGGGCATCACCTGTGGTGTTAGTCCGTAACAAGGATGGTGGGGTCCGCTGGGTGAAGCTTGGAAAATCCCCACAAATGTGCATGATCTAAAGGCCTTCTTTGGACTGTGTAACTACTACAGGAAGTTTGTTCCTGCATTTTCTGAATTGGCCAGCCCTCTAAATGAACTCCTGCGAAAAGAAGCCTTCCTGTGGACTGAGGAGCACAAAAATGCCTTTACACAGCTCAAGAAAAAGTTAACTTCTGCACCGATACTCTGGTATCCTTCTGCGGAAGGGAAATATATCCTTGACACAGATCCATCAAATCACAGCATCGGAGCAGTGTTATCACAACTACAGTAGGGAGAGGAGAGAGTTCTCACTTACGCAAGTACCCACCTTACTCCAGCTCAGAGAGCATACTGTGTAACAAGACGAGAGTTGCTAGCTATTGTCTGCTACACTCGCCAATTTCCTTTTGCGCACCGATAACAACAGCCTTACCTGGTTGTTCCATTTCAAACACCCAGAGGGACAGCTTGCATGATGGCTGGAAGAGCTCAGCCAGTATGATTTTGATAGTGAGCACAGGGCTGGAAGACACCATCAAAATGCTGATGCGATGTCAAGATGTGATGGCGAGATCCACAATATGTGTAACTGTTACCAGGCAGGGAAGGATGTTTCAGATTTACCATGTGGAGGTTGTCAACACTGCCAAAGACTCCATGACTGTTGGGAGAGGTTTAATGAAGATGTTGATGACGTTGTGCCACTTGCAGTAAGACGCATTGAATGTGAAACAGAGGAACACAAGGACATTTGCTCAGGTGAAGAGAGCTGGCCAGCTGCAGAGTTGCGTGGAGCCCCACGTGTGAACTGGTTAGAAACCATTACTAAAGAACGGCTTGCTCAAGAACAAAAAGCTGATCCTGAACTCTCAATTTTGCATGAGTGGAAAGAGAGTGGAATCCTTCCCACAAAGGAGCAAGTAGCACTGAAAAGTCCTGCTGTGAGAAAATACTGGCTGTGCTGGCTGCAAGTTGAAATACACCAAGGGGTTCACTTTTATCGCTGGGAGAGGCCTGGAGGACTCAGTCCATCCCTGCTGCTGTTAGTACCATCCTCAATGCAAGCAGAAGTGTTACAAGCCTGCCATAACCCACCACAGTCTGGCAATTTGGGGGAAGGCAAGACATTGGAGGTGACTCCGTAAGAGTTTTTACTGGTATGGCATGGGTGGAGATGTACATTTGCACATACTGCGGTGTGTAAGCCCGCCCGCTGGTCCAAGAACGGCATCCAATGATGCGGGTGAAGGGTTCTCTGCGTGTCACTGTCTTTCCTTTTACGCAACACAACAAGATTAAATTAAATACATTTCCTTATATGTATTACCTCTTTATTTCATCTGACTCCATTAATGAAAAGGTTTCTAAGAAATTTAGTAATTTGGATTAAACATTTTGGTATTCTATTTAACTATTTATTCTTATCGAAATTATTCATTCGGTTCTCATAGTCGCACAGGGTCCTCGCACCAGCTGATATGCAGGCCCACGATCGTAAACTCGCCAGTCCGATCATTAATCAGAGGTTATGGCTAAAGCGATTTAACAATGTTGCCCATGCTCACTATTGTTAAAAAGTACCCATGTAGCCTCCTGCAGTCACCTATATAACAACTTAGTTAAAGTTTTAACAATAACCAGAGGTTATAATCAGTATCATATCTGATCCCCTATAGTGAATGCGACTGCATAACAACTTAATTAAAGTCGAGCAGCTTAAACAGACTTAAACTCTGGACGCAGATTTACGGTAACAAGGATACAGCGTAATGTACTAAAGTCAATAATTTCAGAGTAAATCAGAATGAATTCAAACGTAACAATTTATTAACCAGGTAATGAAAATCATAATTCAAAATCCAATTCAAAGAATAAAAACATCAATCAATTATATACAAAATCCACAAGTCAAAGAACAAGGAATTTGGAAATATTTACCTGGTAGTAAAAACTACACACAGCAATTCGTGCGGGAAGTCTGTCTACAGATTCCCTGAGTTTTGTGTCATCTTTCCTTAAATACCCAGATAATCCAATAAGCTCACCAAATGGTGGTTACTGTCATTATAATTCGATTTTGGACCCTTATTCAGGGGGTCACAAATGGGCAATCAGAATTTCGGTTTGAATGGGTTTTCAACATCTGTGAAGGAGCACTTATTTACATATAGGAGGTATCCTGAATTATAGATCTGTGGGAGGTCACCTTTTTAATGTCATACAATATTTTCTCGACTTATAGAACTTCTTGGAGGTTTGTATTATGGCTGAGAGAATGAGACCATTTTACGATTAAGATTCGAAATGATTCTTCACATGTATAGTTTCTCAATGTACACACTTAATGTTCTATATGTTTTGAATGGGTTTCCATGGAGGGAGAGAAAAGACAAATACAGAGGGTGATGGGTAGTGTGTGAGGGTGAGGTGTGAGTGTATCGGTATGGTGTCTCGAATGGTGTTGCAGGAGAGTGTTCAAATGTTAATCCTTTCCAAGCACCTTGGAAAGGACCCTTTGTGATATCTGCCTGTTGTGGTCCTGTACTTTATGAGGTTCAGGGGTTAAGATGCAAGAGAATCATGCATCATGATCATCTCAAACCTTATGACTTTGAGGTGATTCCAGCATGGATTAAGCGCCAAAGGAGCCAGATCCAGCAAAAGAGCAATGGTACCCCGGATAATCCTATCCTTCAAGACCCTCAGCTTGACCCGAAACAGCTTGCAACCCAGTGTAGTAGTGCAACAGAATCCATCTCTTCTGAAAATGACAGTGTTCCAGGTTTTAGTTAAGTGCAAGTAGTTATGGACTGTTACTTCAGAGTTAATGCTTTTGAGGACTTTTTGGAGACTAGAAGCAAGTAGCAAGTGGGGATGCTTACTGTTCATTATTACATGTTCAATTTTCTAGTTACTGCTTTGGTTACTGTTATTGGGTTATTTGTACTGAAGGGACTCAGTACTGCTAAAAGAGGGGGGGGTAGTGTAGTAACCTGGCCCTTTAAGTCCTTTAGATATCTCTACTGTTCTTGTTGCTTATTGGTTGCTCAGTTACGCACCCTTTAGTATAGAGCGTGACATTACGGGACTACGTTAGTTGTTGATTTCAGAGGTAGCTCGCATGCTCATCGCACGTCGGAAAACTGCCGTTCTGTGCCGGAGCAAGAGCGCTTATCAGCTGTATCAACTGATATAAAGTCTGTGTTCATGAATGCCACACTGTTGGTAAATGCGCTGTGAACTGTAACTTACATATGTGTCAAAAAAAGTTCAGTAAAGCTCGTGAAAGAATCTCCTTGTCATGGCTCATTCCACCCGTGTTTCCATGTGCATTAATCCAAAGCAAAAGCACGACAGTATTACATTACAATGTATTAAATAATGATATAATGCAATATTTTATAATATATATATATACACTCACCTAAAGGATTATTAGGAACACCATACTAATACTGTGTTTGACCCCCTTTCGCCTTCAGAACTGCCTTAATTCTACGTGGCATTGATTCAAAAAGGTGCTGAAAGCATTCTTTAGAAATGTTGGCCCATATTGATAGGATAGCATCTTGCAGTTGATGGAGATTTGTGGGATGCACATCCAGGGCACGAAGCTCCCGTTCCACCACATCCCAAAGATGCTCTATTGGGTTGAGATCTGGTGACCGTGGGGGTCATTTTAGTACAGTGAACTCATTGTCATGTTCAAGAAACCAATTTGAAATGATTCGAGCTTTGTGACATGGTGCATTATCCTGCTGGAAGTAGCCATCAGAGGATGGGTACATGGTGGTCATAAAGGGATGGACATGGTCAGGAACAATGCTCAGGTAGGCCGTGGCATTTAAACGATGCCCAATTGGCACTAAGGGGACTAAAGTGTGCCAAGAAAACATCCCCCACACCATTACACCACCACCACCAGCCTGCACAGTGGTAACAAGGCATGATGAATCAATGTTCTCATTCTGTTTACGCCAAATTCTGACTACCATCTGAATGTCTCAACAGAAATCGAGACTCATCAGACCAGGCAACATTTTTCCAGTCTTCAACTGTCCAATTTTGGTGAGCTTGTGCAAATTGTAGCCTCTTTTTCCTATTTGTAGTGGAGATGAGTGGTACCCGGCGGGGTCTTCTGCTGTTGTAGCCCATCCGCCTCAAGGTTGGGCGTGTTGTGGCTTTACAAATGCTTTGCTGCATACCTCGGTTGTAACGAGTGGTTATTTCAGTCAAAGTTGCTCTTCTATCAGCTTGAATCAGTCGGCCCATTCTCCTCTGACCTCTAGCATCAACAAGGCATTTTCGCCCACAGGACTGCCGCATACTGGATGTTTTTCCCTTTTCACACCATATATATATATATATATATATATATATATATATATATTATTATTATTATTTTTTTACTTTTTAAAAAAATTTTTTAAAAAACTTTTTTTACACTTTTTGACAATATTATAGGTTGTGAGGATTTGGGGGGGGGGGGGGATAAAGAAATGTATTTTTGAAACCAGCCTACCTGCTTTTGTGCTCTCAACTGCAGAACAAGAGTTAGTCATGAGTAAAAAGATGCTGATCGGTTGGAAATCAGCCAGAGGAATGAGACTGTCAGCAAAAAAGTGCATTTGGCCTTTGCCTTGTCCTTTGGTGCAGATCTTTATTATATTTTAGTCTGATTTAGGAACCATCACAGGGAGCACTTCAGATCTGTGCTAAACGCTCAGCTGTCAACAGAACCACCATCTGAGAGGCTCTTTTGGTGGAGGAAAGCCTGCATTAGTACCAAATTAACCTTTTCCCATCAATCAGCAGTTAACAACAGCAATTTCTCTCTCGGTCACACACACACTCACTCAGTGCTTATTGATCTTGCACTGACATTGAACTGTTTCCATCAAGAAACAATTAAATGGAAAACTCATGTGGATACATGGCCAGCAACACATGGCCAGAGAATTTTTTTTTTTGGTTTATGGCTTCTGACACAGCTGAAATAAATCAATCCCCTCTCTGTGTACAAACAAAGCGCAGATTAAGAACGGTGCACAAGGGAATGTGGGAGATGTACTGAATTGCCCTCACACGGTGATCCAACCACTACAAGCGGATTAAAGATATTTACTTTGTTTCTGAGTGTGTTTTCTGATGAGCATATGTCAGGGATTATCAGATTCCCATCTAATGTGTGCGATTGAAGCATTACGCTGAGTAAATAGTTTGCTAAGCATTTCTGTAGAAAGATTTTTTCTGAACATAACTGCTCTGGAAAGCATGCAGGTTCAGTAATTTCAATTTCTCAGTCTACATTGTTCAGATAACATTTTCCTGTTTTTGCTCCCTATACGTAATACATTTAAATGATGGAAAGTCTGTGTTTAGTTAAATGACCCAATGGGGGCAGTTCGGCCTGCTTTTATTCTAACTAATGCTGTTAAATTATGGGGTGCAATGTTTACCTGATGAAAAGTTCAAAAGCACACAGGAGTGATCCAGGAGTTGGAGATCTCAGTCATCTCAGTCATCAAAGCCTGGGGGTTCAAGCCATTAATGGACTTTATATGGCTTTGTCTGTCTAATGACAAATTGCTAGTTGTAATTTATCTGACCTGGGGTCAAACCTTGCTTAATACATCTGAAATGATTTGACAGATCCCAGATCTTCTAATCGTGATAACTGGTCTCTGGCTAAATTGGTTTTTTTGCAGATTGGATTAAAATATCTGTATTAAGTTGTCTAAGATTACTACGTGTTCCTGTGTTCCCTGAAGAGGGCAGATGCATCGGTACTCAAAACCACGATCAGCAATGCAGCAATTGGCTAGCGGCAAGACAACCACGTAACGACATCATATAATTAAAAAAGCCACCTGGCGAAAAACTTGACAAAAAAAAAAAAAAAAAAAAAATTCTGGACCTTTATAAGGAAACAGCCAAGCGACCAAAACAACATAAAAGTTATAATAGATAAATGAAATGTGCACTGTTTATTTTAAACATGATTCCCAATTATTTATATTCACGATTTTATAGTATTTGTACGGCCTTTACATTTTTATTTCAATGTTGTACTTAGCAATTCATTTAATTTTTAATTCATTTTGAAGCAGATTTGTTACGTGACAGCATTAATTAATGTCTCTTAAGGATCAAGATCAAGTTATCTGCATCTCCTGTGCTGCATCAAGCCACTCCCATAATATCCGTCATCACTCAAATTAATGCACGGCTCAGATTAACGTTACAGCATGTGTGTAAGACTTCAATAAAATTATAAAGTAATTATTCTATCAAAAATAAATCTCTTTTAATCAAGTGGCTGTGTCTATAGTATTATACACAACATTATAATATTATTTTCAAATACATTTTTATATTATTATTATTGTTATTATTTAAAATTATTATTGCCCCTGGTTCAGTAAGGAACTCTTGTAATAAAGTAGCAGTGGTTGTGACAAATTTTAACTATCAACGCCGCTTAAAAAGATTGTCACTATTGACAAAATATTCATACAATGCTTTTAGGCTATGGAAATTTCAATGTCCTTTTTCACTTTTTTAAAATCCATTATTATCTCTTTGGAATTACGTGACTCTGCATATATATCTGCAAAAGCTGAAATGTGTTGCTTCGGGTAAATTTTGCTCCACTTTTCAGGTGACAGAACCTCAATGCCCAATATGCAATATATATTTTTTTCTCTGTTGCAGATGCCCGAGCACCAGGTTAGCTACCGGACAAGTTTACTAAATCTGAAAAGTCATACAAATAGAGTTGGTAATGTGATGCACTATGGTAAGAATGTTTTAAGGTTATTACGAAGTATTGTGCAAGGAACTACAAGAAAATTGGTCTTTATTTATAAGTATTTTTTCCATGTAATCATAATTTGTGTGAAAAGGAATGAAAGTTCATGTCGTTTTACTGACTCTAGTGTTAAAGTGTGTATACTGTAGGTGCATTTTTGCAGTTTTGCATAAATGCAGGTAGTCACATATTTCCAGTGAGCATTGGTTGATTACCTTTTTCCAAAATATACAATATACAAGAACCCTAGATGATAAATTATGCGAATGTGAAGTCCTGCAGGTAATGTTATCAATGTAATATTCTGTCTTTTCTGTTGTGCACTACTTAGCATAGTTGCAGCTATTACTGTTGACATGATGGCAAACGTTTGTGGATGGGGTGACCATTAGTGTTAATTTGCAAGCTTCAGCTAAATAACAAAATTCAATACTCCTGAGAAGCACTTATAATGTTACTAGTGTTTTTACACCAAAAACTATGATAATTCACAAATAATTGGCCATTTTCTACCCTAATTTTGGCCCTTTGACTTAAACACTCCGTTGTGTCTTCTTTCACATGATGTTACCCAATCAGTGGTCGTTTAAAGTGAAGTAAGCATTGCATGTGGAATTGTTTTGCAAATTTTACAATGTGTTTACAATTACATTTGCTACAATTAACTAATTGTGAACAGTATTGATTATATCATGATTTAGATCTACTCCCTTTGCATAATAGGTAGCTGAGCAATGCAGCCAATGTCACAGACATGTCTGAGTGCACGAATGCAATGATCTTGCCATTGTAACTCTATTTTTCCACTCACAAATGTTTTCATTATGATCAACACAATGCAGACACGACGTAAGTAAGAGATTCATTGTGCAGCGTAGACAGCGTCATTGATTATAACAGGAGTTTTGGCAGGAGTGCTGAACAGAAGTCATTTACAGCTCCATCCATTATAAAGAGAGTGTAAAAAGCGTATGGGGAGCGGTGGGGAGGTGTGTCTTTGCTCGCTTTCTGCATAAAATCTAATCACAATTTAAAGTCCCTATGAATAACAGATGATTTTCATGCAACTGAGAGGAAATGTGTGGAGTTGACCGTTTAGTCACTGGCTTGATTTACTGACTGGTTGTAAGTGGGTCAAAGAAACACTGATAAAATAGGTGTTGATCTGTATCTGTGCAGGCAGTCTTGCGCTGATGTGTTTATCTCTATTATGCAATAAAGAGGAAGAAATGCAAAACAAGAAGTTTTGGAAGTTTGGTTTCGATAAAGGCTGGTTTTGGACTAACAGGCAAGTTTTGAGTTCTAAAAGATCAAAGAAAAGACTTCTCAGTTCATGACCCCTTTAATCCCTTTAAACAAATCACTTGTCTTTCAGTGTTACTGATGTTTATTAGATATTTAGGTTGTCTACAGTTTAAAGCAATCAGGCCCACAAATTACTCTCAAATGTGTTGTTGCTTAATTAACCTGGATAACGGCAGCTGTGGAGGCACCTGCTCTTGATGCGAGGGCTGTTTTATTGATGCTCTAGTGAGGCCACTGACTGATTTGTTGAGATTTGGCTGAGAGTCTGAAAATATATTAACAATATGAAATGAGTGATAGCAGGATAGATGCTATTACCTAGTTGAATAGGCATATAATCGTCTACTTTAGCACAAAATTTAAGTTTTGATTTTGGACTCACTTTTGTCACACTTCAGTGAATATTTCTCATGTTGTTGTTTTTTCTTTCTTTTTTTCGTGAAAATCAATTTCTGAACCAGGCTACAAAAAAACAAACAAACAAAAAACCCTTTCAGCTGTTATTGCTCCAGAAATAAGATTTATTTATTTGAACGCAGCTTGACCTTTTGTGACATCCTGCCCCAATGGCTGTTAACCCTGGTCTACCTTATACAGTAGGTAAAATAAATTATGCAAGACAATACTATATTCACAGTAACTAATGGTTCAGTAAAAGGGAACGTCAGAGGAGGCAAAGTATATGAGTTGAATGGAGGGTATGATTTAAAACTGTAAGTGGATAGAGCAGCATGCAAAACTGCAGGTAACAAGCATGGCAACCGTCCAAGCCTGTGCAGCAGAGAGGCTGAAGCATCATCACGATATTGACTTACTGTAATTTACATCAGTGAGTTCTGAGCCCACTTCAGCTGAGCTATATTGGGCTCTATGAATAAATTAAGAGGCAAAGTTACAAACAAACAATCAAGGCACACAAAAAGACTCAAACATTACACATACAAGAAAAAGAATAAAAAGTGGGAAAGATATTGAAAACATTTCCTGTGATTTTGTGATTGTAAAAATCACAAATTGATATTCTTCACTGACTTGGAAATGTCCTCAAATTAACCTCAAAGAGCCACTAGTTTGTGATTGTTTTAATAGAGCCTTTACATACCACAATTAACCTAATTTTCTTGATTTTAAATGTTGCCCCGTGAAAGGTATAATACATTGGCAAGTGCTCTTGTTTGTTATGAATCTGGATCAAGCGTGTTTGTACTCTTGAATGTTGTATTTTTCACAAAGGGCATTGTGAAGAACATCAGTCCAGTTCAGCGAGGTCACATTAATGAGTTATTTACCAGGTGAATGCCAGACTTGTGCTCTGATATCAAAACTTTGCGTCTATATACAACATGATTTTTTCCCCTACTTTTTCTACTTCCCGTTGTTTATGAATTGATGCAGGAGACCTTTTACCACATTTTAATGACTTAGAGCACACATCTTTTATAGCGAATAAATCCGAACATCTAGTTAAAGGTTGTCTGGTAGAAGTTGTAGTATGCAAGACTTTGCTTATATTCTCAGAAACAAATTGTTTATTTTAATGTATCACTAGAATATTTACTTAAACTTCACAGTACGGTATCATTTGTTAACATGAACTAACAATTAGCAGTATATTTTTACAGTATTTAATAAACGTTATGTTGGTTAATAAAACTACAGCTCATTGTTTTTCATGTTAGTTCATAGCGTATTAACTAATATTAACAGATATAACGTTTGATCCCAGTAATGTTGAAAGAATGCTGTAGAATTATTATTCATTGCTAGTGCATGTTAACCACAGGATAAGGAATAAATTCCCTGAGAAATTATGATGAATAATTTAGAGTCTTGACAAAATTCTTCACTTTAATTTTGATAGGGGCTGTAAACCGCTCCACATTACATTTTACGACCAGCCATCATAACAAACTTCTATTTACAGACTGTTAATTGACCCCTCTATTGAATTCCCAAGAAACAGTCTCCCTCTGCAACAATGACTCATAGAAACATGCTCAATGATTCGTCTAATGGCACCACACTTTCCTAATGTAGATGCACATGCACAAACAAACACAATGAAATTGCAGCAGCAGATTACCATCAAGACGGGTGTAGTCAAGCAACCCGAAGCTGTTGTTAAAATGGCTAATCAGCCAAGTCCTGTGCTGTGTCCAATTTGCTCTTGTGGGATTAGTATAGTTGACCTCTAATAGCTTGGTGTTTGCCATTAGTCGGGGTACCCAAAGGTCTTTGCTCATTTCAGCTCTGGGTAAATGAAGCTGATTACGGTCCATATTTATCCCACACTCTGCATCTATTGGCATGCAAATCAAAATGTAAATGAGATGGGGTGGATTGGTTGGCATGCAGTAAATATTCAAATTGTGAGAGTGTCAGGCTGTAATCAGTGGTAAATTGTAAGCAGAGGAGAGAGGAGGTCTGGCATTATTAAATTGCATCTCTAAATTCTGAAATTACCAATGCGCATTGCAGTGTGCCACATGAAATCAACTTTATTTATCTCTTATCCTATTCACATTCTAATGAAATCGAAATGACGGCAGCTGTGACAGTGACAAATTGAGGTAATTAATATCCCTGTTTGTGGGTTTTACTTTGTGATAGGTAACAAGATTCACAAACAATCAATAGGGAAACTAAAATTGTAACACAAGAAACTTAGCAATGTGTTTATTGTTGGATTACAGGTTTTCTCAATCGCTTTGGCTCAATTCTCAAATTATATATTTTTTTCTCGAAACAATAAGTTCAGATCTCTAAACAGTTAGCTTCTTGTTGGCAAAATCTGTCAGACATGTATATTCCATAAATACCTAGAATGTTTGTAATGTCTGCCTGCTTGCCTGCCATTGTATGAAATAGGAATCACAATCTTACCAATCAACCAATCAAGTTTGGATGCATACAGTAGGCTATATGGAGTTTGCCCGGCACAATCACTACCATTTTTGAAAATGGAGGAACGTCTAAATCCCTAAACAGCAACAGCAGTTTATTTTTGTAGAAATGTGTTACATGTAAGCTGAAAATTCACAGTTGCTTGTCGTGGAAGAGCAATAGGAAGATATGTAAGAATGTGTGGTGTTAGGGGAAGACATAATAGTATATGTAAAAATGAACAAGCAACTGAATTTTCAGTTTACATGTAACACATTTCTACAAAAATAAATGTGCTGTATAAATAAAAGTGTTCGAACCCACTTTATAGTAGGTGTCTTTAACTACTATGTAATAACATTTAAATTAATAACTTGATACAATGCACTTATTGTGTTTGTACATTGTACTTTTTACATATATACGAGACCTGCATGTAATTACAGCTGTAATTAAATCTAGAATTACACTGTTGACCCTTCACTTACCCCTTGAACCAGAAGGAGTATAGGTAACCAACTACCCATATCACTAAACCTGTCCCTAACCTTACCCATATTCCACCTTTGCAATACAATATGAACACAAAAAGTACACTGTACTTATTTTATGTAAGTACATAATAGATAAGAACACCTAATTTAAAGTGTGACCAAATGTCCATTTAGTTTTTGTGTACTACAGTATTGGCTTTTCCTAGTAAATTTCTAGCTTTTCCTAATTTCAGCTAGACAATTCAGCAAGATAAAACTGACATTCTTGTATAGTCTAGAAAACAGACAGTGTCAACAAAAAAGTAGAAAACACATGAAATTTGTATATAAGAAATATTTCCATGTTGAAATTTTTTTTTTTTACTGACAAAACCTAGGTTTTGAAGCATGAATTAAAAGTTTTGGGTGAATTACTACATTTTGCAGACATGCTACTGTTAAGACTGTTTTGAAAATTGTGCCAAAGCGATTGAGAAAAACTGTAATAAACAAATAAAATAGAGTGGTGGTCTATGTGTATGCTGAAGTAGATGGATATAGACTGAGGAGATTGCCACTCCCCAGCCCCTTTTTTTTTGAAGGGAACAAAAATAATTGGACAATTGACTCAAAAGCTGTTTCATGGATAGGTGTGGGCTTTTCCTTCATTATTTCTTCATCAATTAAGCAGGCAAAAGGTCTGGAGTTGATTCTAAGTGTGGTGTTTGCATTTGCAAGCTATTGCTTTGAAACCACATCATGCGTTCAAAGGAGCTCTCCATGCAAGTCAAACAGGCCATTATTAGGCTTCAAAAACATTAGAGCGATAACAGGAAAATTAGGAGTGGCCAAATCAACAGTTTGATACATTCTGAGGAAAAAACTAAACATAAAAAGGCCTGGAAGTCCATGGAAGACAACAGTGGATGATCACAGGATCATCTGCATGGTAAAGAAAAACCCACTCACAACATCCAGCCAAGTGAAGAACACTCATAAGCCTCAAGAATAGAAAGGCCAGATTAGACTAAAATGTAAAAAAAGCCTGACCAGTACTAGAAAAGTATTTTTTGGATGGATGAAACTAAGATCAACATGCACCAGAATGACGGGAAGAAAAAAGTATGGAGAAGACTTTGAACAGCTCATGATCAAAAGCATACAACAGCATCATCTGTAAAACACAGTGGAGGCAGTGTGATGGCATAGGTATGTATGGCTTCCAGTGGCACTGGATCACTGGTAATTATTGATGATGTGACAGAAGACAGAAGCAGACGGATGAATTCTAAAGTTTATAGGGATATGCTGTCTGCCCAGATTCAGAGAAATGCAGCAAACTTGACTGGACGGCACTTCACGGTACAGATGGACAATGATTCAAAACACTGCATAAGCAACACAGGTGTTTTTTAAGGAAAAGAAGTGGAATATTCTGCAATGGCCGATAGATCAATCACCTGATCGTATTTCACTTGCTGAAGGCAAAACTAAAGGAAGAACAAACAACAACTGAGGACAGCTGCAGTCAGGCCTGGCAAAGCATCAGAAAGGAGGAAACCAAGTCTTTGGTGATGTCCATGGGTTCCAGTCAGGGGCGGTTTCTTAATTAGGGTGATAGGGCAACGCGCAACCAAAGTGCGAAAGGGACAGATTTTTCAATCACATTCAACACAAAGTTATGCTAGCTGTCACTATTCTAAACTGGATATATAGTTCAATCAGCGCCAAGTCACGTTCTGTGGAGTACCGGCCCTTCTTGGGCGATTTCACTCTGGCCGAGAATCGCCCAGACTGCTCTCATAGGCCTCCATACAATTTTTTTTTTTTCCCGAAATGCAGGCACTGCAATGTAATCTCTATGGGTTCTGGGAGGGCTAGCACTAGTCAAGTTTATTTTCAGGAATACATGGCCTCTCGGCCCATAGTGCCACTGAATCACAACAGCATGAAAGATACTGTTTTCTTAATTCCATGGTGTATATACAGTGCCAATCTCATCATACTCTGAATCACAAACATATGACACATCAATACAGACATCACCAACAAGAACGAGATTACTCAAATATTTCTTACGCAGATCCTCATACAAAGAACAATCATATAAAAAATGTTTCTCATCTTCTATCACAAAATAGTTTAAAAATTCTCTCATCCACTGGTGTGTTACACCATCTTCCTGTTTCTATAGCCAGATTATGACCTGAGCATCTGAACAGGAACAATGATCGTACCAGCTGTCTGTTATATACAAATGTAATGTAGCTCTCTTGTACAATCAGGGACTTGCACTGTGAATATATATTCAACTTCTTATTTTCTAGAACTAATGTGTACCATGTAGGGCTGGACAATATATTGAATATTAGCGATATCGCAATAATTTTGACTATGATGTAAACTTTAAAAATATTGTGAATATAGAATATTTGAAATTCAAGCATACTTTTCCAAAAAACGCGCCGAACGTCCAATATTACGTCCCCTTTTCGTCTTGTCACGTATTACCGCGCACAAGACGTGAGTTGGGGGATAGTCTTTTATATCACATTAGCAAAATGGAGACGACGAACAATACAGGTGTGGAAAGAGACACGGGAGGGGATGATGAAATAGTCTCCAAAAGGAATGCACAATAATATGGGGGTGGTTTGGTTTTCAGATAATGGATACAATCAAAATAGTTTCATTTGCAAGGTGTGCAAGAAGATAATAGCTACAAAGGATGGTAGCACCACTAATCTCTTTCATCACCTCAAGCAGCATCCTGTGCAGTACGAGCAATGCATGAAACTCTGTGAGGCGTCTTCACTAGCCTCGACCTCTTCATCTGCCGAAAAATCTGGTAGGCCTGTCATCCCTAAACAAATAAACCTGGTCGATTCATTCTCTTGTGGTGTGCCGTATGCGGGAAATAGTAAAAAGTGGGAAGAAATTACATCGGCGGTCATGTTTCATACAGCCAAAGATATGATGCCTGTCAGTAACATGGAAAAGCCTGGCTTCAAACAGCTGCTAAAGACAATCGACCCCCAATACAATTTGCCTTGACATAAATACTTTGCCCAGGATGCGTTCCCGAAACTGTATTTTAAAGTTCGTGAACAGCGAACTTTAAAATGCTTTCTCAGATAACACACTTCATGACCACTTCTGATCTATGGACGAGTACTTATATCACCAACAATAAGATATGGGCATTCATGTGTTCACACTGTCTGGCGGCCATTTTGAAAGCTGTCTGAAAACTTTCCCCAAAAGTGGAGCCCCTTAAATGTGCATTTTTTAGATGTTTAAGCATTTATTTTGGATAAGTATAACTTATTATTGCAAAATTAAGAGATTAATGTTTAGACTTTTGCATATTATAACCTGGAACCTGGATGTGGAAAATAATTACAGTTAGATCCAAAAGATAGTGCAGGTGCCACAGAACGTCTCGGTTACGTATGTAACCCTCGTTCCCTGAAGGAGGGAACGGAGACGCCACGTCGGAGTACCGACGAATAGGAATCTCGCTAGCGAGAGCCAATCTACTTTGAGTGTAACTAAACGAGCCAATGCACATTGGCATGCAATGATTGCACCAGCTGCTCATGCCACTCCGTGTGGGTATAAATGAGGCACAGGTGCTTGCATCAAATTATTTTTTTGCTGAGGAGCCGAGTAGGTGAACTGGCACCCCAGCAGGGTACAGAGGACATGGCGACGGGACGTGGCATCTCCGTTCCCTCCTTCAGGGAAAGAGGGTTACATACGTAACCGAGACGTTCCCATTCAGTCGGTCACTCTCGACGCCACGTCGGAGTACCGACGAATAGGAATCCCTACCAAAGCGCCATGGCCTCTGCCCCCATCCAGTGCCCTGTGTGAGCCTCCTAAGCTCTCTTACCTGATGAGATGGGGCTCACACAGAGAAGTCCATCACTGCTGTTCCGCATGACCCGTTCAGTGACTTATTGGATAACACTGGGAAGCGTGCCCTAGTGGAAGGGAACGCTGCGGAACCCACATCATACACCGAAGGAGTTATGTGGAGTACAATGCTGAGCCATAGCCCGCAACTGAAAGGGGGCTCCAGCCCCACCAAGGGGAGGGCTCTCCTAAGGGAAAGACACGGGCTTCCCGTAGGAGTGACCGTGGAAAAATATATGGGATCCCCGCAGGGTCACTCATATATCCCCAGCCCAGTACCGGTTCTCAAGGATTCAGCGGCAAGGGGCCTGATGCCAGACGTTCCGCCACGTCCAGCACTGAGGGAGATGGAGGACTCGACAGAGTTTGCTTCTGGAGAATTAAGCGCCGGGGCGCAGCAAGCCAACAAGAGCCAGGGCCTCTCAGTGCTTCTACCCGTTTGAGGCGAGAACACAGGAGGACACTGGCTCTACACGTAAACTATAGAATCTAGCTAACGTGTTGGGTGTCGCCCAGCCCGCAGCTCTACAGATGTCTGACAGCGAGGCGCCACGTGCCAGCGCCCAGGAGGATGCAACACTTCTAGTAGAGTGTGCTCGCACCCTGAGTGGACAGGGCACACCTTGTGCTTGGTAAGCCAAGGTGATGGCATCCACTATCCAGTGGGCCATCCTCTGCTTGGAGACAGCCTTTCCCTTCTGCTGGCCTCCGTGACAGACAAAGAGCTGATCTGAGGTCCTGAAGCTTTGAGTTCTATCCACGTAGATCCGCAGAGCGCGGACGGGACAGAGCAAAGCTAGGGCTGGGTCTGCCTCCTCCAGGGGCAGCGCTTGCAGGTTCACCACCTGGTCCCTGAAGGGAGTGGTAGGAACCTTGGGCACATAGCCAGGCCTCAGGTCTCAGTACCACGTGGGTGTCACCCGGCCCGAACTCTAGGCACGATTCGTCGACCGAAAATGCCTGCAGGTCCCCTACCCTCTTGATGGAGGCCAGTGCGGCCAACAGCAAAGTCTTCATAGACAGAATCTTAAGTTCTGCTGACCGCAAGGACTCAAATGGGGCATTCTGAAGTGCTCGGAGCACCAGAGCAAGATCCCAAGAGGGTATGGAGAAAAGTACATGAAAGTACGCGTCCTTCAGGTCGATCGCTGCAAACCAATCTTGGGGACGGCCAAGATTGGCCGTAACCCACCGGTCTTCTTGGGTACAATGAAGTACGGGCTGTAGAAGCCTGTCATATCGGCTGGAGGGACCGGCTCTATTGCGTCCTTCGCCAGTAGGACTGCGATCTCCGCACGCAGGACATGGGCGTCTGCGGCGTTCACCGAAGTGAAGCGGACGCCCTTGAACCTGGGGGGGGCGCCGGGCGAACTGAATCGCATAGCCGAGCCTGATGGTCCGGATGAGCCAGCGAGACGGACTGGGGAGCGCTAACCAGGCTCGCCGAGACCGTGCAAGCGGGACCAAAGGGACCACCGGCGTAACCACCGTGGGGCAGCGAGGTGGAATGCAGGTACCGGGCTGGGGCGGCTGTCTCGTGGAGGCGGCCCGCAGCGGGGTGTGAGTGTGCTGTGCAACACTTACCTGATTCCACGAGTGGGCAGAGGGTACGTGAGAAGGCTTGGTTGCGTCCTTGAACCGTCCACTGCTGCCCGCTGGCGAAGGAGGATGAGTGTGGTCCGGCGTTGGACCGTCCACAGCTCTCCGAACCCCCTTGGGACCCAGAGATAGAGGAACTGCTCTTTTTTTTTTTTTTTTTTTTGAGAATTGGGGTACCACTGGTTGTGACACCAGCGGCAGAACAGAATTTTGACTCAAAAAATTCTCTGCCCGGCCCTCCTCCGGGGAAGAGCAGCCCCGCCCATCTCCAGGTCACCCGTCTCAGAGGTGATGTTTCACCGACTGCTTAAACAGCAGCAGAGACGGGTGGCGTCGCCTTCCTTCGTCGGACACAGTAGAGCAGGCTGTGCCGAAGTTTTTTATTTATTTGTAATTTTTTTTTGCAGGGGACGACGCCTTTGGCGACGAGCAGACTGAGGGGCAGCCCACGAGGCACTCTTGTGGTGCGTCGGGGGAAGCTCTTGATTGCCTGCTACCGACTGCGAAGAACTGCTGGGCCCAGTTCTCAACAGTGTCACCGAAAAGGCTACCTTGTGAGATGGGAGCATCGAGAAAGCGCACTTTGACGACCACTCGCACCTCAGCAAGGCAAGCCAGGGGGCGTTTCTGGACCACCGAGGTGGACATCGTCTGGCCAAGGGCCTGCGCCGTGACTTTGATCACGGTTAGTCAACATGCGCAGCTCAACCCCGACTCAGAACTACCCTCGTGCATTAAAGTGCAGGGCGGAGGTGGTCTGCGCACAGCCACCCCACCGTTGAGGGTAGTGAGAGAGGAAAACTTATGCAGTTTTGGCCCCCCTGGCGTTCCATATCTATGGCGCCAAAGTCGTTCCATACTGCCAAGTTTTCCATGCACATCCGGGAAAGATCCCGGGAAAGCATGGCTATTAACTCTGAATCTGATTCAGCAAAGCACACACCATTACAGTGGGCTCAGCATCATCCTCATTTCCAGAGCACAACAGCCCTCTCTCCGATGCAGCGATTGACATCTGATCCTCAGCTGGAGCCCCGAATGAAATGCTAGGTTCCTCCATAAGAAGGACCAGCAGTTCCATCCAGAAGCTGCACAGCTTGCAGTGCGCTAGAGGGGGAGGGGCCCTAGGGGGTTGGTTCCCCGAAGGAGAAGCCCTCCACTCCTCAGGTCACCCCAGCGATTTCACTGAAGTAGACCTCTCCTGTTGGCCACCAGGGAGGGCGCTACAACGGGAAGTAGGCAAGGGGACAGCGCACCTAGAGTGGCGAGTGAGGCAGGCAGCTCTCGCTGATCTCCGCGGTCTCCCAGAGTGTCGAGCAGACCCGCGGCTGTGCTTTTACACACGAGCGGCGGCTGGCCAACAACAAAGGGGACTCAAGCTTCCCGGAGAAAGAAGAGTCGCGACCGGCGTGCCGACGTGGTCATGTTCTCATTAGAAAACGTGAACCACCCACGAACACCGTCTCAGCATGCATACGCCCAGACATGTGAAACAGTGCTCGTGGCCGTCAGTGAGGACAGGAAACAACCGCAACCAGAAACACACAGGTAGAATGTCATCTTTAAAAAGACGCAAGCTCTATCTGTGTAGCTCTTCTAGGGAAACTGCACTCCGCGGTGCTGAAGCACACAGGGGAATAGTCGCGGCGACACAGACAGGGAAAAAAAGTGCAACCTGTCATGCGCGCTCTCTCTCTCTCTCTCATAGAAGGCGATCTCTTACCAGCCATGAAAACGGCTTTTCAGTGCTCTTTACAGCGCACCGAACCAGCTGTGAGAACAGCCTTTTGTTTTTGCTCAATAAAACAAAATAGAAAAAGAGAGAAAATCGACCTCGCTGCAGTGCCATCACTCCAACACCAAACGAGGAGAGATCCATCCGAAGAGCTTGACTCGTTAAAATGTTAACACATGCTTTGTAGAGAATGATTTCAGGACAAACCATCCACCACTCGGCTCCGAAGCAAAAAGCTAATTTGATGCAAGCACCTGTGCCTCATTTATACCCACACGGAGTGGCATGAGCAGCTGGTGCAATCATTGCATGCCAATGTGCATTGGCTCGTTTAGTTACACTCAAAGTAGATTGGCTCTCGCTAGCGAGATTATGTTCCCGCTAGCGAGACTATGTTCCCTGAATGGGAACATAGTTTGTTTACTAGCTGTATAAGACTGTGTGCTACACTAATATATTACTTCACAGGCATTACTGGCTTGTACTTTTAAATCCATTATAATATAAATGTACAGTTTATTGATGTTCTGTGGTTTTGCACTGCTGGAATTTTTAAGTAATTATTGTAATTATTTTAAGGTGAGCTTAAAGGGTGAAAATGAAAATCACAGCTTCAGTGTGACATCAATAAAAAATGTATAATTTCATAGATATTTTCAATAATAGCGGTCCATATTAAAATATGTATGAACTTAATACATGACATAGATTATTTATTTAACTAATTAAATACATTTAATAATATTTATTAATAACATTTTTATTGCTGTTCCAATTAAGCTCAGTGTGCTCCCTTTAAGCTCATCCACATTGAACGTCTATGTAAATACTTTATAAACAGACTTTAAATATTAACTGATGGTTGTCATTTCAAGTAAATCTTTAGAAAATTATTCTTTAAAAATGTTGTTTAAAATAAACAAGAATTAAAAAAAAAAAAAAAAACCATGTTGTGAGCTTAATGGGAACAGGGGTGTGCTTAAAGGGTACAAACATGTACCCATTAAGCACAGCCAGACTTTTTGCATTTAATGATGTACATCTTAATTGAACTGCCTTTGTCATTTAAAATAAAATAAAATATTATTGTGTGAGGGATTAATCTTTTATTTTAACATAACTTCTTGTACTGAAACCAGTACCCTGTGCACTAAAATGTCTCAATGTAGACTATGTGAGCTTAATAGGTACATTTACCCTAGGTAATAGAAAATACAAATCTACCCAGATCTCCCAAGACAGCTACAATGCTCACACTTGTACTTATACTCAGGAGATTTATACAAAAAGATAATGTCTTGGTTACTAAACGTAATCTCGGTTCCCTGAGAGAAGGGAAAGCGTATTGCAAACGTTAGCTTAAGCTATGGGAAAAATAAATTTTCTCGAGAATATTGAAGCCAAAATTATCCTTATAATTTCATATATGTAAAATGCAGTGCAGCTGCACAGCAGACCCCTGTAAGAATCGGTTTTACTGCAAAGACAAAATCTGAAGATCTGGAGAGAAGATCTCACAGAAAGAGTGTAGGACATCGGCCTGCCCAAAACTTCTCCCCCTCTCCGTCACCGACTCCCTTCCCTCTGATTCAAGTCACAGAATGCAAATATACCACAGATGATGTATCTTGTAAATCTATTGTTTTTCCCCTTTCATGTGTGGTATCTTTTTAAAGGTCTCAGTGCGATTGGTAAAATGGTCTCAACTTCACTGCTGTCACTGGTAGGATGAGAAAGATGGAAACTTATAAGAATTCTGTTCTCCTTTTTGAGTGGTCTCAGAAGATATCTGATCCTCTCCCCTGAAACCAAGTGTTTGTGTTGCAAATATTTACAACCCTTTTGTTCTGGTCTGGGTATTTAAGGAAGGGTAGCAGAGCTGCCATTTGGGAACATTCTGTAGCCAGAACCCCCATGCCGTGCTGTGTCAGTGTCCTAGAGGCACTCACACACTGTGTGTACTGTGCCAGATATAATGACTCTTTGAAACTATTTTCATATTACTTTGTAATTGTATTTTATATTTTAATGCTGAAAGTTGTGTACCATGGATTCGTGTTTAATTATTTTTATGTAAGTTCTGTCTGGCCAAAATAAATGTTAATCTTGATTTATCTTGTATTATTCTGAAATCATTATTCTAGTATGGATCAATGTGGAGTCCTTTATTTCCGCAAATCTTTTGCCAGGATAGATCAAACTTTATTACTAAAATTATACTTTTTGTTGAGCTCTGATGCGCTAGGGCGCGAAACGACCTGATTGGTTCGCAATATGCAATACGAGAGTACTCTCGAAAAGGGAATGGAACATTTTTCAATACACTCTACTGGCTAAAAACCCCATATTTCATAATATGCTCCATAATACAATATTGGTGCAACCATATGGTCAAACAAATACAAATCTTGGTTATAGCTGATTTTGCTTTGCTTTCCTACCTTGGCTTGCTAAATGTTGTCGGGCTTTCCACCATGACAATTTTGGTGTTACCCACATGCCACATAGATATTTATAACAGTTAACCACTTCAATCTGCTGACCAGAAAAATACAATTTTTCATTTTTATTCAAAGTGCACCCTCTTCTAAAAACCATAACTTTTGTTTTACTCAGATTCACTCTCATACCGTAAAGGTTACAGAATATTTCCAGCTGTTCAATTTCTTTCTGCAACCTTCCAATTGTATCTGATATATTAGCCATATCATTGGCCATATATTAGCCATATATCTGCACTTCATTGACACTTTCGATCTGAATACCTTTACCTAAACAATTTTCCTTTGACATTGTTATATAATAACATAAACAAAAAATAAACAAAAGTGGACTCACCATGCAGCCCTGTCATACACATATGCTACAGCCAAAATATTCTGTTAAACCATCAGTTCCTTTCACACATGATTTAAGTTTAGAATACATAGATTTCAATACCCCAAAAACTTTTCCTCCAATGCCATTCTTAATGAGAGTGAAATACAAAATACTATGCTGGATGCTATCAAAGCTTTGGAGAAATCAATAAATATACAGTGCATCCTTCTTTTTCGCTTTGTAATATATTTCTGGACGACTGACTATAAAATAAAAATATTATCCATTGTGGAATAACCTGACCTATAACCTGCTTGTTCTTCATAAAACATATTGTTTACTTCTACGTAAGCTGCCAGTCTCCTGTACAGAATCTTTGTAAAAATTTTACCAAGTACATTAAGCAACGAGATTCCTCTATAATTTTCAACATTGTTTCTATCACCATTCTTATATAGTGGGCAAATCACAGCCTCACACCAAGCCTCTGGGAAATCACCTGTATCTAATATTTTGTTATATAAAGACAGCATAAAAGAACATAACATATGTGATGCTGCTTTCTGACAATAACTTTGTAAAATGTCCTAACCACTTGTTAATGCTCTAACCACTTGTTGTCCGTGATATTATTACAACACACCTTTTTTTTTACTAGCGTGCTTTCGTCATCATGCATAACCTTAACTTGTGCAGCAACTGGTGGGAACAAACATAACTCTATTAACAATCTTTAAGCTAAAGTGACATATAATAATTTCCTCAGTGCATAACTTAAATTTCACAGACATATTCTCCATCTGTAAATGTTAGAAAGCCAAGCAAATATTTCCATTTTGCTGTCAGGAGTGGACGAGCCCTCTCAAGCACAAACTTCCGTGAACGAGCGCCGCCACGAGAATGCACGCCAAACAGATGCAGCGCAATAGAATAGGAGTGCAATAATTCTGACTAATTCTTGCTAAAATATTTGTTGTTGAATATTTGTTGTTGTTGTTGGTGAACATAAATGTGCCATATGTAGAAATTCAAACCTTCAAGTAAGTGTATTTGTATGATAGTAACTGTAAAGTGACATTGTAGGATAATCAAAAGCCTAATAATTAGTCTGTGCTTTTGTTTTTTTTATTTATTTTCATTATTAGTTTAGTGAATTTAACTTCTGCAAAACTTTTTTGCACGTAGGCTATCATAGACTACACGGTTACATTCACTATGTCTGTTTTCACAGCTTTCAATATGGACATTGTTTTGTAGGACAGTATTGGGCAGGATGTGCATTTTTTTTTATTATTATTAAATACAGATTTTTTTAAAAATTCAAATAAAAAATGCTAAGATTATACCGTACATCACCATTCAGCCCAAAAATACATATATATATATATATATATATATATATATATATATATATATATATATATATATATATATATTTTTTTTTTTTTACAAAAATTAGACCACGGTAACCAAAAAGCTATGGAATATCGAACGATACCAAATTTTCCCATATCGGCCATTTTGGACGTGGGCCATTGTCAATAAATACTATATTTTACAAACACATTAGCGTATCTTTACGAAACTCGGAATGTGTCTTCAGCACCATGCTCTGACAGTACACAAAAAGTTTCAGGGCAGCGCCACCTTCTGGTCAAAAGTTACAATGAAATGTCCAAAAATGCTAATAACTTTTGATAAAATTTGCCTATTATATAAAACTGGTCTTAATAGATTCATTGGGTCGTGCCGAAAACATAGATACCAATTTTCAGCCAAACTTCCTGTCCGCCATTTTGAATTACTTTAAAACCCTACTTTTTCTAACTCCTCCTAGACTGTTTGTCCGATTTTCACCAAATTTGATTTTTCAGCCATTTTGCCTAAAATCATCTTAAAATGTCTTTTATTGCTCATTGTTTCACTTGGTCTGATGCTGCCAGCCATGTTGGCATGCCATATTCTTTGTGCTTGGCCACAATAATTGCTGCTTGCAGCTATATTTATGATTATATTAATTTTGTCCAATTACATTTGAGCCCCAGAAAATGGGGGGACTGTGTATAAAAATGGTTGCAATTCCTAAACCTTTTACTTATTTTTGTCACCTTGAATTAAAGATGAAAGTCATCTTAATCTTGGCATACAGAGCCAAAATTATGAAAATTGTGCCAGTGTCCAAATATATATGGACCTAACTGTAGCTCGAGATGGATATAGATATAAATGAAGATGGATATAGATAGACAGACAGACAGACAGACAGACAGACAGACAGACAGACAGATAGATAGATAGATAGATAGATAGATAGATAGATAGATAGATAGATAGATAATGTGTGAATGAATAAAGTCAGTCTCTAAACCTCGAGGGCCCAATTTTTATGCCTGGGGCCACCTGATTTGTCCCGGATTCCTCAGAGGGAACGGAGGGTTGACAGAATGCAGACAGGTGTGACCGCCACAGCCAGCTGTGACCTGAAGGTGCCGTCTAGTCCTTGAGGGCTGACAGTAGCCTGGCAGACCACCAGACAATCAGAACAGGGGCAGACAGAGTGACCCACCACCCCACCTGCAGGACTCCGTAGAGTCCACAGGCCACCCGAAGCTTCTACGTGTCTGGATCTACTCCAGCCACCTGTCAGGTGCACCAGCTGCCTGGCCCCCTTAAGCTGCGAGAAGTCCATCTGTGCCCAGGTCTGGATTTGATATATTACTCAGTATCGTAAAGGGATAATGCTGTAATGTCTCTAAATTGTGTTAGCGGTGTCACATTTTTCTTTTGTTGGTATAATATGTGGCAGTGCAGAGTAAAGGTTGCAGATACTGGCAGTGCAGCATTATAGACCATATGTACTGCTTTCTTACTATCTAAGACTGTAATGATATTTACGTCTTATATGTGTATGCCAATAGAAGACATAATTTAATCAACATAAAAATTGCAGTGGTGTTTTGCAGTGAAAAGAATGCCAGAATGCATATCTGCATTTTTTATTAACTGTCAGTATATTGTGTGTGTGAGAGAGAGTCAGGTTTTGCCTAAATTATTAGGACTGGATGACAAAATGGCTTAAAGTTGGCATGAAATTTGCAAACGTCTTTGCTTCTCTATTGTGATGTACAGTGCCTATAGAAAGTCATCCCTGTTAAAATCTTCATCTTTTGTCACAGTACTCCCTGGAAAATAAAATAAATGAAGTCTAACTTTTTGAGCTGTATCTACACATCATAACCCTCATCATCAATGTGAAAATAACATTTTAAAACATTCTGGAGCATTATTACAAATTTAAAAATTAGAATAGCAGGGTTGGAAAAGTCATCAGTCCCCTGATTTAATTCTTCTTAGAGCCACCTTTTGCTTTAATTACAGCCATTACACTTTTTTGATATGTCTTTACTAGCTTTGCACACCTAGATTGGGGAATATTTGCCAATTCTTACTTGCAGAATTGTTCAGTCAAATTCCGTGGTGAGTGGCAATCGACTGCTCTCTTCAAGTCTATTCACAGATTTTCTATCAGATTTAAGTCAGGGATCTGACTTGCATATATATAATATAATATTAGTAAATAGAAAATTAATAAATATTTGTACTTCAGTCTACTTCATTATAAAAACAAAACAACATGGTGGATACAACATTTTGTGTGTGTGTGTGTGTGTGTTTATGTGCCCCTCAGCCATGGAACCTAGTTTTGCTCCTCCATCGAGGTTATGTTCTTTCCCATACTGCACTGTGATCTTGCCCTCTGTCTCACTCACTAATGGGCTCACATTGCTGCAGTAATGCCAATTAAAAATTGAGTACAAAGTTTCCCGGAGAGTCTGAAGCTGCCTGAAATAGAGCCAGCAAGCCGAATCAACAACACTGATGAAAGGAACACTATGCTCACGCACTGTGAAGACGCAGTCTCTGTCCTTGCATCTTCATTAAGTCAAAATGCAAAATATAAAATTGTCATTTAATCTTAATTACTTAATGCAGGAACAGAGTACTAGAGAGAAGAGCCAAATATAGTCAGGATAAATGTCTTCTCTATACTGTAGATTAAATATATATTAGACTCAGACATTTGTGCATAATGGCTCTGCTGAGGCCTTCCATTGGCTTTGTGATTCAAGACTTTCCTTATATACACAGTAAAAACGTTGGATTGTTTTTTGGGGGTTTTGGGTTACACATTGGGTTACTTGTTGGGTTATTTTTAACCAAACATTCTTAAGTGAGTATATACAGGTGCTGGTCATATATTTAGAATATCATCAAAAAGTTGATTTATTTCACTAATTCCATTCAAAAAGTGAAACTTGTATATTATATTCATTCATTACACACAGACTGATATATTTCAAATGTTTATTTATTTTAATTTTGATGATTATAACTGACAACTAAGAAAAATCCCAAATTCAGTATCTCAGAAAATTAGAATATTGTGAAAAGGTTCAATATTGAAGACACCTGGTGCCACACTCTAATCAGCTAATTAACTCAAAACACCTGCAAAGGCCTTTAAATGGTCTCTCAGTCTAGTTCTGTAGGCTACACAATCATGGGGGAGACTGCTGACTTGACAGTTGTCCAGAAGACGACCATTGACACCTTGCACAAGGAGGGCAAGAAACAAAAGGTCATTGCAAAAGAGGCTGGCTGTTCACAGAGCTCTGTGTCCAAGCACACTAATAGAGAGGCGAAGGGAAGGAAAAGATGTGGTAGAAAAAAGTGTACAAGCAATAGGGATAACCGCACCCTGGAGAGGACTGTGAAACAAAACCCATTCAAAAATGTGGGGGAGTTTCAGAAAGAGTGGACTGCAGCTGAGAGTCAGTGCTTCAAGAACCACGTATGCAAGACATGGGTTTCAGCTGTCGCATTCCTTGTGTCAAGCCACTCTTGAACAACAGACAGCGTCAGAAGCGTCTCGCCTGGGCTAAAGACAAAAAGGACTGGACTGCTGCTGAGTGGTACAAAGTTATGTTCTCTGATGAAAGTAAATTTTGCATTTCCTTTGGAAATCAGGGTCCCAGAGTCTGGAGGAAGAGAGGAGAGGCACACAATCCATGTTGCTTGAGGTCCAGTGTAAAGTTTCCACAGTCAGTGATGGTTTGGGGTGCCATGTCATCTACTGGTGTTGGTCCACTGTGTTTTCTGAGGTCCAAGGTCAACGCAGCCGTATACCAGGAAGTTTTAGAGCACTTCATGCTTCCTGATGCTGACCAACTTTATGGAGATGCAGATTTCATTTTCCAACAGGACTTGGCACCTGCACACAGTGCCAAAGCAACCAGTACCTGGTTTAAGGACCATGGTATCCCTGTTCTTAATTGGCCAGCAAACTCGCCTGACCTTAACCCCATAGAAAATGTATGGGGTATTGTGAAGAGGAAGATGCGATTTACAAGACCCAACAATGCAGAAGAGCTGAAGGCCACTATCAGAGCAAACTGGGCTCTCATAACACCTGAGCAGTGCCACAGACTGATTGACTCCATGCCACACCGCATTGCTGCAGTAATTCAGGCAAAAGGAGCCCCAACTAAGTATTGAGTGCTGTATATGCTCATACTTTTCATGTTCATACTTTTCCGTTGGCCAAGATTTCTAAAAATCCTTTCTTTGTATTGGTCTTAAGTAATATTCTAATTTTCTGAGATACTGAATTTGGGATTTTCCTTAGTTGTCAGTTATAATCATCAAAATTAAAAGAAATAAACATTTGAAATATATCAGTCTGTGTGTAATGAATGAATATAATATACAATTTTCACTTTTTGAATGGAATTAGTGAAATAAATCAACTTTTTGATGATATTCTAATTATATGACCAGCACCTGTATATTCAGTATATTAGTATACTTTTTATGTAATACTTTTATATAATACTTTTTTTGCAAAGACAACAAAACATTTCCACATTCTAAACAGTACAGTAAAGCAAATCTTTCGAGCTATTCAGTAAATGAAATGAAGAATAACATGACAGGACAATGTAATACAACATAACAGTTGTTATGATAAGCGTCAGGCATGCACGTGCATCTGTTCTACATCCTGTATCTGTAAATGTGTGTGATATGGGATGAAATTCCAACATAGATTAAAGAGTCCCTTGTGCCACATAGGTGTCAGTACACTGGGATGATGAAAAGCATTACTTTTCATCCTCTCATACCTCTATTTTAACAAATCTAGCAGCAGACTGCGATGATGAACAATGTTGCCCCTCATCCTCACTCAGCCTTAGAGAGCAGATCTCTTTATAAGAGACACATCACCTGGCAGCAGGTGCACAATAACCTCCTTATGCTTAAGACTTATTGGGATGCAGAGGAGGATGCAACCTTGGAATAAAATAGAAGGGAGTATCCTAGAGAAGCAGTGACTCAGAGAAATGCAAAAGGGCAAATAGCCCAGCTGCCTCAAGGGGAGACACAGCCAAGCTGATTGTCCATTTCCACCCTCAGTGGAGGAGGAGCTTCGCACACACATTATTAAGACATCCTTCAGTCCGGTGAGGAGGCTTTATTATTGATGGAGAAGAAGACCTTGGGAGATGGATGTGGCTTGTGTGCGTGTGTGTGTGTGTATGTGTGTGTGTTCATGTTTTTCTATCCCAGTGGGGACTTCAACCTGAATGCACACTGACTTATGTGGACTCGTGTCACCGTGGGGACCTAAATTGAGGTCCCACTGAGGGTGTTGATAGTACCTAATCAAATATATTCAGTATTGTTCCAAAGTAAGGTTTGGGGGCAGTAAATGTTTTAAATGTTTTTGCAAGAATATTCTTATGCTCAAGACAGCATTTATGTGACCAAAAATACAGTAAAAAAATAATATTGTGAAATATCATTACAATTTAAAACAATTTTCTATTTTAAAATATTTTAATATGTAATTTATTCCTGTGATGACAAAGCTGAATTTTCAGCATCATTACTCCTGTCTTCAGTGTCACATGATCCTTCAGAAATCTGATATGCTGATTTGCTGCTCAAGAAACTTTTCCTATTTGTGATCAATATTGAAAACAGTCGCTATAGTATTTTTGGGGATACATTTTTGTTAAGAACTCTTTAATAATTAGAGTATTTTTTTAAATAATCTTTTGTAAACATTGTAAATATGTTTACTTTTGATCAATTGAATGCATTCTTGCTAAATAAAAGTATTAATTAAAAAATTGTAGTGACAGTAGTGTCTACATTTTATGTATAAAAATAGAAATATATTTAATGATAGATAGACACTTAGAACAGAACAAGATTAGTAATGTCACTGTAAAAAAACATTACATTTATACAGATACATTTGAAAACAGCGTTTTCGTTTCAAAATGCTCCCTGTCCACACTAGCGTTTTCCAAGAGTTGCTCATCCACACTGAAAGGTCTGAAAAAGCTGAAATCATAAAAGCTCTCGAGATGATACGAGAGAGCAGACATAATAAAATTAGTGTTCTGATGTTTAAATAGTTAAACAACAATAATAATAGGACAATAATAATAGAAATTGAATAATAAATTAGACTGTAATTCAGGAAATAATGGAGAGAGTCAGTCAGACTTAAAGGGTAGAGTTTCAGAGAGGACAAGACAGGAGTCAAGGGCAGAAGAGGGGAAAAGAGGACAGTCACAGTAAGAGCAGAGGGCTGGGCAGTGTGTGTGTGTGTGTGTGTGTGTGTGGGTTCTACTGCAGAAAGCTCAATGATGGCCTGTACTGCATTGGAAATGAAGAGCTGATTTTCTCCTACAACTCCATGACCGAAAGCACCAATCACTCAAAGGAATCGTGACCTTGAATATGTCAAACTGCCAGCATATTCTTACAAACCTTAGTTTGATTCGTTCATCTACAGTATGTGGATTGATGAACAAATTCACCCACAAATGTATATAAAACACAGAAACTCTATGAATTATTAAAATTGTGTGATCCAGCAGTGTGAAGCTAAGGCCCTTTTTATGCACTTTTAACTTTTAACTTTTAACTCATTTATACCTATATATATATATATTAATGAAATTCCCAAGGTGGAGGGGGTGGGGAGATCGTGAGCTCATATTCACCACATATTTTGCTGCATGCCCTGTATTTGTGGCTCTGAGTATAGTACTACAAAATGCATACAAAAGTAGATAAGCCATAGGAAACTGAAGTCTGTTAATTTGACCTGAAATTTAGTCCAGCTGTCTCTTGTCTGTCTGCTTTGCTTTTTAGGTTACCACAAACAGGTTAGATGTTGACACTTTGACAGCTTTTTAGTACTAAGACAGAAAGGGCTTTTCCTACAAACCAACTTGATGAATCCCGAATCAGGAATGGGATGGACAGAACAGGAGTGACAAATACAGTTTGAAAGTACAGTTGAAAGACATTTCCATAGTCTGAGATTATGTTTCATGCTGCTGCTACCGCCAGTTTTAAGAGCAACACAACAAGGCCATCCGTTTGAAATGCAGAGAATGCAATTTGTATTTGCTTTGTGTTATGAATTTGCAGTCTGACATATTTTAGAATAAAATCAAGGGAGTGTAGCTAAGCACATGCATTCATGTATGTACAGCAATTGGGGAAATTGTTTTGTCCCAAATCCTGAAATATTACATTAAAAATAGTACATTTACAATTTACAATTTTTGCATTAAAACATCTGGCATAACACCATGTTGGAAGCATGTAGAGCCACTGAAACCAAATTAAAACCTTACACTTAGATTGGTAGCACATGATTATAACAGAGAGCAACTTTAAAAGGTTGTTTGGTAGAAAACACATTACACAGCATGTGGAAGAGGAGGGAATAGCTGAAATGATTACTAAGAGGCTAACAAGGTGGTTTTAAAACCCATGATATTTCAGAACACAGTGTGAGAAAACATCCCAGGTGGTGTGATCAAAGCACGTCTAACCTTGGCAGAGTTTGTTCTACTATAATGCATGCTAAAAATGTAACTTGAGTTAAGGCAAAAATACAACAAACAACAATAAATAAAATGTTCTGATCCTTGTAATACTGCTATTTTATTGTTGATGTCTGAGTCTAACAAGCTCATTTATTTTTGGCAGGATGAGACAGAGTGAGAATAAAAGAACACAATGTGAGATATGAAACGTTTATTCAGGATGATGTGAATCAAAAGTGAAATGCCTTTTATTGAATCGTTTTCATGTAATCCAATAATTGGTTGCGGTGGAAGTCATCTTTAATCAGCTGTAAAACTGACTGAATGTGAAATAGAAACTGTGAAATCATCTGAGAACTGAGGACTGTCCGCTTATGTGTTGTGACCACTTTTATTATACAGTATCTGTGAAGCTTTAATCTTTATTTAAACAGACTGATCACTTAAGAAAATATTCTTAATTAAAAAGCTGAACACATTACAAAGTCAATGGTTACTAGATAGAACAGAAAACTGAACACATCATTAAGAAAATAATAATTTACTGTGTTCAGTGTATAATGCAAAATAGAGCTTTGAAAATAAACCAGACATTAGCATTTGCTCATTTATAACATTCTTTACATTTAATTTTTTTTTTAAATTATGAATACACTACCATCAAAAGTGTGTGTTTTTTTTAAAAATAAGTCTCTTATGCTCACCAAAGCTGCATTTCATAAAAAATACAATAAAATAGTATTATGCAATTAAAAATGTAATATTCCTGTGATGACACATCTGAATTTTCAGTAGCCATTACTCCAATCTTCAGTGTCTCTTGATACTTCAGAAGTCACTCCAATATGCCTATACATGTCATGACACTATGACACTTTTATATCCATGCTGAATGAAACCATTAATTTCTTTCAAATAAAAATAAATAAATAAAAAATCTTACTGACCCCAAACTTTTGATTGGTTCTGTGTTGTTTTCAAAAAACTGGTAGACGGACCTCAGAATGGCAAAAGGCAGTAACTTAATTTTTGGTCGAAAATGAGTTATTGATATTTTTGGGACATTCAAGACCTCCTTTATCATGTGGATAAGTATCTTGAGTCAAGAAAATAATGAGTTGTCTTAACAGTAACTAACAAAAGCCCATAAGAAACCAAGGCAGAACACCGTAACACCAGTTACTGTTCTTTGCCTTTGTTTTAGAACACTCAAATTGAGTTAGGTTATTAATTTAGGTTATTTATCTGCTATTGTTTGGCCGTTGTTTAGAAGTTACTGTGTCGGCCTGGAGTTATGGTATTCTGCCTTTGTTTTACTGTCCATTAAAGTTTGCTGCGTTTAAATTACAGTGTAGCCTGTGTCATACATCTGTCACTGAAGCACTTTTGACACATGATACCTAAATAAAAGTGTAGGTAAAACAAATAGTAGAGTGGTTGTTTTTACTAATAGCGTTTAAGGATGGTTGAGATGGCTTTGAAACGCAGACGCAGAGTACAGTAACTTCAAAATAGGGGTCAAAAGTCAAGTTTGAGCTCAAGATTTATATGTAGATATGTAGATAATTGTCATTACTTAAACATCTAATTGCCAGTTTTCTTTCAGTCAGTCACGTTCAACGAATTGGGGATCATTTTCAGAGACCAATCTACTTCGTGTATAAAAACGAGCCAATAACGTTGGCATGCGGACCACGCACCACCCCGCAGCATGGGTATAAATATGGAAGTGGAATACCGCATCCTCGCTTTCAACTTCGGAGCCGAACGGTTTGCAGTTCAAGCTGTTTCTACGAAGAGTGTTTTCGCTACGAGCCTTTGAGGAAGATAGCTCTCTTACCTGGTGCTGGCGTGACGGCGCGATTCAGCGAGCGGCCTCTGCAAAATGCACTGTTCCTGTGTTGGTTGGCTGGGCGTTTCCGTTTGTTGAGTGCTCACACGCGGGCTTGCACTATCGGACCGCTGTGAGCCGTAGCCATCTCCCTGAGAGCATTTCTCCCTTTAGAGCATTTCCATTCCTAAAAAAGCAACACGATTTGACCCTGCGTCTTTTTCAAGATATCATTCAAACCGTGTGTTTCTGGATGCCGTCGTTTTCTGTCCCCAGTTGACGGTCATGATCGCTGTCTTACATGTTTAGGCGTTCAGCACGCTGAGGCGGCGTTCGTGAATGACTCATGTTCCTACTGCGGGAACATGACCATCGCAGTTCTACAGTCTAGGCTCGAATACCTCAGAAGGGGTGGAGTCCCATTGCGCATCCCCCAATCTAGTGGTCCTCCCGCTGCGAAGCAGAGGGCTGCTACTTTGGCTGATGCCTTTAGTGGAGATCTGAGGGTGACTGTGAGGGCTTCCCCGATGGGCCAACAAGCCCCTTGGGCCCCTCCTTCACCCAGCAGTTCTTGGTGGCCCAGAAGCAGACGGAGGCGATCAAAAACATTCTGTCCCGGCGACCAGCTGCTGCCTCAACCCCGTCGCCGGCTGCAGCCCCCCTGCGTCTGCCTCCGCCCCTGCCAAGCCCAAGCAGCAGCCTCCACCCGGGAAGCAGGGCGCCAGATGCAAGAGGGGCACCCAACCCGCTCAGGGTCCCGCGAAGTCGGCCGGTAAACGGAAGGGTAAGCGGCCCTGAGACGGGCAGCCCAGGGACGGTTGGTTCTGCTTGGAGGGAGATGGTGTCCACACCCCTCCCCCCCGGAGGAGGACTGGGGGGCCAACATCACTCTGCTGCTGGCTCTTTGGAGTTCAGCGTTACCCACATTGTCAATAAAAAGCAGTTTCCTTTGTCCCTTTGTCCAAGCCGACTGTGTGCGACGCCCCCGAGCCTTTCCACTCCTGGCTCCCCCTCTTTTCGCCAGGAGGTGGTGTGTGGCTAGAGGACACCCCCGGGCCTTCTCTCCCACACACTGCCCCATCCTAGAACGATCAGACAACACTCCGGGTCGCCTCCGGGCTGTCCGGGTCGGGTCTGAGCGTTCCACCTCGCTGCCCCACCCCGGGTACGTCTGTGGTGCCGTTGGTCCCGCTTGCACGGTCTCTGGGGGCCTGGCTAGCACTCCCCAGGCCGTCTCGCTGGCTCATCCATACTATCAGACTCGGCTACGCGATTCAGTTCGCGTACTGGCCCCCCAAGTACAAGGGCATCCTCTTCACCTCTGTGCGGAGCAGCGATGCCCACGTCTTGCAGTCAGAGATCGATGTCCTACTGGCGAAGGACGAGGTCGAGCCAGTTCCTCCAGCCGATATGAGGTCGGGTTCTACAGCCCCTACTTCATTGTACCCAAGAAAGGGGGTGGGTTACGACCAATCTTGGACCTGCGTGTCCTGAATTGGGCCCTGCACAAGCTTCGATTCAGGATGTTAACGCAGGAACGCATTTTCGAATGCATCCGTCCCCGAGATTGGTTTGCAGCGATCAACCTGAAGGACGCGTACTTTCATGTCTCTATCCTTCCTCAACACAGACCGTTCCTACGCTTTGCGTTCGAGGGGAGGGCATATCAGTACAAAGTCTTGCACTTCGAGCTGTCCCTGTTGCCTCGCGTCTTCACGAAAGTCGCAGAGGCAGCCATTGTTCCGCTCAGAGAACGCGGCGTTCGCATCCTCAACTATCTCGACGACTGGCTCATACTCGCCCAGTCTCGGGAGCAGTTGTGCGAACACAGGGACCTGGTGCTCCGTCACCTCAGCCTGTTGGGCCTTCGGGTCAACCGAGAGAAGAACAAACTCTGTCCCACACAGAGGATCTCTTATCTCGGCATGGAGCTGGACTCGGTCAACCAGACTGCACGCCTCACAGAGGAGCGAGTCCGGTCAGAGGCAGGACGGCGGTCCCACTGAAATATTTTCAGAGGCTCCTGGGGCATATGGCATCTGCAGCCGCGGTAACGCCGCTCGGATTGCTTCATATGAGACTGCTTCAGCACTGGCTTGCCAGTCATCCACCGGCTGGGGGGCCACGTACAACGCATGTAGTCTTGGGTCTGTGGACGGGGCCCCAGCTGCATTAGCATATCAATTGCCTGGAGTTGCTAGCAGTATGTCTTGCCCTAAGCCGCCTCAAAAAGCCGCTTCAGAGCAAGCACGTGCTGGTCCGTACGGACAGCACTGTGGCCGTTGCGTACATCAACCGTCAGGGTGGTCTACACTCCCGTCGCATGATGCAACTCGCCCGCCATCTCATCCTGTGGAGTCAGAAGCATCTGAGGTCGCTTTGGGCCATTCACATCCCTGGTGCGCTGAACCAGACAGCCGACGAGCTCTCTCATCAGTCGACACCTCCGGGAGAGGGGCAACTTGACCCCCGGACCGTCCAGCTGATATGGGACCTTTTCGGAGCCGCGCAGGTAGACCTGTTCGCCTCTCCGGACTCGACCTATTGTCAGTTGTACTATTCCCTGACCGGGGGCACCCTCGCCACGTATGCACTGGCACACAGCTGGCCCCGGGACCTACACAAATGCTGTCTCCAAGCAGAGGTTAATCCACTGGATAGTGGATGCTGTCATCTTAGTTTACCAATCGCAAGACGTGTCTTGCCCGTTCGGGTTGCGAGCACACTCAGCTAGGAGTGTGGCCTCCTCCTGGGCGCTGGCTCAAGGCGCCTCGCTGACAGATATATGTAGAGCTGCGGGCTGGGCGACACCTAATACGTTCGCTAGATTTTATAGCCTCCATGTAGTGCCGGTTTCTTCCTGTGTAGCCCTGTGTCTTTCCCTTGACAGAGCTTGCTCTGTCGTCTCTGGTGGTGTTCTTTCCCCCCTGGGACCAGGTTGGAACCACCTCAGAGACTGCCATATGTAGCACTACCCTGCTAGTTTAGTCCTTATGAGCTGGAAGGGCCAGCCATCTGGCGTGTTGGTAGGGATCCCCAATCAGTTCCGTCGTACGTCGAACGTGACCGACTGAAAGGGAACGTCTCGGTTACATATGTAACCCTTGTTTCCTGAAGGAGGGAGCGGAGACGTACGTCCCGTCGCCAGGTGCTGTGCTTCCGCTGAAGGGCCGAGTCACTTTTTCGGCTCCTTAGTTGGAAAAGCGAGGATGCGGTATTCCACTTCTGTATTTATACCTGCGCTGCGGGGCGGTGCGTGGTCAGCATGCCAAAGTTATTGGCTTGTTTTTATATACTCAAAGTAGATTGGTCTCTGAAAATGATCCCCAATTCGTCGGTCAGTTCCGACGTACGTCTACGTTCCCTCCTTCAGGGAACGAGGGTTACATACGTAACCGAGACGATTTCCAGTGTCCTACCTATAATTAATTTGGCTGGACAACTAAAAATCTCTAGCGAGTTAAGGTCTTTTGCCTTTGTAGGGCAGTATAGCTGTTATCGCCCTGGTACATTGGGACCGCTGTAGTAAAATATGATTTCTTGCATTACTTTACATTGAATGCATTTGGTAGATGGTTTTATCTAAAGAGGCTTACATTGCATTAAAATATACAAGCAGATGATGCATTCCTCCTTACTTTTTGAAGGGTTTTTTAATTTATTTTTTTTACTTTTTTAACCCAGACTCCCAGCATGATGTTGCAACTAAGCAACTGATATGAGGTTATGATTCCTTATATGCTGCAATATATATCAAGAACTAGAAAAAGAGCACTCTGAGTCAAGCTATAAGATGACCTTTACTATTTATTTGTGATCAATCCAGTATCATGCTGATAGTCCATTCTGTCAGTGTTTGCTCAATAGCATTAGCTTGAGGGATTGAGATCATTTGTTCATCCAGCAGAAGGTCTGTTCACAATGACAAATGAAAGGAATGAGTGCCTGTTACAGGGGGCAGTTTTTCAACCGGTGTACCATTTGTTCCCTCTACATGCTGGATGTCAGGTTCCCTGAGGACCCAGACGACTTCCAGAATTATAGACACAAACACGGCCACCTCTGAGATATGTCCGTTTGTAAAGCATATTCATCATAATATCCAAAATGTGGAAAATTTCAGTAGCTGCTGTTCATAGTATTAATTAGTCTTTGGAAAAGTCATCAGATTTTTTCACTTCTTCTGTTAAAACAATGTAGTACAAAACACGTTTTTAATTTGAACAATGTGGTAGAGTTTAACGATTTTCTCTTATGATGATCAAGGGGTCTGAACACAGTTTCCATTCCTGATCTTGTCCATCAAAAATCCAGCCATTATCCTAAAACAGACAAGAGAGATAGCGTTACGGATTCAGAAAAAAACTACAACGATGTTCTGCTCAAAATATATTACACCTGAGAAAGCCTATCTAGAATGAGATTGAACTTAAAATGCAGGCCTTCCCTGAAAACAGAATCCACTATGACCAGATATTGACCTTTAAAAATGAAAGCCCAGGGCCAATCTTGGGAGGAGGCTGGAATTCAGATTCAACCATTTGAAGAGCAGTGAGCGAATAATGATGACTATGACATTCAGACCCGCATGGGACTCATTGTGAAGGACTAACTGGAGGAAAAAAAGATACTGCAGGGATGATAAGGACTGGTCACAGAAAGTGGCCAACAGCAACTGCTGCTCCTGCAGATGTCTTTGACCTCTGTCTCGAATTCATCCAGAATTACAAGGCCAAAGAAACGCTGTATTTGAAACGATGCTGTGAGAGTTTAACAGGTGACTGATTATTAATTAGACTTTCTCAGGACAGAGTGAGGCTCATTGAAAAACTAAAAACTTGATAGAAAAATTGCCGAAGACGAAGTGCCACTTTGTTGAAATTAAGTTTTACTGCCAAAAGAGTTGTCAGTAAGAGGCAAATCACATATGTTTGTCAATGTTTCAAATCACAAGTCCTAACCCTGTGATTAACTCATTAATGAAGCATTAGGAAATAATTTTTTTAATGACTTGTGGAGACTGAATAACAAACTGATAAACACATATTATGCTGTGACCTTTTAATGGCTAATGTTAACTGTTTTCTGAAAGAAAAAACAGATATTTTCTCTTGTACTAGAATTCACTTAATACTCTCTTTGTTTTCTGTTTATTTGTTTTCCCACTTTCCTCGCAACATTATGTTTTGCTCTTAAGTGCTGATGGGTCTGTGAGTGCTGTAATTGTTTTTGCAGTAATTTTGCTGTCAGATCTCAAATCTGTGAGGATTTTTTATAGTCATATTAAATTTTTTCAGCAGGGCAGCACAATGATGAATTCATTTTCTACTCTGTTCACAATGAAGGCAGAAATGCAATTATGGATTCATATTTATTTATTTACTTCATTTATTATTTATTTAAAATGACAATTATTTATTCATGTTTGTCAACCCCAATGCCCATGTCCTCAGAAGAATTAATAAAGGCATAAATACACAGCAGTTGGCATTAAATAGTGGTTAATTTGGTTAAATAATCTAAGTGGCATGATGGGCTATTGGACAAGAACGGTTGGTGATTTAATCAGTGTTTTCAAACTGAATTTTACCTGGAAAATCTGCCTTTAACTACAGTTTATTAAATGAAAACTGCCATGTTAACCCCTGCTGGTAGATGGCGTACTGATCCCAAACGTTTGAATTGTAGTTTACATAAGAAAGGGGGAATTTTCACAAAATTCATAAAGTAATATGACTTTTTCACACTTGGAATTGGACTCGCAGCTTTTGTCAGGCTTAGTTATCTAGTGCAATATTATTTTCATTGTAAAAAAACAGGATAAAAATAAAAGTTTAAGAAGTTCCAGTGAGTGAAGATCTAGGCCATGTCGGCAGAAGGACTCCACACTTGACCCGTGAGAATCAAATTGAGGGAGGACACCATCAATGAAAAATGTTGGTCAGTTGCACTGTTTTCTTGGCCTGATTAACTATGGGTAGTTGCCCTAGCTATAAGCATGTCTTGAGACTCTTGAATCAGTGAAGAAATGGGTCACTTTCATGTCAGCTTTCTTGATATCCAAAATTCTGAAATATGTAAGAGAATTTTATTATTTTTTTGTTGCAGTTTGATTTGTTCTGTTAAATTTGGTGTTACGTACATGATGTTTGATCATTCAAAGGGAGAAATGTCTCTTTTGAGTTACTAGCAGATAAAGCATCATAGACACAACGCTAAAGGAGGAAGTGCTGCTTTACTTCACCTCTATGCCACTCCAGCAGGAAACTGGACTGTCCATTTTTGTTTCGGAAGGAGGGTTCTCTTTTCGTTGCAAAAGTTTAGGTGTTATTTTGTGTTTCATTTCATTGAGTGGTTATATATTTATGTTTTTATAAGTATTTTATTTATTAATTTATGTTAAATTTTCATTGCAACAGATTAGGTGTTCATTTATGTCTCATTTCGTTTAGTGGTTATACATTTATGTTTTCATAAATATTACGTTTTTATTTGTTAACGTCTCGGTTACTAAACGTAACCTCGGTTCCCCTTGAGAAGGGAACAAGTATTGCATAAGTTTAGCTTGCGCTATGGGAAAAACTCATTTTTTTTTGAGAATATTGAAGCCAAAATTATCCTTATAATTTTATATATATAAAACGCAGTGCAGCTGCACAGCAGACCCCAGCAGAGCATACTAGCTGGGGTGCTGCAGCACAGCCAATCAGCATGATTGGCTGTGCTGCAGCAACTGCATGAACCTATGCCCAAAATGGGTGTGGCCTATGGCTATAAAAGCCCCCCTTACGCCATAGGATTCAGGTTAAATCGACTGAAGCGATCGCCTGATCTAAGCATAATAGCACAGTGGGTCACGCAATCTTCTTTTGGTTCTTTCAGGGAACCGAAGTTACGTTTAGTAACCGAGACTTTCCCTTTCGAGAGTACTCTCGTATTGCGTAAGAACCCAATTTAAAATGCTGTGTGTGCTTATAAATTTCGCCCCATACTATGGCCATACTTGGGCAAGAGCCTGAGGCCCATAGAAGAGTAAAAGTTATGAGTCCCAAAAAGAGGCCTCATATAAGGGTATATTGCAGGAAAATGAATAATCCTGTGTCATATAATTTAGATAAAACTAGACTGGACAGCATCAGGCCTTATAGTTGTTGTAAATGTGTTATACATTTGTCTATATGGAAAGGACCCTAGCTTGCAAAGCGGAAACCTCCAAGTAAAATTTAATAAATGTGGATAGAGACGCCCAGCCTGCTGTCGCACAGATATCTTCAAGTGGTATTCCACTATGACGAGGCCATGCCTCAAGTGGAATGAGCTCTGACGCCTATGGGACAGCAGAGACCTCTTGACTCGTAAGCCAGCGAGATAGCATCTACTATCCATCGCGACAATCTCTGCTTCGTGATCGTGCACCCTCTGGTGCGACCACCAAAGCATACGAAGAGCTGTTCCGAGATGCGGCGGAACTTCCTAAATAAACTCTAAGAGCCCTGACAGGACAGAGTAGATTTGCGTCTCTTTCGTCCTAAGACGAGGGAAGAGCTGACAGCAAAATGACCTGTGCTCTGAACGGAGTGGAGAGCACTTTGGGTACATACCCGTGTCTTGGTTTGAGGACAACTCTGGAGTCGTTAGGCCCAAACTCAAGGCAGGAAGCGCTCACCGAGAACACATGTAAATTACCAACTCGCTTGACTGAGCTAGTGCAAGCAAGAGAGCAGTTTTGAGCGAAATGTGCTTCAGGCTCACAGACTGAAGCGGCTCAAATGGGGTACCTTTCATGGCTGGTTGAAGGCGCTTTTGCTTCAGAAATAGTATTCGGCACCCCTTTTGGGAGGTTCCTGGGTATCCGTTGATGGGCCACACATGAAGGGCCCACAAGTCAGGACAGAGATGCCAGATCATCCCCTTCGCCTGCGTGAGGAGGTCTCTCCTCAGCTGGATCAGCCATAGGGCTGTTTCTAGCAGCTGAGTCAACTCGGAGAACCATTGTTGGTTCCTCTAGAAAGGGGGTATTAAAAGCACTGCACACTTGCTCTCCCTGATCTGTTTGATGACCTGAGCTAACATCGCGACCGGAGGGAATGCATACCACGGGCGGCTGGGCCAGTCGTGGGCCAGCGCATCCCTGCTCTTGGAGAAAAATGCTGGTCAATGAGCATTGTCTTCTGAAGCGAAGAGATCGACCTCTGCCTTACCGAAGATGCTCCATATAAACTGAACCGTTTGTGGGTGAAGAGACCAGTCCCCTGCGGAAATTTTGTCTCTGGATAGCATATCTGGGCCCTGGTTCAGAATGCCTGGCACATGCGCTGCCCTTAGCGAGCGCAGATTGTGCTGAGTCCATAAAAGGAGCCGTTTGGCCATGGTGTGCAGGTTGTTTGACTTGAGTCCACCCTGGCGATTTATATAGGATACCACTAACATGTTGTCTGTTCGGATTAGAACATGGTGACCCTTTATGTATGGGAGAAAAACTCTTAGCGACAGATCGACCGCTGTCATCTCTAGACAGTTTATGTTCAGCCGCCTCTCCGAGCTAGGTTGGAGATCACTTTCCACTACGAGACCGTGCCCATACTCACGCCAGACTGATACCAGTCGGCTGCTTTCCAAGGAACCAGGGCTTTGATACAGTCGTGGTTCACTTTGAATGCGTAAGTGGCCTGAACACCCCGCGCAAGCTGGGGTGCAGGTTTTAACCAGCGCTGGAGGGGACGCATATATAGTAGGCCCAGTTTGAGTACTGCTGATGCTGAGGCCATAAGGCCTAACATTCTCTGAAATTGTTTCAGAGGAGTGTAAGTGCCAGCTTTGAACGACGCCGCTAGGCGCTGGATGGCGAGCACGCGCTGTGACGTAAGCCACGCTCTCATCTGTATCGAGTCCATGACTGTCCCCAGAAAATAAATATTCTGGCTGGGAGACAGCGCGCTCTTGGCAGTGTTGATCCTGAGACCCAGACATTCTAGATGGCTGAGGAGCCAGGACCTGTGAGTTATTAACTGCGCCTCTGATTGGGCTATAATCGTTGAGGTAGTTCAGTACTCTCACTCCATGCACCATGCACTACGTAAATGCACGGGGTGCCGAATGGTAGGACTTTGTATTGATAAGTCTGCCCCTCGAAAGCGAATCTTAAGAATAACCTGTGGTGGGGTGCTATCTGAATGTGAAAGTAAGCATCTTTCAGATCCACTGAGAAAAACCAATCCCCTTGGTGAATTTGCACGAGGATTTGTTTCGTTGTCAGCATTCTGAACGAGCGTGTCATAAGCGTTTTGTTTTGAGGCTGCCATCCTTCTTTGGAATAAGGAAGTAGCGACTCGCTTATTGCTAAGGGGACAGCTTCTACAGCCCCTTTTTCTAACAGTTTCGACACTTTGGTACGAAGCACGTGACTCACGTCGCTCTTCACCTATGTCTCGACCACGTAGGGGTCTGCGAACAAACTGTAGCGAGTAACCATGTTTTATATACCGGGATGGCCTCCCAGGCCTCGGCCCGCATAGCAGGGGGTTGAATTAAGCCTGGGGACGGGCCGCTTTGTAATAGGGACCCGGTTGCCTGGCTGTTTTGTGCTTGTGACACTGTAGGGACAGCGCTTATGTGTAGTGGCGCACACTGTGTAGTGGGCGCGCACTCTACATTTAGAACACGCTCTGTGCGAGCCGGCGAGCGAGCCAACAGGGGATAATCTGTGTAATTTTGTGGCGCTTTGTGAACAGTGCTTATGTGCAGGGGTGCATACTGTATAGTGGGTACACTGCCTACAGTCAGAACAAAGAAAACCTCTTTTTGTGATTTATTAGGGTCGCCATTAAAACGCCGTTTGTGTGCAGGAGTGTATGCTTTATAACAGGCTTGTTGACTGCAATATTGACATCTCCAGCTGCCTGAATAGAGGGGACTGGGAGAAGTGTAAAGAGAGTCTGTGGTGGTAATCCGGCCACAGCAGGACTTAACCACTGTCTCTTTCTTCCTGTGGTCAGGAAGGCTTTGGAGGCTCGGAGTTTAACACAATCTTGGGTCGCTCTGGCGGTCCATGGTGGCTCGCAGAATGTGAATGGTGCCGAGTCTTTGTCACTGAGCGTGGATGGAAAGTCGCCAGCGCTGTCATTGAAGGCTGAGGGGGCGGCACTCTCGTGTGGCAGCCCGAAGCAGAGCTGGAGTGCTTGGGGAGAAAATAGCTTGTTACGCCTTCTGTGCTTCGGTGAAGCGCTCAGCGAACCCTTTCACCACTGGACCAAACAGGCTGGTGGTGGAGATGGGGGAATCCAGGAAGGAGGCTTTTTCTGCATCCTTCATGTCCGTAAGGGTCAGCCAAAGATGGTGCTCTAGCACAGTCAGGTTCGCCATGCTTCTACCGATCGCCTGGGCGGTGATTTTCGTCCCGCGCATGGCTAAGTCAGTGGCGCTGCGCAGGTCTTTGAATGCCTCAGGATCAGGGCCAGACTCATCCAGAGAACGGAGAAGTTTGGCCTGAAACACTTGAAGGACAGCCATCGTGTGAAGAGCCGAAGCAGCCTGGCCGACAGAGGCGTATGCTCGACCAGCGAGAGCTGACGTAGTGTGGCAGGGCTTGGATGGGTGCATCGCTTTTGGCTGCCATCCTCTAGTGGAGGGTGGGCAAAGATGTGCGGAGACCACTTCCTCAAGAGGGGGAAGTCTCTCGCAACTTTTCTCATTCGTGCCGTCGAGTGTCGAGAGCACTGAAGAAGCCAAGGATTTGAGACCAGCTGAAAATGGCGCCTTCCATGATTTCGTCAGCACGTTGTGAACTTTAGGGAAGAAGGCGGCCTTGCAGAAACCACTCATCCAGCCTGCTTCGCGTAGACTAGGTCTCCGACAGCCCTGGTCAACAGGCGAATGAGCTCAGCATCGAGGCCAGCTCTGACGCCACCAGTGCTGTCTTGAACAGAAGGTGCGGGGTCAGCTATGGAGCCCGACCATTCCTCACTTTGGGATGCAGCGAGCGAAAGGCTGTCATCCTCGTCCTCCTCTGCTTCTGGTCCGCCGAAGGAAATAGGACCGGCCGCTAACTGAGAGGGGCGTTGGTCATCCTGGGTGAACAAGACCGGCGAAGGGGATTCTGAGAGCAAGACACGCAGGGAGTGCTCCAGCGTGGGCTCTCTCATCTGCTCTGGCATTCTCTGTCTGCGGCGCTTCTTTCTGCACGGCCCGAGTGAGAGAAGAGGGAGAGCGGAGGGAACGGCGTCCTGATTAAAGCTGGCAGGTCGAGCCCGCAGGAGCAGAAGGAGATTAAATCTGAATCCTATGCCGTAAGGGGGGCTTTTATAGCAATAGGCCACGCCCATTTTGACAGGCACTGACGCGCTAGGGCACGAAGCGACCTGATTGGTAATTTTAATGGGATAATTTTGGCTTCAGTATTCTCGAGAAAAGGAGTTTTTCCCATAGCGTAAGATAAACTTACGCAGTACGAGAGTACTCTCGAAAGGGAACTGGTTAGGCCAATATATATTATCCTTGTTAGGATAATATGAGCTAGGCTCAAAACCAGGGTAGAAAATAGCCTATTACTTATTCATTATGATGTTTTTGAATGTAAAAACCACACAAACCACACAGTTGACCTCAGACAACAGTATAAAAAATTAAAAAGCCAGTTCATGATCCCTTTAAGCGCTAATTTTTTACTACGTGTCTTTAGTAAATACTGAGAGTCATTTTTTACACCTTAAAGAGGCTGGCGCATAGTGTTTTTATTTGCCAGTTTTCAGGAGTTTTCATTTGGGACATTTTATTGTCCAATTTACTGTAGCTATAAACCTGTAAATCCATGGTTCAATGGGCATTTCAGGTGATCAGACAGGATAACAAGCATTTGTGGTAAGATGTGTCCAACTGGCTGTACTCTAGTTCTCACACATCCACAGCTGTTTGATTTTCACCTCGAGAGAGAAAGCAAGTAGCAAGAAGCAGAAAATTAGAGCTACTTACTCAATGGACAGCCATTACAACAACAGTGCAGTCAATTGGGGTCTAAATGGGAATTTCATTTACCAGCACTATTGACTTTGTGCTGATTTTAAAACCATTTGTTTAGGCCTCTTTGCTAGCGAACTGTGTACTCTCGTGTTGCATAGAACGCTATGGGAAAACTCCTTTTCTTGAGATATTGAAGCCAAAAATTATCCTACAATTTTATATATGTAAAACGCAGTGCAGCTGCACAGCAGACCCAAGCAGAGCATACTAGTGCGCTGATTGGCTGTGCTGCGGCAACTGCACAAATCTATGGTGAGGCAGCTGAGGTGTGCGAACGAATCGGGTCGCTTCCCGCCCTAGCACACCAAATCCCGACAGAATAGGCGTGGCCTACGGCGCTTTCCTGACTTCGCTGCTGCAACACACACACTCACAAAAAGAGCAAAGGCGTTGTTGCAAATGCCTCGTGTTTCCTCTGCCTTGTGCAGAGGCCCTCTCTTTGGCGGGGATCGCCACATTATATGCACTGCGTGTCTCAGCCGAGACCACACTGAAGCTGCACTCTCTAAGGGTGGCTGCCCGGAATGCGATGAAATGGCGCTACCGACTCTACGGGCTCGGCTCACCAGCTTCAACGAGGACCCCACCCCCCCTGCTCTCTGAGAACAGAGAATGCCAGAGCGGATGAGTGAGCCCACGCCGGAAAACTCCCCGCGTGTCTCGCTCTCAGAGTCTTGACTCCGCACCTTCTACTCAAGCCGCCAGTGATGTCCGCGTTGGCACGGGCGCTCACTGTTCAGCGCTTAGCAGTGTTGTTCAAAGCTGGCACTCACACTCCTCTCAAACACTTTCAAAGGATGTTAGGCCTCAGCATTACTCAAACTGGGTCTACTGTACATGCGTCCCCTTCAGCTCTGGTTAAAGCCTCGCGTCCCGGCTAGGCCACTTACGCATCATAGTGAACCACGGCTGTATCAAAGCCCTGGCTCCTTGGAAAGCAGCCGACTGGTACCAGTCTGGTGTGAGTATGGGCACGGTCTCGAAATGGAAAGTGATCTCGACAGATGCATTCAACCTAGGTTGGTGTGCCCTGCACGAAGGCAGGTCCATCTCCGGACCCGCTGTATTTATTCTCTCTGGTCGCGATGCTACCTCAGGTCATAAAACAGATCATGGAGAGCGACTGTGCAGTTATTTTAATAGCTCCTCTCTGGAGGAACCAACAATGGTTCTCCGAGCTGATTCAGCTGCTAGAAACAGCCCCATGGCAGATACCGCTGAGGAGAAACCTCCTCAGGCAGGCGAAGGGGACGATCTGGCATCCCCGTCCCAACTTATGGGCCCTTCATGTGTGGCCCATCAATGGATACCCGAGAACCTCACAGAAGGGGTGCTGAATACTATTTCTGAAGTGAGAGCGCCTTCAACCAGGCGGCTTTACACTATAAAATGGTCAGTGTTCTCAAGCTGGTGTGCAGCACGGAACCTGGATCCACACTTGTGTGGAGTGACAGAAGTGCTCTCCTTTCTTCAAGAGCTTTTGGACGCGGGTCGCCCCCCTTCCACGCTCAAAGTATATGTGGCGGCCATAGCAGCGTTTCACGCTCACGTGGCCGGACAGTCACTGGGGAAAAGTGACCTAATCGTGTGCTTCCTCAGAGGAGCTAGGAGGCTGAACCTGCCTCGACCCCCATGGGACCTTTCCACGGTCCTAGAGGCCATGAAAGGTGCCCCATTTGAGCCGCTTCAGTCTGTGAGCCTGAAGCACCTTTCGCTGAAAACTGCTCTTTTGCTGGCACTAGAGTTAGTCAAGCGAATTGGTGATTTACATGCACTCTCGGTGAGCGCTTCCTGCCTTGACTTTGGGAGAGTCGTCCTCAAACCAGAACACGGTTGGTACCAAAAGTGCTCTCCACTCCATTCAGAGCACAGGTCATTTGGCTATCAGCTCTTCCATCGTCTGAGGACGAAAGAGACGCGAATCTACTCTGTCCCGTCAAGGCTCTTAGAGTTTATCTAGGGCATTCCGCCGCATCTACGCAGTCAGAACAGCTGTTTGTATGCTTTGGTGGCCACACCAGAGGGTGCGCGATCACGAAGCAGAGATTATCGCGATGGATAGTAGATGCTATCTCACTGGCTTACGAGTGAAAAGGTCTCTGCTGCCCCTTAGGTGTCAGAGCTCATTCCACTAGAGGCATGGCCTCGTCATGGGCTTGATCCAGTGGAATACCACTTGAAGAGATCTGTGCAGCGGCAGGCTGGGCCTCTCCGTCCACATTTATTAGATTCTATAACTTGGAGGTTCCTGCTTTGCAAGCTAGGGTTCTTTCCATATAAACAAATGTATAACACATTTGCAAAGTTAAGCAAGCACAACGTTTTAAATTGTGTTCCCATAGTGTTCTACGCAATACGAGAGTACTCTGAGAGAAGGGAACGTGTATTGCGTAGCCCGCCATGCTATTGTGCTTAGATCAGGGGATTGCTTCAGTCGATTTAACCTGAAATCCTATGGCGTAACATGGGCTTTTATAGCTGTAGGCCACGCCCATTCTGGCAGGATTTGGTGTGCTAGGGCGGGAAGCGACCCGATTGATTTGCACGCCTCAGCCGCCTCACCATAGGTTTGTGCAGTTGCCGCAGCACAGCCAATCAGCGCGTTAGTATGCTCTGCTTGGGTCTGGTGTGCAGCTGCAGTGCGTTTTACATATATAAAATTATTAGATAATTTTTTGCTTCAATATCTCTGTGGTTTCTGTGGAGCAATTTAGTTTGAGAACAGAATTAGGATGGAAGTGTTGTTAGAGTTTGTGTGAGACAAGATAATCCTTTAAAATATTTTTTATGCTTGAAAATAATTGTCACCAAAAAAAAAGTGTTTTGAATTTTTTTATTTTTTTATTTTTTTACACATTTTGTAATAATGTTTAATTAATTCATACTGAAACAATTTTTTTTAATCATCGCCCATAACCAGAGATGCATTACAATATTTTATAAGATCTGCTCTGAAGACATGAATCTGTGATGTGGGGTTTTATTTAGCAGCTACTTTGAGCAGTGTGCGATTTGACACCATGAACAAGAGTCCGGTACGGCTGCCTCAGGTGTCTGTCCGAGCACAAAGACGTACCTCAGAAGAAAGTAAGAGGAAGAGAATAGTGTCGAGACAGGGGACTCTAATTAGTGAGTGTGGAGGGGCAGAGCAGAGAGGCTGAAGCCTGACAGCATGTATAGGCCCCCTGTTTTTAATGGCCATCATTTGCCTGACAGCCAGTCATACTCTTTCACTCTTGTTCTCTCTCACCATATCAGGTGAAAATGAAAATCTTTCTCCATTCCTCTTTTCTCCTAGTGGTGTCTCCCTGTTCTGTTGGTTTCTGTATTTAGATTGCTTAGTTTTTGCCCTAATACTGTGCTGTGAATAAATAATTACACAATTTGGAAATGTAGTATTTCTAACAAAGATAGTGGATTGTCTTTTCAACAATATTGATAGATAAGGCAATTGTTGGGCCATACGAAAAATGTTAGGTCGTACATGTCAAGTCAAGTCAAGTCACCTTTATTTATATAGCGCTTTTTACAATGCCAATTGTTTCAAAGCAGCTTCACAGTGTTAACAGGAAAAAGATGCAACAGAATTTGATTCGGCTGTACAGCCGCTCTGGAGAAAACAGTGATGTCATCCAGCTCATTTCAATTATCATATAGTGTCAATGCGGGGAGATCAGTAATATAATTGAAATTTTAGTGTTCCCAACTGAGCAAGCCAAAAGACAAAGGCGACGGTGGCAAGGAGCCAAAACTCCTTCAGTGGCCAGAATGGAGAAAAAATCCTTGGGAGAAACCAGGCTCAATCAGGGTGCCAGTTCTCCTCTGGCCTACGAACAAATAGTGTATGATTATGATTCTGGCAACATTACAGGTCAGAAGTCATATTAGATCGAAAGATATTTGTAAGATTATTGGAAAGATTGGAGTCATCACGCCAGAGACGGGTTTAATGAGGATGTTGTGTCGATGCGACATTTACAGGGTGGAGTTTAATTGACACGGTCTCTGCAGACATTTCAGGGATGCGTTGGTCATATCTAGGGACAAGTCCACTATCTGATCTGGATACGGCCCGGATCCGGCTGACAGAAGTAAACCTCGGGATAAACAGAGAGACTAACATTAGCGTAGATGCCTTTCTTCTTATGATGTAACGAGTACAACTAAACTGACAGAGTGTGTCTGCTTCCCAAACAATGCTAGGAAGACTGTTCCAGAGTTTAGGTGCTAAATAGGAAAAGGATCGACCGCATGCAGTTGATTTTGATATTCTAGGTATTATCAACTGGCCAGAGTTTTGAGACCACAATAGACGTAATGGAGTATAATGCGTTAAGAGCTCGCTCAAGTACTGGGGAGCTAAACCATTTAGTGCTTTGTAAGTAATTAGCAAGTTTTTTGAGGTCATGAACGCATGAACTAACTGTTCAGCATTTTGCATTGAAAGCATGTGCTGAAATTTAGATATATTTTTAAGATGGTAGAATGCAGTTTTACAGATGCTAGAAACGTGGCTTTCAAATGAAAGATTGGTATCAAAAAGCACGCCCAGGTTCCTAACTGACGACAAGAACTTGACAGAGCAGCCATCAAGTGTTAGACAGTATTGTAGGTTACTATGTGCAGAGGGTTTTTGTCCAATAATGAAAAATAATTTTTTTTCTGAATTAAGTTGCAGGAAATTAATAGTCATCCAATTTTTTTAATATCAGTTATGCATTCCTTTAAACTTGTGAATTGGTACGTTTTGTCAGGGCGTGAGGAAATATAGAGCGGAGTACTGTCAGCATAACAATGAAAACTAACGCCATGCTTCCTAATGATATCTCCCAAGGGTAGCATGTACAGAGTGAAAAGCAACGGTCCTAGCACTGAGCCCTGCGGTACTCCATACTGAACTTGTGATCGGTGTGACATCTCTTCATTTACTGCTACAAACTGATAGCGGTCAGATAAGTATGATTTAAACCATGCCAATGCAATTCCACTAATGCCAACAACATTTTTGAGTCTTTTTAGAAGAATGTTGTGGTCGATAGTATCGAATGCAGCGCTAAGATCAAGTAACACTAATAGAGAGATACAACCACGATCGGATGATAAGAGTAAATCATTTGTAACTCTAATGAGAGCAGTCTCAGTACTATGATATGGTCTAAATCCTGACTGGAAATCCTCACAGATACCATTTTTTTCTAAAAAGGAACGTAGTTGTGAAGACACTGCCCTTTTCTAGTATTTTTGACAGAAAGGGTAGATTTGAGATTGGACTGTAATTGACTAATTCTGTAGGATCAAGTTGCTGTTTTTTAATAAGAGGTTTAATAATAGCCAACTTAAAAGTTTTCGGTACATATCCTAATGACAAAGATTAATTAATGATATTAAGGAGAGGATCTTTGAACTCTGGAAGCATCTCTTTTAGTAGCTTAGTCGGTATAGGGTTGAGCATACATGTTGTTGATTTTGATGATTTAACGAGTTTAGCAAATTCTTCCTCTCCTATAGCAGTGAATGAGTGGAATTTTTCCTCAGTGACACTGCAACGCTCCATTTTTCTGGCTGCTGTTTTAAGGGCCCGGGTGTGCTCATTGTACCACAGCGTTGGACTATTTTCTTTAATCTTCTTTAAGCGCAGAGGAGCAACTGTGCCTAAAGTGCTGGAAAAGAGAGAGTCAATAGTTTCTTTTGCAACATCGAGTTCCTCTAGGCTCTCTGGGATGCTGAGGAGATGAAACTGATGAGGAAGTTTATTTACAAAGCAATCTTTAGTGGCAGCGGTGATAGTCCTGCCATATTTGAAACAACGGGACGGTTTTGCAGCCTTTGCTACATTAAGTATACACAATACTAGGTAAAGATCTGAGATGTCATCGCTCTGCTGCAGAATTTCAACGGTATCAACATTTATTCCATGTGAAATCATATCATTAACAATAAGCGCTTTTGGGGAAAGGGATCAAATATTCAGCAGCCCAAGCTTTATTGTTTGTTCATCTGTATTATATCTGTTATTTATTTGTTGGACATCAATTAAATTTTTACCGTTGAATGGTTTTGATGGTTTTTTGTATTTACTAAATCAGGGAACAGACACAGTCTCTATGTGATAATATCTAGGTGAAAGAGTCTCTATGTGCTGGGATTTATCTGACTTCTGTGACATGAGACAGCTAGCAGACGGTTAAGCCAGTCCGTCTGCTTCCTGACCTGGGCCCCAGTTAGTCAAGGTTTAGCTCTAAGACTATGTGCCAAATTACTAGAGAGAAGAGTGACACCATCCCAGGAAGGATGGATGCCATCTTTTTTCAACAGGTCAGGTCTGCCCTAAAAGCTTTTCCAATTGTCTATGAACCCTATGTTATTGCCGACGTGAATAATAATCTTAGAGAATTTACGATTAGCATTAGCCAGCACTTTTAGATTTGCTTTGATGTCAGGCGCTCTGGCTCCCGGTAAACATGTGACTATGGTGGCTGGTGTCTCTATTTTCACGTTCCGTGTAATAGAATCGCCAATGACTAGGGCACTTTCAACAGGATTCTCAGTGGGTGCGTCACTGAGTGGGGAGAACCTGTTTGATGTTCTAATCGGAACGGAAGAGTGGTTTTTAGATCCGCGACTATGCTGTCTCACAGTCACCCAGTTGCCCTGCTGCACGGGCTCTACAGCCGGAACCGAACAGTGTACAGAGTTCACTAAGCTAGTCGCATCCAAGGCAGTGTCTAAAGCTGTTACATTCTCACTACTCTCAGATAAAGTCTGAATGCGTGTCTCTAATTCTGAAATCTCCCTGCATTTATCACATGTGAAGCCCTGTTCACCGACACAGAGAAGGATATACTGAACATGTGACAGGCAGTGCAAGTGACAATAACAGGAGAAGATGACATGGCTTACCTTGTTTGTTGATTAATCCAACTCACCACTGTTGTTTAATGGACTCTATTGACTAAACCAACTCACCACAGTTGTTTAATGAACTTAGAAAACAGGAGACAGGAGACCCGGATGCAGAGATGGCAAGCTAACAGGCTAGCGAAATGCTAACACGTGATAGTAATTTAGATTAAAAGCTAGCAATGTCAGATTTAAAGTGTTAGGCAATATTAGACAATATATGGTGATGGGTAAGTTATATTTAGCAGTTTAAACAACAGGGAATGATATTTAAATAGAGATTCAAAAGCAAGCATCACACGCGAGCACAGATGCAAGAAACTCATCCAATATCATAGTTAAATATCCAGTATCATAGTTAAATAAATTCCTAGGAAACGTATAGGCCTACATGAGTTTATTTCTTCCAGAGGGGGGAAAAATAGGCTTCTAAATGTTGGTATTAGTATTGGTTCTCGATACCATTTTAAATAAAGAGTCAATACATCAATCCTTCTTCCAAAACATATTTTTGTCTTACCCTGATTCACTATGGTAAGGCTATTATAAGTGTTTATATTAGGGCTGCATGATATATTGTTTTAGCATCGATATCATGATGTGCGAATCTGTGATAGTACCATCGCAGGATGTGCAATGTCAAGTATAGGGATCATATGATCTGTATGGACCAGGCACCATGGTTCGAAACATGTGATTCTCAAATTAATCGCAAATGTTAACCATCATAGAGCGAAAGTTTATCACTTGCACGATTTAGGTCCTGTCAGTTTAAACATTCAAGCGATTTTAAACTAATCAAGCACAAGAATACGCGAAAGAAGATGCGCACTGACAGAGCAGTACAGACAGCACGCAAACACTGAATTGCGTTCTCTTCCCGCATCTCTTTGTGCTTGAATGGACACATACACGCAAAATGATGTCAAAATGAATGTGAACGTAATAATTGAGAAAGAAAACAGATGCGTATCATTATATTGGATCTGTACATTTGGTCTTAAAGTGACAGTAGCCTAATATTCCTGCTGTTGTCTGTGTCATTAATGTTAATCAAACAACAACAACAAAAAACATAGAGAAAATCACTTTTATAGCTTTAACAAAGATTAATTACCATATTGTTCCGAATATAAGACAATGTTTTTTTTTTGGAAATACATCTGAAAAAATGGGGTCGTCTTATATTCGGGGTCTAAACTTTTATATGTCAATAATACACCCGCAACAATGGAAAGCACCAAATGTGTAAAATGAGTGTTTCCCCCAGGACGCAGCAGATAATCAAACAACTCTCATTAAGCAGCCAAGAAATACGGTGTGTCAGAGTGTAATGTTAGAAGATTGCGAGCCTGAAAAGTCTTAAAATTCTAACAGTCAAAGAAAAGCTTACTGCGGTCCTAAAAGCGGCCACTTCGAAGAAACTGACAGGCAAGTGTGTTAGTACGTGGCAAAAAAAAATCGGTGCCCATAACCAGAGCCGTCATCCAGCTAAAGGCACTGGAAATTGCCAAAGAGCTGAACTTACCCACCAGCGAGGCCCATCATTTTTTCTTTCAGCTACAGACTGACGCAGTTGCCTGTCAATATCCTCGAAGCAGCCGCTTTGATGCAGCGTACGAATGATGTGGAGCTGAATAATTAGCGCTTACCCTCCGACTTCAGGGAGAAAATGCTGTCTTTTCAGCGCTATGTGATCAGCCTAAGGAAAAAACATTCATATCCCCTGGATCAGATGTAATGCAGATCAAACACCTGTGCTTTTTGGCATGCCAGCATCTGTCACTGTACATAAAAAAGGTGAGAAATCAGTCATAGTGAAATCTACTAAATGAGAACTTCAGGTTATTTTTATGGTAACTATGCCATAAAGTGTTTATTTCTGAATATGATTGTTGTTGGTACATTTTGCCAGTATTTACCATACTTTAAATACAAAAATTACAATTTTAAATATGAAAAATATGCAATATGAAAATTATTTTCAAATTAAGACAAGATTCGGTCTTCAAAAAAACTTTTTTCAAAAGGTACATCTTGAAAAGCGGGGGTCATCTTATATTCAGGGTCGTCTTATATTCGAAACAATACGGTATATTCAATGTATACAGTGAAGATTATACAGTGTTATTTTACCTTTGATTATTCTATTTCTGTACCTGAATACTGTTTATTTAATTTGTATCTTTGTACTATTGTATTTATCTATGCTTGTAATTAATTATTTATTATTATTTCTTACTATGCAGATTCACTCCCCTACAAAATCACCCCAATAATTCTAGAATGATAATTTTTTTTAAAATAGAGCTATTCAAGACATCTGGTGAAATTTTCATATTGCAATATATATCGCAGAAAAGACAGGATGGCAAATTGCATACAAAAGTCACTCGGCTGTGCGTGTATCATCATATCCTGTATATAGAGCAAAGTTGCTTCGGCTACTTTGACGTGTGTAGGGTGTGGGAGTAGGCGGCATAGGTTAGTTGACACAACAAGCGAGAAAGGTCGACATGAGTCTGCTGGCAAAAAGAGATTGTGACAGAGCTCGTAATAAAACAAAAATCAAGATTGGCATAGCTTTTTGGAGATGGCAAGAAGTTGAGAACTGAGGATTTGAAATGTTGTAAAAGTGGAGATGGCGTTTTTATTACTCAACAGGTGAGTAAGATATTTTATTGAACAGATAAATTGTGATATGTAGCTCTTTAACAGACTTCACTGTAAAGCATTATCTATTCTTGAAGAGTCTTTTCACTATGAGTTGTTGTAGCACTGTGCTGGAATTTATTTTCAATAAAGTACCATGTCTATTAATAGCTACAGTTACAGTAACGTCTTCAGCTAGTCAGCTTGAGATCTTTTCCATCTAAACTGGTTATATCTCTTAACACCAGTAGTGAATGTTTTATGAGCAGTAGAATAACCATCTGCACAGTCACTCAGAGCCAAAGCAAAACCAAAACAATATTCTTCTGCAAAATGCTGGCAGATTAGTTTTTAACCAAAAGTTGCATAATGTACCTTTAAAATAGTTAATTATTAATTTACAAAAAAGCAAACATTGCTTTAAGGTTAAGTGAAAAGTTAGTAATAAAATGAAGAACAAAGAAACAAATGAAATTACATAGAACAAGTTGCAGATCTATTAGTTTGAGACTTAATTCATAGATCTTTTCATACAGTGTCAAGGTTATCAATGTTAATCATCGCTGTTTCAGATTAAGTCCCGCAGTTGTCAATCAATAAGTTTTGTGTGTTTTAATCCATTAAAAATCAATTGGACAGTTGAACGACTGAATTTTAACAGTTGAACAGTTGATTATTTTTGGTGAGAAAGACATATTTTCATTTGTTTTTGTGAAATGTATCACTTTTACCTATCAAGACCGTTTGGTGTACTATAATAACTTTTTTTCACAGCACTATAGTTCTAGTATTACTGTCATTAATACCATGAGAAAATAATTTCTCAGATATTTTTTTCTTCTGTTTCTTGTCACTATTCAGCTTAATGCAAAGCTATCTTGATTTCGATATTAGTGCTTTTCTAGCTGGCATTGTATTACATCAATTCAAATGAGGCAGACTTGCATAACTACGAAATCCATTATGAACTATGGTTTACAAAAGTCTATTCCTGCATTGTCAGCAAGACTGAACATTTGCTGAAGGCCATCATTTCCCAAAATGATGCAGATTTGGAAAATTCCACCGTAAATATTTGATCCAGTTAGTTATAGTGAACATGAGGATGTGTATTCTGGTGATAGTGTAGAATGAATCCCCTCGAAATCATTCAAAAGAAGTCAGAAAGATTGTTTCAGATCTGAGGCAATTTACTCTGCTTTTTCTTGTTCACTTCTTATGACTCCATATTCATTTCCATTATAAAGCACATATTTGGTTTTCTTTTCTTTGGGGTTACATTTACAATGTTCTGCCCTGTAGCAGAACTATTTCTCAGAAACATGTCTCTACATACTCTTATATAGACCTTCTGGGTTACTCGAGTGGCACTTTTTAACATTTGACTTATGGCAGAAAATACTTAAACTAGCCCCTTCTCAAAGGGTTTTCTTAAAATATAAGAAATAGAATACATTGAATATGACTCTCAGCCTGTGTAAAGCACATTACAACTGAGATTAGTTCATTCTTCATTGAATGACATGACATTTTGGTGCACCCACTAGGTCATAAAGCATTCCTCCATTAATAAACAAGATCAGAAAGACACCCAATCTCTCTTTTTTTTTGTTTTTGTAAAAGCTCATTAATGCACCTGCAATGTCTTGGGCTTCATCTAACAGCCCACACAGCTCTCAGCATTTTGTTTTTGTCTCAGACATGAAGATAGTACACTACGTGGCCAAAGCTTCTAATTAACCGATTTGGCTGTTACAGTAATTTCTGTGAGGACAAATAGTATCATAAAGCCATTCTAGATAATTGTGTTTCCAACTTTGTTGCAGCTGTTTGTGAGGGCCGTGCTTATGCCCATTTTTTTTTTTTTTGGAGCATAAGAATATCCTTGTGAAGAAAGCAATGTCCAAATAGAAGTGATTTACTGAGTCTGGTGTGGAAGAACTTGACTGGCCTGCACAAAGCCCAGACTTGAACCTAACTGGACACTGGATAGATAAATTAATTAGGTGTAAGCATACTTTTGGCCATATAGTGTATCATAAGGAATTGCTGACAATGATCCATGGATGTTTTTTTTACCTGCAAGCATGAAATGTTATTTGCTGTAAGGTTTGACCTGAAAACTTGTTTAGCTGTTCTTCATCTTTACCAAAGCCTTTACCATATATAGCCGGAGAGCAGCTGTTTGTTTACCTGACCTGATTCTGATACCCACTCTGGATACTCTTCACAATCTATTGTACAAATCTAGCCACGTTCAGCCATGCACAGATATAAGCCATGTTCCCATTCCACACAAGAGCTCCCAAACGATAACACTATTGCTTCAATTAGTATGAAATATAAAATATGTACCAACCTAAACTAGGTTTTCCCTTAAGTTTCTTAAAATGAGAGCCATATGTTTCCAGTGACAGTCAGGCAGATAGTCTGGCCAAGTAACATAAAAATATGCTTATCTTGGGGCCAATTACTACAATGCATGTTTCAAGTTGTATTTTTGCCAGCTAAAATTATAATGGTATGGCCATAATTCATTGAACAAAGAGAAAGATTTTGCAGAACTCTTCACACATGTTGCTTTTATTAATTAAACACCATCTGGACATTTGTTAAAATGCTTGTTTTCCAACAAAACGTCTAGAATGCTCTTACTAACTGATCTTGAATAGTTTCAGTTCAAAGAATTGTATACATCCTGCATTTGCAATGTTCATAAATTTTGCATGTGTGATGTAAACAAACTGTGGAACAATAAAGCAGAGTCTGATCGAAGGATCATGGAGCCCTGACGCACAAACGTGAAAAGGGAGGTCAAAAGGTCACTAAAGGTTTAAACCCAATAGCTGTGAATCTCATTTCTATCATGACAACTCTTGGGAAGACTTTTAGCATGGTAATGGATATGACAATGTTAATGAATTTGGTCTTGGCGGAATAGATCTGCTACGCTGCTGCTGAATTGCTGCTGCTATTTCTGTTGTTGTAGATTGCTGCTGATTATTATTATTGCTGCTGTTGCTGCAGAGCAAGTACAGTAACTTGCTACTGCCAATACATACATGACACGCTGCTGTGGGCATGTATGCTGCTGCTGCACAAATAGCATATATCAATTATCCCATAGCAGATCTATACAGGTAGACCTGGGGAAGGTGGAGGGTTTTATACGAACTCTGAAAGCGTGCTGCAAACTGCTAAAGAGAATGGTAACCTGTTTAAATGTTGAGCAGCAAGCTCATTGGCTGCCGATGCAACATGGACCAATCAGCTGTGCCAAGTAGTTAACACTGTAATTATCATCAGCTTGCTTTAAGGACCCATCAGCATGTGCCATCTAGAGTTTCATGACAGAACTAGGCATATCACATGCTTTTTTAGGACTGGACAGTTAACTGACTTCATTCCGTTTTCATGTCAGATTTCATTGTTATTCATTCATCCACTGAATCACATGAGCATTATTTTGGGTTATCTTAGGCTGCAAAGGAAACATCTACACTGCCTGATTTCACATTATATGTTCAATTTGAATTCAGAAAAATGAACTGTGGGGACTCAGGCAGGTAGAAAGAAAATAAATGAGATGAGATAGATGGAAGAGTAATGTTGAATCTGCATTGTACTATAAAAGTCAGTTACATTTGAGAAGAAGAAGAATCTGATATTGGTGGCAGAAATGAATGGGATTTATAGGACAATGCACAGGAAGATTAGAAAATCAGAATCTTAGATTGAGTTAAAAAAACTCTGACACTTTGATGAATCAGGCCTTTTAGAGTTTGATTAAATAAAGATGACAGAGCAAATGTGACAGCAGGGAAAGACTCAGAGTGAAAGCCTTCAAAGTGAACAATCCCTTATTTTTAATACTAATGATAAAGTAAATAGCCTAAATAAATTCTCATCAGACAATGTAAGCAATTAAGTGCCCTTTTCAGCAAACAAGCTGCTAATGAACTGAGAGATATTGGCACATTCCAAACTATATAAATGATGCTTTCACAGGGCACTTTGAAGGGAAAACAAAACATAGCAACCATGTTGTAGTGTCATTCCAAACAGAAGTGCAAAAAATATCCACTTCAAAAGTCTCTTTGAACGTTTTCGTAGAGTTCACCTGATGGACATTTTGCTCCCAAGATACTTTGATCACAACCTCTCACTAGGGATCAATCGGCATAAATCAGCAGAAGGTTCGTCAGCGTAAATTAAATCAGCTGCACCTGCAAACACACTCTGTAAACAAAAAGCTGTGAAAAGCCCCTCATCTTTGTAGTCTTAAAGTCTTAAAATTAGAAGTATTATTATTTACTTTTTAAAACAATTTAAAATCCTTGGCTCTTTGTTTTTGTAGACGATTATTGGTATAATTATATCGTGAATTAGAAGCATTAGTGACGTTTTATTTAATAACTGAACACATATAATTTCTATAAGACAGATCAGAAAAAGAGCAGAAAAAGAGAGTACGAAGGGACAAAAGAGTGGGGGGTTTGGGGGGAAAAGATGGGGAATCAAGTTTTCCATTTAGCCACAATCCATCTAATCAGGCTATTGGTATTCAGGTCTTCTTCCCAGCTGCAGGCCATCTATTATTGGAATATTGTAACATTTAACGGCTGAGCAGATCTTGGCTATGGCTACACGTGCATCATATCAACAGATTACAGTTGAGCATCCGATCATTACTATTATTAGTATCAAAACAAGCTGCTTGAGAGCTGTTGTTGCTATTAAAGATATTAGGGGCTACATCTTTTACGGAGTTTAGCTTTTTGGTGGTATTAATAATAATAATTTATAATAAGTTATAATAATAATACAAATAATATAGAGATTTTTTTTTTACATAGAGAAGGCATAATTCCATATGCATTGCTTTTCAGCTTGCATATTAAAGTTGCTGTATGTAGGAATGACAGCTAGTGGTTGAAATAGGTACTGCAGTCCAAATTCAAAATATTGTTTGCTCCGCCCCCTCCTCCTCAGACTCACGCAGGTTGCCAGCTTGAGGACACGTAACAGGAGGAGGCGAGGAGACTTACACACTGTAAGTTGATGAGTTGATTTATCCGCGTTTCAATGTGCTTCCGTTCATAGAGATTTTTAGATGGCTGCCGAGGCTTTTTAGGTCAGGTAGAATCTGCAATCTCTGACCCAGTTTGTTCACTGGCTTCCATGTTAGCAAGACGCTGTGTTTTCCACCAACTGGCAACCTGTGGCGTCGAAATACTATTGGGTAAATTGGTAACGTGCGTTATCGCACAGAAAAAAAACAAAAACAGACATTCCAGCATGGAACGCACATTTCAAAGCAGAATAACTGGCTGTAGCATTGTTTTTCTGAGAAATAAGTCTGTGAACTCAGCATGTTTCCTAAATATCTGCAAACATATTTTTATGCTTTAGTACAGTCAAAAACTTACATACAGCACCTTTAATACTGAACAAAATAATATAGGCAAGAAAAGGCAACATTTATTTCTAAAGCACATTTAAAACCAGCCAGTACTGACCAAAGTGCTGTACAAAATGACAGTATACAACTACTTATAATAAAACACAAACACAGTATAGCAACTACATTGATTCATATGCAAGAAAATAAATGAGGCTTTAAAACTAGCCTCCATCTCTAAATGCATTGTTTAACACTGAATATATGTATTTAGACACAATCGGAAACATCACACCACGGTTTTTTTTTCTTTCCACCTTGAATTTTTCTCTCAGTTTCTGAAATTGTTACTACATGTCACCATTGATATTACTCACAAATGTCTTCAAGGAAACAAGAGACACATGCTTTTTATCAAAGCCAATAACACAACAGATTCAAATATTGATATTATGCTTACAAACTGTTGCTGCTAAATTCCATTCTGGAAAAAGACAGTGTGAGATGCAACTGTGAATTAATCTGAATGTGCATTTATTTAAGGTTGCTATGATTAATATTAATTTAGTATTTTTCTCACTCAGAACATCAGTTTCTCACTCACACTTTTAATGAGTTGCCAGGCTGTTATGAGTCCACACCCCACCACCAACACGACCAGCATCTGATAATTAGATAACTGTCAGTCACAGTAATAATTTTAGCCCTGATACAGACATCAATCTTTGTTTTCCTTCAACCTTCCCTCCAAATATGTCACACATGGTTTGTCATTGTAGCGATAGTGTATGCATATTTTTTCTGAGCTGTCTAAAATAATCGTTTATCTCTGTTTTATGTGTATAGACGTGTATGGAAATGAAAGATTCAGCATGAAACACTGACTTTTTATCATCTCTAAAAGTAGTGTTCATTTCCATCGTCAATTAGTGAAGCGATGATGTGAATAGGCAATCATGTTCTCAAGTCGGTTGTAAATAATCTTTTTACCACAAGCATGTTCTAGTGTGCAGTTCCCAATGCTTCGTTCCTTTCGTGGCAAAGGTCACAATAACAAGGAAGAAGTTGCTCAAAACATGTTTTGAATACACATGCATCATTAATTTGCGCATGAAATGAACATCTTCAGAAACACAAACCACCAGAGGCCATAAATGACTCATTATCACCTTTGTACTTATTCAGAATAGCACCACATGGAGACTCCAAGGTGTCCTGATCAGGGAGCTGAATGAGATCAAGGCGCTTTCTGGCAGATGGAGCAAGCTGAATATAAACACCTTCGGGTGTTTGTTCATAAGAAAGCACTCTCGCTCACAGCTGCATCACCCACTCTGCAGCTGCATTATGGTGGCCCCTGAGGATGTGTGGACGATTGCAGACTCTGAGGGCCTTTTAGAAAGCACTTTGCTTGGATTCAGGTCTGGCTGCTGAGCCAGCAGCTCTATCAGCTCAAAAAGATCCTACGCTGGTGTGTCCCGAGGAAGCTGCTGCTGGGATGTGCTGTAGTGATGCATTGAAGAGGAAGAAAGACGAGTCACTCCGTTCTGTGCTCAATCTGAAATTCTGCTGTTTGTTTATTTATTGTCCCTCCCTCCTCTAATGGACTGTTTGGGTTGAGTGCTGGGGCAGAAAATTGTTTCTGTGCTCCCATAGGTCTCTGGGAACTGCAAGGCTGCATCAGGTTGGACATTAGAAATCATGTGGTAGAAATTAAAGCAGACTGTCCACAATTAATTTGTCTTAATATTATGGCATTATGGTGATCGTACAATCAAGAAAATATAGTCTTGGTTTCCCTCTAATATATCATAATTTACTCACTCGATTAATTTTTAACTGTTTTTGTCCATACAATGTAAGTCAATTGGGGGGCTCTAAGACATTTTCAAAACATCTTTTGTTTTCTACAGAAGAGGAGAGCGGAGACATGTTTGACCCCGACGTCGTGGTGGTCGACCTCTGCCACGGGGAGCAAAACTATGTGGGTTAGACTCATGGAAGGCAGTCAGTAGGGTGAAGTCAAGGATGTCATCTCTGGGAACCAGAGAACGTCTCGGTTACGTATGTAACCCTCGTTCCCTGAAGGAAGGGAACGGAGACGTTACGTCAGTTACTGACGGAATGGGGGTTTCGCTTAGAAGCCAATCGCCTTTGAGCTCTACAAAACGAGCCAATGGCATGAAAATGCCATGGGTCTGCGGAATTTGCATGCCGCAACCCCGCCCCACGGCGTGGGTATAAAGGGCGTTGCGTGGCAATCTCGCATATGTTTACCTGCTGAAGAGCCGAGGCATGAGCGCCCGGCCAGTTCCAGCGGTACAGCGGTCATGGCAGGGGGACGTAACGTCTCCGTTCCCTTCCTTCAGGGAACGAGGGTTACATACGTAACCGAGACGTTCCCTTTCAGTCAGTACACTACGAGTTACGTCAGTTACTGACGGAATGGGGGTCCAATACAATCTCGCCATGACGGCTGTCTTCCAGCGTCCTGCGCTGACCCGGGCTCCCTGCCGTGAGTGTGGCACGAACGAGGGGCTAGGCTCAACGCTACCAAGGTACACTGGGAAGCATATCCCACGTGGAGAATGCAACACAATGCCAACCCAAAGGGGGGGACTTGAAGAATACACCTATGACCCGAAGGAGCTGCATAGGGAACACTCTGGGGTATCCAGCCGAAGGTGGAAAATTTCAACCCCAGGCGTGGCAAGGTGTCTTGCCAAGGGAAGACACGAGCTACAAGAGACTTACCGTGGAAATACACATGTGGGGGTTACCCAGCGGGGGAACCATGCACACGGAGGCACCTAGCCGAACACGAGGGGTGGCCTGAAGGGGCACTCGCTCTGGTGACGACATCGACAGTGCTGGAGGAGCTCAGGGCTTACTGGGAAGCTCACCTGAGAGGAATAGCGCACGCATCCAGTCCGCGGAGTGGAATGGCGCAGCAAGCGAAGACACCTGAGCCTGTCCGGTTACTGGCCAGTAGGGGCGAGTACACGAGAGGATACAGGCTCCACTCTGAGATTATAAAATCTTGCGAATGTGTTGGGTGTCGCCCAGCCTGCAGCTCTACAAACGTCTGTTAGCGAGGCGCCATGCGCTAGAGCCCAAGAGGAGGCAACACTCCTGGTGGAGTGTGCTCTTACCCCGAGGGGGCATGGCATGCCCTGGACTTGATATGCCAGGACAATGGCGTCCACTATCCAGTGGGACAACCTCTGCTTGGAGAGAGCCTTCCCTTTCTGCTGCCCTCCGTAACAGACAAAGAGCTGGTCTGAGGTCCTGAAACACTGCGTCCGGTCTACGTAAGCGCGAAGGGCGCGTACTGGACAGAGCAGTGCCAAGGCTGGGTCTGCCTCCTCCAAGGGCAGCGCTTGCAGGTTCACCACCTGGTCCCTGAAGGGAGTGGTGGGAACCTTGGGCACGTATCCAGGCCGGGGTCTCAGGATGACGTGAGAATTGGCCGGCCCGAATTCCAGGCACGCTTCGTCAACCGAAAATGCCTGCAGGTCCCCTACCCTCTTGATGGAGGCCAAAGCAGTCAGGAGCGCCACTTTCAATGAAAGGAACTTCAGCTCGACTGACTGCAATGGCTCAAAGGGAGCCTTTTGCAGGGCAGCTAAGACCACTGCTAGGTCCCAAGAGGGTACCTGAGGTGGGCGAGGAGGATTTAACCTCCTCGCACCTCTGAGGAACCTACTGACCAGGTCGTGCTGTCCAACCGTTTTAGAGTCCACCAGGTCATGATGAGCTGAAATAGCAGCCACATAGACCTTCAGGGTGGAGGGAGACAGCCTTCGCTCCAACCCTTCCTGGAGGAAGGAGAGCACGGACCCGATCGAGCATTTTCTGGGGTCCTCTCGCCGAGAGGAGCACCAGGTGACGAAGAGGTTCCACTTCAACGCATAGGCCTGTCTGGTAGACAGGGCTCTAGCGGAAGTGATGGTAGCCGCCACCTGAGGTGGCAGGGTACTCAAACCTGCCGCGTCCCGTCCAGGATCCACACGTGGAGCCACAGGTCGGGACGCGGGTGCCATATGGTGCCCCGTCTCTGAGACAGGAGGTCCTGTCTCAGAGGGATCGACCAGGGAGGTGCTGTCGCAAGGAGTACAAGTTCTGAGAACCAGGTCCGGCCGGGCCAATATGGGGCGACCAAAAGGACCTGCTCCCTGTCCTCCCTGATCTTGCACAGAACCTGTGCGAGAAGGCTCACTGGGGGAAACGCATATTTGCGTGGGCCCCGCGGCCAGCTGTGCGCTAGTGCATCCGTGCCGAGGGTCCCCTCGGTCAGGGAATAGTACCAGCGGCAATGGGAAGAGTCGCGGGAGGCAAACAGATCTATCTGTGCGTCGCCAAACTGCTCCCAAATCAGCTGAACCCTCTGGGGATGGAGTCTCCATTCCCCCGGGAGCGGCTGGAACCGCGACAGCTCGTCGGCTGCGCAGTTCAGGTCTCCCGGGATGTGAACGGCACGAAGCGACCTCAGATGCTTCTGACTCCATAGGAGGAGATGGCGGGCGAGTTGCGACATCCGGCGGGAGCGTAGACCACCTTGTCGGTTGATGTACGCTACTGTTGCCGTGCTGTCTGAACGGACCAGAACGTGCTTGTCCTTGAGCAGGGCTCGAAAGCGGTGCAGGGCAAGACGTACGGCCAGCAACTCGAGGCAATTGACATGCCATAGGCGCTGGGGTCCTATCCAGGAGCCCGCGGCAGCATGTCCCTTGCACATGGCGCCCCAGCCCGTGGAAGAGGCATCTGTTGTAACAACAACATGCCTGGAAACTAGTTCTAGGGGAACACCTGCCCGTAGAAAACTGAGGTCCAACCACGGGGTGAAGGTCTGACGGCAGGCTCGGGTCACTGGGACCTGGAGGGTGCCGTGTTGCCATGCCCATCTCGGGACTCGATCGCAAAGCCAGTGCTGAAGCGGTCTCATATGGAGCAGACCAAGCGGGGTCACCGCGGCTGCTGACGCCATATGCCCCAGGAGCCTCTGAAAAAGTTTCAGTGGAACCGCACTCTTGCCCTCGAACTGGCGAAGACAAGTCAGCAGAGACTGCGCGCGCTCGCTCGTAAGCTGCGCGAACATGGCGACCGAGTCGATTTCCATACCGAGAAAAGAGATCCTCTGCGCTGGGGAGAGTTTGCTCTTTTCCCAGTTGACCCGAAGGCCCAGACGGGCGAGGTGCTGAAGCACCAGATCCCTGTGTTCGCAGACCTGATCCCGAGAGTGGCCTAGAATCAGCCAGTCGTCGAGATAGTTCAGGATGCGAACCCCGTGTTGCCTGAGCGGCACAAGGGCTGCCTCGACAATCTTCGTAAAGACGCGAGGGGACAGGGCTAGCCCGAAGGGGAGAACCGTGTACTGATATGCCTGCCCCTCGAAGGCAAACCGTAGAAACGGTCTGTGTCGAGGAAGAATGGAGACATGAAAGTACGCGTCCTTCAGGTCGATCGCTGCAAACCAATCCGAGGGACGAACGCACTCGAAAATACGTTTGGCTGTCAACATCTTGAATGGAAGCCTGTGCAGGGTTCGGTTCAAGACGCGCAGGTCCAGGATTGGCCGTAACCCACCGGTTTTCTTGGGTACAATGAAGTAAGGGCTGTAGAAGCCGGACTTCATCTCGGCTGGAGGGACGATCTCGATCGCACCCTTCGCCAGTAGGGTGTCGACCTCCGCACGCATGACAGGGGCATTGCCACCCACCACGGTGTAGCGGACTCCCCGAAAGCGGGGAGGAGACCGAGCGAACTGAATCGCATAGCCGAGCCGGATGGTGCGAGCGAGCCAACTGGACAGGTTGGGAAGCGCTAGCCAGGCTCCCAAGAACTGAACCAGCGGGGTCATGCGAACCACCGGCGTACCCCCGATGGGGCAGCGAGGCGGAATGACCGGCCCAGACAAGGGAGGCATGGGAGCGTCCCGGGGTGTGGGCGGGGTCGAATTCCGCGCCCTGACAGAGGAGACCAGGGAAGGACCAGCGTTCCACGGGGGTCTCGTCTGCCAGGGGGCTGGCGACAGAGGGGGCCGAGAGCGGCGAGGCCATGGGGCGTCGCGCACTGCCCGCCGCGCCCTCTTGAGGCTCGGAGGTGAGAATGTCAGTTCTTACTTTAACCATTGATAGGGTACCGCCGGCCGTGAGGCCAGCGGCGGAAGGGAAAAACAAAAGATTCTCCCCCGGCCCTCCACCGGGGGAAGGAGTGGTCCTGTTACCATCTCCTGGGAAAGAACCGAGGTCACCTCCGAGCCGCCCGTCTCAGGACCGCCGCTTAGACTGCCGTTTGGCAGGCTGGGGGGCTGGGACGGGCGGGGCCGCCTTTCTGCGACGTCCTCCACGCCTCGGCCCGGGTGAAGGCTGCTGCTGGGGCCGGGCAGGAGGGGCGGGAGTCGCAGGGGGGCGGCCTCGGCGGGGAGCAGACTGAGGCATCTGAGCCGGCGGCTGGGTGGAGGCAGCAGCTGGGCGCCGGGGCAGAATATGCTTAATTGCCTCAGTCTGTTTCTGAGCGGTCGAGAACTGTTGGGCGAAGTCCTCGACCGCCCCGCCGAATAGCCCATCCTGGGAAATGGGAGAATTGAGGAAACGTGTCCGCTCAGATTCTCTCATATCGGCCAGGTTGAGCCATAGATGTCGCTCCTGGACCACCGAAGTGGACATCACCTGACCAAGAGAGCGAGCGGTCACCTTCGTCGCTCGTAGAGCGAGGTCGGTGGCCGTCCGCAACTCCTGCATTAACGCAGGGTCAGCATTGCCCCCGTGCATGTCCATGAGCACCTTGGCCTGATAGACCTGTAGGGTGGCCATGGCATGCAGGGCGGACGCGGCATGGCCCGCAGCTCTGTAGGTCTTCGCCGTCAACGTGGACGTGAATCTACAGGCTTTGGACGGGTGCTTTGGGTCACCGCGCCATGTCGAAGCACTCTGAGGACACAGTTGCATCGCAACAGAGCGCTCAACAGGGGGAACCCCAGTGTACCCTTTCACCGTGCCGCCATCGAGGGCAGTGAAGGCGGAAGTGGTTGCCGAGCGATCGCGAAAAGTCAGGGGAGACTTCCACGATTTCGACACCTCTTCATGCACTTCCGGGAAGAAAGGCACTGGGGGCTGACGGGCGCCTTCGGCACGGGCCGCCCCCAGATACCAATCATCTAGCCGGGAACGCTCGGGACATGGCGGAGGGTTCCACACAAGCCCAATCGCCTCGGCCGCCCGGGCAAGCATGGCTGTGAGTTCCGGATCGGACTCGGGCAATGCTGGGACTCCCGAAGGAGGCAACACAGCCGAATCGTCATCTCCGGAGGAGTCCAGCCCACCTTGTGATGCGGCGATCGACATAGCATCCTCCGCGGGTGCGCCAAATGAAACGCAGGGCCCCGAACGGGAAGCCCCGGCGCCCTCATCAGGCAACACCACGGGTTGCAGTGTGCAGGAGGGGGGTGTGGCCCGAGGAGGATTCGTCGAGTTGTTCCACACCGTAACCCTCAGATCACCCTGACCACCAGCCAAAGTACCCCCTCCAGTGGAGGAAGTAGATTGGGGTGTGGTAGAGGGGACTCTCCCCCCATTACGGAGATCATGGAGTCTCGATCGCAACACTGAGATGGTCATGTTCCCGCAGTGAGAACATGACTCATCCATGAACGCGCATTCAGCGTGCACGAGGCCCAAGCACGCCAAACAGCGATCATGACCATCAAACGGAGGTACCAGTCGACCGCACCCAGAAACGGAGCACGGGCGAGCCATCTTTAAAAAGACGTGCCACGTGCAGCTCTTTTAGAGAGGAGTGAAAAGCTCTGCAGAATGCCGAAGCACCCAGGGAGAACGCGCACGCTGTGCTTCGATCACTGCACAGATCAGACAGGAAATGCGGAACTCGCTGGAACGTGCCGTAACACCAACACTCTGGAGAGAAACTCGTCTTGAAGAGGAAGCGCTCAGGCAGTAAACTCGGCTCTGAAGCAAAAACATATGCGAGATTGCCACGCAACGCCCTTTATACCCACGCCGTGGGGCGGGGTTGCGGCATGCAAATTCCGCAGACCCATGGCATTTTCAAAGCTCAAAGGCGATTGGCTTCTAAGCGAAACCCCCATTCCGTCAGTAACTGACGTAACTCGTAGTGTACTGACTGAAAGGGAACTAACCTTCCCAGTCCACTAAATACTCTATGGTACCACCACAGCGCCGAGAGTCCAGGATCTCGCACATCTGATAGATGTTTCCATCCTCCAGGATCGTTGGGAAGGGGGGTTCTTTGGCTGGGCCAGGCTCTGTGGAAACAGAAACAGGGTCGTGATAAGACTTGAGGAGTGAAATGTGAAAGGATGAGTGAAAGATTCTGTAGTGCGGTGGGAGTTGGAGCTGGAACGTGACCGGGTTAATCTGCTTGAGGATGGTGAAGGGGCCAATAAATCTGGGACTAAGCTTGTTGCAGGGCAGCCGCATTCTGATGTCTTGGGTGGACAGCCAAACCTTCTGACCAGGTTGGTATGGTGGCGTCTCTGATCTTTGACGGTCGGCTGTGATCTTCCGCCGGCGTACTGCCTGCTGAAGTCGATGGTGAGCTGCGTCCCAGACCGTCTCATTCTGGTTGACGGGAGTGGGCGTGTTTGTACTTTTAATTACTTTTATTCAATCAACTATCACAAACTATGCATCATTTGAAAGCTAAAACATGTTCTGAACTTGTTTTTGCAATAGATCCGCAAGTGGTCAGGAAGAGCATTCCACAGACTGGGGGCTGCTGAGCAGAAAGCTAGATCTTCCATAGTACGGAGTTTGGTCCCTAGGGTTTTTAGAAGATGTGCTGAAACAGAACGGAGGTTACGTGTGGATGTTTGTGTGGTGAGGAGTTACTTGAGATAGGGGGGTGCATCATCATGGATGCACTGGTGAGTGAGAAGGGAGATCTTGTACTCAATCCTGAGTGAAACAGGAAGCCAGTGGAGTGATTTGAGGATTGGGGGATTGATATGGTCATATTTGCGCACCTTCATCAGGATCCTAGCAGCGCTGTTCTGAATATACTGCAGCTTCTGGAGATTTTTGCCAGGGATCCCGATGAGGAGCGCATTGCAGTAGTCCAGCCTGGAGGAGACAAAGGCATGGACAAGATTTTCCGCATCTGCCAGTGTGAGTATGGGACGAAGTTTGGCAATGTTTCTGAGGTGGAAGAAGGAGGTCTTACACAAATGTTTAGCTGCAGAAAGTTTTGCTTCATCCACGCCTTTATCTCATCCAGGCAGGTGGTCAAAGTGGATGGTGTTAGGTCAGCAGAGGGGGTTGAATTTGTCCTAAGATAAAGTAGAGTGTCATCAGCATAGCAGTGAAAAGAAATTCCATGCCGGCTGATGACACAGCCAAGGGGGAGCATGTAGAGAATGAACAGGTTAAACTAAATTAACTATGTCAACTACATTACTTGAATATATATGATAATTGAAATGAGCTAGATGACATCAAATTCGGTTTTATTATTTTCCTGTTTAACACTGTGAAGCTGCTTTGAAACAATCTGCATTGTAAAAAACGCTATATAAATAAAGTTGACTTGACTGTGTCTGGTGCGGAAACTGGTTTTAAATGGACCTGAAGCTGTGCAGCAACAACTTTTTCCAGCACCCTAGAAAGGTATGGAAGGTTGGTGATGGGCCTGTAGTTGTCAAGAACATCTGGGTCTAAAGTGGGTTTTTTAAGAATTGGTCTGATGATAGCAGTTTTTAGTGAGGATGGAACATGGCCAGCCTGGAGGGAGTGATTAATGATCTTAGTAATAAGGGGAATTAATACACAGAGGTTAGATTTGACCAAGGCTGTGGGAAAGGGAGAGGTGGATGGTTTCATTTTTCTGATTATGTCCATAACCTCTCGCTGTGTGATGAGAGAGAAGCAGCAGAAGAGGTGTTAGATAGGTGAAAGTGGATGGGGTCTACTTTTCCTAAAAAAAGGCCATGAACTTGTTTCACCTCTCCTCTGTGGCTTTGCGGTTTGAGGATGTGATTTATAGTGGAGAAAAGCTTCTTGGAGTTTCCAGGGCTATTGTTAATGATGTAAGAGTAGAACTGTGACTGAGCATCTCTCAAGGACCTTGCATAGGCCTTCTGATGCTCTCTATAGGCTTGCTTATGAACAGCGAGTCCTGAGAGCTTGAGACGCCACTCAAGTACACGCCCAACTATCTTCATCTTCCGCAGTTCGCTGGTGTACCAGGGGGCTGAGCGCGAGAAGGTGACAGTTCTAGTTCTGACAGGGGCATGGAGATCTAGAAGGCTGCTCAGAGATTGGTTGTAGAAGTCAACCGACTCCGTGACTAAGGAGAGATCAGCAGAGGAGAGATGCTGGAGGTCTATAGTTAAAGTGTCTAAGTTAATCTTTTTCAGGACCTTAAAGCATATTTGATGGATGTCTTTGGTGTGGGAAAAGGGGCGTGGCAGCTCCATTGAGATGGCCTTGTGGTCAGACACACCCAGATCATACACCAAAAGGTTTCTAATATGGGGAGAGTTTGAGATGACCAGGTCCAGAGTGTGCCCCCTAGAATGTGTGGGAACATCCACATGCTGTTGGAGATTGAGGCAGTCCAGTAATTGCAGAAACTCAGCTGCCAAGTGGCAGGAGGGGGTCTCTACATGAATATTAAAATCTCCTAATATTAAAATGTTGGCTGAAGTAGTGCAGTGTGTTGTAAGAAAGTCATGCATCTCTGCGATGAAAACTGAATTTGTTTTGGGGGGCTGGTAAATGAGGAGTATTGTCAAAGAAAAAGGGGCTTTACATTTAAAAGCAAGCCATTCAAATTATGACAATGTAGGCAAAGGGAGAAGAGACAGCTCCAATTTTTGTCTATGAATTACAGCTAAGTCACCACCATGACCAGTGTTACAGGCTTTCTCCAGGTAGCTGTAACCAGGGGGACAGACTTCATTAAGTGCTGAGTAAACTGCTGGCTGGTGCCATTTTCCGTTATGCACATATGGTCTTATCCCTCATCCATGATGTTGTAACAGTGGTGGTGGTTGCCCTTAAATTAAATAAATTGTTCCTTTTATGAAAACTTCAGGCGGCAGACTTTTTTTTTAACGGACAAAAATCAACCACCCCTGGATAGCAAAAAAACCCACTGATTACACAAAAAAAAAAAAAAATTACAAAAACAAGCTTCAAATTCACTGGAATTTATTTCTTAATGTCCATAAACATATCATTCAAAATGGATACTTGTTTAGAAAAATAAAAAACAAAACAAAAAAAATGTCAGGCTCCAGGAAGGAAGTTTAACAGACCTTGGACTCTTGTGAACAGCTCGCCAACAGCAGACGGTCTTTGAAGTGCATCGCTAGGGAATCGCCAGACTCCAAGTCGCATCAGACAGCTTGCATGGGAAGCATCAGTTCAAACAAACGCTGACTTCCATTCCACATGGTAACCATCTCCTTCACTCTCGTTTTCACGAATCAAACTAACATACCTTGGTGACTTGTCTTCCTATCCACCTGATGAAATAAACCTTGCCTCCATTTCCTTTCCATTAAAAGTGAAAGTAAACATGGCCGTATAGTTTACTGCACTGTCACACTCTCCCCTCCCCTGGAAGAAAACAACCCATGGTTGTTTATTTGTGAGTGTTAAAATCCCAGAAACTCCTCTTCCTCATTGGAGGTGTCTTGGAATATTTTTAGGAGTTTTTCCTTACTTTGGGACTCTAATTCTTCGTTTGTCGGGTAGCACATTTTCATATTGCACACATGGGTTGTTCAGACATCTTCCCCAGTAGTCTCCAGTGCAACACGGTAATTCAGCTGTTTTATTACACGGTAAGGACCTCTCCGTTTCCTTGCTAGTTTAGCAGTGAATTTAGCTTTTGCACTAGATTATGGAAAGTTCTTAATCCACAAAATGGCAGCAATTGTTTGTGCAGTGGCATTTCGCATGGGGAACATCTCAACCCAGCGAGTAGTCAATGAACACTAAGAGATATTCATTTCGGTTGGAACTATACGGCCCCATTATGTCCACACCCAACATTTCACTGGGGTGAGTGACAGTGGTGTGTTGCATTTTGCCAGCAGGTTTTCGATTGTCACTCTTAAGTTGTTGACACTTTACACATCTCTTTAGCCACTGCTTGACATCATTCCACATTCCTGGCCAGAAAGCCACTTCTTGAATTCTCTTATAGGTCTTGTATATTCATCCATGGTCACTCAAGGGACTTGCATGATAATGCTGAAGTATCTGTTGAACGAGGCTACTTGGAACACAAACACGATAATGCAGTTGGTTGTCAGCCAGGTGAGTTTTACGGTAAAGCTTGTTTCCAGTACCTTCCGGTACTCAACAATGAAATTGAATCTCTGCAATCGCAGGGCCCATCTGATCAATGACTTGAGGTCTTGGTGGATGCCATCACCCATTGCAGCGCAGAGTGGTCAGTAACAACAGTAAACAACTTGTGTTCCAGATAATGCTGCCACTTCTCCAGAGCCCAAACTACAGCCAAACATTCTTTTTCCTTCACGGAGTAATTCACTTCAGCTTTGTTCAAAGCTCTGCTAGCATAAGCTATGACTTCCTATTTCCCATGGTCCCTCTGTGTCAACACAGCTCCCAGACCGGTCTCACTAGCATCTGTGTAGACAATGAAGGAGTGCTGTAAATTTGGGTGTCCCAGAATGGGAGGTGTCATCAAGCTTATTTTCAACTGCTCCAAAGCCTGCTGACATTGCGGCGCCCACTGGAAAACTCTGTCCTTCTTCTTCAGGGCATTGAGGGGTTCAGCGATCTTGGAAAAGTATGGGACAAACCGGTGGTACCATCCGGTTAAACCAAGGAATCGCTCGACCTCCTTGAGGTTTCTTGGGACGAGGTAAGAACGAATAACCTCAACCTTGTTGGTATCAGAGGAGGGTTGAACTCAAGAGAGAGATAGTCGGGTTGGTATTCCTTTGAGGCTTTCCTTTTTCTGGGTCTGTTCTCAGGTACACTTGCGCAGCCTTGTTGGAATGGGTATTCCATGTCAGTAGTAGATTTGAAGGTATACTTTTTGATGATAACATTTATTTGTAAACCACTAAAGAAGATAAATTCCAGGCCCAGGACTACGGCATATGCCAAAGCTTTGGGTGTTAGAACTGCAGCTGGTATGGTGAATACTTTGTCATGGAGATTAATTGAGACATTCGGCCATCCAAGAGGAACCTCTGCTTCACCGTTAGCAAGATACAAAGGTCCAAGTGTCCAGGGTTGGAGATCATGGGGTGATTGAGCAATGTTCTTCCAGAGAAACTCATGGATAAGGGTATAGCTTACACCCGTGTCCACAATGGCTTTCCTCTTCCATGAGCCAACACTGACAGGCACAATCAATTGTTGAGGCACGCTGATAGGATTGGTAGAAGTAGATGCACTTCCAGCTGTAATGGTGGAAAATGGGTTTACTTGGAGGTGTTTGAGAATTCTTCATAGTTGTAGAAGACATTGAGTTGTTGGAAGGTTGGCCAGGCGGCTTGGTGAGTGGAAATTCCGATTGTTACTAGGTGGCTGATAACCTGAAGACTGGGTTGATTGAGCTGGAGAAGTAAAGTAAGGACATCACCCATACCTGGTGCGTGAAGTCAACATGTATAAGCAATAACCCAATGTGTGGATGTGAATGGAATGCGTGTGTGTTTGATAGCGTGTGGTGGGAATGAGTGTAGTGTGAGATTGCGTGTCAGGCACACTGACCAATTTTGGTGGACGGAATCGCAACCTGGAGAGTGTAGTTAAACCTCGTCAGGCTCCAGGAAGGAAGTTTAACAGAATCGCAAGACTCCACGTCGCATCAGACGGCTTACACGGGAAGCGTCAGTTCAAACAAATGCCGACTTCCATTCCACACGGTAACCATCTCCTTTACTCTCGTTCTCACGAATCAAGCTAACATACCTTGGTTACAGGTCTTCCTTTCCACCTGATGAAATAAACCTTGCCTCCATTTCCTTTTCCGCCATTAATTAATCCCTCCACTCTTTCCGTTAAAAGTGAAAGTAAAAGTAAACATGACCATATAGTTTACTGCACTGTCACAATGTGGTCTTGTATGAAAGATAGGGATTGTGCATTTAAAAGGTTCTATTTTGAGCATTGATTGGGTGGTGAATCTCGGTAGAGGCCCTAATACACTAAAATCCACTCCACGTTTTCTGTCATGCTTTGTGCTAAGAGATCTTGCGGTGTTTCCCATGGAGTCCAGCTTAACGTGCAGAGATCTCACAATGTTTCTCGTGTTACCAACACAGAGAGCGACACTGCTCTGATGACGCGGTAGACGTGTGACAGTGGTCCAGATGAATGGGATGGCCGAAGCAGAGTGTTCAGGCCGATGGTAAACAAACAACCTCGACGGGAGCCTCTATGGATGTAACTTGCATGGGTTCAAAACCTGGTTCAGGAGCGCTGATGACTCTGGCTGGCGATGGTAGAAGGCTTGCTGACCCTGGTGTCCTTCATAACACAACTGCATACGACTGGCCACTCGGATGGACAACTAGATGAAACGTTCAAGACTGATGGTGTCGTCGTATGCTGCGAGCTGCAGCCGCACTCAAGGGATGAGTCATTTCCTATAGGTGGTCAGGAGCGAGCGCTCATTCCACCCACTGGCCGCAGCGAGGGTACAAAACTGAAGTGCATACTCATTGATAGGTTTACTTCTTTGACAGAAGTGATAAAGTTTCTCACCCACTGATGATTCACAGATGGGTCTTCCAAACACCTCCCGGAAATGATCGAGAAAATTCTTCAGAGACTGGGTTACAGTACCGGCCTGGTGCCAGTCTGGTACCAGTCTGACTGGTGAGAGAGCTTGGCAGATCTATCACAATAAAAGCATGTAATGTGATTGTATGCAATATGGGTCATTATAAAAGGCTCTGCATTTACCATTTAGCTTAAATTTGTGTTATTTTGGTTGGAAACTTTTAACAGAATAGGATTACAATGGCAAGTATGACTGCTGTATTAAACTACTCATATATCTCAATATAGAAAGACACTCATACTTTTCTAGTTTGAGAAAATTATAGATTTTTGATTTATTCGATAGCGGTTTTCAAAATTTTTTGATTTTCATCAGATTTCTTGAATCTAAAATTTCTTCGGTAACCCATCTGACACACAGTATGTGTTACATTTAGGATGGAATGATGTTAGTAATTTGAATAAATATAAAGCAAAAACTGCATTTTAAGACATTTTGCAAGATAGTCAAATAGCTGCTCAATAGGAGAAATGGCAACTGCACATATTTATTCCAAAGGTAGAAAATCGTATTAAAATGTAATCTATGCTGTCCATTAAGTACATACATGCCTGTCTCAATGACTGACTCGCTGCCATCAGACAAATGGATTCCTGCTCATGTGAAGGAGTGTGTCAGTCTGAGGCAGGCTGACAGCAGGCTTCTCTTCTGGCAGTTTGGTGGGTCTGCCATTTCCCAGACTGGGCCTGTCAACCTGAGCCACCCACACAGAATTCACTTAATTGCTTTATCACAGCTCTTGTCTGAGGTCAGAAATGGAGTTTTTTCCCCAAGCCAAGAGAGGGAATTATTAAACTGAAGGAATACAGAAAAAAAATGAAAAAATTCAATTTGTGCCAGCGCATGTCAGAAGCATTTACCTTCTTGTCAACAATTTGTTTTTGGCCATTTAAAAAGAGATATTTTAACAGCAAGCTAAAGAGAGAAAGCATTTTTTTTTTCAGGTTTCATGATAAATTTGTGGTCTTTATTAAATTATATTAAAGTGCCATTTCACCTATATATATGTGTGTGTGTGTATGTGTGTGCGTGTTCTGGGGTATCAGGATAAATTAAAACTTCCTTGAAACATTTTACAACAAAAAAGGGGAAATCCTGGACTTATTTTTTCACCAAACAGAAGTTTAAAGTTGTGCTTCCTCACAGTTGCCAAAAGCCTGATTAGTACAGACCCTCCAGCTATTTATTCAGTTCTTACCTTCCTTCCAAAGAGGATTTATCAAAAGAGCTGAAAGCAATCCCCAAGAGAGGTTATTAATTGCTGTAAGATAACTAAAATTCCCACTGAGCAGAAGGTGTGACTTTTTAAACGAGACAGACTTATTTACAGTCCAGGTAATTAAGTGATTATTATCTCAAAGATATGTTTTACCAGCCTTATTGGATTTGCACGTGGTTTAGGGAGTATTGACCAGTTCTGCTGTAAAATGTCATGTTAGTTCTAATTAAAAAGAACCTAGTAGATGCTAGAGAATAACTCCTCATTAGTAATGCTGTCTTGCTTAATCAGGGATGTGTCAGTGGCTCCCAGGGTCTGGTGATGGTCCACACACAGAACCATCTTGATGCTACATGTGATTCATTTTGCAGCTTTGCCAATCCTCTCTGTACGGGCTACATGGATATGTTAGCGGCTGCGTTTCTGGTGCATGTCTGTAATATAGTACTTTCTTAATATAAATGTATACCTTTTTTATGAATATAATTACACATATGAAGACCTTCTATCCGATTTTTAGCATTTATTTATCATTTTCCCATTTCGTATTTGTTATCAGAAGTAAATCCATATTAATTCAATAGACCAATAACATACCATATTATTTTGTCAGTTTGTTGCTTCCATTTTACAAATTAATCCCTTCACTTCCATTATATAGGAAATGCCTCATTGTAACCCAGATTTTGTTTTTTTTTAAGAAAAGGAGAGAAATGGAAATTAATGCCACAAGTTCTGTCGATTGAGCTTTGTATTGAACCCAGAATATTCCTTTAACGAAGACTGTTAAACAATGCTCCTCCAACAAATCTCTGATTTAAAATTGTACCTTTTCAAAAATGTCTTTCCTCAGCTAAAGATTTGGAGTAGGTTTATTTTTAGGTTTAGGGTTGGTGGTTTAAAACCTTAAAAACAAGCTATACTTGATCATATACATTCATAATGTGATTCAGTTTTATACTGAGTTTCAGTAACAATACAATTGACAACTGTCATACAAACATAATGTACCATTAAAAATGTTGGGGTTAGTAAGAAAAGAAATTCAAAAATTATGTTTATACTTTTTTATACATTATATAAGAAGATTAAAGGAGGATTTGCTACATTTAACATAATTACACATATGAAGACCTTCCATCTGATTTTGAGTATTTATTTATCATTTTTTTCATGGCGTATTTGATATCAGAAAGACAATTCAGATTAAATCTTACAGTTTAAATTTTCTGTTCAGTTCTCTAATAAACAGTCCTGAAAGTTTTTGAGTCATGTCTGACCAAGGACAGCACAGACTTTTCCCTGGTGTTTCCATGGTTACAAAATAAATGATCTGTCTGTCTGTCCATCTGTCCATTTCTTTTACTTGCCTGCAATAATAATTTATGCCTTTAAAGAATGTTTGCTTATTTACATCATTAATAATGATGATGGCTTGCAATTGCAAAATAATTTCAAACTGTTGCTCTGTATCTATTTCCTTTGAGAAGGAAATGCCCCCCACGTTCCTCTCTGCACAACAGAAGGTGTTTCCTGAGGATGGTCTGTAATAAAAACTGCCCTGCATCCACTTAGTGAGGTTAATAGCCACACACTGCAGCATAACCTCAGTGTTTGAATTAGTACAGTCTCTCCATCGGCCGCAAACACAGCTCATATAGAGCTTTTCTATAGAAAGACCCAGGAAATGAGATTGGATTTGGCTAAAGCTCAAACGAAGTCCCACCTAAATCCTCAAGGCCCTGCTGAAGTCTCTTCTGGGTAAGCTGGTGTTGGCAGTCTACCAGTCGCCAAAGGAGGGTCTTCCATATATGTACAGCTCCAGTGACAGATGGTGGTGGTGTTGCTTGTTTTTTGGGGGTTTCTTTTCAATAGCTGAGATGACTCTACTAATTGTGAAGAGAAAATTTAAAACAATTATTTACAACTGGCTTTAATAATCAAAGAGTTCCATTAAAAAAAAAACAAGAAAAAAATCATTGTGCGTTATTCAGTGTTGTTATCAATTCATTTTTTAGGTCTATCATTAGGTAAGCTAATGTCACTTATATATTATAATTATAAAAATATCGAAAAATACTGAGAATCTCTGAAATTGCCACATTTATTTTAGGACAGAATGCTTATAATAAACTGAATAAGTGAGAGTAAAAACCACCTTGTTAAGCCTGATGTTTGGGCTAAAGGACCCCCATGAAAAGTTGAAGATACCTGTAGAGCAGTAAATTGTTTTATATTATGCAAAATCGATCTCTTGTGAAGTAATTGTTCATGTTTTCACTTTTAACTGAGATTTAGAATCCTGCCACATAAAACATAGTCCTTGATAACATTGTTTTTTTTCAGAAGGAAATGAATACTTTTGGTCAAGAAGGATGCATTAAATTGATCATAATCGACAGTAAAGACATTAAAAATATTACAAAAGCTTTCTATTTCAAATAAATTATAAAAAAAAATCCTTAATATTTTTGTGGAAATTGTGAACATCACAACTGTTTTTAACATTGATTGAAATGTTTCTTGAGCAGCAAATCAGCATGATTTATGAAGGATCATGTCACTGAAGACTGGAGTAATGATGCTAAAAATACAGCTTTGCATCACAGGGATAAATTACATTTTAAAATATATTAAAATAGAAAATGTGCTAATATTTCACAGTATTACTGCCATTACTTTATGATCAAATCAATTGAGCCTTGGTGATCAAAAGAGAACTTTTGTCAAAAACATTGAAATAATTTTACCTACCCCAAACTTCTGAATGGTAGTGTAAGCATTGTCAATCAACAGTTGACTACCTTTTAGAAGCATCAGAAGTGCAACTATGATGCATTTCAATACTGCTGTGCAGTAGGTTGAAATGAAATGAAATGAAAGAAGAAAAGCCATGCATGACTGAACACCATCACGTTTTGCAGTTAGATAATTTCTCACCAACATCCAAAAACGCTTTCATCTCTTTCTCTTTCCCTTTTGATCATTGCAGGCCCGTTCTTGACGGTTCCTTGGCCCCATTGATTTTGGCTACATCTGGCACTAAGGGTGGCAGGGAGCAAAGGAGCTCATCTGTACCGGTCCGCTCTTTAATTAGAGATTCTCTCTGCCAGTGTTCCTTAGTCTGATGCAACAGGATTTCAAGGAGGTTTTGCTAAGGAAGCTGAAAACCTAATTGCTGTCATGCTCTCACTGTCAGAACTGCCGGAATGAGAAGTGGGGAAAGAGAAGCCCAATTCATCTCTTTTATGTATGACAGTCATAGGACAGGGAAAAATGAGGAGAACAGATGCTAAGAGGTTTGTGAAACATGCTGGGTTTGAGATATCCTACCTGAAGGAATCTCAAGTCCAAAGAAACTCTAGAAATGATCTGAAACGTTAAATGTAGAGGAAGTGACTGTTCTATTGTTGGGTTTATGTTTTTAATACTGTTAAACATAACTGCAGTACTCCATTCAGACAGACATTGTTTCATGTTCTGTGCAGCTCACATAGAAATGTGTGAATAAGATACGGGTGAGACACCACTTGACTAAGGCAGAAGTGGTTTCTCTAATTTACTCTATGGTTAGTCCCCTGTGCATGCCGTCTCTTCAACTCTGACTGTTGAGCCTATCCAGTAATTACAGTTTTAATTGAAACAATTACCTTGATTCAGTAAAGGAGACCTCTAAACCTTGAGGGCCCTCTCTTCACCAATCAAAATTATAGTCACCAAGACAAATAAAGATGTGGATCATATGGATTCCTATCGAAATGACTGTTTCGGCCACAACATTTCATAGAGTCACAGTAAAAGAAAATATATACATTCACTGGCCACTTTATTAGGTACACCTGGCTAGTACCTGGCTAAATCCCCTTTTGCCTTCAGAACTGCCTTAATTCCTTATCACATAAATTCAACAAGGTGCTGGAAACATTCCTCAGAGATTTTGGTCCATATTGAGATTTGTCAGCTGCACATCCATGATGCAAATCTCTGAATCTGAATGTCGTTATTTGAACTACTGTTACCTTTTCTATCAACTCGAACCAGTCTGACCATTCTTCTCTGGCATCAACAAGGCATTTTTGCCCACAGAACTGCCGCTCACTGGATATTTTCTATTTTTTGGACCATTCTCAGTAAACCTTAGGGATGGTAGTGTGTGAAAATCCCAGTAGATCAGCAGCTTCTGAAATTCTCAGACCAGCCCGTCTGGCACCAACATCCATGCCACGGTCAAAGTTGACTTCCATGCCATTCTAATGCTCAGTTTGAACTTCAGCAGATCGTATTGACCATGCCTAAATGTCTACATGCCTAAATTAATTGCATATATAATTAAAAAATTAAGCTATGCGTAAGTAAATACATTTCTTTAGATGCTGTCAATACGTTCATGTTGCATGTTTTAGGGACATTTACTAAACAGGGCACATTAAGAGCGCAATTCCAAAAAAGCCCCAATGGCAGTGGAAAGTTTTGCATGTGATCTACTGACGACGCTCAAATTAAAGAAGACAGATGCAGCCGGATCATTTCCATAATGACCAATGCAATCTACCAGTCAGCGTCTGGTATAAGACATGCGTTTTTGGGCAGTAAATTATGCCGCAAAACACCAGTAAATTGATGAGCGCAAACCTTAGTAAATCACCTTGCTTGATTCATTTAAATACTCTCCTCCCATAAATGCGTCTGAAATGGAAACTCCTACAAATGCATATGCAATAAGGTCAGTCACAAAAATGCCTTTTCAGCGCAAATTTTTCACTGCGTGTCTTTAGTAAATCCTGACAGTAGTTTTTTAATGCCAAAACAGGGTTTGCGCTGGCGCAAGCTGTTAGTAAATCTGGCCCTTAGTGTTTCAGTGTAAATCAAATGGTAAATTTTTCATTACAACTATAAACAGTATTTGATGTTTTCATAGTGGGCAGAGCTACCTGCCAATGATTCTGCAATCTGCTTAGAAACTAGAAAAACAAACGCATTCCTGTTGCTTGCCACTTTTTGTGTTTGCAGTGGTGAAGTTGCTTTACTGCAAATGGTTGTCAGTCTGAGCTGCCTGTTACATCAGAGATATAGCTTGTATTGCTTTTTGCTTTGTTGCCTTGCTCTGGGTTAGTACACAGTGTAAGAGAGAAAGAGTGAGGATGAGGATGGCATACAGTGAACCATCTATTTTTCTCTCATGGAATCAAGCTGTGAGCAATAACCTGAAGTGGAGGATTATCGAGGGGATGACATTCGCCCATTTAAGTAAATACAAACAAACAATGCACACCATTTAAATATTGCTCAGGATAGAATGAAGCCACTGTCAGTGCTAACTGAAAACAAACTGATCAAACAATAAGTGTAGCCCATCGTTCAACTGGAACAAAAGAGCTGTAATACTGATATTGATAAAGATGCAGTTTCTGTTCTGTTCAGTTTCATATTGGTAATTATGAGCACAGAAACGTACACAGTATTCTTAAATTACACAGGAGTTGAAATAGCACGTTTGAATGTTATATGTGTCGATTTACAAACTACAGCCTGTTATTAAAGTCCTTCTACTGTGCAGTGAAATGGAAAAGAACGCTGAGAGGTAAATTCTTACACAAAGTTACAACTCAAATAGTCAAACTCTGATGTTGCTTGCAGTGCAACTAATTAGGACAAATCCTGAAAGAAAACACTATGATTTTAAAATAATAGGATGCCAGGGCTGGTGCTTGATGCTGCTTAAAGTAGAGGTGCTGGAGTGTTTCCCCACCTTGAGATTCATGTAAATTTAGCAGTATATGTCATCCTGATGTGCAGATTGTGTCTTTCAAAACTGTGTCGTGAAGTAATTTGTTGCAGACAAATCACTGCTTAGTAACATATGTCTACATTGCCTACCCTGACACCACAGCCCAATCCCAACAGATTTTGTTTGAACATCATGCTAAGAGCAGGTCCAGCAGGCATTAATGCTGACGGTTGTACATCCTGTCCTTGCTGGTGATTCACTGGCTGTTTTCTAGCTTCTGGTATCATGGGGAGGAAATCAGAGCTGACAACACTTGATGTTGTGAACAGAGGAACTAAATAAAGTGCAGGGTGTCCATTCATTCTGTTCCTGCCAGTGGCACTTCACCATGTCCTTTCACAGTAAGGCTGGCACAGACAGTTATCACATCCAATATGTTTCCCCGTTTAACCCTTGAGCACACAGATATTACCCCTATAAGATTGCTTACAGAATTTAAATTCATTATCTCTTAAATGTCATAGTTGCTCTGACAATTAATTATAAAAAGACAATAGTGTTATACTGATGAATTAGCATACTCAAATATTTGAAGTTGAGAGCAATTAAAATTTCAAGTTCAAGTACAAAAATGCAAGTTCTTCTTACTTAAACGTTATATTTCTTAACTTAAATTTGATGTAATCGATTGCCTCAATTTTTTTGAGGTTTGCAAACTTATTCGGCTTTACAGTAAGCCAATGGAAAACAATCTTATGGGACTCAGTATCAGAAATCATGTTCATGGATAAGCTAATGATTTAAAGTTGTATTGATGTTACTGTGGTATGAAGCAGGGCAGGGCAAAGAGCCAGGGACATTTTACATTACTGTTTTAATTATGCTTATATGCCGCAGTCGGCTGCTGCTGCCCTTTTCTAATGCTCAAAATAATTAATTGGTTTGAGTTGGGTAAACTTCAATCATTCAATCAAATGAATTTTTATGAGTATTTAGGACTTTCTTTTTCTTTCACAAAACTGACAACTGGCAACTGCCAAACCCAGACTCATCTATCGGATTGCCAGACAGAGAAGCGTGATTCGTCACTCCAGATAACATGTCTCCACTGCTCTAGAGTCCAGTGGTGGCATACTTTACACCACTGCATCTGATGCTTTGCATTGCACTTGGTGATGTAAGGCTTGGATGCAGCTGCTCGGCCATGCAAACGCATTCCATGAAGCGCGCACTGTTCTTGAGCTAATCAGAAGGCCACACGAAGTTTGGAGGTCTGTGGCTATTGACTCTGCAGAAAGTTGGCGACTTCTGCGCACTGTGCGCCTCAGCATGCGCTGACCCCGCTCTGTAATTTTACGTGGCTTACCACTTTGTTGCTGTTGTACCCAATTGCTTCCACTTTGTTATAATACCACTAACAGTTGACCGTGGAATATTTAGTAGTGAGGAAATTTCACGAATGGACTGCACAGGTTACAACCTATCACGCTTGAATTCACTGAGCTCCTGAGAGCGACCCATTCTTTCACAAATGTTTGTAGAAGCAGTCTGCATGCCTAGGTGCTTGATTTTATACACCTGTGCCCATGGAAGTGATTTAAACACCTGAACTCAATTATTTGGAGGGGTACGTGTCCCAATACTTTTGACAATATAGTGTATATTGAATGGTGGAGAAAATGCTGTATAATTGTTACTACAGATAATAAAAATAACCCGATAAAGGTATCCAAACAGTTGCTCACCTGTCTAATAAAACATATAATATATTAAAGCGTCTTTGGTGTTTCCAAGGTTTTTACGGAAGTAAAACCGGAAAATAGGGTAATGCGGATATAACGTCATTGACAGGTGACGTAATGACATAGGCCATTACACTAGTTAAAATAGCTGTATTTAAATATTGTTGAAAACATTTAGGATTATAAGTACACAAGTCAAAAAAATATATAACAATTTTGTAGTGGTTTTTGGATGTTTTAATCCAAAAATCCTACATACTGTGCCTTTGAAGTGTTGTATGAAAAGAGTGCTAATATGGTCATGGTGTTTTAGCACCTTATATTTTACTGGACAGCGCATTAAACATTAATCAAGTTGTAAAGTCAAGTTTCTATCAATTGTGAGTCCTGGTAAAAACAAAGTCCTTTCTCTCTTTTAATAATTTTGAAAGAGTTATCCATGCTTTTATCACCACTATGCTTGACTATTGCAATTCTCTCTATTTGGGAATTAGTCAATCTTCTTTAAACCGCCTTCAGATGGTTAAAAATGCAGCTGCCAGAGTGTTAACGGGAGCTTGTAAGCTTGAGCATATCACCCCTGTTCAACATTGGTTGCCTGTACACCACAGAATTGATTTTAAAGTGCTTTTATTGGATTTTTTATCTTTACATGGTTTGGCACCCCAATACCTCTATCACCTGTTGATTGACCATCAACCAGTGAAAGCTCTTAGGTCTAACAATCAGAGGCTCTTAGTGGTCCCTAAAACCAAACTAAAGTCTAGGGACGACCAGGCATTTTCCATAGCCGCTCCAAGACTTTGGAACAGCTTACCTATTCAAGTCAGAACTGGACCCACATTATCTATTTTTAAATCAGAGTTAAAATCATTTTTATTTGATCTGTCTTATAATCTATGAGTTAAGTTAAGTCTCATTCTATGTTTTGTTGTTTACTTGTGGCTTTGCTTTTAATTGTGCTTTATAAATAAATTGAAAATTAACATTCACTACAGCATGATGGCATGTGCGATGTTTATTGATAATGCATCAGAAATGTTGCCATTTAGGATACTCTTGACTGATAGTGCTGACTAGTCTGAGGACAAGCTATGGCATAGAGTCATGCACACAGAGAGGCTTTACAGTGGATGATCAGTCTGCTGAATAAAGCTTCTTGTCTGAGCCTCCTAATCCGTGACCAGTGTTCATACGGTTTCTTTTCTTTGTGCTGTATTGCTTTATGCCTTTTAGATATGGCAAGTAAAAAAAAAAGTTAATCCTTTCCCACAGTCATGCAGTTTTAGTGGTTTTCAACTAGGCATTGCAAACGATCCAGCTTTTAATGGCACAAACTAGTTTCTGCTATGATTACTATACATGAAATCAGATAAAAAAAATGCCTGTGAAAATACTTTCTCTTATTCCAGTTTAATATGCAGAGACAGCTCTCTAATTCAACTAGAATTAAGGTAGATTCCCCAAAAAGTGTAAATACTGACTGACTGTAAATACTGACTGTTCTGTCAAAACATTGCTCAGAGGTGCGTTTCCCGAAAGCATCGTTGGCCAACTATGGCCAACCATTTTCTCCAATGAACATTCACAAACAGCATCGGAAACTTGTGTGGTTGGAACTACAGCTCTTGACCTGTGGCAAAAAGCATAGTTAGTATGACATATAGACTTGAATACTGTAGATCATGCTCTTTGGCACAGTAAGCAATCTAACATGCAGTATATTCTACATCATTCCATTCTCTCTCTCTCTCTCTCTCTCTCTCTCTCTCACACACGCACACACACACACACACACACACACACACACACATTGTATTGTACTGTCTGAAAATCATTATTTTTGCATTTCCATTTGGTGAAGCCAGTGGTACCGTCACTTCACCTTTAGTTTTGCATTTCACTGTTTCTTCTGGTTTTTTTTTTTTCATTTGCCAGTTAATAAGTGTAAAAGGTTACAAGTTACATATAAAACCTTTTAGGCCAGAGCTCTTGTATTCATTTATGCCGTTCAAAAGCAAGACATGATTTATTTATTTAGAAGCTCCATTTGTAGTCATATTGTGCTAATCATACTACGATATCAGAGTGAAACATTTATTTATTTAGAAGCCCCATTTTTAGTTATAATCTGCTAATAATATTGCTATTCGTTATATTATGTTATGTTACGTTACGTTATATTATGCGGGAGCATGATTAGTTAGTTTAGTTTAGTTTATTGTCCTTTCGGAAAATCTTTTTGCATCTGTGGCACCCTTTCAGTCAACAATAGCAGGCATGAACAGGTATGAACAAACATAAACAAATTACGACACAACATTGATCATTACACAATACATACAGGTGCTGGTCATATAATTAGAATATCATCAAAAAGTTTATTTATTTCACTAATTCCATTCAAAAAGTGAAACTTGTATATTATATTCATTCATTACACACAGACTGGTATATTTCAAATGTTTATTTCTTTTAATTTTGATGATTATAACTGACAACTAAGGAAAATCCCAAATTCAGTATCTCCGAAAAAATATTACTTAAGACCAATACAAAGAAAGGATTTTTAGAAATCTTGGCCAACTGAAAAGTATGAACATGAAAAGTATGAGCGTGTACAGCACTCAATACTTAGTTGGGGCTCCTTTTGCCTGAATTACTGCAGCAATGCGGCGTGGCATGGAGTCGATCAGTCTGTGGCACTGCTCAGGTGTTATGAGAGCCCAGGTTGCTCTGATAGTGGCCTTCAGCTCTTCTGCATTGTTGGGTCTGGCATATCGCATTTTCCTCTTCACAATACCACATAGATTTTCTATGGGGTTAAGGTCAGGCGAGTTTGCTGGCCAATTAAGAACAGGGATACCATGGTCCTTAAACCAGGTACTGGTTGCTTTGGCACTGTGTGCCGGTGCCAAGTCCTGTTGGAAAATGAAATCTGCATCTCCATAAAGTTGGTCAGCAGCAGGAAGCATGAAGTGCTCTAAAACTTCCTGGTATACGGCTGCGTTGACCTTGGACCTCAGAAAACACAGTGGACCAACACCAGCAGATGACATGGCACTCCAAACCATCACTGACTGTGGAAACTTTACACTGGACCTCAAGCAACGTGGATTGTGTGCCTCTCCTCTCTTCCTCCAGACTCTGGGACCCTGATTTCCAAAGGAAATGCAAAATTTACTTTCATCAGAGAACATTGGACCACTCAGCAGCAGTCCAGTCCTTTTTGTCTTTAGCCCAGGCGAGACGCTTCTGACGCTGTCTGTAGTTCAAGAGTGGCTTGACACACGGAATGCGACAGCTGAAACCCATGTCTTGCATACATCTGTGCGTAGTGGTTCTTGAAGCACTGACTCCAGCTGCAGTCCACTCTTTGTGAATCCTCTCAAGGATGCGGTTATCCCTATTGCTTGTACACTTTTTTCTACCACATCTTTTCCTTCCCTTCGCCTCTCTATTAATGTGCTTGGACACAGAGCTCTGTGAACAGCCAGCCTCTTTTGCAATGACCTTTTGTGTCTTGCCCTCCTTGTGTCAAAGGTCGTCTTTTGGACAACTGTCAAGTCAACAGTCTTCCCCATGATTGTGTAGCCTACAGAACTAGACTGAGAGACCATTTAAAGGCCTTTGCAGGTGTTTTGAGTTAATTAGCTGATTAGAGTGTGGCACCAGATGTCTTCAATATTGAACCTTTTCACAATATTCTAATTTTCTGAGATACTGAATTTGGGATTTTCCTTAGTTGTCAGTTATAATTATCAAAATTAAAAGAAATAAACATTTGAAATATATCAGTCTGTGTGTAATGAATGATTATAATATACAAGTTTCACTTTTTGAATGGAATTAGTGAAATAAATCAACTTTTTGATGATATTCTAATTATATGACCAGCACCTGTATATAGCCATCCTTAGACACCAACATCCCTCTCACAACAGCAGAATCACCGCCATAGGTTTACAATGACATCACAGGAATTTATTTAACAGAGCTATGCTCGAGAATATGAAGGATCTTGAAGGCATATGGATATGAAGGCAGTCTGTAATAACGGTACCCTATACCTTCGTCCAGATGGTAGCAGCACATATTCACCATACAAAGGGTGTGACTCATCTCAAAGAATTACCTAGCTTTTTCTCACAACTCGAGATTCACATAACGTTGACATACCATATTGTTGTTTACCTGCAACCTTGCTTGCCATATTTACAACCTTATGTAATTTTTTCTTATTTACCACAGACAGTGAGAAATACCAAGCAATAAAACTAAAAGTCAAAATACTCTCCACAAATGAGCGATAGAAAAGAACCAGTATATGTGTATCCACACCAAACTGCCTTTGCAGCTCTTTCTTATAAATGGCTTCTGTATTAACACCTCATGTTAGTTTTAGAAAGCAAGATAGTGCTATACAGTAGAGAGCGAGGATGAACCCCCAGAAATTCCATTTTTGGACACTCTCTCCAGAAAGAGATACTGCATCTGATGACAATAGCAGTTCTCCAGAAAGGTGTCATTTCCTTGTGAGAAAATGAGTGGTGTGTTGTTTTGTTTATGCACCTTGACAACTTGAGTGCTTTTGATGTCACGCCACCCGGATCGTTCGGCTAGGCTCTCTGTCTCTCCTGACCTTCAGCCAGGCAGAAAAGGGTGTGCTTTGGAGTTCACGAGCAATAGCCAACAACCGAGACAGCCCTGGTATTGTACCTGCTCATAGAGCCGTGAAATCGCTTTGCCACTTCTTCTACCTTGTCTTCTGTTCTGTCTTTTCTTCATTTTTTTTCATTCCCTCCTCCCTCAATTTCTCTTCCTTTCTCATATCTTGCTTTCTAAACTCTACCAAGCTGACATCCCAGAACTAAAAAGGGCTAGTTTGCAGAAATCGTGTTCTCTCTCTTTCCCTCCCTCTCTCCCGGTGTCGCTTTATCTCTCTCCTTTCTGTCTGTCTTTGTCGTTCTCCTTTATTCTCCACATCCACTCTTTTTTCTTGTTTCCTTCGAGCTGTAGAAAGTCAGCTTCCAAACTTTGTTTTGTTCTGCTGTGTTATTTTTGCCTCAGTATCTCAGCTGGGAGAATCACCCCTGCCGTGTAATGAGAACGAGGTGAGGGAAACTGGGAGTGTAATTATTTTCATTTGGGTGCCTGTGAGGGGCAGCTACGCATTTGTCTCCCCCTCTCATGTGACAGCATCACTGGGTCCATGCACTAGTTTCTTCAGCAACAGTAACGAGCAAAAATCTCTTGGTATCTCTTCCAGATAGTTTTAAAAAAAGTAAAATAAATAAATAAAGAGCCTTTGTGTTATTTTTATTAGAAAGCACCAGACTGCCAATGCGGGAGAGAGGTGTTGCTGCTGAGAGATGTGAAGGACTGCTGGAAAAAAAGAATGATAGTATGCATCCATCATTCTATCTGTTGTTCCATCATTCTATCCATAGTTCTATCTGTATATATTGTGCTGTGGTTCTATGTACCTGTTGATCGATCAATTTATCTACACTATATTGCCAAAAGTTTTGGGACGTCTGCCTTTACACGCACATGAACATTAATGACATCCCATTCTTCATCCGTAGGGTTTAATATGGAGTTGGCCCACCCTTTCCAGCTATAACAGCTTCAACTCTTCTGGGAAGGCTTTCCACAAGGTTTAAGAGTGTGTTTATGGGAATCTATCTATCTATCTATCTATCTATCTATCTATCTATCTATCTATCTATCTATGAATTTCTTTCAATTTCACTTTAAATTGTAATTATGCATCCTCTTTGCTAAACTCCGTACGCTTCCCTGCCATTGACAGAATTTTCCGGCTTTCCATGTTTTCACTGTTATATGTTAGAGGATAGGGATGTCAATTTACACAAATTCCCATGATCAATCATCATTTAAATTAATGATCAATTAATCGAATGCTATGACACATCTTCTGAAAGAGTATTGATTCTCCTGATCAAAACACATGCAAAGAAAATGCAGAAACAAGCAATATCATATGTAATCAAATGCATATGTAAAATAATGCAATCACCAACATTAAACAGCATATAAATCAAAACTGCCTAATGTTACTGAATGAAATGGTCGAGCTATAGGACTGTGCAAGCATTAGGGGTGTTGATGGACTCGATCTACTCCATCTATGTTTTGATCATCGTTCTGAATCCGATCTGGATGTAGTCTTTGACAAAAATGTGTTTTTCTCAGCTTTTTGCTCATAATATTGCTTTTTTAATGAAATTTACCCACATTCAAGTGTTGATAAAAAAAGAAAGCATGAAGCTAGAATAAAAAGTTTTTCTAGCAGAGGCTCTGTTCTTTCTTTTGATATATTGCATGTTCAGATGTTCATAAAAGAAAATATTCTGGGGGCCATGAAATTTTTGTGCAAATGATCAAAAACGCTGGCGGTGGCTGGCAACTTTTTAAAAAAACACTGGCTGAAAAGAGTTATTCTCAATTCCATTCGGATTTGTTACACTTGTGATGGAGCTGTACATCAGCGAGATCTTGGAGTGAGTCTGTTTATTGATGCTTTGACAATATTGTATGAAAAACTGTCATGCCAATAAAGTACTTTGAAAGCGAGATACAGTAAAAAACGTAAAACTTTTTTAATCTGGGCAAAATCACTTCCTTGAATTAGATTTCTAAACAATCTCTAAAGTTATTTATTTGTTTTTCTATTCTCTCTCTCTCTCTCTCTCTCTCTCTCTCTCTCTCTCTCTCTCTGTGTGTGCAGCTTGACAGCTGAGTGTGTTATTTAGGATATTATATTGTGATAGTGTGCACATATGTATAAAAAGGTGTTCCTAACACTTTATCATGACATGAATCCTCTCTAAAGCACACTCAGTAATTTCAAGTCATGTCAAAAAGGCCAAAGAGCGGCAATCTCCTCTGATGTTGACAATATCCCGCTGCAGTGGTTGTTGTTGTGTCTGAAAAAGGCCTTGGGCCGTTGTTTGATGTATTATCCTCCGTTGGAGATGAAAAACAAGTACTTCCACGCTGTCCATTCCTCTCTGCCATATGGATGGGCTTCTTTGTGGTCAGAGGAGCCTCAGGACAATCTGTAATTAAAATTCCAGCAAACCACGTGGCTCACTGCCTAAAGGTTGATGAAAAATTGATGGGCATGATGTTTGGGATTAAAATGTGTCTTTCCCCTCTTAGACTCTCTTCTCACTCTTCTTGTGCTTCTCTTGCCCTTTTCTGCTGTTTTTTTCTCACCAATCTGTTTTTTCTCTCTTTCTTAGAGTTTGTCAGCTTGTGCGTGACATGAAATATTCATAGCCATTTTGGAGGTAGAGAGCTGGTGTCTGGATGTACAGGCTCTAATTTGTAGTGTGCATGGACTAATGTTAGCCAGTGATAAACTGTAATGGACCCAGACAGCCAGCCGTTACACAGGCAGGGCTGGACTGGTAATCGGGCATACTGGGCATACTGGGCATTTTCCCAGTGGGCCGGCACACTTTAGGGCCGATACAAGGTTATTTTTTATTTTTTTTTGCCACAGACTGGCCCAACATGCAGGGACAGCAGCCCATTGGTTTGTATTCTGAATTGACAAGCTAAGCGAGAGAGACCTCCCCTCCCCTATATTAGGCGTTGTTTTCTTTTTCTTTTTTGTTTTTTGGAGCACATGGGAAACCGCAAAAGGCGAATGTCTGCACAGTGCTGCCACTGACGAATGTGCGCTGCATTTCTGCTGCTCTATGAAGTGATGAACGGCACTTTGACTCTGAATTTTCTTTTATACAGTTGTGTGATATGGGAACATTACAGGGTCTGTGGTGAATCTAGCTGAAAACAACCGCAGCCATGTAAATACATGACGAGGTAAATTGGAAAACGGCAATACACACAACTACAGACTTGTCAAAAGAACCACCACACCTTTATAATAATTTACCTTGCAGCTATTTACAGTGAAGAAATATGATGTTTTGGCAGAAATGTATTTATTAAAAATGTTGCTATTATTACTTACATTAAATATTGTGGGATATAAATCACTTTTATAGAGGCTGTTTTCATATTTTCTACATGTTTACAATATTCAATAGTTTATTATTTTTTTTATTTATTTTAGAAACCATATACCCATGGTAATGAGGAGCATGGTTTTACCTGTGACTACCATGATCTTACAGTTAAATGAAACTGCAGTTAAAATTTCATTAGGGCAATTAAAGGATAATTCAACAATACAGCTTTAAAGCCTAGATCCCATGAAGTAAGGACAACATTTTTTTTTCTTTAAATGTTTTATGAACTTTTTAATAGTTCAATGAGAGCCTCATGAAAGATAGATATCAGTGTTTTACATAAATTAGGTGTTAACTCTTGAAAAATATTATAGTTTTTAAAGGGGTATTTCAACCCAAAATGTCATCATTTACTCACCCTAATGTCATTCTAAACCTGAATGAATTTCTTTCTGTGTAACAAAAGAAAATCATTTGAGTCTGTTTTTTTTGTCCATATAATATTCAATGGTAGCCTAACCAAAATGGTTTGGTTGCCAACATTCTTTAAAATATTCTCTTTTGTGTTTCACAGAAGAGAGAAAGTCATACAGGTTTGGAACGACTTGAGGGAGAGTAAATGATGACAGAATTTAATAGCAATTTAAATTTACTTTAATGCATCCTAGCTCAAAATCAGTTCTTTACTGTCAAGTGCATTTCTGTGTGACAAAAGTGCAATATTAAATGTGTTAACTGCATTTGCAGTAAATTCAATAATATCCATCATTATTTGTCCCTGTCCTAGTATTATTTATTTACTCCAATTTAAGACCCTAACCCCAGCAAAACATTCACATGGGAACTCATGGGCCGGATGGGCTGGGTTTGTCCAGGGCCGAATTTTAGCTCCAGTCCAGTCCTGCACACAGGGCTTCTGAGCAGCTATTGCAGACCGTTAAAAAGCCTGTTATGCCACTGCTAATTCAGCGGAGGGGGAATTCTTGTACAGGCCAGAAGGCTACTTTACCTTCTATGTCATTACCTTGAATAATGCAGGTTGCCAGAATGTTGCAGGCACATCTTGGATAACCTGATGTTTTCGGGGAGAACTTATGCAACATAACAGGAAAGTTCTCAGAGAATGGACATGTGTTTCTCAAAGTGGATTTCTACGCTGCTGTGAAACCTGAAAGAAAGCTGATGAAATTATAGGCACTGACCTACTAAGAGCTACACTACTGAATTCTGTGAGATACATCGCTTGCTGTTTCATGGTTGTAGACATATGATTTTGTGTAAATTTAATACTGTAACTAGCTAGCTTCATGTTCATTTGTATGTATAAATATGACCAGGAAAAAACACTGAATCATTAGTACAGGATGTAATGATAGATCAAACACTTTGGCTACATTTAGCACACACTGTGTCTTTTCTGAATGTGAAAAAAAAGAACGAGAAATAATCACCATACCTGAGAGGCCCTTCTCACTGCTGGAGGAAGTGTGCTATTTGCACCTAATGGCTTGTGTGAGTCAAAAATAGCAAAAGTCATTTGTTGTGAAAGTTTCAGCAGTGGTTCTGAATGTAATCCTCTCTCTCACACACATTGAAAGTGTTAATTATTAAGTTTGTTATTATAAAAATGAAAATAGGTATGACTGGGGCTGATCTCGGAGGAAGGAAACCCATGCATGTGTTCCTGGATCTACATTTTTATTGGTTTCTACAGTAGTACAAGATTCGTATCGACCAATCATTTTTAAGGTTAGTTTCAGGGTTCGCTTAATGGCTGGGGCTTTAAAAACATTCTTATCAAACAATCATTTCCCTCTGATTTTATTAGTTGTTTGGGGTTAGTTATAGAATTTGAACTATGTTTGTTTGATAAGAAATTTTTCAGAATGAATTCATTTATTTAGGATGGATGAATGGATGGATGCCATGGTAACACCACAGTATTTTTGAAATGCCATGTATATACCATGGTACATACCAGTACCATGGTATATCAAAGCATCAGAGCGTCATGATGATCTGAAACCATTACTATACTACCACAGTACTTTTACTGTATAGGTAATTGAGCCAGCAATCTGTCTTTGTGATATTGATCTGGAGTCTTTCTGAGTGAATCTGAGTAATGACTGTTCACTAGCACACTATGATCAGGAGGAAAGCCCATTAATACTGGAGCTCATATGTTCATTAGATGCTCCACACTATGGTGGACCCATCTGTTTTCAGGTCCATGCCAAACTGAGAAATGATCCTTTATCCTAGACATGTAGAAAATGAGGGAGTAGGAAACATTTTACCCACACAACAAATGATATGGGCTGCACCTGAACACTCAGGATTAGAAATGATTCTCACTCAGATGGTTGGATTTTAGTCTGGAGGTTCATTATTATGATGGGAAGAAAGTTAAATCAGTGATTATGAACAGTTAAAACAGTTATTTATGAACTATATTGTTTCTGTATGTCTGAGAATTTATTTATCCATATTCTCTATCTTTCAGTAATTTGCACAAACATTTTTCTATTTCTAAGTAGTAATGTGAATGAAAAACAGCTCGCATTGAAATGTTTTTGGTCACTTTATCGATTCATACATTGGTCTGCATGGCCCTTTAGACCAGCTACAGTAAAGCCAATAGTTACATGCTTTCCACAGCAGATTGTTCTCAAACATCTTCTCTCCTGTTTTGGCAGCTGCAGTATCTTGTTTGTGGGATTCAGGTGTTCTTATTAAATGATTGAACTAATTCTGTCAGTTGTCTTCTTGCCTGGGGGACCCTTGAGGGGTAAGTTAAGTCGTCCTGATTTTTCTTCTTTGATTACTTGCTTACTTCATTTTCAAGTCTTTGACAACTCTCCACCGTCATGAGGAATCCGGTAGGAGTTGCTTTCTCAGCACTTTTCTCATATTCCCCAGTGATCTCCTCCAATCTCTTTATTCAGCTCTTGTAAGAGTTACAGCAACACTTTACCTTCTGTGGCCACTATTCCCTTAGGTGAGACAGTAGGAGGTATTATTGTTCTCATTTAAATACATCTGACCAAATAGAAAGAAACAGGCAGAGTTTGGGGGTGAGCAGGAAATGTTTTTGAGCGTGTGAATAATACAAATGAAATGCATGATTTATTATTTTTTTATTGTGCGTAAAATGGTGTAGTTTTGACTGGATTAATATCTGATCTTAAAACACTGGAATCTTGCATTGTATATTTTGCCTTTTAATAATAATAATAATAATAATAATTATTATTATTATTATTACTACTACTACTACTACTTGTTGATGTTGTTTACATTATGATAATAATAATAATAATTATTATTATTACTACTATTATTTGTTTACATAATAATAATAATAATAATAATAATAATAATAATGTTATATATAGTTTGCAAATGTACAATTATTATTTCAAAATAAAATAAATGGTTTTACGTAATAATAATAATAATAATAATAATAATAATTATTATTATTATTATAAGAAATTTAGTTATAAATCATATTTGTAATACATATGATATGTATTTTCTTTTATTTAAATTGTATTAACTTGAGTTAATGCTAATGTTGGTCGCTATGATTTTACTTTATGGTTAAGACCATAAATTATGATGTTTTCTTTGTGGTATTTAATATGGACTACTAATATTATTGTTGAATGCCTCGCTAACTTTGTACTGTAGATAACTACTTTAATTTATGAACTAGTTTAATTTATGTAAAGGAGTTGACGGCTACAGTAGCTTTAATTTCAAAGTCAATTTCGGTGCTTCTGTGCAATAACATTAGAATGTACAGTAAACATTGGAAATAAATTGCTAGCTTTTAAATGCATTGCATGTTCTCTACCTTTCTGCCACCCCATCTGATAAGTGATGCCAGCTTAAGGCATCACGATCAAGGAAAATATGTGACAATTGTGTGTTACACATATTCTGTGGGACTGTGTTCTGTTTGGTTCCGTTATGGATGACAGTATAGTATCAGCATAGGCTGCAGCTGTGCTCCCAGACAAATTCAAATTCCATTGAGGTCCACCATGAATCAGGTTCATGTCGTCGTCCCCCCACACTCTGATGGCACAACAAGCCTTCTCAAAGGGATTGGCTCAGATAAAGTAGGTAAGGTCCATGGAGGATACATACATCTGATAATGATGTTGATCCTCACGCCTACGGAACTGCTGCACCAGTGCTGCTTCATGATCACACCGCCTAATACATGTGTTCAGGCAGAAGAAGAGCAAGAACAAGGCCAGCAAATTCAGAGAACATGCTTGTTTGCAAATACATAACAGCTTTATTCCAATCTCAAAGTGAATCTCACTGAATCTCACTCAGAAGAAAAAAAAAACATATCTGACTCACTATATTAAGTATTGATAAAATATCTGAGTCTTAGAAATGACAGGAAAGTTTCCCGTTTCTGCTAGACTGAAGTATGTTTTTGGTAATCTGACCACATCTTCAGTGTGTAAGACAGCTGTGGGTAAACAGTTACACTGGGAGGATCGATGTGGGTTAGATTTGATAGATGTTCACATTCTCAGCCTGTGTGAACTTTAAAATGATAACAGCTGAAGCCTTCAGCTGACATGATGGGAAACCATCTGAATTATTTGGATGTAGCGCAAATGTTGTAGCTGCCATATTTAATACTTATCAGTTACATTGCTATGAATATACATACAAGTCTATTCAGTAACTTTATTTATACTGCCTGGCAAAGTGTTTCAAATGTCCAGCATAAAAAAGGTTAATAAATACTTAAGAAAAAATTAATACTGAATCGAACTGCATAAGGACACTAATTGTCTTATGTTGATCTGCTTTTGAAAATCATGCAAAGCAAATTAATTTTGAAATAGTTATAAAATGGAATTGAATCAACACTGAGCTAAATGAGTAATGAGCTAGATGAATAATGACGCTATTATCTTCTGTAGAGCTGAAGCTGAATTGAATTTGTTTTATAATTGAACTTTGCAAAATTGACGGTGTTACTGAACAAAATTGGGCTCAATAATGGAACTATTGTCTTCTGTAGAGCTGCTGTACAGCTTAAATTGATTTAATTCATAACTGATGAATTTTCCAACATTAACACTGTTATAAATGCAGTGAGTGGTTTGGAACAGACCTTAGAAGCATTTCTGGTAATTAGTTACAAATCCACTGAGAAATATGAAGGCCAGTTATTATATTCTGTACTGTAATTGATGTAATTTCCTATAATATATCATCCCTTTCATTTTGAGAACTGAAGTTTTATTCTTTGTATTAATCAGTAAATAATCAGTGTTCTGCATGTTTCTGTAGCTATAGAGCTAAATAAAAATATCTGGACTGATTCACATCGAAAGCACAATTAATATTTAGCATTGTAGAGCGATTTAACAGGCCTCACTTCATCATTAATGGAGCTGAGACAGGACAACTGACTGTTTAGCAATCTGTGTAATTTCATTCAAATTCAGCTGCCCTCCATTGTCTTCAAGCACTTGGCATTTTGTGATCCCACTATAGATAAATTAAGAAGCATGTGTTTTTGATATTGCTAAGCTTCTGTTCAATTACATAACCAACTTAAACAGAGTGTTGTCATCTGTGCGGTATTTGTTTTAGATTAGTCTTGAGGCAGGATTATTTTGCTCTTAAGCTCACAGCAGAGTTGAAGATCCACGCAGATGAAGACGTTCATCCCTCAGCATTCCTCTTTCCCCTGTTGCATGCAAGCACTTCTGAAGCCCGTCTCCAACAGTGCGCCATCATTAGCATAATAACCCCCATCATCTGAATAAAGCAGCAACTGAATTGTGGGTAATCTTCAAAGGAGAGATCAAGCTTTGAAGGTAGCTGTGGTGGCTTCAAACACTGTAAACATGCTGATCCCTATGGGCAACCATGGGCAACCATGATATTTGGTATGGCACGTCAAGATTTTAGGGATTGATTGATTGTGATGTAGTTTCATTTGGTTGGTTTTATGGTGACAGCATTAATATCCAACAGGAGGCTATTTTATACTGTTCTATTTCTATTTATTGTCATAATTTGTTTTTCTATCTACCTTTTAATACTAAGATGATAATGACTTTATTCTGATTATGTTAAGGCATCTTTAACATAAAGCAAAGTCAGAGTTGATGATGTAAGATAATGAAAAAAATTGACTTGGACGCATTTATTCATTTTCCAAATCTCTCTCTCTCTCTCTCTCTCTCTCTCTCTCTCTCTCTCTCTCTCTCTCTATATATATATATATATATATATATACAAAAATACATTTTTATTCATTTAAATGAATAATGTACATTAATACATTAATTTTTGTATTAAATTGTATTATTTAATATTTGTTTTGTAGTTATAAAAATAATAATAATAATAATAATAAAGTAATAATAAAGTAATTATTTTAGAGAAATGCTTTATTATGTTATATATTTTTTTTTTTTTGCCATCACTTTAAGACAACAATGATTGTTGTGTTTGGCCTTAATAACAACACAAAATGCACATGGCTGTGTGCAATCCCGTAAACTCCACAGTTGTCAGTCATCAGTCTGATAGAGCTCAAAATGTGAATTTAGTGAGCATGTGTTTCATGATGATTTTCTCAGGACATGTGAAGCTCAGTTACAGCAGGTGTTTATTAGGCCTCGTCTCTGACTGACAGATTAAAAGAGATCCACATATAAATCCCCACACAATTTCCACAGCACCATGGAAAAGCTCCAAAACAATCAATTTATGCAGCATTCTGCAGTTTGTTGATTTGTAGGAAGAGGATTAAAAGGTACTTTGAGCAGCGAACACAAAGATTGTGATAAAGCCGGAAGGCACTTTTAATCAAGCCAGGCTTCCTGAAGTATACAGAAGGCGAAGTCTGGAAACTTTGGAAAGTACTGCCTGCCATTTTAAGAGAAGGACTGGTACAGTGATTGCTTCTCAGTGGTGTTTGTTTCCCTCTGATGCTCTGCATATTTATGAGACCCACGCAGACTATGAAGACCTTTTATTATTTATTTCATATTAAATGCTTGAATGCAATCACAAGCATTTGGATTGGAGAAAGAAATCTCGTCAAGGCTGCAATTATTTGATAAAAAATATGGATATAGATTATTTTAATAATAATATGGATTACTAGTGACTGTATTGTTTGGAGTACTCAATTAAATCTTATTCTACTCCTGCTGAACTCAATTCACTGTCAATTGAATCTAACTATCATCATACACAATCAAGAGGAAGGGGTGCCCTGCAGACTCAGACGACATCCCTTTAAACCTCCACTACTTTTTTTAATTGAAAAATGAGACTTTCTACATTCTAAATGTTTTACAGATGCATTGTTCAGGAAGGCATGTGTTTTTGCTTTGACTGAGTCCTGGCTGGATGAGTCTGTCTCGGACACTGAAGTCAGCTTAGATGGCTTTCGGATTATACGGGCAGTCAGAACCAGCAACTCAGGAAAAGTGCGTGGTGGTGTGTATGTAAATCAATTCTCGCTGGTGTACTAATATTAAGGTACATGGGAGGATTTGTAATCAAGACTTGGAGTTGCTCACACTGTCCACCCATGCCTTTTCATCTCCCGAGCGAGTTTTCAATGGTTGTGTTTAGTTCATCAAGGTAGCAGCTGAGCATATACACGCATAACACACAGGCTATGCTCAGAAATATCTGGATGTGTTTATCCTTGGTTATTTTATCAGTTGTCGGCTTGATCACACTCTGCCCGCTTTTAATCAATATGTGGATGCAACAACAAGATTTGATAAAACTCTAGATCTGTGCTATGGCAATATTTCGGAAGCCTACAAAGCTAAAGTTTTGCCACCATTAGGATTAGCGGACCATAATGTTATTCATTTACTTCCTGTTTACAAATAGCGCTTGAAACAACAGAGACCGGTGATACATAGTGCTCCCCAATGGTCGGAGGAAGCAATTGCACGTCTCCAAGATTGCTTTGCGTGCACGGATTGGGAGGTTTTTGAGGGAGAGATTGATGAGCAGATTCTGGTTATTACTGATTACATCAAATTCTGTATGGATGATTTGATACCTGTAACAACTATTAGAGAATATCCAAACTCAAAACCCTGGATTAATTCACAAATTAAATTCTCTTTAACAAGATTTATAAATCGGTCTCATATTTATAAACCGGGAGATTTAAAATGAAATTTGTATGGCCTAAATGAACTATAAAAATAAACTGGAGCAGGAATTTGCAAGCATGAATACTAAACAGGTTTTTCAGCGAGTCAGGACTCTCACTGGACAAGCTATTAAAGACACTAATTGTGTATTTTTGCCAACAATTTTTGCCAACAATTTTTGCCCATTTTGATATCTCTGATTTTTCAGCAGAGTGTGAGAGCCTTTTGGATTCTGGGCCTTTTCAAAAGTTGGATTATGAGTACCTCCTAACCAAGCAGGATGTTTATTTCCAATTTATTAAGTGTAAACTGAACAAGGCTCCTGAGCTGGATGGAATTCACGTCAGGTCTTGAAAAATTGCACCCTGGAACTAACTCCCATCCTTCACTCTCTATTTATCCAATCGCACTGTACTTCGGAAACTCCAGTTATATGGAAAACATCAATTGTGATTCCTGTTCCTAAGACATTACAGGCCTATATAACTAACCTCTATTATAATTAAATGTTTCGAGAAACTGGTACAAAATATCATCCTTCCGTATGTTTGTCTGTATGTTACCTTTTTAGATCCATTTTAATTTGCATATAAGCAGAAGAGAGGTACAGATGATGCAAGGGCTTGTCTTTTGCATTGTTTATTATAACATCTGGACATTCTGGACACAGAAATTATGCTAGACTTCTCTTTTTATTGACATTAGTTCTGCCTTCAATGCAATTCAGCATCATCAGGTAATCAAGAAATTGCAGCATCTACAAGTTCCATCACCATTAATACACTGGGTCCATAACTTTCTTTCTAATAGAATACAAGCGGTAAGGGTTGATAATTCAGTATCGCCCAGCATTGTTCTCAACACCGGAACCCCACAAGGGTGTGTACTTAGTCCATTTCTCTATACAAATAACTTTCGGAGTCCACTTACCACTACTAATTATTTTAAATATGCGGATGATACAGCTCTTCTTGCATTGCTTAATAATAAGGACAATTACTCCTTTTCGCCTATAACACTCTGTAACCTTTTTTGTACATGGTGTGATGACAAATTTCTCCACCTTAACATCTCAAAAACTAAGGAATTGCTTTTTAATTCCTCCAAATTGCTGATCCACCATTCTGGTATTACCATCAAAGGAGGTTGACATGGAGTACTTTAACTTCATGCAGCATACTTTAGGTGTTTATAAGCATTGTCAACAGAGACCAACAGTTATCTGTAAATTAAAACACCTGTCTGTTCAACCTCATCTTCTTCTGTATCGTTGTATTATTGAACCAGTTCTTCTGTATGGTGCCATCTGTTTTTTTTTTTTTATATGCTCTCAGTCACTAATATGAACAAACTTGTAAAGATAACAGCCAGCAAAATTATTGGTGTTTCAACTTCCAGTTTATCTGACTGTGTTAAGTCATCCACGATCCATAAAGTTTTGACAATTATACATGATTCTGATCATCCACTTCATCAATATTTTATCACGGATTTTATCCCGGACGTTAACACAGGCCAGAGATGGGACACGCTGAAGACGGACGCAAAGAGGAGAGTGCAGACGCGTGGCAGAGAAAATACCAGACAGTGTCTGGGACGCATTCCAGACGAAACTGGACAAATATAAATGCATCTGGTTGTTGAAACCACATATGTAAATGTTACTCCTCCCAACAATGCTAATAAATAAATGTGTGAGAGCGTGTTATGGGCTATATGTCGTGTTATATGATAGCGCTACTGCAGCACACATCGCCGCAGACGAGCAGATGAATATCTGTGAATATTCAGCAAACTGCCGCAAATGAAAGTGAAAGTTGCAGATGCTCAATACACAATCATCATCATTAAAAGTAAAGAAACTAAATTATCTTACCAGTGCTTATGCCACTCTCTCTCCTATTGCCGTCTTTGATTTTGAAATAAGCTGTTGATTAATAAAATGCAGCTCATGTTGATTTCGGTGACGTGAACTTCATTAAAAATCATATAGCGCGGGAATTGAAGATCGGATTTATATCCATTGACACATTTATATGACCAAGTGTAAATGGAATCGTTCTGATAAATCAGATAGATATCTGATCTCTAAAAACGCATGAAGTAGACCAGGTATATTAATAGGTCCAGCAAGATCACTGATGCTCGATGCTTGAAATATAGGAAGAAAAATATAAATATTGAATTGAGGAGGGGAGTTACATGAATGTATCTCTGAACAAAACTGACTGTCTTCAGAAAAGTTTTGATGGCATTTTTACAGCGGTACCCAAATAAACGCTTCCATGTGCACCACCTACTGTCAGAGAGTAAATTTGCATTTTTATTCAGTCAATCTGTTTTTGTTTTGTGCAGGTGTCTTATGTAACAATTTCACAAAGCTAAAGTCAGACCATTCTGTATTTGCTCTAAGATGAAAATTTGCTCTAAGATGAAAATATGAAATTATGCAATTTAATTTAAATTTAAATTAAAAAACAACTGCTCATGCTACATGTGTGTATCTTTGTTTGGATCGTGATTAAAATGCAGTGGATGCCTATTCATTTCAAATGGCAAATTTTTTAAGGCCATGCAGTTTGGCCTGTTATAGAGCAAATAAACAACAAATAAATTTGCTTAAAGAAAAACAATTGGTATCGGACTAACTCTAAATCTATAGGTAGATCTTGCCTTTCATCAAGGCCGAGGTCAGGGATCTTTGGCTTAAAAAAGGTTGGTGACCACTGACATAGAGAATCCGCCACTGGTGTGCTATGCCTTTGTCACTGTTTGTAATTTGTGTTTATTACTGTATACTTGTGTATAAGCCTGAATGTTCTATGTGTCTTTGTTATGCACCACTGTGGAAAATAATTTCCTCTTTGAGGACAAATAAATACATCTATATATGTTTGAGTTTGATGACATTGGATTGTTGTTGAAGTATCCTCAACAACAAACCAACACATAAGAACAGAACATATGGCAGGAAAATGTAAGGATGTTCTGTTATATATTTGTGGCCTTCCACTGAAAAAGACTGCATTGTGTTTTGTTTCCACATGCAGTCTGAAAGGGGACATAATCACAAACAGGAAGTCAGGAGAGCCGTCTCTATGCATAATTCAGCCTCACTGTGTCAGCAAGTGCATAAAAGCCTTTGAAGGGCTGAAAAGGCACTTGTACTCCAGTGTAAGCTCTATTCACAATAATGCATAGTTTCTGGCTTGAGGAAGGTGCACAACTAAATGCTTGTCATAAACAACTCTGGCATTCACAAAGTGATCCAGGCACGAAGCAAGGCGTTGCTGTTTGTCAGATCCGTGCTACTGCAGGATGCAGTGAATGCATCACACTGGTGTGACTCTCTGGAAACTGCAGCTATTTGTCCTGGTTTACTATAAACACAAGGTTTTGATAATCGTTCAAGGATGTGGAGTTTTTGAGACTGGCCTCCTGGATCTCAAAGCTGTCTGACACAGGGTAGAGTGTGATAGAGTTTTTTCTGTGTTTTACTACATGACAGATCAAAAGAACAGCCGCTTTGATGCAGGTCTTTGCTAGAGGTTGCATAGAGGGTGGAGGTGATTTCTCTCTAGACCCGGACTAATCTCTGATTTTCAATTTGATCTAGACAGGCAAACCTGCTATACAAAAGTAGTCTCAGATGAACAAGATGAAAGTTCAGAACCTAGTACTAGAGTAGCTAGTAGAAGTGTTAAGTTCTTACAAAGGTTCTATATGTGCAGAGACCCTCTGATAGTTCTGTTGAAATCACAAAACAAAATGCACACAAACATGTCTTGATATACAATCACTGATGAACATCTTTGGTTTTAATGAAAAAGAAAAAAAAAAAAAAAAAACGATATGAGGCGGAATAGAACCCAAAACCTCTGGCACGCTTAACAAAAGTTCTACCAGACCTTTAGAGTTCACAAACACCTGTGGCAGATCTATGTATTTATTCACTAACGTGAAGAATCTCGGGACTAACAACATATTGTATTGTATTAAAGTATGTAAGGATGTATCTATCACATTAAACATGAGTTCTATGTTGATAAATTAAACTCAATGAACTATTAAAATTGATTTCTGGACATCCTAATGTTATTTTTGACCATCCTAATGGACATCCTGTGATTATGTAATCTGATCTGTATGCCTTATCACTAGGTGGTGATAGTTGAGCTAAAAAAAAAGCAAGGAAAGTGAAATGGAAGAAGAGCAGTATTTAATAGTGACGACATCAGAGACTCTCTAGAGGGAGGTGGTAATTGGCTGTTTCATTGTAGGGGTGTAACTTGTAGTAGGGGGAGCAATTTGTAGGGGTGTGGTTTGCAGTACTGTGCGATGCAGTCAGACACACTTGGCAATTTGGTTAATAAAACAAATTATTGTGTCATTTTTTGCCTTTTCTTATTGTTATTATTATTATTTTTACATTAGCCTACATTAATGTAAATATTCATACATTAAACAATGAACCCTTTTAAAATTAATCTGTAAAAAAAAATTATATAATATATATATACACTCACCTAAAGGATTATTAGGAACACCATACTAATACTGTGTTTGACCCCCTTTCGCCTTCAGAACTGCCTTAATTCTACGTGGCATTGATTCAACAAGGTGCTGAAAGCATTCTTTAGAAATGTTGGCCCATATTGATAGGATAGCATCTTGCAGTTGATGGAGATTTGTGGGATGCACATCCAGGGCACGAAGCTCCCATTCCACCACATCCCAAAGATGCTCTATTGGGTTGAGATCTGGTGACTGTGGGGGCCATTTTAGTACAGTGAACTCATTGTCATGTTCAAGAAACCAATTTGAAATGATTCAAGCTTTGTGACATGGTGCATTATCCTGCTGGAAGTAGCCATCAGAGGATGGGTACATGGTGGTCATAAAGGGATGGACATGGTCAGAAACAATGCTCAGGTAGGCCGTGGCATTTAAACGATGCCCAATTGGCACTAAGGGGCCTAAAGTGTGCCAAGAAAACATCCCCCACACCATTACACCACCACCACCAGCCTGCACAGTGGTAACAAGGCATGATGGATCCATGTTCTCATTCTGTTTACGCCAAATTCTGACTCTACCATCTGAATGTCTCAACAGAAATCGAGACTCATCAGACCAGGCAACATTTTTCCAGTCTTCAACTGTCCAATTTTGGTGAGCTCGTGCAAATTGTAGCCTCTTTTTCCTATTTGTAGTGGAGATGAGTGGTACCCGGTGGGGTCTTCTGCTGTTGTAGCCCATCCGCCTCAAGGTTGTGCGTGTTGTGGCTTCACAAATGCTTTGCTGCATACCTCGGTTTTAACGAGTGGTTATTTCAGTCAAAGTTGCTCTTCTATCAGCTTGAATCAGTCGGCCCATTCTCCTCTGACCTTTAGCATCAACAAGGCATTTTCGCCCACAGGACTGCTGCATACTGGATGTTTTTCCCTTTTCACACCATTCTTTGTAAACTCTAGAAATGGTTGTGCGTGAAAATCCCAGTAACTGAGCAGATTGTCTGGCACCAACAACCATGTTACGCTCAAAATTGCTTAAACCACCTTTCTTTCCCATTCTGACATTCAGTTTGGAGTTCAGGAGATTGTCTTGACCAGGACCACACCCCTAAATGCATTGAAGCAACTGCCATGTGATTGGTTGATTAGATAATTGCATTAATGAGAAATTGAACAGGTGTTCCTAATAATCCTTTAGGTGAGTGTATATATATATATATATATATATATATATATATATATATATATATATATATATATATTATAACAGTCTCATTGATTACAGTCATTCTGTAGTTATATAGGTTTATAGGCAGGAAAGAACCACAGTTCACAAATATATTCAGCCTCTGGCTGCCCAGGGGATGTGCCATTTGAAGCTTGCCTTGCTGGGTGTTCAGAACAGCCCAGGACTTATTAAAGCATTCAGCTGCGGGTGTCAAGCCAGCATCATAACATCTGCTTAGACCCTGCCCTCAGCAAAGGTCACCAACACAAATCTGTGACTAATCTTCAAATGCTTCACTACAGTGTAGCCTGATCAACTTCAAACCATACATGCTGCACATAGTTGTTGTTGCTGTTGTTGTTGTTGTTGTTTTTTTTCAATGAAAGGGTATTCATTTTGACAAATGCTTGATGACATGTTGGTCAATGACTTGAAGTCATGGTTAAGAGGCAGAATGTATTCAGTGAAGCCTGTCAAACGTGACTGTACTGCTGCCCCACAAATGTAAAGTTGCTTTGTTACTGCCTGCTGTATTTGCTTAATGATTTAGTTCTATCAGTGTCATCTAAAATGAATCAATGTGACATCTTTATTAGATATTATGAAGCTATACTATGACGCTACTATAATGATGACGCTATTATGACGGTGATCAGACGGTTTTTAATTTTATAGCATTTTAAATTAATAGCATTCAAATTATTTTGTGTATTATAAATGCAAAGTACATTTATGTTATAAATGTTTTTTGAAAGTTGTTTCTGAGCTGAATCAAGGCTGCTATAAAAAGGCTGAGTTACTTAAAGATTAGTTTACTGTATCATGATGTAACCATGTGTACGAGGTACTTTAGGTGGCTTTTAGCCTCTACTTTTAAAGATGACTTTTTGACCAGGATCCGGAGGCTGAAGGTTAACTCAGGGAGCATTTTGTGCTGCCTTTTCAAATCTTTTGTCATTTGCTATTACTGTGTAGCCTTTATTACATTACATAAGCACCATTAAATGGCACCTTTAACTATTGGGAAGGTTTTAAAAAAGCTGCATCACTTACTAGTATAGTGATATTGGAACATTTTTACTATACTGTGAAATGTTCAATTTTTCTATTTTCAAATTATTTTAAAGCACAACAATGTAGACCAATATAAGACCAAATATAAAACTATCAATTATGGTTATTTGTGAAAACATATGCTTATGAAATCATGTAATACTGACATTGCACATTGTACAACTGCATGTTATTTTCAAATATTAAGCAGTAACTTATTATTTTACAAGTTACATTTCCAATGCTTTAGAAGACAAAACAAACAGTATAGTCTGAGGTGTTAATGAATATATTTGTAAGGAATCAGTTGCATCTTCTGTCTCTGGAGTACCTGCTATATAGCAGGAAGGGTGATAACAGTGTTTATGCCTTGCGGTCTAGAGCACAGTTTAGGATAAACCCTGTGGCAACAGGCATCTTCTTTCCTGAAGTGTTCACATCCCCTGCCACTTCGCATTAAAAACAGGTATTTACAACTAGATGTGCTTCTTACACTGTAAAAAATGTTATGTGCTATTTACTTTAAAAAAAAAAATATGGCAACTATATTACACATAATATTTTGAGTAGTTTTTAAGAGTTGATTTCTTTAATGCAATCTACCTGAATAAATCATGTAAAATCTCCTAAATTCTTTAATCTATGAAACAATTCATTTAGTGAAATTAGCTTTTTTATTTCAAGTTGAAAAAAAAAAATGAATTGAATTGAATGAATGGAAATGTTTATATTTGACTTTCAGTTACGTTATACAATTAATAGACTGTATGCTGCTAGCACAGCACAAGTAGGAACAAACTTGTTACTGCATTGGCATTAGCAAAATTAATACTCATTGAACAAAGCAACATACTTTATAAAATTAGTATATGCAGTTATCCACAACCTAACCATAAGCTCTACTCTTCTACACAATGGTAACGGTCAAAACTTCAACATAACATTAACTCTTTCAAATGTCAAACATAACTGAACATTAAACATTAACAGATGTTTCCCTTCACTCAAAAATACATAAAATAACACTTAATTTCAATATTAACTCTACATTTCCAGCCATATGCAACAATGGTTTCTCTAAATAAAACTGCATAATTGAGCTAATTCTCTTAAAATAAATAGGTAGCCTTTTTTCCTTATTTTTATCAGCTTAATCGGTTCCTTAATTCAAGCCTCAAAATAGCTTACATTTTCTTTAAAAAAATGTGAAAAATTACCTCTTGTTTTTATTAGTGAAATGTTCTCAACATTTTCTATACAACACTGAACCACAATTTACACACTATTTTTAATTATCACCTTAATTTATTTTGTGAAAATTACAAGACCCATGATTCATTTTTTACAGCGTACCTACAGTTAAATGTCATGCCTCTCAGGACTGGTGGTGTTATGGCTTACCTGAGAATGACTGACTTCAGTAGTTACTTGTACAGACTGCAAACAGGGTGATGTAAACCATTCGAGTGTTTAGAGTCTGCCTTCTTTCTTTGTGCACAAAATAAAAAAAAATTGTGCATTCAAAACACAACTGTATGACTCCAGAAGTTCAAATTTAATACAAAATCTCCACAGAGGAAGAATTTTTTGAAATGGAGAAAATAAATGGAAAACAATAATTTTCAATGACAAGGCTACTGTGGTAAAACACAGTACAGTCCTTACCTAATAAGAACCATAAGATGGTGGCCACCAGAAGGCCCCATACCAGGGGTTGGTAATAATAACTTTGATAAATTTTGCTTGTGACAGTTGCGTGTGTTAGAAAATTAAGAGGCGGCACTATCAATCTGGTGCAGAGAAGAGGAAAAATAGGAAAGAAAGTGAGCAAGATAAAGGTAAGCGGTGAATTTTGAAAACATACTGTTGACATGCCGGCTGCTGCATCATTATTATATTGCAGTGATGAACATGCACAGTATTGTTATCGTGGGCATGATAACACATGGATAATTCTAGATACTTTATAATCCTAATTGTGTACATTAGCTTCTTTTCCATTGGCCAGTTACATTTTACAACACTGAATCCCTAGTGCATTTGAAATACATTACATATTTTTAGTATACTCAATTGGTATACTTAAATTTTGCTAAATTGGAACAAGTAATTTTGTATTTAATGCACTTTAGTTATCCATAAATAGTGCTGAGGTCCAACTAAATATATACTTAAGTATTTGATTGTGCTAAAGTGAAACTATTGCAAGTATACTTTAGGTGTACTTTAAATATCTTGTATTTAAATTATACAGTGATCATACTATCCTTAGTAATAGTGATATTAAACACTTTTTAGGCTTAATATTAAGAAATATGCATTGTGCAATAAAGAAGAACTCCAAATAAAGTTTAATTATAATATTTATATCAGTAAGTCTCAAGCGACATGTCAGTAAATATATGAATGGGTTTGTAGTAGTTTGTAGTTTTCTCACTGTCACGCACCTAACTTGGAAAGTCTTAAGAAAGTCCAAAGTAACTAAAACTCATAATCACGAGTTGTGCTGATATTCATGTGCATTTTAACTCATAAATACATTCTTTCTGACTTGACTTGAAAACACCATAACTGCCAAAGCTAAACCTTGACACCTATTGGCCTGCCCCAAGTTGACACGTCAGACCGCTATGCTTGATCTATGTTTCGAACATGCCATAAAGCCAGTGCCATCACACTCACCAACAAACGGTTTTGCTGTAATTGCTAAATAACCGAACTCACTAGAGTGCACACTGTTGGGAATGTTGCAGATTTTGAGAATGATGAAATTATTTTTAGATGATGCTATGTAATTTTTTTTAGATGGGGCTTTCTTTTTGTGCAAACCAATAGAAATGTGAGGTATGAACTGAAACATCTAGTTTGTTCTGCTAACAGGTGCTGTAAGGGCAGAATTTCCACATCTTTTGCCTACAGCGCAAATGTAACAATGAGCAATTTGCAAATAAAATACTTTAATTTGTTAAATATTTAAGTACCACTTCAGTAATTTTTGTTAAATCCTCTGTTGACCTGTTATGATTAAATGTACAATTCAACGAACTGTATTTGATTTCTACTTAAGTATAAAAACAGTATAGGCCTATTTTGAGTTAAGTTTTATAATTATGACCTTTACCTTTTCAATAATTTGCCCACACTTTTAATATCAGGTAGGCTATTGTTTAATTAAATTCTAATTTATTTATAGCACTTTCCACAATTTTGCATGGTTGCAAAACAGCTTTGCATACAAATAGTTATAAAAGTTATATGTAGGCTAATTATGACAAAATTAAAGAAAACAACATATAGTCAGTTTGAAATGGTTAAAGAAAGTACCTGATCAGATGTTTTATTACTTCCAATGGCCCATTGCATTATGTTTATTAAACGTATCCTGACCAGTCCTCAAAATTTACACAAAAATCAAATAAAAAATGTCAAATAAATTCAGAAACATTAACTGCATGAAAAGTAAATAATTTAAATTCATGTGTCACATTTAAATCCGCAGCATAATGCTAGATCGCCTAATCATTTCATAGCGTTTTCCATCAGGAGCCGTTGTGCTGTACATTGAGAGTTGAAGCACGCAGAGACAATAGGCAGATAAATGTTACCGTTTTTATTCCATCCGCACACACTGAAAATGAAGCTGTTCTGCAGGTTCACATTCTTCCACCAACGAACGGAACTGTCTGTGTTTTAGGGCGTGCACAAAAATAAATTATTATATGCCGGTTTATGCATCATGTCAGGTAAAAGGGAAGCAAAACATTCTGTAGATAATATTTAATGTTGTGTCTGCTGGCTTTATTTCTTCAACAGCTCCAAGTTAAACGCACTTTTATGTTCTATACAGGCCATTTTGCGTTTATTTTCACGCACCGCTTACTATGCCTATATTGAGACTTTTCTCTAAGATTCACAGTATTTATATCCATATCATTTTTCCTGTCATTGTCAAAAATCTGTTTGCTTATAGCAGTACTTGTAACAGTATGAAAGAACACAAAGTAACCCCAGTTTTGCATAAGTGGCCTATATCTGCATGGTGGCATAAATGGTAAAGCGAGTGCACTTGTGTGGCAGCGACCCGGGTTCGATTCCAGTCCGTACTGGTTCCTACAATTAATATACATATATCTGTATATATGTTCATGGGTAAGCAAGTTAATGGCATACTGCAAGGTGACTATAAAATGTCAGCATGTATACTTAAGTATACTTGGAATAGTACCACTTTAGCACAAACAAGTATATTTAATACACCTTTAGTTGAACTTTAGCACTGCTAAAATGCATTTAGTACAAAATTAGTTGTTCCAATTTAACAGACTTTAAGTATATCAATTTATAGTGTCACAAATACATTTAGTTATACTAAAGTACATACAAATAAATTGTGCTTAAGTATACAATTTTTTCACTAGGGATGTTTGCTGAGTGAAAATTTAGACAGATTTTCGCTTTGATCTGAACAAAAGCAGCAGTCAAGCTGACAGAAAATGCTAATTCACTCTGGCAGTAGGTGGCGCTTATGGAAGAGCAGAAATACAGCTGTTACCATGGTTACTCCTGTACACAAAGCAGTTCTGCAAGCCATTCAGATTTTTGTATTCGCATTGGTGTTTATCAAAGAACACCAAATAGTTAAAGGGGTCATGAATTGCAAAATCAACTTTTCCATGAGCTTTTGATATATAAAAGGTCATTATAGTTTCAGAGCTAAAAACTTCCTTGTTAGTCAAATAAAAGCTTTTATTGACAGTTGGCTCATCAAACGAGGGATCTGCGAATTTGCTGCCCTGTGACGTCAGAGAGCAGCGAAACGCCGCATCAACAGAAGACCAACGTCTAATTCTGTAGCCCCACCCACCGATTCACGCAAAACATGTAATAGGTAAATAACATAGCCCTAGTGGAGCTAAACCGGATTGAGCTACCAAGCTATAAACATGCCGTTGAAGATTACAAAGTATTGTGCAGTGTCTGGTTGTGGAAGAACACAGTTGCTGCATAAGCTTCCTACGGATTCCAATATCAGGAATGGGATTGAACTTTATTTTTAATGAAGTTCCAGGTCACGTGGGTAAGACATTGCGCGTTTGTTCTTCACCGCAGATTCTTTTGTAAACAGGATACAGGTCGAGACTGGATTTGCAGAGAGAATGAGATTAAAAAACAATGCTGTGCCTTCTATATTGGATCCAACAGGAATGGTGCAACACGCTTATGTGAGTAAATAGTTTTTTTATATGTGATAGTGTTGCATTACAGATCGTTTGATATCTACTGATTATGTGTACGTGTCTAACTAAACATAATTAACGATAACTTACCACGCTGTCACAGGCTGGTGTATCCTTTGTTTTTGAGGTGTTGTTGGTTCATTGTCCTGCGATTCGGAATCAGATTTCGGGCGAATGGGCGAATCATTCCGGTTGCCATTTTTCCACATTGGAAGTTTTCAAAACACATGTACTGACAGGGGAGTCGGAACTCATTATAATATGCAAAACTGTTATCCAATCATAGCAGTGGCCGTTTACTTCCAAGTCTTCAATGCAGCACGCCCATAAAAACCGGGTAGAAAATAGCCTATAACTTATTCATTATGATGTTTTTGAATGTAAAAACCATGTGAACATCATAAGTTGACCTCAGACAACAGTATAACAAAAAAAAAAGACAGCATTGTTTTAAACATTTATTTACGTTTACACATTTTTGCATTTTAATCTGAACTAAAACATGCCAGCCCAGAAAAGAGACTATTCTTTATTATTGTTGTTGTTAATATTTTTATTATTTATTGTAATGTCCATATCCCATTGGAAGGTGTTTTGCTCCATTAAAGCATTAATCTCACTAAAGCAATTGTTAAACTTTTAAATGGGATGAGAGGGTTGTGAAACCGTTGGTACGGGGGCAGCTTTTGAAAATCATGATAAAGTGTAAAGTTCAGAGTTACTGAACTAACATTTTACAATTGAATTAACCATGACATTTTTTTTCCTAACAGCAGGATTCAGTAACTCTGAACTTTGCACTTTATCAAAGAATAAACTTAACTAGTCTATGTGTATGTAGTAGCACAAACAACTATAATGTGTGTTCTATGCGCACAATGTGTTTAGTACTATTACAATTTGAAAAAACAGGATCATTGCAATTTGGATGTTTAACTATAAAACTCATTGCTAATAGGCTGCTATCCCACTAGCAAGTGAAATCAATAGCTGAAGGCCTTGCATGACCAATGCAGTTAACTCACTAAGAGTTTTACCTGCAAATGAGCGCTGATCTTTGCCCTTAGAAAGTGATTTCCTATTTTTCTGAAAATAAGGTGGAGGTCGACCCCTACCCAGTGACCAGCATTTTTCCTCTGTATGACCTACTTTCTGACAGAAACTGCAAAACCTTCTCTCTTTGCCATAGGGTTGTGTGCTATGTTCTCCTGAGTTTGAGGATTTTCATGACTCTCTAATGCTTGTACACCATGTGTCCTGGTACACGACTCAGTGCTGCATCACCTTAAGAACTGAAATGGGCACACTTTCTTGAGTTGCACAGGCATTTTCTGAACTAAATGTTTCAGATTCATTAGAGAAAGTCACCTCATCTAAGAAGTGAACGTTTTTTTTTTTGTCCCATCGCTGTTAAGCGTTTTGGGAGACATGGACTTTTTAGCATTCAGCTTAGCCTTGAGATCTGCAATGGTCTCCTTGTGATTTTTACATTTTTCAGTCAGGGTTAACTGGTCAGCTAGTAATTTATCTAGCTGTGTTTGAAGATCTTGGATCTTTGCCTCAGACTTTTGTGCCTCTGCATTTTTAGAATGCACTTTACATTTAGCCTCTATACTTGAAAATAGATGTGTTGTCATATCACGTAGCCTTGTACAATTTATGAAGTTTAAAGCCTCAATTATTTCACCATGTTTTGATTTCTTTTGATGTTTGCCAATTATGGCCCACCATTTAAGCATTTTATCATCTGAACATTTAATCCCAATATACTCTTTCTTGAGTTTGGACAAGGTAGACTCAACCTTTTTGCTCCATTAAGCAAACAATACGTCACTGTTATCAGAAATTTTCCCTTCCATCCTTGAGGAGATAATCTGAATATTCTCGGATGGCACAGTAATGTTCTGTTTCATGCAATTCATTGAAATGGAGACTTTTCCTATCATACCATTAAACAATAAAAACCCATTCCTTGGTTAGATGGTCAGCTTTAATCCATTCACAAGTTCTATAAAAAAAAATGTCATCTAAATCATCTAATGAAAAATGTCCTTATTCTGATGACCGATCAAAGTAAAATTCAGAAAATTCAGGCACCATCTGTAAGGGTGGATCTCCTACAGTGGTTCAGGCTGCAGGGTGCCCGAAAGACTAAAGAAACTATATCAGCAAGATTATAGAAACTATACATTTCTCGTCTATTACTACCCACTGCTACTTATACCAATGACGGAAATAAGCGCAGTTACAATAGCAAAATATGTGGGAGAGCGTTCAAGACTAGTTAGCACAGTATTTGTACTTGAAAGGAATTAATAACAATATATGATTATGGTTACACTTAAAATAGTTACAAAATATGTATTTTGCATGAGATGCATGAGATGATAAAAACTTATACCATTAAACGTACCCAGCATGAATAGAATGTTACCTGAAAGAGAGAGAGAAACAGAGAGAGAGAAAGTGTAGAGAGAAAGAGACAAAGAAAAGAAGAGACCAAAGAAGAGCCAAATAGCAGGTCCCAAGAAGAGAGAGAGCCAGAGCATAACAGAGAAGAGCCAAAGAGCAGGCCCCAAGAAAAGAGAGAGAATAACAGAGCCTTGACCATAGCCACGTTTACATGCATACATTCCGATTAAAATCATTCCGATTGAAAGATTCAGTGGACTGTTTACACGAGACATTATCTAAACCGATCTGGTGTTTACATGTTCTGACGCTTTCAATCGGAATCATTTTGTGACATGCGCACACAGTTGGTCTGCCACATCAGAAATGTCATCGCTGTCCTCTCCAGCAGCTGGAATGTGTTCACGGTTGCCAGGGCAACTCTCAACGGCCACCAGGACTTATGCAGTTTTATAAAAGCTATTTATTTGTTGTAAAGTGTAAGTATCATCTCAGAAAAATAAATTCTTCTCTCAGGCGCAGTTGAAGTAAAAAGTGCCAGGGACAAACGCTGTGAAGATGAGATGGTGTAGCCAGGCTATGTCTGTGTCATTATTCCAACATAATCTTAATAACTTGTTACAAAATAAAAAGTATAACACCTCAGAAAAATTTACTTTCCTCTCGTCAACATTATAGTCTAGTGTGAGCGCGGTGCACACTCTTCAGTGGTGGAGGCACGCTGTATATCATGTCAAAGAAGGACGTACACTCAAAGTAATCGGATCAGGTCAATTACATGGTGGAATTTTTCGTTTGATCGGTTCATGAAAAGGTTTATTCCACCCCTCTCAAACCGATTACAGTTTCATTCGGTTTGGGCATTTTTATTCCGATTGAGGTGTGTATATGGAACATTTTCATTCGGATTGGACTTTGAAACCGATTACAGTGCTCCATGTAAACGCACCTCGACTGAAACCCAAATGTGAGACATTCAAACTGACCAATCAGATAATTAAAACTTCCCCCACGGTACTAAAGGTGTGACACACATTTTGGCCTACAGGCCTTCGGGACTATCCACACCTCTGTCTTTAGGAATTCCAAATGGCCCTTGAGGTAAAAAAGATTGGGTTGAAATAGTAAAGCAAATGTGTTTGTTCATTTTCAAATATCTTTGATTATTTTCAGTCCTACAATTGCATATTTTTTAAACGCACTGACCCCAAACTTTTGAACGGTAGTGTTTAAACATTTCATTTTAAAGAATCTCAACTTTCACCTTCTTTCCCATTAAAAAAAAAATTATCTTCACTTTCTGTCCATTTTTGAGAGCGCATATTCCAAGATCCAAAGCATGCTGGGTCAAATGAGATGGATAAAGTGAGTCCAGTCTCCCAATCAATGCGAATGTGACCTTTCTACAAATGCAGTTCTTCCATTAAAGTTCAGTTATTTGAGGTGGGCTTTTCCCATGTGAGTAATTACACTCATTACAGTCTATGTTGCTCCTTTAAATGGGTATATTTATTTAACTGCCAACGGCGAAAGTGTAGCCTATTTGGTCAAAGTTAATGGGGGATGCCCCTAGAGAATACATTACAAAAATTTCACATAATCAGCATTCATGAATTTAAATGTACCAGACAGGTGTTTGTCTACTGTTTTCTTAGCATTCACTGGGCTCAACACTGCAAAATAAAGAAATATATATATATATATACGTCCAACAATAATTTAAACTCGAATCGGCACAGGAAAGCTTTTGTTCATACATATACATTTTCCTCACATACTGTATCATCTCATTAGAGTGTGAGATGTCCGATTCGCAGCAAAATGGCACTTTTTAACCGATTCTTTAGGTCAAAGAGATTGAACAGCCTCAAACACACTCATTAGTTGATGGTTTAAATCACCTATACTCAGTCAGTGAATCATTCAGAGCCATTACATACTCACAGTTCTCATCTGACGGCCTCACTGAACTGCTGGTCATTTTTCTGTTATGTCCAGTTCAATATGAATGGGGAACCGTTAATTTTATGTTTTAGATTCAGTATATTTATTGACTGGTTGTTGATACGTTGAGAAAATGTGAATATACATAGACACATATTAATAACAGAGTTTAATTGTATGCATTTGTAATGGTATTCTAAAAATCATTGAAGCAAAAAACGAATGTGATGTCCGCACACTGATATAACTGCTCCAATTTATTGTTTCGACCGACAGGTATTCATCAGGCACCTAAATGCATTCTTAAATGTATTCTAAAAAGCATTCAAATATTTACAAAAATATGATTATTTTGAGTAAAAGGTTAAATCCACTGGAAAACTTGATATATTGGAGACATACTTTTTTATTTTTTTTCCTTCCCAGAAATATTCTTGCAAAATGTCTGAACAACTGTTGAAGTCCTGACATACACATATTTTCACCATGTCTTTATTATATGACCTGATGATATGAAAAAAGTACAAAAAGCACAGCTTAATCACCAGAGCCCAACAGGGAGCATGTCTTCTAGGTCTCTTTCTGCTTTCAGACAGTGACAGTGCCTCTATGCCTGGTGTGAGCCGTCTGTATTCACTTATGTCAGGGTGAAGCTGGCTGTATTATCCGTCTTGCAAGGTGTTGATTGGATTACAGCAGTGGGGCGAGGTGCGGAAACTGATGGGCGAGTGTGGGGAATGAAGCAGTTTATTCCCAGCGGTGTCAGCACCCACACAACCAACCACTCATTCCTCAGTTAATACAGCCATCCCCACAGGGAAGCTTTTTCGCAAGGCTCCATCAGCTAAGCACTAACCCAGGATAAAGGCTGCTTAATCCAACCGTATCTGTCACACTGAAGATAAGGGGGGAATGTAGCAGCATATGGAACTGTAAGTAAAACATGTAGTTTGGGACGCGGTAAAGGTCAGTGGAGGGGTGATTTTGGATGGAAGACAATTTGTGACAATTTGAATTTGACCACCACTCTGCTCTACCCTTCTTGTTCTCCAACGCTGCAGGCTTATGTCTTAAGTTTCGGTTCCAGAGACACCACATACCATCCATTAGAAATGCATTTAGCTTGGTTTCTGTGCATATGAACTATATATATATTGTATATATATATATATATATATATATATATATATATATATAGAATATTCTGAAGTAAATCACAGCACATATAGCTTGTTTTTTTTAAACAAATTCGTTCTACATTACATTTATTCTCGGTTCACTCTGTTCATGCCAAAAGGAATGTGACTGACATATTTTTTCATTTTCCTTGTGTACAGATCACCCTCATAAACACATCATTGCTATTTTATCAGGTTTAAAAATGCCCCATATCAAGCCTATATTTTGCTATAAAGGGGTCCTATTATGCCCCTTCTTACAAGATGTAAAATAAGTATCTGATGTCCCCAGGGTGTGTATGTGAAGTTTTAGATCAAAATACCCAATATATTTTTATAGCATGTTAAAATTGTCACTCTTTGAGGGTGAGCAAAAATGCGTTTTTGTGTGTCCCTTTAAATGCAAATGAGCTTGTACACCCTCAACATGGCCTGACCCCCTTTGTTGCGTGTTCCCGGGGGCAGGGTTTATGTAAATTTTAGGGTTTGTGAGGTCACCAACCTGGGAAGAAACTCGTTGCAGTGATTTCTGAAAAAGAAAATATCTCCATTTGTTTTGAACTTTGAGCGTCGTAAATTTGCAGATGATGTTTATGCTCAAACAGCAACATTACACACTAACTAAAGTTAAAAAAGTGAAATCATAATTAAGGACCCCTTTAAATAAAGCAAACAACGTATCATATTATGAAGATTTTTTTTTAACATAAAATATTTCTAAATATGACATGATTATAAACATAACAGATTAAGGACTGTTAGATAACACACTTTAGATTAATATGATATATAATAAGACATGCTCTATAATTTAGCCCCAGAGAATGCTTGTGTGAGCACCATCCATGCATCATTCAAAATCAATGGACCTTTGAGTGCCTTTGATGTCTTGAAGCCATATCTTTGTGATTAAGGCATCAAATGGCAGTGTGTAATTGGCTGTTCCTAAAGACGTTACAATGTATATCATCTGCGGATGACAGCCACTGCGAGTCTAGCTGAAGAAGATGTTTAAATCATGATTTGGAGATCAATAATGAACTGGAGGATAAAATAATTTAGAGTTCAGCTCAACTTCCATTCTGTTTCATTTGCTTTTGATCTTTAAGCTGCATGGTCCATGTTATCTTTTTTAAAGCGAACAAGACCATATGAGGCTGAGAGTCATATGTCTGGAGTCACTATGATAGTAGGGGAGCATGGGGCACAACCTAATGCGGGGTTAGTTGTAACACACATGGTTTAACACTTTCCACACATGCCAGGATGACGGAACTCAACAACATTATTTAGAGAAAAAATAGCTTAAAAATTAGGAAGGTTAGAAGATATCACTGAACATTTATTTAACCATAGCAAAAGTAAATTTCTTACTTAAGTAAATTTTTCATCTCTGTTTTTTGTGTTTATTTAAAATAAGACAAATCTGATATTATTTTCATCTTATATCTGTTATTTAACAGTTGAGATAGTTCTTTAATGCTGATCTAACCAGCAGAAGACACGAGCCGGGTTTAAATCCCAGTTGTGCAGGTGGGGCATGTTGTAACACTGCGTTACAATGAGCCCCTATTAGAACTATGATATGCTATTTTTCTATTGAGAAACCATGAGAAAAAAGGTGAATAAAGACTGAGAGTCAATGTTCAGAAATGCTTAATTTTTTTTATTTTTAACTATGCTGTATAACTGTGTTTTGAGGCGTGTTTGTTGTCAAACTCAAAAATGTGTTTATTTTTAATTATTAAAAAATGTTTGAATTATAATGAATGATATCAGATAACATTTTAAGCTGTCATTTGGTCATGTTACAATGTACCCCTAATATGTTACAATGTTCCCCACCTATGGGGCATGTTGTGACATTTCACTTCCATTCTTTCGGGGTAAATTAAGAAAAAAGAAATACACTGTATTAATGAAACAAAACCACATAATTGTACTAGACATGTGGGAAATTAATGTAATATATAATAAATGCAATTTTACACAAACTGAGAAAGTCAAAAAGGTTGTGCCCCGCTCTCCCCTACTGTGTATCTCATCCTCATGGACTGCAGATTTGACATTTTTTGCTGTGAGATATTACTCCACTCTTCTTGGCTTGCAAGTTTTCAGGAAACTGCAAAGTTAATTTTGTTAAATCCAAATCAGCTTAACAGATCTTTATTGGAAAGTTTTTAAACAATGTATTTCATGCTTGTCCATTGAACCATGAACAATTTTTCCACATGCACCTGTCCTTTGTAATGCTGCCTGAATCATAATTGCACTGTTTGTCCGTTGGCCAGAGGAGAACTGACTCTCCGACTGAGCCTGGTTTCTCCCAAGGTTTTTTTCTCCATTCTGTCATCTGATGGAGTTTTGGTTCCTTGCCACTGTTGCCTTTGGCTTTTGGCTTGCTTAGTTGGGGACACTTAATATTCAACAATATTATTGATCTGCCTGCATTGGCACCATTGTATGAGAACTGAACTGAGCTGGATGATGACATCACTGTTTTCTCCAGAGAGGCTGTATAGATAAATTAACTAAATTAATAACTTTTTTACAACAGAAATTAACCATCACTGAACTTACTTAAGCTGGACTGTAACAATATTTTCTTCTAGATCTGCTGTACAGTCGAAACAAACTTTGTTACATTATTTTTCTGTTATCACTGTAAAGCTGCTTTACAATCTGTATTATAAAAAGCGCTATATAAATTAAGGTGTTTTAAGGTCTTAAAAAATGTCAGTCTCATTTTCTATGACAAGTCTAAGAAGCTACTTAAATGTCCTAGTTGAACTAAGGCCTAATCCTTGCTTAATCTAAGCCCTGTCTTTGAAACCAGGCCTAACAGTTTACAGGTGGAAGAAAATGAATGTTACAGTTACAATAACTTAGGACATTAAAGAGACATAGAAAAACACTAGAAGAAAGATGCCCAGGGTTTCTGATCACCTGTGTGAACATGACATAGAATTGTTGGAGGGAGACAATGTCCGACGCCTAAGAGAGTGCTACAGGGAGACAAGAAGGACAGTTGATTGTCCTTGTAGTTCCAAACCATGTGTAACCATATGTCCCCCCTAGATGTGTTTGAGAAAGGGATTTTTCTTTCTCTCTCGCTCTCTTTTTTTGTGGCTGAGTTTATATTTAAGTGATAGTTGGTTGGGTTGGTAAGGTTTTTTTCTAATGATTTTGAAAGAAGTCTCTTAAGATCACCAAGGCTGCACGTTTTTGATTACAATTTAAAATACCCTTTTCTATTTTAATATATTTTTAATTTTGAAGGTATAGAAACAAACTAGTGTTTTGCTTTAGCAAATTTGCCTGCTTATGAAAAACAAAAGTATGTCGGAGCTGATAAACCTTGTGGGCAGCGCTATACTATCATATCGCGATAAAGGCAAAAACAACAAAAATAAATCTTAAAAAAGAGAGGAAAAACTAAAGTATCTAAATTTAAAGGCATTCTTATCCTTGGCTTATATTTGCCCACTGTATGCATGAGAGGGAGGCCAGCATAACCTAAAGTGTTCTAGTGTCCTCATTTGACTGACCTTCACAGAACAGGTCATCCATCAAGCAAAGCTCCTTGTCTCTAGACAGCTGTTACTCTGATCCTCACTCTGATCTTGAAGAAAAAAGTCCCTGTAGCACAGTCCCTGTAGCACAGTTTGAAACAAACTTTATTTCCTTTGACTGCCTTTGCAGAGTATGAGACATTAAGTTTTTACTGTAACATGTTCACTGTGAATGTTTAGGGGATCATGTGTTGAATCTTTATTTTTTGTGTACTTATCTGTACTTCTTTGCACAACACACTAATTTGACCTTTTCCAGTGTTTTAGTCGTCACCTTTATTTTATAAAGCGTTTTATACAATACATATTGTTTCAAAGCAGCTTTACAGTGATAACAGGAAAATTATTCAATAATGCAAACAGAGCTGAGGTCAGTGCAGTGTTGATTCAGTTCCGTTTTAAAGTTAATCAATTATTAAATTAGTTAATTTAATCTATAAAACAATTCTGCAGAAAACAGTGATGTCCAGCTCAGTTCAGTTCTCAACCTACAGTGCTTCATGTATAAACCTATATTAAAAGAACCACAGGAGTGTTACAGGAGTTCACACCCCAAACATGTGATTGGAAGTCCATTAGATCCTCAAGGAAGATGAATCAATCAAATGCCGGATGACCTCACTCAAAACCTCACAGCTAAAAGCATGAACACATGGACCACAGAACATAAATGGCACTGAATATGTTGGCAGTGCTGTTAAAAATGAAAACAATTGGATACTCTACTGTGCATACATCTATCTTGTATGTAGGTAAAGTAAGATTGGATTGTACACACAGTAGTACCAGCATAGAAGACTAATAACATAGTGAAATATTATTACAGTTGTGCTTCTTATTATTTTTGTGGAAAATTATACATTACAGTTCTTTGATGAATAGAAAGTTCAAAAGAACACCCTTTATTTGAAACAGAAATCTTTTGTAACATTATAAATGCCTTACTGTCACTTTTTATCAATTTAATGAATCTTTGTTGAATAAAAGTATTAATTCCTTTTAAAAATGTTGACTCAAGCATTATATTTACCTTAGACATTAGTGTGACTTTAGTTAATTTATGTAGTGCAAATGAATTCATTCAAAATGCAAAATGTTCAAGAAGTGAATTGCATTAGGTCAGTTTAATTAACTAAATAAAAAAAGCAGCCAAACTTAATGTTTTAAAGTTTGTGATATATGTACACTGACACATTTTTTTTTATTAATTCATTAAAGCAAATGTCAAATGTTCAAGTTCTGAACCTGTGGCCTCTTTCATATATTTCCAATAGCACATCTTATATGTGTATTACAAGGCCGAAATCAGTGGCTTATGAGTGTCTTATGCAGTATAATCTGATTTTATTCTCTGTATTTTTTATACACCTCCCTTTATTCCTTTCAGCAGTAACTATATGATGAGGCTGTCATTTTGTTCAGTAATTGCACCCCAAAAATTTCTCAGGAACATCAACTGGGCAAATGTGCCATGGTCCAACCTCAAGACTCATTGTTTGTTTGGATGAAACCTTGTACAAATTACTGTAATGTAATATCTACACACATTTGATGCTGAAACCTTTTAAGGTATGAATAAAACATGGCTCCAAGTACTGAAAAGTACAGCTTTGCTGTAGATGTGTCTCTCAGCTCTGAGGGAAACTGCTCAGTAATGTATAATCCCTTTCTGGAAGATTCCCACATGCAAACTGCCAAGAGAGCTGTTTTAAACGAGCTGCTCTGATGATGCGTAAGTACAGTATATACAATTTGTGTCAATGTTTCATCTAGCGTGACGACGACAGGATGCAAACAAAGCAATTCTAACTCACTTTTCTTCAAGAAAATATGTAAAATTCTTAGACCATATCCACCTAGTCAGTTCCTTTATTGATAATGGTGATCTTTCATGCCATACTTGCTTGACATCACACACTATAAATAATCACTTAAGTGCTGGCCTCTCAAGGCCCTCTAATGCTTTAAACACGACGCTTCTCAACCAGGGGACTGGGGCCCACTATATTTCTTAGTATTTGGTTATTTTTTATAATAAATATACTTTTTTTTTTCTTTTACAAAGTTTTAACATCAAATGTTTTTCAGAAAAAAACCCAAGTTCAACACGTTTTTGTTTAATTTAACACATTTTGGTTTAATCTGGCTATATTTCAGTCTATTGAATGGTACTAACCTTTTTTAATTTGAGCAAGTTTTAATTATTATTATTATTATTATTATTATTATTATTATTATTATTGCCATATCTCAAATAAATGAATTACATTTCTCACACTTCGGTTATTAATGCCAGATTCTATATATACACTGATTAGGCATACCATATATTCCTAATATTGTGTCGGTCCTCCTTTTTCTGCCAAAACAGCCCTGACCCGTCGAGGCATGAACTCCACTAGACTCCTGAAGGTGTGCTGTGGTATCTGGCACCAAGATGTTAGCAGCAGATCCTTTAAGTCCTGTAAGTTGTGAGGTGGGGCCTCCATGGATCAGACTTGTTTGTTCAGTACATCCCACAGATGCTTGGATTGAGATCTGGGGAATTTGGAGGCCAAGTCAACACCTCAAACTCGTTGTTGTGCTCCTCAAACCATTCCTGAACCATTTTTGCTTTGTGGCAGGGCACATTATCCTGCTGAAAGAGGCCACAGCCACCAGGGAATACTGTTTCCATGAAAGGGTGTACATGGTCTGCAACAATGCTTAGGCAGGTGGTACGTGTCAAAGTAACATCCACATGGATGGCAGGTCCCAAGGTTTCCCAGCAGAACATAGCCCAAAGCATCACACCTTCTTCCCATAGTGCATCCTGGTGCCATGTGTTCCCCAGGTAAGCAACGCACACGCACACGCCATCCACGTGATGTAAAATACAATGTGATTCATCAGACCAGGCCACCTTCTTCCATTGCTCTGTGGTCCAGTTCTGATGCTCACTGTTGGTGCTTTCAGCGGTGGACAGGGGTCAGCATGGGCACCCTGACTGGTCTGCGTCTATGCAACCCCATACGCAACATACTGCACTGTGTATTCTAAAACCTTTCTATCAGAACCAGCATTAACTTCTTGAGCAATTTGAGCTACAGTAGCTCGTCTGTTTGATCAAACCACATGGGCCATCCTTCGCTCCCCACGTGCATCAATGAGCCTTGGCCGCCCATGACCCTGTCGCCGGTTCACCACTGTTCCTTGGACCACTTTTGATAGATACTGACCACTGCAGGAACACCCTACAAGAGCTGCAGTTTTGGAGATGCAGTCTCTGACCCAGTCGTCTAGCCATCACAATTTGGGCCTTGTTAAACTCGCTCAAATCCTTACGCTTGCCCATTTTTCCTGCTTCTAACACATCAGCTTTAAGGACAAAATGTTCATTTGCTGCCTAATATATCCCACCCAATAACAGGTGCCATGATGTAGAGATAATCAGTGTCATTCACTTCACCTATTTATGCCTGATCAGTGTATACACTGTATATTGAAAATCCAAATATCAAGTGTGATGCACCTCAAAGCTGTTAAGTAAAAGTATTTTACTTTTAATTATTAAAAGCAGTGTTCAGGCAGTTTTAGTCCCAGTCTATGCTAGATATTCTGTTTTTAAAAATCTGCAATTAAACACAATTTTAGAGCCTTTTCAAATGAAAATCTGGCTTATAAATTCATTGATTGTATATGTTTCTCATAATGAAATTAAATGGCCTTATATGAGTACTGTAGCCAAGTAGTTCTGAGTAGGTGCTTCTCATTGATTGAGCGCTACTGAGAGTTTGTGATGGAAACCGTTGCCAGTCAGTCAATCCCACATGATGCTTAAAGAGGCACATCTTAAACCACTCTTGTTGCGGAAGCAATTATTGCACTGATGATGCAGATGATACAACCAATAAAGTGCTTAAAAGAATGATTTTTCCATTAGCTGCACACTTTGGTTTGTGTTAGAACCTCTGAAGACCCAAAGGAGTGGCTGAGATGGTGCGTGATATTTGACTATGTGTGTGTATTTGTAGATATATATTGAGGTGTGTGGTATGTGATATTTGACAACGTGTGTGTATCTTGAGGTGTATAAATGATCTGTGATATTTCATGTTTGTTTGTGTATACTGAGGTGTGTAAATAGTATGTCATATGATTGTGTAGTGTTGGGTTCTGCACAACACACTGTCATGACATTTCAAAACTATTTTTCATTTTGGCAAATTGGTGGCTAATTCGTATCCTTGTGTTCAAATTTGTACAATCTCATTTGTATGTTTTCGTGCGTTCTTCTTTCCCTTACTAATGGTGGGGTTTAGGGGTGGACTCAATTTCCCTTTTTTTAAAGAAATTGTCTGTGTTCATACAAATTCATACAAAATAGCCACCTTGTAAAATATATATGTTTTCTTATTGGTTCTGTGTCGTGATTCTGGGTAGTGATTTCCAAGTGTGCTTGTATTCTCCCAAATGGGGAAATATCAGTATGCACTATATGATGTCTTTACATAGTGGAACCAATGTTTGTTTTTGTTTTTTTGCTACACCAGAAACTAGTTGGGGAAAAAGAGAATGTTTACCAGCATACTAAAAAATCATTAAAAAATAAATAATTAAAAAAATCATTAAAAATAAAGGTACCAAAAGGGCAGGTTTGCAGTAGTGCCATAGAAAAATCTGTTTGGGTTTAACTTTTCTTTGAACATTTTTAATAATCTGAAGAACCTTTTGTGTAATGGAGAGGTTCTTCATCAGTGCCAATAAAGAACCTTTATTTAAAGAGTGTAGACAGTCACACCAGTCACATGTTTTTATGAGCAGATAGAGCTTTCATGTCCAGAAGATCCAAGAAGAACTGTAAAACCGAACGTATGTAAACACTTTTCATAAAGTTTTCATAAAAACTTGTATGTTGATTTGATTGACCTTCATCACTTATGTCATATATGATAAAAAAAATGATGATTCAGACTATTGTTCTTATTTAAATTTAAACAGTGCATAAGTATGCAGTTCCTAATAAAATTACCAGTCAAACAGCCTGAAAATCAGGCCATTTATTCATTTGTCAAAGCTAAATTTTACTCTTATTTTGGGCCTTGTGTTCATTTTGGACTCTAGTCATATGTATATACCACAAAAGTGTTTTCATACAAACACTTTAATACATATAGGTAATAGCAGCAACAGATTGCTTGTATTGTCACAAAATGTAAACTATATTATTGCTCAGCTGTAATCTGCTAAATGCAACCATAAGGCATGAAGATATTGAGATATTTTAAACATTAACATGATGACTTTTTTTTGTAAAGCTGAGACAACAAAAGAGTAAAGAAACAATATGTATTGTGAAAAATACTATACAAATAAATTTGACTTTTGACTTGACATAGGTGGCATAAATGTACAATAATCACAATAGTGGGAAATAATGTATCATGCTTCATTTAAGCTTTAGAAGCCCCTCACCACGACGCCCTCCAAACTGTGTGTGTGTGTTTTCTCTAATGATGATATACGCCCTCCATGAATATCATCAATCTGTCAAACAGTTTCCAGAGGGGTTCCAGATTCTCCGGAGCTGGTCACACTTGCACAGACTCTTTCCCTCACTAATCAGCAGTGGTGTCATTGGGTCCTGACTGTTAGTAACTTATAGAAGCAATTTAGAGAAGTAGGTTATACCGGTTAGGTCAAGAGGGGCTACTGTGAAAAGCTGAACAAGAGGCCATTATTGAGACTGTAACTGTGCCATTATGGCTGTTAAGGGCGAATTATAGCAGCAGAGGAACACTAAAAGCTTACAGTCATGTTGTTGTTTTGGGGTCAGCGACTCTGAAAATAAAGAGAATTGACCTCATTGTTTATTAGCTTGTTTCTGCCTGCGGCTGTAGTGCAAATGTTAATTTTTGTGCTAGTAGCAGCAACTGAGCAGTGAGCAGCCTGAATAACGCTAACCAAGAGACTGATGTTCACTAAATGGCAGCATGGAGAGTACTAATGCAACCTTCATCAGAGTAAAGTAAAGTAAAACATAACTAAAACAAGCACTTATATACTATATTGCCAAAAGTTTTAGGACATCTGCCTTTACATGCACATGAACTTTAATGACATCCCATTCTTAATTCGTAGGGTTTAATATGGAGTTGGCCCACCCTTTGCAGCTATAACAGCTTCAACTCTTCTGGGAAGGCTTTCCATAAGGTTTAGGAGTGTGTTTATGGGAATTTTTGACCATTCTTCTAGAAGCGCATTTGTGAGGTCAGGCACTGATGATGGACGAGAAGGTCTGGCTTGCAGTCTCCACTCTAATTCATCCCAAAGGTGTTCTATCAGGTTGAGGTCTGGCCAGTCGTGTTCCTCCACTAGCTTATCCATGTCTTTATGGACCTTGCTTTGTGTATTGGTGCGCAATCATGTTGGAACAGGAAGGGGCCATCCCCAAACTGTTCCCACACATTTGGGAGCATGAAATTGTCCAAAATGTCTTGGTAAGCTGAAGCATTAAAGGAACATGCCGACTTTTTGGGACTTTAGCTTATTCACTGTATCCCCCAGAGTTAGATAAGTCCATACATACCATTTTTTATCTCTGTGCGTGCCATAACTCTGTCTGACGCACCTACCGCTAGCCTAGCTTATCACAAAGACTGGAGGTAAACGGCTCCAACTAGCCTACTGCTCAATAAATGACAAAATAACACCAACATTTTCCTATTTACATGTTGTGATGTGTATAGTTACATTGTGTACTAAGACCGACGCAAAATGAAAAGTTGCAGTTTTCTAGACCGATATGCCTGAAAATAGTCCCCAGCACGCTCTCTGTGCAAGCAGGTTATCACGTTGGTTATGTTGATGGAAGTTAGCCTATTTTCAGGCGCTGCGTAATATCATTGCGCCGCTGCACCCATGGTACTGCAGCAAAGTTCCTTGGTTATTACGCAGGAATGAGAGTATAGTCCCTAGCCATATCAGTCAATAAGCTAAAGTCCCAAAAAGTCAGTGTGTTCCTTTAAGAGTTCCTTTCACTGGAACAAAGGGGCAAAGCTCAACCACTGAGAAACAACCCCACACCATAATCCCCCCTCCACCAAAATTTTACACTTGGCACAATGCAGTCAGTACCATTTTCCTGGCAACCAGACTCGTTCATTGGAATGCCAGACAGAGAAGCGTGATTCATCACTCCAGAGAACACGTCTCCACTGCTCTAGAGTCCAGTGCTTTACACCACTGCATCTGATGCTTTGCATTGCACTTGGTGATGTAAGGCTTGGATGCAGCTGCCTGGCCATGGAAACCCATTCCATGAAGCTCTCTATGCACTGTTCTTGAGCTAACGAAGTTTGGAGGTCTGTTGCTATTGACGCTGCAGAAAGTTGGCAACTTCTGCGCACTGTGCGCCTCAGCATGCGCTGACCCCACTCTGTGATTTTACGTGGCCTACCACTTTTTGGCTGAGTTGCTGTTGTTCCTAATTGCTTCCACTTTGTTATAATACCACTAACAGTTGACCATGGAACATTTAGTAGTGAGGAAATTTCACAAATGGACTTATTGCACCGGTGGCGTACCCTGCTTGAATTCACAGATCTCTTGAGATCGACCCATTCTTTCACAAATGTTTGTAGAAGCAGTGCTTGATTTTATACACATGTGGCCATGGAAGTGATTGGAACACCTGAATTCAATGATTTGGAGGGGTGTCCCAATAATTTTGGCAATATAGTGTATGGAAAACACATTTACTGAAGAACTTTGTTAATAAGGGAAATAAATCAGCTTCATGATCCAGCCCTACCAAGGGCTCTAGCAAATACACTGAATGAGAATTCATCCATATTTTTCATATGAAGCTTGAGGACTAATAATTTTAAGTGTTTATCAGCTTGTTAAGATATAGATAACAAGAAAGCTAAACATGCTCTGCAGATGAAATTGAGATAAATTGATAATTTTTTTATTATTGGCATGTCTTTGTGAAAAAGTTAATATGAATTATATTGTTATTAATAACAATTTGTTTATTTTAATTTTAAAATAAATATTTTAAATTAATACGATTAAAAACAAAAATACAAAAACAAAACAGCGACTATATTGTTATTATTATTACTACTATTATTAATTATGATAATAATAACAAAGTTGAAAAATATTATTAAAAGTTCAGTGTTAACACCTTACAAACTTGGTGTAGATGAACTCGCGAAGGCGAAGGAGTAGGAGAACTTGGAACAGGAACTTTTAATAAACAAAAGACTCAGGGAACACTCAAAACACCAGTATACAGGAACGAGAACCAACAAACACTGAGGGAGAACTGATAACTAAATACACAGGGGCAAATGAGGTAATTGACAAGACACAGGTGATAGACATTACTAATTAACAGGTGATGGAATGGACTAATGACAATGGCGGGAAAACTGAACAAAGGAACAAACTCAAAGAAAAGCAAAACAGACAGGACATGTAACAACACCTTAGACTGGATTATTATTATTAAATATAAATAACAAAACAACAACAAATTATTATTATTAAAAACAATTATTTGTGAAAAAGTGTTAACATCTCAAACTGGTTTTCTTTAAAGCAACATGCATGGGTTAATATCAAATCATATTCATATACACTATATGTTTTGTTATTTATGACAGTTAATGGATGCTGTTATCCATAGCGGCTTATAGCTCCCAGTGCAAGGTAAGCTTAAAAGCCATATTCAAGGGTATAGTGTTGATTGGGTTATTTCTGCTGCATAGTGAGCTCCGAGGACCTGTAACCTTTGCTTTGCCAGCTCAGATGTTTAATCACTACACTCCATGTTTGACTCCTCTCAAACTCTGCCCATGTAAAACCATAGATACAAAGATAAAAATATTCAAATGCTCCATAAGGCTAAAATTAGGCCAGCACACAAGGTCCTCAGCCGTTCATTAATTATCTTCTCTGAAGTTCAACAGACCTTCAATGAATATTAAAGCACCACAGTCCACTTTGCCACTGTTTTTCTTCAAACAGGGCTGGGGGCATAAAATAAATAGCAGATCTGCCTCTTCTGATTAATATATCAGTTTCGTCCTATCAATCTCTGGATATGAGTTTTCCTTTGGAATGTGGGGGTGATTAATATCAGTTCCCAGTGCTCAGATCTCTCTTTGTATTTCATTTAATCAAAATGGAAGAAGGGGATTAGAGAGAGAGAGAGAGAGGAGAGGAGAGAGATGGGAACGTGAGCAGTGAGAATAATGCCATTTCTAAGGAGAGGCCTTATTTAATTTACTGCAGGTCGATGGAGGTTCTCCAATTGCCTCTTCTGGATTAATAAGTAACCCACACGAGCTGTCCATCAGTGCCCATCTCCCATTAGACCTCTGAAATGGGCCCCAAATTGCTTGCTTGGGACAGACCTGATGGAAAGCGTACTCTCTTGCCTCCTGCTTTCCATTGCTCGCTCTTTCTCCCTCTCAATGAGACATACACATTCTCTATTACAGTCAAAAAGATTGAACTGAGATAGAAGGAATAAAACCATGCCATCTCATCAGTCTGTAGAATGAACTACACAGAACTGATTTAATATTGAAGACATGGGCCACTGTGTGATTTAGGTGAGATGAAGCAGATTACTCAGAGCCTTCAACTCGCATTTGACTTGTTAGCACAGACAAACTCAGTAACAAGCTTAGATTGAAGCATTTAATGATAGGCATCAACAAATCAGGCAGCTTTATTCTTGTCGAGTCGTTTTATGTCACTAAACAGATTAGCATGTGGTTAATTCTGTTGCGGGTCACAGATGTAATATATACTGTACAGTAGAGGTGAGCCAGTGTTTATATTCCAACCCATGAGTAGAAGAAAAAGTCCACAAGCAATATTCATGTTTTGTAAACCCATCACTAACCTGTGAATATTATCACCAATGTTTAATGGCCATGAAATCCCTCAGGTATATGAGGGCCCTGTTTATTTTCCCTCCGTAACAGTCATATCATGGCACCTGCTGCGGTATCAACATCCTACAGTTTTCAAGAGTCATTAACTAATAAGGCAACAATGGCAGGTCTGGAGGACACGTGTTATTACTAATGCTGCATGGGTTTAATTACCATCATTCAGTCTCTTTGTCTCCCTCTCTCTCTCTCTCTCTCTCTCTCTATCTATCTCTCTCTATCTCTCTATCTCTCTCACACACTTTCCCTTTGTATCTTATGCAAAAACACAAATTAGGCCCAAGTTGTAATTTTACAGTTTGAATCTGATAAGATAAAAAAAAACAAAATGAAAAACAAACAACTTCCTGAACTAGTTTATTAGTTTAAGATCAGAATAAATGCACTTTAACTGGTCATTGTGTAATTAACACTACCTCAAAAGTTTGGGGTCAAGGTTTTTTGTTGTTGTTTTTTTCTTTTAATAAATTAATATTTTTATTCAGCAAGGATGTATTAAAATCATCAAATTATCAAATGTGACAGTAAAGATATTTATAATGTTACAACACATTTATATTTCAAATTAATTCCATTCTATGGAATTTTCTATTCATTAAAGAATCCTGAATAATATATCTTGTGTTTCCAGAAAAATATTAGTTTTCAACATTCATAACCATAACAAATGTTTCTTGAGCAGAAATTGTCATACTTTGGTGTAGCTTCAAGGCTCAAGACAAAGGAGTAGAAATCCAAAAACAAAAAAGAGGAAAAACAACTCAACACAACAGCAAAACACGCTTAATACCAGAACAAAGACTAATGCCGAGTTCACACTGCACGATTTTCAAACTTGTCGGATCACTGTTCTTTTCACACTGCATGACTATCTGCGGTAGCATTCAGTTGCTGCTGTGTGCACACTGCACGATGGATCGGCAACAGGAGGGTTCACACTGCGTGACTTTACAATAGGACGAATCACCGACAACTCTGCCCGGTCCGCAAACTACGTTTCAAAACCAAACACGAGAGATGTGATGAGGAAACAACGCGAGATCATGCATGCGTCAGACCAGAGTTCTTGTTTTTAATTAAAAATGTTATTAAAAATGATAGCCCTCAAGAAGCTTGCGATCCAAATTGTCTGTGCGCTGATCTGCAGCGAAAAGGAGAAAAATAAAATGATGGAGGAGGAAATGGTTGGGGAGATGCGGGGAGCAAGGATTGTGTTCTGCAAAGGGAGTTGGAGGTAAATAAATAAATTTGCAATTTGCTGCGGTTGTGTTCAAGCAGTTTACAGAGAGTATAAACGAGGAAAAACACCAAAAACCTAAAACTTTTTATGCTTTTTGGCCGTACATTTACACGACAACGGAGGCATGACAATGCAGGCTTTTGAAAACGGTTTTCAAAATGCAAGGTTTTGAAAACGATATCTTTAACCGCCACCATGTAGACAACAAAAATGCAAATCTGTGAAAACGGTGACGTCATGCACATGTGTATTGCGGGGTGTTTTTCTTGACAAAGCGACCAACTACTCTCCAACTACTGGCCTGACATGCATAATAAAGCCTTTTTAATAATTTACAGATTCGTGCGAATGGGGATCGTTTTGACAATGTTAGTACATTGTTGTCATGTAAACATACCCTAAAGGCATGAATAAAACAGAAACACATGACAAAAACAAACTCTGAATGTTACACAAATCAGCATATCAGAATGATTTCTGAAGGATCATGTGAAGTTATGATGCGGGAAATTTAGCTTTAATCACAGGAATAAATTACATTTTAAAATATATTAATAGAAAACTTATAGTTTTAAATAGTAATACTATTTCACAAATTACTGTTTTTGCTGTGTTTTTGGCCAAATAAATGCAGCCTTGGTGAGCTTAAGGGACTTCTTTCAAAAACATAAAAAAAATATTACAGACACAAAACTTTTGAACAGTTTTGTATATATATATATATGTATATACATGCATATGTATATGAACATGGACAATTAAGCTTTATCATTCCTAAAATCAGCATTAAGTTCATCCTGAAATAATATGTGACATTGATGTAGCCGTTTGGATCATGTTTTAAAAACAATGGCAGTGACAATTTATCATAAAGTGTCGTTTCGCTGTGGCACACTCAATTAGGTGTTTTATTAATGTGCTGCTCTGTGACTGGATCAATCTGCAGTGAAAAACTCATTTATTAGACCTCAGAGATGTTAAAGCAGTTTTACCAGACAATATATAAGACAGTCTTAAAAAAAGGTTGTTTGGAACTAATTTAACAGGGAGCCATATTAACATTACAGACATCTAGTGTTTGTTGTGTTGTTCTCATACATTGATTTTAACTGGTTTTAAAATATCTTGTTTAAATAACTATGCAACAGTAAAACGATTTTTGTTGATGTTGACTGCTGGTGGAAGAGCTAGTGGTTAAAAAGATTAAGACAAAAGTCATTCGGTGACACTGACTCATAAAAGGATGTTTTAACACCTGTTTTACCTATTCACCATTGTTCTTGCCCTTGAGAACTGTTGGATACTATAAATCATCATATGAACAAACCCCTCTTTAAAAATCCTTCAGAATATAAATAGGAATACAACTTGAAAATGTGGGGTATGTAAGTGTTATGAAGTGGAGATTTGTGGCTCAGGGGTGAAGAGAAAAAAACAATTAATTTTGATAAAATTGATGTATAAAAATATGTCTTGCAATTGAAAGCTACAGATGCAAATGGATAGTGTAATAAAATAAACACTTATGTTTTCTTTCCACTAGTCTGAAAGAAGACATGTTGGAAGCAAAACAGCCCAAAATCTCAGAATTGACGAGTGCATGAAAACAGTAGTTAGTGTCTTGCCTTGATGCATTTCCTACACAGGAAGACGAAAAGTCAATTTTAATTTCATGAATGCAAATGTAAGTCTGCACTTCTTTTGAAAACGTCTCGGTTACGACTGTAACCTTAGTTCCCCGAGTAGGGAACGAGACGCTGCGTCACCGCTTTGGGAACGCCTCTGCGTGATTGCGTCGTGAAGCACATGTGTAATCAGTCCAATGGAGAGACGGAACGTCATAGGCGGGTGACGTCATCGACCCGGAAGGTATAAAGCATACCGGCAGACAAACGCCGCTAGCTTCTGTGGTAGAGTGAAGCAAGACGCTTTTGCGGGCATGCGGGGAGTATGGCAGGGTGACGCAGCGTCTCGTTCCCTACTCGGGGAACTAAGGTTACAGTCGTAACCGAGACGTTCCCTTTCGAGGGAACTCGAGCTGCGTCACCGCTTTGGGAACGAGAATACCCACGTCCCCATAGGAGCCGGATGCCCGCCTGTGCATTGTCTAAAAGGCGAGCACCCGAGCCCCTGGAGTAATGTCAAGTTCGTAGAACCTAACGAAAGTGAGCGGCGAGGACCACCCCGCCGCGTCACAAATGTCTTGCAGGGAAGCCCCTGCTAGGAATGCCCGAGAGGCAGCCATACCCCTAGTCGAGTGTGCCCGGACAGCCAAAGGGAAAGGCTGCCCGACCACCTCATAAGCAAGTGAAATAGCCTCAACTATCCACTTGCTCATCCTCTGCTTAGAGACCGGACCCCCTCTCGAGGGTGGACCGTAACACACAAACAACTGTTCCGATTTTCTCCACAGGGCAGCTCTGTGGACATAAGCGTCTAGTGCGCGAACAGGGCAAAGCAGATTAGATCTTTCCTGGTCAGACGTCAGAAAGGGAGGTGGACAAAAGGCCATAAGTACTATGGGTCTCACAGTATTAGTGGGAACCTTAGGAACGTACCCCGGTCTGGGGTGCAGAAAAGCTTTAGCCATACCGGGAGCAAATTCCAAGCACGAGGGTGCCACAGAGAGGGCTTGTAAGTCCCCTATTCTTTTTAAGGAAGAGATAGCCAGCAGAAAGATGGTCTTTAAGGTGAGGAGTTTCTCAGAAATTTCTTCAATGGGCTCGAAGGGAGCCTGAGAAAGGCCCTGAAGGACAATAGCTAAGTCCCAGGCCGGCACCCTGGTGCGTACTGCGGGCCTCAGTCTGATAGTGCCACGGAGGAAACGAGTAACTAGGGGGTGTCGCCCGAGGGTAACACCATCGAAAGGAGAGTGGTAAGCTGCTAAGGCCGCCACGTACACCTTCAAAGTGGAGGGAGCTAACCCAGCGGAGAATTTCTCCTGCAGGAACTCCAGCACCGCGCTCGCAGGGCAGTTTACTGGATCCCACAGGCGATCTCTACACCATAAGGTGAAGAGTCTCCATTTCAATGCGTACAGTTTCCTCGTGGAGGGAGCTCTAGAGTGTAGGATGGTCTCCACAACCTCGGTTGAGAGACCGGAGCTTAGGAGCTGGGCCCCCTCAGAGGCCAAGCCCACAGATTCCACAGCTCTGGGCGTGGGTGCAGGAAGGCACCGCCCGACTGAGAGACCAGGTCCCTCCTGCACGGAATCTCCAGGGGAGAGCCGTTGAGGAGCGACACAATGTCCGAGAACCAAACCCGGGCTGGCCAGAACGGAGCCACTAGGAGCAGATGGGCCCCGTCCCGACGAACTCTCTCTAGAACTCCCGGAAGCAGAGCGATCGGGGGGAAAGCGTACAGGGGCAGCCTCGGCCACTCCTGTACCATGGCGTCCAGTCCCAAGGGAGCTGGAGGAGTTAGAGCAAACCATAGACGACAATGAGTGTTGTCTTGAGTGGCGAACAGGTCTACTTCTGCTCTGCCAAATTCTTGCCAGAGGAGCTCCACCACCTCGGTGTGGAGTCTCCACTCCCCGGGCCTCGGCCCCTGCCTCGACAGGATGTCTGCTTCCGTATTCAGGCGCCCTGGGATGTAGATTGCCCTGATTGAGAGCAATTTCCCCAGGGCCCACAGGAGGATTTGACGAGTCAGCTTGTACAAAGGGCGAGACCTCAAACCCCCCTGGTGATTTATATAGGAGACCACCGATGTGTTGTCTGTGCGAACTAGAACATGATGGCCCCTGAGATACGGCAGGAAATGTCTCAGAGCCTGGAACACAGCAAGCATTTCCAGGCAATTTATGTGCAACGCACGATGAGCGTCCTGCCATAGGCCCTGGGCCGAGCGACCACTCATGGTCGCCCCCCAACCCGTAAGGGAGGCATCCGTGGTCAGAGCGACCCGCTGGCACGGTGCCCCCAGTAACGGGCCTTGGGCTAGAAACCGAGGGTCCTTCCACATGACTAAGGCGCGGAGGCATCGCCGCGTTACCTTGATCACGCGAAAGGGATTTCCCCTCGGGGAAAAACCCTTGGTCTTGAGCCACCACTGTAAAGGTCTCATGTACAACAGGCCACGAGGAATGACGTTGGACGCTGCTGCCATCAGGCCTAACAGTCTCTGATACTGTTTGACAGTGAGTGGCTGGTCTAGTTTCACCCCTTTCACCGCTGAGAGAATCGATCCTACGCGAGGCTCTGATAGACGGGCCTGCATCAGGATCGAATTCCAACACACACCCAGATACGTTATTCTCTGTACTGGAGAAAGAACGCTCTTCTTGAGGTTGAGCCTCAGCCCTAACCTCTTCATGTGCGCGAGAACAACATCTCGATGTTGAACCGCCAGACGTGCTGACTGAGCCAAAATCAGCCAGTCGTCGATATAATTGAGAATGCGGATCCCCTGCATACGCAAGGGGGCTAATGCCGCGTCTACACACTTGGTGAAGGTGCGGGGTGATAGGGCTAGACCGAAGGGAAGCACCCGATATTGGTACGCTTGTCCCCCAAAAGCGAACCTCAGGTACTTCCTGTGCTGCGGAAGGATGGAGATGTGGAAGTAAGCATCTTTGAGATCTATCGTGACAAACCAGTCCTCGGACCTGATCTGGGACACGATATGTTTGAGTGTAAGCATCTTGAACCTGAACTTTGCCACTGCGCGATTCAGCGAGCGCAGGTCCAAAATGGGGCGCAACCCCCCATCCTTCTTTGGCACTATAAAATAGCGACTGTAGAAACCTGACTCCCTGTCGGAGAGAGGAACCTTCTCTATGGCCCCCTTCCGTAGGAGGGTCTGGACTTCTTGAGTCATAACCAGAGCCTGCTCGGGGCCCACCAAGGTAGGTAGGACCCCCTTGAAACTGGGTGGACGACACCTGAACTGGATGGCGTACCCAGATCTTATTATCTGCAGGACCCAACGAGATATATTTGGCAGTTTTTCCCATTCTGGCAAAAAATCTACTAGGGGTACCAGTCCCTCGAGACTGGCCTCTGGTATACTGAGTGCTGGGAGCACAGCGCCCTGAAGCGGATGACCGGCAGGGAACGGCTGACTCGACAGCGCCACCTCCTTGTCTGGAGGACGCGGGCCATCCTCGGATGACTCGCGAGGGCCTTCCACGCCCCGGCACTCGGGCGGGGTTAGTGGAGAGACCCTGTGAGGGTACCGGAACAGGACGGGCACCGTATGCTGAGGTGAACACCGCCTGTTCCCGAAGGGGGAAACCCTCACTGCCCTGGGCCCACTGGCGTCAGGGCCTCTTAGACGCAGCCTTTCTAGAGATAAGAACAGTCCGCAGATCTGCTCTACCCCTAGAGGGCTGCGTCTGAGGGTGTCGCCCACCGCCCCACCCTTTCTGAGGGGGAGTACGAGTGGCCACACTTTGTTTCTGTTGCGCCCGGTGTACGGAGCTCGTACTCGGTGTCTGCTGCTCCCGCACAGCAGCAGACGAGGCCTGGGGTTTTCTCGGGAGGAGCTGCTTCAGCGCCGCAGATTGTTTCTTTGCCTCCTGAAACCTGTCGGTGACGGTTGTGACAGCGTCACCGAACAGGCCGTCAGGAGACAGCGGCGCATCAAGCAGAAAGCTCTTATCTCTCTCCCGAATCTCAGTCAGATTCAGCCACAGATGCCTCTCCGTAGCCACCAGGGCTGCCATAGAACGGCCTATAGATTTGGCCGTCTCCTTGGTGGCTCGGAGAGCTAAATCTGCTGAAGATCGGAGCTCATTAACTAAGTCTGCTCCGATCTCCTGGCTGGACCCCAGGTCTCTTAGCAGGTCGGCCTGGTATGCCTGCACGATGGCCATAGTGTGCAGACACGCGGCGGCCTGACCCGCTGCCGAGTACGCCTTGCCCACCAAAGAGGATGTGGTTCTTAACGGTTTGGTGGGCAAGGTCGGAGTTTTAATGGCCGATGCCGACTGAGGAGAGAGATGGCTCGCGAGCGTCTCCTCCACCTTCGGCATCGGACCATACCCATGCTTCTTCAGCCCCTGTATGTTGCTATACACTGACGTTTGGGGGCTGAAGACACGAGAGGACATGGGCTGCTTCCACGTTCTCGACACCTCAGTGTGGAGATCCGTGAAAAACGGTAAACTCCGACGTGGAGGCTGGGCAGAGCGTGAGGGGAGAAAGCGCTCGTCCAAACGGCTCTTGGACGAGACGCTCTCTTGATTTTCTTGTGGCCAGTCAATGTTTAGTTTGGCCACCGCTCTGCACAGAACCTCCAACAGCTCCTCACCAGCAGGGGATTGAAGTGGCGAGTCTTCAACCCCCGCGTCAACGCTGCAAATATCGATCTCATCAGAGCTCGATAAAAGCAGCGCTGAGGCTGCCCCCTGGGTGGGAGAAACCGCAGGGCGGGCTCCCGAACCCAGAGAGGCAGCACTGGATCTGCCAGGTGAGGGCAGAGAAAGGGCTGGGCCCGTCTCTAACCCCTCTGACAGATCCATTTGCGAACCCCACGACATAAGCTGCCGCTGTGCCTCAGCAACAGCGGGGCCTGTGCCGCGGGGAACGCGAACCGGGACACCCTCCTCAAAAAGTGCCCGGCGGGATCGCAGCACTCTCATAGGCAAAGCCTCACAATGCTCACAGCCGGCCCCCTCGAGAGCCGACTGAGCGTGCTGTTCACCCAAACAAACAACGCACATCAAGTGTGTATCCCCGCTCGTGATGTGACGAGAGCAGGGAGGAACACACTTTCTGTAACGCTGTTCGCTCGCCATAGTGTCTCTTTAAATGTCAGTGTGTATGCAACTTGAAATAGAACGAGAGAAGTCTGAACTCAGACACAAAACACAAATCTGACAATGACAATACACAGAGCGCTTGCTGAAAGCAACAGAAGCTAGCGGCGTTTGTCTGCCGGTATGCTTTATACCTTCCGGGTCGATGACGTCACCCGCCTATGACGTTCCGTCTCTCCATTGGACTGATTACACATGTGCTTCACGACGCAATCACGCAGAGGCGTTCCCAAAGCGGTGACGCAGCTCGAGTTCCCTCGAAAGGGAACTGGTTTTGTGCATGAAATGAAGTTGAAGCTGACTTTTGTGCATTTTTGTTGATGCAGTACAGTCTTTCTGTGTATGAAATACATTAAAGTGTAAAGCATTTTGTCAGAAATACTGCATTAAATATTCATAAAATAAAAACTCAGCTTTTTGGTTTTTGGGTACTTGCATGTGACCTCTATGTATTTTTCTGAATTTTAATTTATAATTAAAATGTTGAGACAAAGAATGGTCTTGACTGGACTAAATGAACCACTGGACCGAATCCCTTTTTAGGATATTATTGTTGTCCCACAATAACTCTAAACGATTTATTTGTCACATATTCAACTTTTGCTGCTCATTCCCCCATAAGCTTCATCAGTGATTCATAGTTTCTGAGAGGACTCACTGAACCATGGCTGGAGCAAAAAGAAGTCATTGTCTTTTGCCTGATAGGTCTCTGCTTTTTAATCATCTCACTGTGTGAGTCTGGAGACTAAGCCAGTTTAGGTCATTATAACCACAGAAGAGAAAAACTCCGCCTTTAATGGTTTGGTCATCATTTATCACTGTCCATCATTAAAACTGAGGATGAAGAGACGTCTGGCGAACTCAACCACAGCCTCGAAGGTAATGATGAAGTGAGATGTGAGGGAAGTGACCACAAAGGTCAACAAGGAGAGGAAACAAATAAACAGAAAGCTGAAAAAAATAATTTAAAATGAATTATTCACTGACTTCGTCTAACGCTAAACTATAAGTTGTAAAATGCTAGATAATTTAAAATGTTTTCAAATCTTGCAGCACCTTCCTCAGATTTTAAATGTTTGGTTAACACTGCGAGATTGCTTTCGATAAAGACACCTGATGAAATGTCAGTGGAGGAGGAGGCTCTGCGGGAAAACAAAAGATTTATCCACGAGAAATCAAGATGGCAGCTTATACAGATCCTAGTGTTTGCTTAATGAGGAGAAAACCATGGGGGAAAGAGAGAGAGACGGTCGGGTGCAGGAGAGCTGAATTGGAAATTAGAGGAGACAATGCTCAGCAGACATTCCAAATGTCAGAGAGTGAAGAAAAACAGCATACAGGCACATACATTATTCCTTTCAATATATTCCTGTTAATTTTCCAGTGTTTAATGACACTTCTGTGTCAGTGGTCATCAATGTCTTTCTGCAGCTTTAATTACACTGAACAAAATTATAAACACAACACTTTTGTTTTTGCCCCCATTTTTCATGAGCTGAAGTCAAAGATCTAAGACTTTTTCTACGTACACAAAAGGCCTTTCTCTCAAATATTGTTCACAAATCTGTCTAAATCTGTGTTAGTGAGCACTTCTCCTTTGCCGAGATAATCCATCCACCTCACAGGTGTGGCATATCAAGATGCTGATTAGACAGCATGATTATTGCGCAGGTGTGCCTTAGGCTGGCCACAATAAAAGGCCACTCTAAAATGTGCAGTTTTATCACACAGCACAATGCCACAGATGTCGCAAGTTTTGAGGAAGCGTGCAATTGGCATTCTGACTGCAGGAATGTCCACCAGAGCTGTTGCCCGTAAATTGAATGTTCATTTCTCTAACATAAGTCATCTCCAAAGGTGTTTCAGAGAATTTGGCAGGACATCCAACCGGCCTCACAACCGCAGACCACATGTAACCACACCAGCCCAGAACCTCCACATCCAGCATCTTCACCTCCAAGATCGTCTGAGACCAGCCACCCGGACAGCTGCTGCAACAATCGGTTTGCATAACCAAAGAATTTCTGCACAAACTGTCAGAAACTGTCTCATCTGCATGCTCGTCGTCCTCATCGGAGTCTCAACTTGACTGCAGTTCGTCGTTGTTACCGGCTTAAGTGGGCAAGTGCTCACATTTGATGGCGTCTGGCACTTTGGAGAGGTGTTCTCTTCATGGATGAATCCCGGTTTTCACTGTACAGGGCAGATGGCAGACAGCGAGTATGGCGTTGTGTGGGAGAGCGGTTTGCTGATGCCAGCACTGTGGAACAAGCGGCCCATGGTGGCAGTGGGGTTATGGTATGGGCAGGCATATGTTATGGACAACGAACACAGGTGCATTTTATTGATGGCATTTTGAATGCACAGAGATACCATGACGGGATCCTGAGGCTCATTGTTGTGTCATTCATCCACAACCATCACCTCATGTTGCAGCATGATAATGCACGGCCCCATGTTGCAAGGATCTGTAAACAATTCCTGGAAGCTGAAAACATCCCAGTTCTTGCATGGCCAGCATACTCACCGGACATGTCACCCATTGAGCCATGTTTGGGATGCTCTGGATCGGCGTATACGACAGAGTGTTCCAGTTCCTGCCAATATCCAGCAACTTCGCACAGCCATTGAAGAGGAGTGGACCAACATTCCACAGGCCACAATCAACAACCTGATCAACTCTATGCAAAGGAGATGTGTTGCACTGTGTGAGGCAAATGGTGGACACACCAGATACTGACTGGTTTTCGGACCCCCCCAATACAGTAAAACTGCACATTTTAGAGTGGCCTTTCATTGTGGCCAGCCTAAGGCACACCTGTGCAATAATCATGCTGTCTAATCAGCATCTTGATATGCCACACCTGTGAGGTGGATGGATTATCTCGGCAAAGGAGAAGTGCTCACTAACACAGATATTTTTATTTGAGAGAAATAGGCCTTTTGTAGAAAAAGTAGAAAAAGTCTTAGATCTTTGAGTTCAGCTCATGAAAAATGGGGGCAAAAACAAAAGTGTTGCGTTTATAATTTTGTTCAGTGCATTTTGGTAAAGTCTTATTCGTTTTTGCTCTAAAGTTTTGACTTTGAAAGTACCACAATAGCCCTACCGACACACTGATAGTTCTGCTTCTAAAAACTGTTTTATAATACACAATAAGAGCAGTGTAAGTGGACACTTCTGTGTAGCATTATTGTTTGAAGGTCTTTGTTAATCCACTCGCTACCGTTCCCTGCCAGTTGTCACTATTCCAAAATGTGCCCTGAAAAAGTAAGTCCCATCAATAATATATAATTTGAGTTAGGGTGAGGCCTTAGCGGTTGTTAAAAAAGCTCTTAAGACACCCTTTGCCAGGATCATTTTATGTGCTGCTGCTTCTTCAAAGCAGCCTCGAGACTAAGAGGAAAGATTAGGAGGAGACGGCCAAGAGAGTGTCATGTCAGGCTGCCTGAGCTGTCCATGGTGGAGATGCCAGAAAACCCTGCAGCTTTACATTAACCTCATATCCTGCCTCACGTCACATTCATTCACAATATGATGTGTTACACTGCTGTGTTTACTCTCTGAGATTTGGCTTAGATCAAAGTTCATACATCTATCCAACTGGCTGGATTTACAGTTTACCACATGGACAAGCTATAGGTGAGGACCACTTTAACTCCACTGTAACTTCAGCAATTCTTAAAATGGGGTACATGAATCTCTGGGGATTCATCACAAATAGCAGTCGGAAGCATGGGTTATTCCTATTCATTTTTCATTGATATTTAAAAAATATTGAAATCTCTGAACCAAGCTAATCAGCTCTGAAATGACTCGTAGCATTACAATATTTAAATTGAAAGAGAAAAAAAAAAAGTGTTTGAAAGTTTTCTTGTCAGCCAGTGGCAGCATTTTTGATCGTTTTCACAAAACTTTCATGGCCTGCAGAATATTGTGTTGTGTGAATATCTGAACATTACAATATATCAAAAGATAGAACAGAGACTCTGCTTCAGATTCAGAATGGTGATTAAAACATAGATGAAGTAGCTTGAGACTATCAACACCCCCAACGCTTGCACAGCCTTATAGCTTGTCCTGGGTTTGACATTTCATTCAGTAACGTTAGGCAGTTTTGATTTATATGCTGTTGAATTTTTGATGATCGTGTTAGCTTGCATGTGCATAAGCAATCTTCTATTGCTTGTTTCTGTTTTTCATCACTTGTTTTTGGATCTGGAGATTCTGTACTATTTCAGAAGATATGTAATATGAAAACATAGATTTTAAGGCTGGTCTGCATTCAGCCCAAAACATTTTTTTAACCGGAAACAGTGGTGTGTTGAACACCCTGTTCTGATGACGCAAGAGTTGCAACTATGGCAGCTGAGAAGGCCATTCTTTGTGTTCTTTTTGAAGAATTTTCGGAGCCTGATGAAATGGTATAAATATGTTTAATACTGCAAAATACACTCGATGTTAGAGTCACTGCCCTTGCCATACATAATAAAAGAGAACATCTGTGGTTTCTAATTATTGTGATCCAACATTTGCCTCGCATCTCAGGATGAAAAGACAAACATTTCAGGTGAAGGATAATCCATTTCTTACCTCAGAGACTGTGTTATGCTCTATATGATCTTATTATTTTTATTGTGAGTATTATCATTATCATTATTGCTGATCACTGTTGTTATGCTATGGTATTGTAATATTTACCATTATATAATCAGGAAAGTTTATGAAAGTATTTATATATAGTATTTTATGGACCCATTGTTCGAGCTGTTTCTTTAATACAGCGTGGTTTCGATACATGTTGCTGCTGATTGGGCTGACATTTTTGACACACCCACCAAACATGAGAAAACGTATCTCAAACCCCGTTGCACACCGTTTCCAGGAAACATGTCGTTCAACCCGGAAACCGTAGCAAAACGTTGCGTACCGGTTTGAGCTTGAACGTGCTCTTGGTCTGCCTCAGTGCTCGACACTGTCAGAAAGAGTGAGATGGCCAATCAAATCAAAGGAGGCAGGGTTTAACATTAATGCGAATTCCAACGCAACACTTTAGTTAATGCAGTGAAAGAGTGTGTCATAAGATGCACAGTAAGTAGATAAACATTTAATATAATAACTGTTTTACAATAAAAACATTCAGCGACCAACAGTAATATCCAGTGATGCAAACTACTCAACAGTACACCACTAGCCTGGCCCTGCCTCGCCCCGGCCCTGCCTCGCGCAGCCCTACCCTTCAAAAAAAAAAAAACGTTGGTCCCCCCAAATGTTCAAAAAAAATGTATGGCCTTGGTTTAGTTAATGATTTAATGATTCACTCATAGTATTCGAGATTAGTAGTCTTGAATACCATTCAGGGTGGATACTATGCAAATGGATTAAAAAAAGTTTGAGAAACCCTGTTTTACACCATGCTAGAAAATGAAAGGTGTTTAAATTCTGTTATTTTCTAGAATGATTTTTTACCCTTATCACACCACATGTGGTTTACTGTGGTTATTTTGTTGTTAGTATGATTTAGTATGGCACAATATAGCAGTAGATCTTAACAAATTTTACATCTTGAGTATGAAGTACACACGCACCTCAGCCACTTTCCATTATGCCAATAAAAAACTAAGAACCGTGGTTTAAAGCTGTACTTACATACACAATACTGTGAACAAGTGTTTTTCACAGACCAGGGCACCTCAGTGCTTCATTTGAACACCTTAAGAGATGATGGTTCCTAAACACATGGTTCCCTTTCAGTCGGTCACTTCGACGTATGTCGGAATTGACCGACGAATTGGGGATCATTTTCAGAGACCAATCTACTTCGAGTGTATAAAAACGAGCCAATAATGTTGGCATGCGGTCCACGCACCGCCCCGCAACGCGGGTATAAATACGGAAGTGGAATACCGCATCCTCGCTTTCAACTTCGGAGCCGAACAGTTTGTTTACCGAGCTGTTTTCTGCGCGAGTGTGTAACCAAGCAACGAGTCTACGGAATCGCTCACTTACCAGTGCGGGTGTGACGGCGCGAATCAGTGAGTGGACGCTGCAACACTTTCTTTGTTTTTGTTGGTATCGCTGGGCGTTTCCCTCTCTGAGTGCTCACACGCGGGCTTGCACTTCCGCACCGCTGTGATCCGCACCGCGGCCATCTCCCTGAGTGCTTCAGCACTACTAAGAGAGCAGTTTCCCCTCATAAAAGAGCAGCACGGTTTGACCCTGCGTCTTTTTCAAGATGTCATTCAAACCGTGTGTTTCTGGATGCCATCGTTTTCTGTCCCCAGCTGACGGTCATGATCGCTGCCTCACGTGTTTGGGCATTCAGCACGCTGAGGCGGCGTTCGTGAATGACTCATGTTCTCACTGTGGGAACATGACCATCGCAGTACTACGGTCTAGGTTCGAGTACCTCAAAAGGGGTGGAGTCCCATTGCGCATCCCCCGATCTAGTGGTCCTCCCGCTGTAAAGCAGAGGGCTGCTACTTTGGCAGATGCCTTTGGTGGAGACCTGAGGGTGACAATGAGGGCTTCCCCGATGGGCCAACAAGCCCCTTGGGCCCCTCCCCCCTCCGCTGCGCCGGTAGAGCTTCCGAAAGAGCGACCTGGCCCCAGCCATGGGGTGCCGGCCGTTTCATTTGGAGCTCCAGCTGAGGATATGATTTTGATGCCTGCTTCGGAGGATGAGCCAATGGGCTCTGGAGATGAGGATCCGGCTGCACTGCCCCCTTCGGGTGTGGTAGCATTGCCCGAATCTGATCCAGAGCTTACGGCTATGCTTTCCCGGGCCGCCGCAAGTGTCGGGCTCGAGTGGAACCCTCCACCGTGTCCCGAACCTTCGCGGTTGGACAATTGGTTTCTCGGGACGGCCCGCGCTGGTTCTCAGCGCCCCGCCCCGGTTCCATTCTTCCCGGAAGTGCATCAGGAGCTCACGAAGTCGTGGACAGCGCCGTATAGCGCTCGATCCCGATCTAGCGACTCCTCCATCCTCACTACCCTTGATGGTGGCGCAGCTAAGGGGTACACGGCGATCCCCCCCGGTCGAGCGGTCCGTGGCGATGCAACTGTGTCCCAGGGCGGCTGCGGACTGGCGGGCTAACCCACGTCTCCCCTCCCGGGCGTGTAAGTTCTCGTCCGGTCTAACGAGCAAGGCTTACACAGCCTGCGGAGAGGCTGCGTCATCTTTGCATGCCATGGCGCTCCTGCAGGTCTATCAGGCCAAAGCACTAAAGGAACTGCACGAGGGTAGTTTTGACCCAGGGGTTATGCAGGAACTGCGCACAGCGACTGCGTGCTCCCTGGGCTGAGCGATGTCCACCCTGGTGGTCCAGGAACGCCACCTGTGGCTGAATCTGGCAGACATGCGCGAGTCCGACAAGGTTCGGTTCTTCGACGCCCCTGTCTGTCAGGCCGGCCTTTTCGGCGACGCCATCGAGAGCTTTGCCCAGCAGTTCTCGGTGGCCCAAAAGCAGACGGAGGCAATTAAGAACATTCTGCCCCGGCGACCAGCTGCTGCCTCCACCCCGTCGCCGGTCGCAGCTCCTCCGCCTGCCCGTCGCCGAGGGCGTCCCCCTGCGTCTGCCTCCGCCCCTGCTAAGCCCAAGCAGCAGCCTCCACCCGGGAAGCAGGGCGCCGGACGCAAAGGGGCCGCCCAGCCCGCTCAGGGTTCCGCCAAACCTTCCGGCAAACGCAAGGGTAAGCGGCCCTGAGACGGGCAGCCCAGGGTCGTCAGGAGCTGCTCTGAGGGAGATGGTGTCCGCACCCCTCCCCCCCCGGAGGAGGACCGGGGGGCCCCGACTCATATTCCATATCTGCCGCTGGCTGTCCGGAGTCCAGCGGTACCCACATTGTCAACAAAAGAGCAGTTTCCTCTCTCCCTGGGCTCCAAGAGGACCGAGCCGGCAGTGTGCGATGCCCCCGGGCCTTGCCATTCCTGGCCTCTCCTCTTTTCGCCAGAACGCGGTGTGCGGCTAGAGGACGCCTTCGGGCCTTCTCTCCCACACACTGCCCCACCTTGGAGCGGTCAGACAACACTTCGGGTCGCCTCCGGGCCGTCCGGGTCGGGTCTGACCACTCCCCCTCGCTGCCCCACCCTGGGTACGTCTGTGGTGCCGTTGGTCCCGCTTGCTCGGTCTCTGGGAGCCTGGCTAGCGCTCCCCAGACCGTCTCGCTGGCTCATCCGTACCATCAGACTCGGTTACGTGATTCAGTTCGCGCACCGGCCCAGCAAGTACAAGGGCATCCTCTTCACCTCTGTGCAAAGCAGCGATGCCCACATCTTGCGGTCCGAGATCGATGTCCTACTGGCGAAGGGCGCGGTCGAGCCGGTTCCTCCAGCCGATATTACAGCCCTTACTTCATTGTACCCAAGAAAGGGGGTGGGTTACGACCAATGTTGGACCTGCGTGTCCTGAATCGGGCCCTGCACAAGCTTCCGTTCAGGATGTTAACGCAGAAACGCATTTTCGAATGCATCCGTCCCCGAGATTGGTTTGCAGCGATCGACCTGAAGGACGCGTACTTTCATGTGTCTATCCTCCCTCGACACAGACCGTTCCTACGCTTTGTGTTCGAGGGGAAGGCATATCAGTACAAGGTCTTACCCTTCGGGCTGTCCCTGTCGCCTCGCGTCTTTACGAAGGTCGCGGAGGCAGCCATTGTTCCACTCAGAGAACGCGGCGTTCGCATTCTCAACTATCTCGACGACTGGCTCATTCTTGCCCAGTCTCGGGAACAGTTGTGCGAACACAGGGACCTGGTGCTCTGTCACCTCAGCCTGCTTGGGCTTCGGGTCAACCGAGAGAAGAGCAAACTCTGTCCCACGCAGAGGATCTCTTATCTCGGTATGGAACTGTACTCGGTCAACCAGACTGCGCGCCTCACAGAGGAGCGAGTCCAGTCAGTGTTGAACTGCTTGAATACGTTCAAGAGCAGGATAGCGGTCCCACTGAAATTCTTTCAGAGGCTCCTGGGGCATATGGCATCTGCAGCCGCGGTAACGCCGCTCGGATTGCTTCATATGAGACCGCTTCAGCACTGGCTTAATGGCCGAGTCCCGAGATGGGCGTGGCAGAGTGGCAAGTATCGGGTTCCAGTTACCCCGTACTGTCGGCAAATCTTCAGCCCGTGGTCAGACCCCTCGTTTCTACGGGCAGGAGTGCCCTTAGAACGGGTGTCCAGGCATGCTGTGGTCTTCACGGATGCCTCTTCCACCGGCTGGGGGGCCACGTACAATGGGCATGCAGTCTCGGGTCTGTGGACGGGGCCCCAGCTGCATTGGCATATAAATTGCCTCGAGTTGCTTGCAGTACGTCTTGCTCTAAGCCGCCTTAAAAAGCCGCTTCAGGGCAAGCACGTTCTGGTCCGTACGGACAGTACTGCGGCCGTTGCGTACATCAACCGTCAGGGTGGTCTACGCTCCCGTCGCATGATGCAACTCGCCCGCCATCTCCTTCTGTGGAGTCAGAAGCATCTGAGGTCGCTTCGGGCCATTCACATCCCTGGTGCGCTGAACCAGACAGCCGACAAGCTCTCTCGTCAGCCGACACTTCCGGGAGAGTGGCGACTCCACCCCCGGACCGTCCAGCTGATATGGGACCTTTTTGGAGCCGCACAGGTAGACCTGTTTGCCTCTCCGGACTCGACCCATTGCCAGTTGTATTATTCCCTGACTGGGGGCACCCTCGGCACGGATGCACTGGCGCACAGCTGGCCCCGGGACCTACGCAAGTATGCTTTTCCCCCAGTGAGCCTTCTAGCACAGACTCTGTGCAAGGTCAGGGAGGACGAGGAGCAGGTCATGCTAGTTGCGCCCTACTGGCCCAACCGGACCTGGTTCTCCGAACTAACTCTCCTCTCGACAGCCCCTCCCTGGCCGATTTCCCTGAGGAAGGACCTTCTTTCTCAGGGACGGGGCACACTATGGCACCCGCGTCCAGACCTCTGGAAACTCCATATCTGGTCCCTGGACGGGATGCGGAGGTTCTAGGTGGCCTGTCACAAGCTGTGGCAGACACCATTGCTTCAGCCCCCTCTACGAGGCGCCTCTATACACTGAAGTGGAACTTGTTCGTTGACTGGTGTTCTTCCCGCCAGGAAGACCCCCGAAGGTGTTCAGTTAATATCGTGCTTTCCTTCCTGCAAGAAGGGTTGGAGCGAAGGCTGTCTCCCTCCACCCTCAAAGTGTACGTCGCCGCAATTGCTGCGCATCACGACGTAATAGCGGGTAAGTCCTTGGGTAAGCACGACTTAATCGTCAGGTTCCTCAGAGGTGCGAGGAGACAAGAATCCTCCTCGTCCAACCTCGATACCCTCTTGGGACTTAGCCCTGGTGCTTAGAGCACTTCAGGGCCCTCCCTTTGAGCCTTTGCAGTCTGCAGAGTTAAAAATCCTGTCTATGAAGACGGTACTCCTGACTGCATTGGCCTCAATCAAGAGGGTAGGGGACCTGCATGCACTTTCGGTCAACAAATCGTGCATAGAATTCGGGCCGGCCAACTCTCACGTTGTCCTGAGACCCCGGCCTGGATATGTGCCCAAGGTTCCCACCACTCCCTTCCGGGACCAGGTGGTGAACCTGCAAGCGCTGCCTTCGGAGGAGGCAGACCCAGCCCTAGCTTTGTTGTGTCCCGTCCGCGCTCTTCGCGCTTACGTTGACCGGACTCAAAGCTTTAGGACCTCAGAACAGCTCTTTGTCTGTTATGGAGGCCAGCAGAAGGGAAAGGCTGTCTCCAAGCAGAGGTTAGCCCACTGGATAGTGGATGTTATCATCTTGGCTTATCAGTCCCAAGACGTGCCTTGCCCGTTCGGGGTGCGAGCTCACTCCACTAGGAGTGTAGCCTCCTCCTGGGTGCTGGCTTAAGGCGCCTCGCTGACAGATATATGTAGAGCTGCGGGCTGGGCGACACCTAACACATTTGCTAGATTTTATAGCCTCCGTGTAGAGCCGGTTTCTTCCCGTGTACTCGCCTCCAGTGGCCGGTAAACGCGAAGTACCCGCTCTTGTGTCGGCTTGCATACGCCACTCCCGCCTCCGGGCCGGATACGTGCGTCTATTGTCTCCAGTTGTGTTCCCCGGAAACGGCTAACCCTGTCGAGCTCCTCCGTCACCCTTCGGTGTCAGACGTTGCGGGCCGTCTGATGCCAGGCCTGCACCCGTATGCTTGTGGAACGTGTGTGTAGGCTGGGTCCATATGTAGTGGTTCCCTTACGGTAACCCCATATGTGTATTCTCCACGGTACCAGCTACCTTACTCGGCTAGCCCCGTGTCTTTCCCTTGACAGAGCTCGCTCTGTCGTCTCTGGTGGTGTTCTTTCCCCCCTGGATCAGGTTGGATCCACCCCAGAGACTGCCATAGGTAGCACTACCCTGCTAGGTTAGTCCTTATGAGTATTTCCACCTCTCCTTTCACTAAAGGACGTGGTTCCGCAGCGTACCATCTCCCCGAGACGGGCACGCTTTCCCAGCGTTATCCAATAGTCACGCTGAGTGGGTCTCGCAGAAACAGCTGTGACGGACCTTCCCTGCTTGGTGCCCTGACTTCTGCTCCAAACTTAGGAGCAACCAGTGAGCACAAGCAGGACGCTGGAAGGGCCAGCCTTCCTGGCGTTTTGGTAGGGATCCCCAATTCGTCGGTCAATTCCGACGTACGTCGAAGTGACCGACTGAAAGGGAACGTCTCGGTTACGTATGTAACCCTCGTTCCCTGAAGGAGGGAACGGAGACGTACGTCCCGTCGCCAGGAGCTGTGCTTCCACTTAAGGGCCGACCCATTTCTTTGGCTCCTCAGTTGGAAAAGCGAGGATGCGGTATTCCACTTCCGTATTTATACCTGCGTTGCGGGGCGGTGCGTGGACCGCATGCCAACATTATTGGCTCGTTTTTATACACTCGAAGTAGATTGGTCTCTGAAAATGTTCCCCAATTCGTCGGTCAATTCCGACGTACGTCTCCGTTCCCTCCTTCAGGGAACGAGGGTTACATACGTAACCGAGACGTTAAGAGCTGCTTGTCAAAACTGCCTGTCAACGAAAACATAGAAATAATTCTGTTGTAATTGTGTCCTATTGTGTGTGTGCATATATAAGAAAACACCAGACAGATGGAGACTTATGCACTTATGCTCTTTACTCATCTTAAAAAGTTTCTGCATGATAGTCCCTAGAACTGTCAAAACTTGTAAAAGACAAACAAGCTTAAGTATCTTATTAAAGGGGAAGGTGAGATGCTACAATATGAGTCTGTTTTTCAAACCCAGCTTTGAAAGTTTTTAGTTTTAAAGTTAATCTTTGCAATTATGTCCATTTTAGTTATTTTGATGTCAAGGTTTGGCATTGATGAAGGGATACTTGAGCATAACTAATTGTGTAATGGGGTAAGAGAAATATGGAAACACTGTGTGAAAAGAAAATATTCCTGACATCATTTAGTATGTTTAAAAATAAATCAATATTTTCCTTGGAGTTACTGTAGTTGCGTATATTGTTTTGACTTTTAAACATCCTGTCTAAATCCCAATAGCAGATACCCCGAAGCATTAAACTGTGCTGTTGCCCTAAACTAAAGCAAGCTCTCAGCGGTCAGTCTTCTCTCCTGCCACCTCCACTGTGTGCTATTAGATTAGCCAGCCCAGGATGTCCTGGGTAGGTAAACACTGCTAAAGGTCAGGATGGAAATATCGATGGGCTCAGCTCAACACAGTGACATTTGAGCTTGGCCGTGTAAGGGTTTTATTAAGTGTTCGATATCTAGCTGTTGCGATGGCAATTGGAGAGGATGTGATGGTTTTCTTAGATGCATGAATATGAAAGATTCACAATCATACAGTAAATAGAAAGATGCTTTCTTTCAGAGATATGTGTGTTTAAATGACATGACTTTACTTGTAAATGTTCAATGAATTTGTTTGCAGAGACCTTGTGTTACTTAAAGAGATCGAATCCAGTCATCATTTACATTTACTCCTGTTGATCCAAACCCCATTACAATATTTAAATTGAAAGAGGAAAAAAAAGTGTCAGCCAGTGGCAGTATTTTTGATAGTTTTCACAAAACTTTCATGGCCTGCAGAATATTTGCCCACAATATTTGTCATCATTTACATTTACTCCTGTTGATCCAAACCGATATCATTTTCTTTCTTCTGTGGAACACAAATGAAGAAGTTGTGGCACTGCTGGTTACCCAGCATACTTTGCAGCTATGGTCAAACCAGACCGGGTTTGATTCACTAAAACTATAAATGCGTGCTATAAACAGGTTAAGGGGGTACACTACTGTTTAAGTTTGGTTGGTAGGATTTATTTTTTATTTTATGAAGTCTCTTGTCTTTTAAGTGCATTTATTTGATTAAAAATAAAGTAAAACAGTAATACTGAAAAACATTATTATAATTAAAATTACTTTTCTATTTTAATATACTTTAAATGTAATTTATTCCTGTGATGGCAAAGCTGAATTTTCAGCATCATTACTCCAGTCTTCAGTGTCACATGATACTTCAGAAATCATTCTAATATGATGATTTGGTGCTCAAGAAACATTTGTTATTGTTATCGATGTTGAAAGTAATAAAAATGGAAATGCATTGTCAGTGTGCGGGTTAAGAATTGTGAGGACTCAGGCACAGAGAGGTTTGAAAGACTTTATTTGATCAAAAAATAAACAAAACATAACCTAAACCTGCCCAATGGGGAAAAAACACAGTCCAGGGCAGCAGGATAGAGCAAGGCACAACAAACAAGCTTCCACACGAGGAACATAGATGATGATCTGGCGCAGGACAGAGACCAAAAGGAGAATAAATAGGGAAGGAAAACAGAAGGGTAACAAGGGAGAAAAGGTGGGACAAATGAAGCAATAATCAGGTAACAAGAGGGTAGGCCCAAGACTAGAGACTGACAGAAATGCACATGGCACATAGAAACAAACAAAAAAATCAAACATGACAGAAGCCATGTGCCCTCTCTCAAACTCACAAGACAAGACTGAGCACATGGCACACAAACACCATGTGTATATATATATATATATATATATACGCTATATTGCCAAAAGTTTTGGACGCCTGCCTTTACATGCATATTAACTTTAATGACTTCTTAATCCATAGGATTTAATATGGAGTTGGCCCCCTTTGCAACTATAACAGCTTCAACTCTTCTGGGAAGGCTTTCCACAAGGCTTAGGAGTGTGTTTATGGGAATTTTTGACCGTTCTTCTAGAAGCGTAATTGTGAGGTCAGGCACTGATTTTGGACGAGAAGGCCTGGCTCGCACGCTCCGCTCTAATTCATCCGAAAGGTGTTCTGTCAAGTTGAGGTTATGACTCTGTGCAGGCCTGTCAAGTTCTTCCACACCAAGCTTGCTCATCCATGTCTTTATGGACCTTGCTTTGTGCACTGGTGCGCAGTCATGTTGAAACAGGAAGGGGCCATCCCCAAACTGTTCCCACAAAGTTGTGAGCATGAAATTGTCCAAAATGTCTTGGTATGCTTAAGCATCAAAGGGTTAGTTCACCCAAAAATAAAAATATAAGCCCATGATTTAATCACCCTTAAGTCATCCTAGGTGTATATGACATTCTTCTTTCAGACGAATAAAATCAGAGTTATATTAAAAAAGTCCTGGCTCTTTCAAGCTTAATAATGGCAGTGACCACACGGCTCCGGGGGGTTAATAAAGGCCTTCTGAAGCAAATTGATGCGTTTGTGTAAGAAAAATATCCATATTTAAAACTTTATAAAGTAAATTATCTAGCTTCTGGCCGATCGCCTTCCGTATTCAATTAACGGAAAAGGTGTAGCGCCTTTAGCAGTTCAAAATGCTTACGCTACGTCTGATGACATCGCCACACCAGTTACGCTCGTCAGCGTAAGCATTTTGAACTGCTAAAGGCGCTACACTTTTTCCGTAAGTTGAATACGGAAGGTGATACTCTCAATTCTTTTGGCAATATAGTGTTTATATCTGAAATCCTATGAATTTAAAAATGTAAAATATAGAAACAGGCTAAACAAATACAAAGGACCATTTCAAATATTTTAAGGAAACTGACTGGCTGCCCCACAGCAGACATGTATCAGTAAGTGCTTTACTGTTTTTTTCCCCCTCCTATCATTTCAAGTTAACATCCAAACTAAGGGGGGCTGACTTATTGATCAAACAGATCTGGATACAGAGAGCTGGTAAAAAGACTGATGAGAGTTTGCAGAGGAATCAGTATGTTAAAGGTTATGCATGCAATGGTCACGTGCTCAAGAAACAAAGTGTCATCTTCTATGCATTACATAATGAATGCAAAACACAATACTTTTTTCCTTAAAGCACTGTGCTGTATTTCTGTACTTAGAATACGTATTTATATTTATTGTACAGCAGTTAGTTCCAGCCCTCAAATCTGAGTCTTGCTAATATTGATATTAAGTATTTTATAGAAATAGCTTTTAACAAACTCACTTAACAGCATGTGACATTGTGTTTGCAGTGTTTTAGGTGAGTGTTTTTCTCTGCATGTTAAACCTGATACGGTGTGAAGAGAGAAAAAGTAGACTGCTGTGTAATTTCAATGTACCTTTATCTCAATCAAAGCCGCTTTTCCCATTTCCATGTGCTCGGTGCTCAAATTAGATTTTCAAAGCACCTGAGCCACAAAAGTGAGTTCTGCTCCTTCTCTTGTTTTGAAGTCTAACTGGAGTTATTTACATCTGAGAGATGAGTTTGACAGCTCATGCTGATTTCTCGTCACACTCACAGGGACTGCGACACCTCGGTTCTCTGTATTCCCTATTTCTGCTTCATTTGAAGGGTTAGCTCACCCAAAAATTATGTTATTAATAACTCACCCTCATGTTGTTCCAAACATGTAAGACTTTTGTTCATCTTCGGAATACAAGTGAAGTTCTTTTTAATGAAATCTGAGTGCTTTCTGTCCCTCCATTGACAGCCTACACAACTACCACTTTACGTTCACGAAAGAACTACAACACATGCGTGTTGTGTTGACTCAAGAGCAAGCATTGTTGTGTGAACATACGTTGGAGATTAATATTTTGTAAATAAAGTGGTAAATTATGTTTTTGCGCAAAAAAGCATCCATGTTGCTTCATAATCAGATGGATTACTTTAAAGATGTCTTTACTACCTTTCTTGGACTTGAAAGTGGTAGTTGTGTAGGCTGTCAGTGGAGGGACAGAAAGCTCTCAGATTTCATTAAAAAGATCTTCATTTGTGTCACGAAGATGAATGAAAGTCTTATGGGTTTGGAATGACATGAGGGTGAGTAATAATTTCATTTTTGGGTTTATTTCGTTTATTTGTTTGATCCTTCATTTTGTTTTTCTTTACTCTGTTTGTGGCCGTTATCACTGTATTTGCAGTCATTTGCAAATACAATGAAGTGTTTCCTGATTTAATAATGAAATGTATGCATTTTAAAGTTAGAATACAATTTAAGAATATATTATATATAGGTAAATATAAATAAAAAAATAAGTCTATTTTTACTACAGTCTTCAATTCTAAATGCAAACTAACAAAAATACAACATTTAATACAAATTCATTAAAAAAATATTAAAGTATATAAAATCTATATAATGAAGTATTTGTGATTTATGTTGCATTCACTTGCAATGTTCTTTGTTTGTTTCTTCTCAGAGTTCACAGAGACTGTTTTGAATGAGTGTCAGGTAGAAAGATTTTGAGTCTAGATGGCAGGGTAGGTAAGGCATCAGCAGGGACTAACTGGACCATGCTAACCAGCCAAACTTCACCTCTTGAGGCATTTTGATTATGCCTTATAAATGGAGTCTTCTGAAAATCTCAGCGCACATTCCAGGCAGAAAAGAGTTGTAAGACAATCAAAAGACAAATTTAAAGCTTACTACTGCAGTGCAAAGTACCGGGCACTACGTAGTAGTTCATCTAAGTAAATGACGTTACCATGGTGACAAATGAACAGAAAGAAAAACTGTTGGACAAAAATAGCTCTCCCAAATGGATGCTAATTGAACTGATTCAATTTACATAAACTCAGCTGTTCTAGTGCCATGCTGAACAGTATGCAAATGGGATAAATGGAATGTATTTGAATCAACCTAGTCATGTTGCAGTTGCACTTCTAATTGGAATTTAAATGCGACAAAAGGCTTATCATATCCTCCAAATATATAAGATCTGTGACACTTATTTCCTCTTATATTGCTCTACAATGTATAATGTAACTTTTAAATGGAGTATGACGTTTCAAAATTCAAAAACAGATCAAAATTCTAACATGAAAAATGTCAAATCTAAAAAAACGTTTAAAACCTTAGGTTGTACACACATATAAAACATATCACAAACATATAAGTAACAACAATGTTCAAGGAGCCTGTTTTTTATGGTTTAAAAACAAATGTTGTCTTTGTTTAATTTTTGAAAATTGTTGGCTGATTTTAATTGTTGGAGACTCACAGACATCTGTATTTTAAAAAGGTTTCATATTTGTCACTTTACCCCAACTAAATGTGACATTTAATTTATTAAAAAAAAAAAAATGTCAACAGGTTGTTGTACTTCCTTAGTTAAGAAATCAATAATGTAATAAAATAGACTCACCGACCACTCAAAAAAGTAACAGGCATTTAGCACATTCAATCAAAAATCATGTATTTATTTATTCTGTCATAGAGTGTGTCTACAGGCCCGTTGCCAACTTTAAATAACAAATTATCTTTATAAATATGAATCAGAAATTAGTCGGAGTGTGTGTAAGGCTAGGCAAGGCTTACCTTCCCCTGGCCACAGACTAGAATTCTCTCATTCAATTGCCTGATGCTGCTACTATGAAAGCTTGTTTCCGCCAATGAATATAAAGTAAAGGTAACTGCGACTTTTTATCTCACAACTCTGACTTTTTTTCTCAGAATTGCGTGATATAAACTCACAATTCCAGGTTATAAAGTCAGAATTGTGAGATAAAAAAAAAATTCATAGCAGTATACAAGCTTCCATAGAGGGAAAAACTGCCCATAACTGCTGGTCTAGGATCAGTTTTCTCTGTAATAAAAGAATATTGACGGAACTCTATTGTTTTGAGTGGTGAATGCAAATCCTCTCATTATTATAATTTCATTGAGTTTCATTGTGTAGTCAGCTTCACTGATTATAAAGGAACTACGCAATGAAGATGAATAACAGCTTTTTAATGATTAGAAAAGGAGCGCCAAATCCCACATACAGTATGCTTGCCTTTCTGTTAAAATTAACAGTGGTAAATTAACCTAGATTCTTTAATAACAAATCAATTATCGTTGATGTGTAGGAAGGTTGTGAATGACATGAAGCTTGAAACTATTTAAAAGAAATCTGTTTAAATGTTTTTAAAGGGGAAGCGCAAATCCACATGGTGTTGGTTTCCCCTCCGTTGATCAGAAAATTTATATTTTGTGTTTTAATGTTGTTCAATGGGCAAAGCAGAACATACTTCTTGAGCTTTACCTACTAAACTTAATTGGCCTAAAGATATGTGGGCGTTAATGCTACAATGTAGTTTAGTAGGTAAAGCTCAAGAAGTATGTTCTGCTTTGCCCATTGAAGAGTCTCTTAATTATGAGTTGATGAAAGCTGCTGTTCTGCAAGTTTACGAACTTGTTCCTAAAGCATACAGGCAAAGGTTTTGTAACTATACTAAATTGGCTAGACAAATGTTTGTGCAATTTGCACGTGATAAGAGAGTTCTACTGGAAAAGTGGTGCAGTGCATATAAAACGACTACATTTGAGCAATTTCAAGAACTGATTCTGTTGGAGGATTTGAAAAACTGTTTGTCAGACAATCTAGTAATTTATCTCAATGAGCAAAAGGTAAAGTCCCTCTCAGCTGCTGCAGTGTTAGCGGATGAATATACTCTGACCCATAAGACAGTATTTTCCTCTGCTGCTAACCCGAGTCATGGTATGTCAATATCTTCAAGTATGGAGAAGTCTTTGTTTACTCGCTCAACGAAACCTATGGTGCGTTCTGCAGTGCAGGGAAGAGGGTAAGAGTACTGAGATTAAAAGAGTTTGTTTCCAATTGCTTAGACTCAAATCATCTTATTGCTGATTGTAAAGTTTGGGGAAAAAAGAATGCTGCCTTCAAACCTAAGAGTGTAGCCAATATTGTTCTCAAGCAAATGGCTGGTATTGAGGAGCAAGACCTTTCAGACAGTTCTGCATTTACTCCCTTTGTATTTCAGGGTAGTGCGTCAATTTGTCCTTCGTGTACGAGGATGTCAATCTCCATTTTGAGGGACACTGGCTCAGCTCAGTCGTTTATCCTGGGAAGTGCAGTACCTTTTTCAAATGTGACGTATACAGGAACTGATGTGCTGGTTCGCGGAATCGAATTGAACTGTGTAAAAGTTCCTCTTTATACTGTGTTTCTGACCTCTAAACTAGTTTCAGGTCCTGTTAAAGTGGGGGTACGCTCAAGATTGCCTGTAGAGGGCGTGAGTTTAATCTTGGGAAATGACTTGGCCGGTGCTAAGGTTTTTCCTTGCTCAGTTGTAGCGGAGACTTCGGTTTGTGATGCTGAGCTTGCCAGTCGATTCCCTTTAACATTTTCAGCATGTGCTGTCACTCATGCTCAGGCACGTAAAAATTAAGATGTGATTTATCTATCTGACACTTTTCTTGCTTCTATAGATTCTCCCACCGAGTTAAGGTTATCTGTATGTTCCAGTGTGGGTAACACCGATAATGAGATCACAGATCAAGAACCTTCTCTTCTTCAATGGGGAGAGAGCAACTGGGTAAAGCCCAAAGATCTGACCCTTCTCTAGAGCACTGTGTTGAGGCTGAAGGGTAAAGTGAAACCAAGGGGCCTTAATGCATAAGTGGCTGTCTCATAATGCTAAAGAGGCTGGATTAAGTCCAGATTATCAAATTGTATTACCTTCTGGATATCGAACGGCTGTACATAAACGTGCTCATGATCATCCACTGTCTGGTCATTTAGGCAGTACAAAAACGTTCATGCGAGTGGCTAAATATTTTTATTGGCCTGGTTTGAGATCTGCTTAACCAAACATTGTCGTTCATGTCGCATGTGTCAACTCGCTGGTAAACCCAATCAAATGATTCGACCAGCTCCTTTGCAGCCTATTCCAGCGATGGGAGAACTATTTGAGTGACTCATTCTAGACTGTGTTGGTCCCCTGCCGAAATGGAAAGCCAGCTATCAGTATATTTTGACGTTAATGTGTGTGGCGACACGTTTTCCGGCAGCAATACCATTATGTAACCTCAAAGCAAAAACCATTGTGAAAGAGTTAATTCAATTTTGCTCAACTTTCGGTTTACCTCGTGTGATACAAACTGATCAGGGAACAAATTTTAAATCTAAAGTGTCTGAGCAATTGTTAAGTGGAATTTCCGTTAATCACGTAGTCGTGTCGAGCGCGTATCATCCGCAGTGGCAGGGAGCTCTGGAGAGATTTCACCAGACGCTCAAATCAATGATTGTTCCTGTGTCTGAATATGTTAGTTCTATGCGTGAACGTCTTCGTAAGGCTTGTGAGATGGCGAAGGCTGAGATGTCACAGGCTGAGATGGAGCATTATGCCCGTAAAAGTGTCGCTCGTTCATTTCAGCCAGGTGATTCTGTATTGGTGTTAATGTCAGTGCCAGGGTCTGCGCTACAACCAAAATTCTCAGGTCCTTATAGAGTGACGAAAAAGTTGAATGACACAAACTATCTGATTTGCACGCCTGAACGTCAGAGGAAGTCACGGATGGTTCATGTTAACATGTTATAGGCTTATGTGAAGGACGAGTCTGCCCTTGCAACAGGATTTTTCTGTACCTTGTGGTCGCCTGTCAAATTCCGTAATTTTTAATGAGTTGGAATTTCAAAGGGAAGATGTCGTTGATCTAATTGAAAGTCACCGCTCACTCTTAAGTGACATTCCATCTCAGACTACAGTGCTTCAGCATGATATCGATGTTGGTGATGCTCAACCTATAAAACAGCACCCTTATCGGCTCAACCCGAGGAAGCGAGAGTTGATTAAAACTGAGGTTGAGTATTTATGCCAGAATAACTGTGCGAGTCCCAGTCAGAGTGCGTGGAGTTCGCCTTGTTTATTAGTTCCCAAGGCTGATTCATCGGTTTGGTTCTGCACTGACTACCGCAAAGTCAATGCAGTAATTAAACCAGATTCTTTTCCACTTCCACGTATGGAAGACTGTATAGATCGAGTTGGTCCTGCAAAGTTCGTTACTAAATTAGATCTTCTTAAAGGGTACTGGCAAGTTCCTCTTACCCCTTGGGCCTCAAAGATTTCAGCGTTCGTGACCCCTGATAATTGTATGCAGTACTCTGTTATGGCGTTCGGAAAGCGTAACGCGGCATCAACATTTCAACAGTTAATGCGTATTTTACTAAGTGGAGTTCCCAAGTGTAAAGCTTGTAAACGTTGTAATATATTCTTCTAGTTGGGAAGAACATGTGAGTTCTTTACGTGAAGTGCTTTCACGTTTTGTTGATGCTTCTCTGACTTTAAACCTAGCCAAATGTGAGTTCGCCAAGGCTACAGTGACGAACTTGGGGAAAATAGTGGGTCAGGGTCAGGTTCGCCTGATTGATGCAAAAATTGCATCCGTCATGGAGTTTCCAGTGCCGGTGAACAAAAGGGACCTGTGTAGACTTTTGGGTATGGCAGGATACTACAGAGGATTCTGTCGTAACTTTGCCAGTGTTGTATCCCCATTGACTGATCTCCTCAGCACAGCTTGAGTTTTTGTGTGGTCTCCTGCTTGTGAGCAGGCTTTTCAAGCAGCTAAGGATTTGCTCTGTCACGCACCTGTTTTGGCAGCGCCGGAGTTTATGTGTCCCTTCAAGTTGGAAGTGGATGCTTCTGCTATTGTAGCTGGTGCAGTTTTAATTCAAGAGAGTGAGTTTGAGGTTGACCACCCAGTGTGCTACTTCTTTTCCATCGGAAAGGAGGCTCTTGCATTGTTGTTAGCATTGCAGCATTTAGGTGGAAGTTAATTTCCAATTGTTGTGTATACCGACCATAACCCACTTGTTTTCTTGGCTCGGATGTGTCGAATCAACTCGAATCAACGCTTAAAGAGCTGGTCATTGATAATTCAAGAGTTTAATTTAGATATCCGTCATAAAAAAGGCTCGCAGAATATTGTGGCGGATGCGCTGTCCAGAGTTTATGGTGCTGAAGTGTAAAACAATTGCTGGTAAACAGTGTGGTAGATGCAAACTTCCTGTTTGCATCTTTTTGGTGGGGAGGTGTTAAGTATGTGTGTTACATTTACTGGTGTGTTGAGGGAGGATGCATTCTTTTGTCTAGTGTGCCCTTGTGTGTTCCTCGCTTTCTTGTCTCTACTCTTCTCTTCTCTCCTGCAGTAATTACTCACAGGTGGAGTTGCTAACGAGTGCCCTGATTGGCGACGGGAGTGAATGCCGCTGTATTCAAACCACCTGAACCATGGATGTACAGCTCCCCACTCTCATGGTTTCCTTGACGGACAGACTTGTTCAGTGTGATGTATCTTAGTGATTGTTAAAAGAACTCGTACACCAGACATTTGATGTAAACCACTATTTATTTGAGTTGTGATTTATTTCTGCTAAGTTCAGCTCTATCTTTCTTCCTGACCATTGTTGAATTGGAGCAAGTTAGGGAGGTAGGTGCCTTTTTATTTTATTATTCGTTTTCTCCTGTTTATGTTAAGTAGTGAGGGAAGCTTTTGTACTTCGTTTGTTATCTGATTTCTAGGTTAGTATTGTAAAATTAGTTAGCTTTGTTTTATTTGTTTTGGCTTTGTCCCCTCCTGAAGTTTATGTCGCTCCTTATTTACTCTTGTTTAATAAATTCATTTTTGCAGCGTTTGGTGTTTTGAAGCCTTGGGAGTGAGTGACTCCAGGGATCTTGTTGATCGGATCTCTGTTAATTGTTACGGGTATTTTCTTTCTCTTTGATTAGAGGTTTTATTTATTCGTAACAGTGTTGTTCTATAAACTTGGTATTTTTCAGTTGTAATATGCAAAATATGGGATGTTATTGTTTTGGTGAAATATCTGTTTCTCAGATCATAAAAAAGTGTGCCCCATTATAAAACCGAAATACCCCCCATTGTATAAGTTCTGGTGAGGGCCCTGTGTGCCTATCATGGCTGTTAAGCAGAGAATAACACACTGAAAAGATAATCTGTTCAAATATAACATTTTATATGCGTGGCCTCAATATCTTGTCCTTATAATTACACCAGAAGCTGTCCATAAGCTTCCATGTTCAGATAAATAGCTGACAGGGTATCACATGTTCGCAGACAAGCACTTTGACTCTTCACTGACACAATGTTTCGCAGGCTTGAAAGGCTTCACAAAATTACTCGAATAACAAAAATACCTTGATCTTGAATTTCTGTACATTTAGGCCTTAAGCGCTATTAATGCAAATAACCTGAGGTTCCTCTCAGGTTAAGAGTTCAACCATGAATGGAGTATTAACATGCATGATATCAAGTACACAAATTTGTCCTTTGCATTTGATGATGCGTAGATCAAGGTTTCCCTAACAGTGGTTAATGAGGGAACTTCAGGGGGTTTGTGAGTTGATGGAAAGCTAATAATATATTCTATTTAATGTAACATTAAATCAACAAATGGGCCTGCACAATTAAGCAATATATAACTAATATTGTGATATATCTTATCAGTAAGTTTTAAACGTTTGAAAGTGAGGAATTTAAGACATAAATGTTTGTATTGTAACTTGTAGTGTTTAGTTGGTTCTTGTAAACAGTGAATGTGTGAGCACCCTTAAAAGTAACTATTTACATTAGCAATAGAGTCTTTGTTCTTAGCAGCAGCAACATGAGATATTTTCAAATTAAATATTATCAGTTACAGTTCAAATCCAAATGGCAAAGTAACATAATATAATTTTTTGGCTAAGTCACATACAATAATAATAAAAAATAAAAAACTTAAAAAAAAAAACATGAACATGCAAATGTTTTGTTAAATTATTATTAAAATTTCAGGCGGTACTTGCATCTGGGGGTTCCGCTGACACAACTTTTGTGAACAAAATTCGGTAGAGCCCAAAGTTACTTGTTAACATTTGTTCCCAGAGCGTTAAGCGTGAGAGGGATCAACACAAGGGACGAGGAGATAAATCTAATTTCTGGTAATTTCCACTGAGGCATTATAAGGATGTGCTTGGTTTAATGGAACAACATTCAAACGAATCCCTCTCATAATGATTCATGACATAATTGATTAAGGCTAAACACAGATGTGTTTATTCAGTCGGTGAGTGCTTTTAATGTTGTGTAATCAGCACTACATAAACCAAAACTAAACCCCAAATGTGCAGCTGTGATTTTAAAAAAGGAGAAAAAAAAAAAAACTTTTTCATAAATTTCCTAAACAAAAGCTCAGATTTTATCCCATTAGTCAAAGGTCTTTATAGCTATGTTTGGCTATCAGAAAGTGTTAGGATAAGACAAAGGAGAGAAACCTACTGTCCGTCCTTGACACTTTTCCTTCGTATTCTCTCCACATAGCAGTCCTGCTCCGACACGCTGCCTGTGGTTTTGTTAGGTAATGAGTCTCCTCCGTCTGTCGCTGCGGAGTGTGATGCTCAATACCATATGTGTGTGTTGTCTTCTTAAAGGCCAAGTCCAAACAGGCAGAAAGAGTGTTTTAAACCATTATGTCCACTGCTGCAGTTATTGTTTTTTTGAAGCAATCATCACCACCATCTGTTGTGCACATTTCACTTTTTGTAGAAAGTTATTCAGGTGAGTCTTAATTTTAAACAGTATAAATTTACAATATAAATGATAAATGACTTGAATATATCATGGCAAAGCTGAATTTTCAGCACTCATTACTCCAGTCTTCAGGGTCTCATGATCCTTCAAAAATCATTCTAATATGCTGATTTAGTGATTTAGTAACTTAGAAAAATTTCTTATTATAATGTTGAAAACAGTTGTGCCGCTTACCATTTTGATGGAAACCGATAAAAAATTTTTTCCAGGATTGTTTGATGAATAGAAAGTTCAAAAGAACAGAATTAATTTGTAACATTATAAATGTCTTTACTGTCACTTTTGATCCATTGAACGCATTCTTGCTGAATAAAAGTATTCAAAAAAGTTATATATATATATATAATATATACATACATACCTGTATATGTGTGTGTGTGTCCATGCTAATGCAAAAATGGATGCAGTAAAACTAACAACGGGGTTCATTTTTAAAACTGTGAGATGTGTCCGTCTCTGAGGTTCATTTAATGATGTGTTTTTCAGAACAATTGTGCTGCAGTTAAAATTGTCGCTTGCTGTTATCTGGTTTTCAGTCGTGTTCTTTCTCTCTGGTGGCTTTGAATTTGGGTTTGTTTTTACCGCTTACGCATTGATTTTGTGCTGCAACACTTCTCTTGGGTGTTTCTGAAGGAATGGAAGGAAGATTTGTTCATATTTTTTATTCCCTTAGATGGGGGTTTGCTGGAGAGAGCTTGACACCTGATGTCTAGTTAAACTGGATATTGTGCGCTTGTCTTTTGTATAAGCAGCAGCTTGCCGAGAGGCTCTTTTGGGCCCATTTCATAGAGAGAACATTGATTGAGGATTATGTGTGTGTGTCTGTGAATGGGAAAATAAACACAGAAAAAATATTCCTACCTATCTTTGCTTATTTTTAATGAGCACAAATCATAGGAGAAATGAGTGTTTAAGCATGAAGAGTGTGTATGTGGTACAATAATAATCCCGTTCTTGCCTCTTACCTCGAATAATAAAGAAGATTCCATTGAGTGTGTGTGTGTGTGTGTGTGTGTGTGAGGAGGCTGTTATACTGCAATGACAATAGTTTTCTGCACTTAGACTGAAAAATGAAGAAAATGCACTGAAGCTTTTTTTAATGGCCAGGCAGGAGGCACCGCATAAAAAATTAAAATCTTTGTGTGGGTTGGCAGTGTTGGCGCACAGATACGCCATGAGAAACAAAGGAATTGAAATAATAAGAAAAAAAGAGAGACAGAGAAAGGGTATGAGACATATTTTACCTTCAATTACATTTTTCTTACTTCAAGGCATTAGGTGGGTAATGACTTTGTAACTGAATTGCAAGGTTGTTTTGTCAAAAACGTGTGCTCACACTATACAACACCCAATTGTTACCATTAAGAAGAAAAAAAGACACCAAAACATTGCCATTGTATTGTAAAGCAGGGTCCGTGTTAGATCCCAGCTGAGAGGGGCTGTGTAGGCTGGTGGATGCTGATGAGAAGCACTGGGACATACTGGGGTCTGAGTCTGACTGAAGAATAAAGAGTCAACCACAGAGTAAGGACAGCATTTAGAGCACCATAGGGTCAGCAATGGAACTGGCTATTGGTAGCCCTAGGACTCAGCTGTAGAAAGCAAATATATATATATACAACATTAGTATACACAAATTGATTCTGTAGAGCAGCACTGGGCACTCTAATGTGTACTTCACTTCTTTTGCACATTAGCAGCAGTCTTACGGGATTGCGCCTGCTCTAAATTACACCCACCCAACTTTTTTTAAGCAACCCTCTGTACAATACTTTTTCTCCTTTTCCAGCCTCCCCATCCCACATCTGATACTATCTGTCTGCACACAGGGGTGGATTTGGTGATTTGGGGGCCACAGGCAAAATACAGGAATGGGGCCCTTTTTTTTTTTTTTCAGAAATTCAGTTTTTTTTTTTTTTTTTCTGTTTTAATTTTTTCTGGATGGTTATATGTCTAATTAATTGAAATCATGAAACTTGTTTAATTTAACAGCAATTTATTAAAAGTTTAACAAAATATATATTTATTTGTTTAATGCATTTCAATGTTTCTGGTAATCAAATGAAGGCATAAAACATTTATCTTTTATTCCAATGAAAATTAAACACACCCTTTTTTGTACATTCAAAGTGCTACACAACAGAGGTTTAGGCCTATTATTAAAATTATTACATTAAGATATAGGCTACATTATACTGTTCAACAGTACTGTTATAACCAAACTTTTATTTTGACGGGTTGCCTTGAATACCTTTTTCTGTGTATATATGTTATGTCAGTTTCTCTCAAATGGAACGGCACAATGCTCGTGAAGTGTAGGGCCCTGATTTCCGCGATGCAGAAATTGTGGACGGAATCGTGGAATCCTGTCACAAAAATGGTATTTACTGTATAACGCGGAGGAATTTGTCAAATTTTGGATGAATAAATCAAATGCATGTCAGTACACTTATTCAAATCGCGATATGGACTAGTGTATGTGAATATTAAATGGCAAAAATACTAGTGTTGCGCGTGCTTCAGTACAGTAAACGAAACTGCGTCTGCGCCATTCATTCCTTGACATTCCATTTTTATGAATGGATTCCGTGATCCTGTAAGGCGGTCTGCCTTTGCCTAATGGTCCGCCTCTGTCTGCACAAGAGTCTCATCACCTCTTAGAAGTCTAGAAGATGTTGTGCTAAAAAACAAAGACATACAGCACAAATTAATCATGTCAATAAAATCATAATCACTGTAAAAAAAAAAAAAAAGATACAAATAAAAAAACGAACCAACTTTTGTAAATAACAGTTATACAAACTGAAAATAAGTTGAGTCAACTTGACGTTATTTGTTTTCTGGAGAGGTGCAACTATTCTGTTGGCTTTTTCTGTGAGTTTTTTTGGTCTTTGTAACAATGTTTAGCAAAACACATAATTTGTTGCTAAGAAAGAAAGAAACCAAGATGATCAAGTTTTCAGCCTCATAAACTCAAATAAATCACTAATCTTATTTCTCACCAAAAGTGCTTATTTTGTTATTAATATTTTACCAGCAAAACTTTCTTGCAGCAGATCAGACATTCTGAATTCTGATTTTAAAATACATTATGGGGAAAAAAGCATTTTGACACACACAGACATCAAGAATCAGCATATGAATCTCAACAATGGTGACATGCTTCATGCCACAATGTATGCTGGGAGCCAACATAGTATTAAAACCATGGCTCCCAGCATGCATTGTGGCATGAAAATCAAAAATTCAGAATGTTCGATCTGTTGGATAAAAGTTTTGTTGGTAAATATAATATATTATTCACAAATAATCACTTTTGATCAGGAATAAGAGTAGTGAACTATTTCCCTTTATAATGCTGTTATCTAGATCACCTGATCATTTTTGTTTATGGCCTTCTTTGCAACAAATTATGTGTTTTGCTAAACACTGTTACAAAGACCACAAAACGCACATAAAAAGCCAAGAGTCAAACTGCCCAACTCAAGGAAACGCTCATTCATTTTCAATAAAAAAAATAAAACGCGCAACTACAAAAGATTTGTTACAGAATAGTTGCATCTCTCCAGAAAACAAATGTCAAGTTGACTCAACTAAACTTTTTTTTTTTTTTTTTTTGTCACAGACAACTTATTTTCAGTTCGTATAACTGTTATTTAACAAAAGTTGAGTCAACAAGAAAAAGCTGGGGGAAATTAGTACTAAGATTTTTTTTTTTTGTTATACAAGATTTTTACAGTGTGGATTTTTGCTGAACCAACACAACAAAATCAGTAATTTCAACTTTTTTCAAGATGTGTTTTTTACAGTGTAATATATGCAGTCTGACAAGTTACAAATTGTGTATTATTAACATATACATCGATCAGGCATAACGTTATGACCTAATATTGTGTTGGTCCCCCTTTTGCTGCCAAAACAGCCCTGACCCATCGAGGCTTGGACTCCAATAGACCCTTGAAGGTGTGCTGTGGTATCTGGCACCAAGATGTTAGCAGCAGATCCTTTAAGTCCTGTAAGTTGAGAGGTGGGGCCTCCATGGATCGGACTTGTTTGTTCAGCACATCCCACAGATGCTCGATTGGATTAAGATTTGGGAAATTTGGAGGTCAAGTCAACACCTCAAACTCGTTGTGCTCCTCAAACCATTCCTGAACCATTTTTGCTTTGTGGCAGGGCGCATTATCCTGCTGAAAGAGGCTACAGCCACCAGGGAATACTGTTTCCATGAAAGGGTGTACATGGTCTGCCACAATGCTTAGGCAGGTGGTACGTCCATCCACATGAATGGCAGGACCCAAGGTTTTCCAGCAGAACATTGCCCAAAGCACCACTGCCTCCACCGGCTTGCCTTTTTCCCATAGTGCATCCTGGTGCCATGTGTTTTCCAGGTATGCGACGCACATGCACCCGGCCATCCACGTGATATAAAAGAAAACGTGATTCATCAGACCAGGCCACCTTCTTCCATTGCTCCGTGGTCCAGTTCTGATGCTCACGTTCCCACTGTTGGCACTTGCATGGGCACCCTGACTGGTCTGGGGCTATACAGCCCCATACGCAACAAACTGTGATGCACTGTGTATTCTGACACCTTTCTATCAGAACCAGCATTAACTTTGAGCAATTTGAGCTATAGCTCGTCGGTTTGATCGGACCACACAAGCCAGCCCTTCGCTCCCCACGTACATCAATGAGCCGTGGCCACCCATGACCCTGTCGCCGGTTCACCACTGTTTCTTCTTTGAACCACTTTTGATAGATACTGACCACTGCAGACCGAGAACACCCCACAAGAGCTGCAGTTTTGGAGATGCTCTGACCCAGTCGTCTAGCCATCAAAATTTGGTCCTTGTCAAACTCTCTCAAATCCTTACTCTTGCCCATTTTTCCTGCTTTCTAACACATTAACTTTGAGGACAAAATGTTCACTTGTTGCCTAATATATCCCACCCACTAACAGGTGCCAGGATGAAGAGATAATCAGTGTTATTCACTTCACCTGTCATAATGGTCATAATGTTATGCCCGATCGGTTTATATAAAGTTGTTATATGATTGATCATGTTCTGTAATTGTCTATGGAAACAAAAGACTAGTCTGATAATTTGCAGTTTGCCTATTATATATTTAAAATCATGGTTTTGAAATATTGTTGAATGACTATTACCAATTACCAGTTTTATTCTCATAATTTGGGGAAAATCAATTTAACAAAGATATTACCAATACTAGCCTTGATAGTACTTGTAAAAAAATATGCCATTAAACAATATAATTTAAAATATACTTTGTTAATTCTACAATAATTTGGTTATTCAGTTTGTAAACATTTTATATTCATTTTAATGTTTAAATTATTTTTTACATTAAAATGACTAATTATATTATTATTTCTGTTTACTGTATATATTGCACTAAATATATTTTTCTTAATTTATTGAAAATATGTATTTGAACCCAGGTCTTTTCAAAGTTTTTATCTTCGCAACCACCTAAACACTTGTTAATGTTAATATTTTTTTTCCCCCCTATGTAATTTAATTGTATTGCCAGCATATTGTATGTCCTGGGCTGCTTTTTGTCCCAGACTATCCCTGAGGTCACCAGATGTCCAACAAATGCCCTTTATCATATCAGCACAGAGGAGGACAAAACACTGAGAATTTGATCCTATTCGCCATGATTACATTGGTCAAAGCTTCGTTTTGGGGGTCAATCTAAAAAGGGACTGCATGAAAACATACGGTACAATGATAGAAACCCTACAGACAGATCTGTCATGTTTAATGTTTACTTGGAATTCTGGACAACCACAACCTCATCTGATTTTATTTGACTTAGCAAGACAGGTTTAAAATGAGATTTGGCCATGTCGAGATAACATTACAGAGCTCAGGACAGCTGGAATTGACTCTAATCGGTATAATAGGATAGAGAGTCCTTGACCTGGTCCTAGAACAGTTTCAAGCATAATAAATTCAGGTGGAACAGATGTCCTTTTGCGTTTAATCAAGGGTAATACCATCTTTCTGAAGTCTATAATTATTATAGTTTCTTATTATTTCAGTGGCTCAGTTTGATATGAGTTTTACAGAAGTGGTTTGCGTCATCTTCAAATTGAGTTGCCATAGACCTGCACACTGCTGCTACACAATGCTTTTGTGTTCACGGCAAACGCTGGTACTGTGTACTTCTGCACTTACTAACTGGAAGAAGTCTCTAAATCGGATGATTATGTTGTATAATCTATGTGCATATAGTCACATACAAACAAAAACTGCCACAAACACACTGGAGGCACTCTGGCATCTCATCTTTTGTTCTTGTGTTTGCAGAGTTTCACTTTATGCAAAAAACTGTTCCCAGTTCACACATCTCTTGGCATCCAAACTCAAATGTGTGTGTGTGTCTCCAACTGTGTCTCCAACTGTGTTCTAGCTCGTCGACTCGGGTCACCATGGAACACTGCTCAGAGACAGAAGACATCACCCCGTCTGCCACACTCTCGTTGGAAGATGTGTGAGAATTCTTTGAAAGGTTGGGGCATTGTCTGAACTCGTCCTTTTTTACTGCCCGCTCTGGCTTTTAAAATGCTTCTGACTCACCCATTTTTCTACTTATTACACTGAATAAGAGTGCTTTATAAGTGTTGTCAGCATGAACGTTCATCTCACACATAAATACCAGACTTAAAGAGACTTCAAAGGATAGTTCTCTGCAACAAATTATTTACTTTAAAAAAAAAAAAAATTTAAAGAGTGGCAAAGATAAATGTCCCTAATAATTAAAGTAATAAGGATAGCTGAGTCAAAAGATCACACCATTTAGGCCTACATTGTAAAAGCATTAGGGGTCTTTTCAATTAATCAATTGATCAGTTCACAACACCACTCTGAATGATTCATCCAAATTTTGGAATATAGTAGAAAAGTCTTATGGACCACTTCTATATCTTTATGAGGCTTTTTTCCCCCCATATTCAAAGTTTTATGGTGAACTAATCATTTTGCACTGTAAAATAAAAAAGGTAACCTAGAAATGGTAACATTTAAATTAACTGGTTATATTCAAGTTTAAAAAAATCCATAACTGAACTGACCTATGTACATTAATCTGTACCAACAAAACTCATGTTTATGGATTAAATAAGGTAGAAATAGCTCTCTATACGGTAACGATTGCAGGTTACCTCTTTTTACAGTGGGCTTGGAAACAGGAAACTTGCCTAAGCCTTGAAGCTCAGCTTCTTTTGTTCAAAACATCCAAACTGTTAAAATATGGAGTCTTGGAGTCCCTGAGTGTTTTATGACTGCTGCTCCTAATGACAGTTAATGTTGTCTTAGCCGGGTTGTTTATGAGTTTTTAATATGGAGAGGTAACAGTTTCATCTCTGACGGAAGCTGGATCCATCTCAGCACTATCGATTGACTGCTATTGTGTTTTTAGTGAGACATCCATTTCACCCCTTATCTGTGAGTCTGAGTGTGTATATGTGTGTATGTGTGTGTTTGTAGGCATGATTCGGTAGGGCGATAATGTCTGTCCATTCCATCCACATAATCGTCTATTGATTTAGTTTTGGTGCATGGAGCAATAAATTCCCAGTATGATAGAAAATGCACCAGAGCTTCTCTCCGTACAGAGAGATTCATCTACTGAACATCTCTGCTTGTGTGCAGTGCATTTTCACATGTATCCATCATATATGTCACAAAATATTAATATGAATATTTTTTAATTCTCTTCTCTTCTGACATGTTTACTAGCGTGAGGGCTGGACAACCTGTCACTCACATGACATCACAGCTACAGCAAACCACCACGATCCAATTCCTGATGGAGAAAACATGGGGTGGATTTTAAATCATTTTGGTTTGAGTAGATGCCATTTTAGTCATGCCCCTATGCCCCCCAAGTTCTAAATTGGCTATTTATTAAGAAATATTTAATATTCAATCTTATCTTAATATTCAAACTTTTAATTGAAATGCACCATGCTCTAAAACATGTTTTACTGGGAATATTGCTGTGATTGGCAACATTTTTTTCCTGTTTTCTCAATTAACTTTTACATCCAATCTATTGTAATATGTAACTAAACAAAAAAAAAACATAAAAAAACAAAAAAAACAGTTACTTTATGAGGCAACATCCAACTTCATCCATGACTTCAATACATAAAACATAACGTAAATTTGACTGAAAAGCTAAAGCATATTTTATGGCAGTTACTTACTGAAATCAATCATTATTAGTGAGAAAACACAGTATTAAACAACAGTACAAAAGTATTAGCTGTGGATTTGATGAATTATCTTATGTTTTGTGGTTGTTTATCTTACTCTAACATATTTCATCCTGTCAGATAAAATCAGTTGTATATAATATAAATAGTTAAAATTTAATTTACTTTAGCATCCTCAATCCCCTAACTAGCAATCACTAACTTTGTATTTCTTCTTTTTTTTTTTTATTACAGAGTTAAAAATGTACTACATAACAGGAATGACACTGTTTGTTAGATCATTTGACAATAAAATATTAAGTGAATATTGTGTGTGGAACAGAAAAGTGTTATTGCTGCAACATTGTGGAGCCTTTATAGGTTTTAGGGGTCATTTATTCTAAGGCCTAAAACAACCACAAGAGGTTGCTAACAAGAGACGTTTTTATGACTTATTGACCCACTGTTATTCATGGCTGTAATGATGTGTGTAGGTGAGTGTAACGTCCTTCCTCACGTGAGGCCTACAGTATGTCCCCTTGGGCTTCATTTTCCATTCTTCCTCTGTCCTGATAGTGAAGGCAGTGATCCCTGTCATTAATGGCCAATGATATAAAATTGTGGTCAGGTTTTATGAGCTCTCATGTAAATTGGATGCTGGGGCTCGTAAATGTGGTCATTGTGTCTAAGGTAAATGACAGTGGTTGCTGAATTGAACGTGTGAGGTCTGCCCTCGAGGTCCTGCTAGATGGCAAATACATAAAGCCAGTCAAGACGCTTAAACACTTAAACCTGCTTGTGTGCACATGCAAATACACTTTATCTCTCTTTCCATTCCACAGACTCTCTCACTCTGTCTCTTTATTTGTCTTTCTCTCCAATGCAAGTGATTTATTGTTTCATTTTACTTAATATATTAATCTCTAAAATTAATTTTAAGGAGGTACGTTGACCCATCTGGGGGAGCTGTTGATTTATACAGATGGAATGACTGCTTTCAAAATTACCTCAAGTCACTCAAGATTGAAAAGGGAAATTGTCATGATTTTTTAATGCATTTGTTTGTTTGCTTCTTGACGCGAATATTTTATTCTGGTTATGAATGCAATTACATGTTATGGATTAGGGCAATAAAACATTTTAGCAGGATTGAATTTACACAGCCGTAATCCTTTATAAGGCAAAGACAAATTGAGTTGGTACTTAAGGCCTAAATAGAACCGTTAATGAATATTAAATACAAGAAAACATGTTGCAAAATATATGAGGGTAAAGCAAAGTGTGCTTATTGTGTTGTTTGGATACAGAAGTGCAGTCATCTTTCTTCTGTAATAAATAGCTTGATTAATGTGCTGTTTTGTTAACTATTGGCCAGTATTAACTTTCATTATCTGGTGTTACAAATAGCTAGTGTCTGGTTTATGAGGCAACATCCAACTTCATCCATGACTTCAATACATAAAACATAATGTAAATTTGACTGAAAAGCTAAAGCATATTTTATGGCAGGTGAGATGAGGTCTTTACAAATATGCGCCTGGTAACCCGTTCTCACTCCCAAGGAGTCAAAATCTGAAGCATGGTCAAGTACCTTCCGTGTCACAATGAAGACGCTAAAGGTACCCCTAGGCGTCATTTTTCGACGCGCAGGGTGCTCCATTCATTTCAATGAGAAACCTTTGCCGTCATACACAGACGTGTTGGGCATGGGAGCGTTATCGTCATGATGAAATTATATTGGGTTATGATTTTGCCATTACGGCATGTTGGAGTGTGATTCTCAATTTAATCAGCCAGCATAATTTTATTTACATTTATTTTATTTACGCTATTTAGACACGTTTTAACATGTAACCCAACCCCATCCCATCCCTAAACCTACCCATTTGTGGATTATATGAAATAAAATACAGGATATAACAGGCAAATACGACTGCATGCACAATTTATTCAAAAAGTACAAATATTCCAAGTGTTCTGAGGCCAAACGATTGATTTGTGTGAAGGAAATCCCCAAAAGCGATCAGCGTTTACATCCGCCGAAGATCATGCACACATCAAATTTTAAAAAATGCCACCTGTTACGTCAGATTTCATAGTGAAATTGCATTGGCTTTGGTATGTCTCGTGACCAATTGCGTCATTACGTCAGCTTTGATTGTAAAATGTCACTGGCTCTCGTGTGTCTTGTGACCGATTGCGTCATGCTAAAGAGTCGTGTGTATCATTTGATATGAATGAGTGCGTTCACGGAGCGGCGGAATCATCATTTCAGCGATTAAAACATTAAGATCAACTCTGTTCTTTACATGAAAATATCGTATGCCTTCAGAAGACTTGGAATGCAATATGAGTTAATACTTATATACTGTTTTTGGTCATTTGCAATAAATACCTGTGACTGTACTTTTGTTTGCCTGTTATGTGTTTTATACTGTTTAGAAGTGGGTAGGTTTAGGGTAGGAGTTGGGTTAGTTGCTCCAAAATATAAAAGTGGCCTATAAATATTCATAAAATCAATATTCAAAAAAAACAACTGAAATCAATGGAGTACCCTGCGTGTCGATGTAGGGACGCCTAGGGGTACCTTTATTGTTTTAATTGTCATAAATGGATAAGTCTGCTGAGGCACTTGACCATGCTTCAGATTTTGACGCCTTGGGAGCGAGAATGGGTTGCTGATAATGAAAAATAATACTTTTTTATCAGTAAACTGAACAAGTTAATGAAAATGATGGCAGTGATTTGATTGACTTTTATAGCCAAAACACCTTACTTTTTTTTTAGTGACAATAAAAGTAAAACTTTAATACATAAATAAAGTCACTCATCATAACAGTGTCTCAAGGTTTCCAGGAGCAACAGAATGGCTGCCGTCAAAAGTCCCACTCCCATTTGCATCAAAAGACAAGGAAATGAGCAGTGCTTTCCAATCGGCAATGAACACAGCAGATAAGACAGACAATAGGACCCAATCACACTGCTCTCCACAATAGACTCTCATGAGGTTCCCTGGAGCAGATGGATCATTTGCATAGATACAGGCTGGCTGTGATTGTGTTAGATATTATAGGTGTATTAAAAATATCTCTGCAGGAAAAGTGATCATAAGCTGCTTCAGATCTCTATTCAAAGTGAAGTTTTGTTGTTGTTGTTGTTTTTAATTGTCATAAATGAATAAGTCTGCTGAGCTGGAAAAGTCCTATAAGAGAATGATAACTTTTTAGCTTCTCTTTATTAAAATATTGTATGGTAGTATTTAGATCTGTAGACCTGCACTTCAAATACCTCACAAAAACAGCATTGAAGAGGTACACACTAAAATTAGGTAATATCGTAAATAGTTTGGCAGTATTTGATTCTGATTCAGTGCAGTCTAGTGACTCGGTTCATCCTGAATAGTCCTCTCTCTTTCATATGAGTAATTTTGGAAAGTCCAATTCATTCTAGTGAATCGGTTAATCCTGAACTGCACTTTCTATCATATATTTATAGATGGAAGGTCCATTCAAATGGTTCATGTGCATGAGCAGATAGATTTAAAAAAAAAAAAAAAAAAAAAAAAAAAAAAAAATTCACCCATTAGAGTCATGTAGGCCAATTTTTTTTACAGAGCAGGATATGTATTTTAAAAGTTTTTTTTTACGCAATCATACGTAAAATGGGGTGGGTTTTAGTTTTTGTATACAGCATACATTTATCTAGTTTGATATTGTCATACTAAATGAAATTCATTCATTTGGATAAAAAGATATTGTCCATTTAGATATCTAACCACACTGAAGCTATGTCTTTGTTAGTGTGAGATTTATTTTGTGTGATTTATTTTGTATTATGTAAATAGGGTAATTTAATTTGCTGTTCATGGGTGATGCAATTGTGACGTTATGGGTAGGTATGGGGAATTGGCATGCGCAGTTATTGTTACGTGTGAAAAGGGACATGCGCAGTGAAGAGTAAAGCCGAAAGTATACTTCGCAAGCGTATGCGCACAGTCAAACGCACAGCCTTGCAAAGCATACGGACGTACATGTACATATGTCCGTATACTTTTGACTCGTACGCGTACATAGGTGTTCGACACATTCGCAGTTTTGAGCAATCTCTCGCCACGAGTTACAACCCATGTAAATACAGCAAAAACATTATATGCGCATGTGAAACCTGTACAAAGTTCGCGCGGTTACAAAAATCCGGAGGTGCGCGAGTGACCCTCGCGTACGCGTAAAAAGTGAAGTATACTTTGGCCTTTAGAGAGCATGCAGGTGAAGTGAGCGGGACTGCAGTGTGTGTCTTACTATATGAGTTCTGACAAATAAAAGAAGTCAGTAAAGTTCTGCATTAATATATTGGACCCATTTACAAGAGACTGGAGTTTCCTCCTATGTCACAACCCCTCTTACATTAGTATAACTTATGTAGCGTTGCTAACACTGATCTGTGATACTTGATACTTGATACAAACACTGATATTTTGATATTTACCATAAGAAGACGAAATGAGAGATTGGAGTTGAGTGGGCCAGTTAAGGTCCCTTGGCCCAGAACCTTATAATGTTTATTGACTTGCTCAATAGAATTTGAATAGCCTGGCTATCCATCAGTGTCTGACAACTCAGCTCGCCTCTGAAGTATGTGCTACCAAAAGTAATAACTGGGTTGTACATTGTTTACTGTGGTCAGATCATATTTTTATAGCAACTACAATCTTATTATTATACAGTGGTGGACAAAATTATTAGAACACTTGTCATCTGGGAGTTGTCTTATTGGGCCTGGATTTATTTTCCAAGAGGACAATGACCCAAAACATTCTTCTAACTATTGCCGGAACTACCTGCAACGGAAGGAATCTGCTGGAACATTGAAAATGATGGACTGGCCCCCTCAAAGGCCAGACCTCAACCCAATTGAGCACATTTGGGGCAAATCTCGGTTACTCACGTAACTTCGGTTCCCTGAGAATAACGGGAATGAGTATTGCATCGTAAGACGCCTATTGGAAAACTCTTTTTCTCGAAATATTGAAGCCTTTAATTTAAAGCGCAGTGCAGCTGCACAGCCAACATTATGCAAGCTATAAGTGTGCTGATTGGTTGGGCTGCGAGTACTGCACGAACCTATGGCGAGGCGACATATCTGTACGAACCAATCGGGGAGCATCCTGTCGCCTGTGAGCTGAGTCCGCCAAAATGGGCGGAGCTACTGGCTATAAAAGCAGCTCATTTCGCCATAGAAATCAGGTTAATTAGAGTGAAACGACAAGACCTGGGCGTGACGCTTAATAGCACGGCCGTCTACACAATGCTCGTTCCCGTTATTCTCAGGGAACCGAGGTTACACGAGTAACCGAGACGTTCCCTTTCGAAAACATTTCCTCGTATTGCGTCGTAAGACGCCTATGGGAACTCTGTTCAGTCACGCCCGTTATTAAAGCTGATGACCTAGCTCTGAACTCTCACCTGAGGAACAAAGCCTGAGGCTATGGAGTAGAACTTTGGCCAGAAATCCCACGGAAGGAGTATCTAGTGGTTTAGGCTCTTAGAGGCCAACCTCACTATACAGAAAGGACTCGTGCCTGCAGTGCAGGGACCTGTAAAATCTCCAAGTTGTAAAATCTCACAAATGTGGATTGCGAGGACCACCCAGCCGCCTTACAAATGTCATCGATTGATACACCACTGGACCAAGCCCATGAAAAGGCCATGCCTCTTGTGGAGTGAGCTCTGCCACCTATGGGGCACTGAAGGCCCATAGAGGCGTAGGCTAAGAAGATAGCATCTACTATCCAGCGTGATAATCTTTGCTTCATGACCGAAAGCCTTTTGGTGCGCCCATGCTTATACCAGCTTGGTACCAGCTTATGTCTTTCCAAGGGGCCAGGGCTTTGATACAGCCGTGGTTTACCCTGATACGAAGGTGGCCAGATAGCCAAGCATGAGCCGGGACTCGGCGGTTTAGCCAATGCTGCAGAGGGCGCATACACAGTAGGCCTAACTGGATTACTGTTGATGCAAAGGCCATAAGGCCCAGTGCCCTTTGAAAAGTTCTAAAAAAAAAACGCTCTGAGTCAAAAACTGTTCCCAGGAACGTTATTCGCTGGCTGGGGACAGTGCACTCTTGGATAAGTTGATCCTGAGCCCAAGGCATTCTAGATGGCTGAGGAGCCAGGATCTGTGAGTTAGTATTTCGGCCTCTGACTGGGCCAGAATGAGCCAGTCGTCGAGGTAGTTCAGAATGCGCATTCCCTGCTGAGGGGGGAGAGAGTTGCATCCATGCATTTCGTAAATGTACGAGGTGCCAGTGACAGCCTGAATGGCAGGACTGTGTACTGATAGGCCACTCCCTCGAATTGTGAGCCAGGCTCTCACAGCGATCATAGTCATTATGAATTATTATGAAATTATCGTTTGAATGCGATGTGCTCATTCTCGCTGTGGCCGCAGGGAAACGGCGAATCAGCGGATGACGGCGTCGAGTCAGGTCGCACTGAGCAGGAAGCCGCCATCCGCTGGACTGCTGCTGCAGATTCGCTGCGTTCCACTGCTGGGCTTGATCGACGGCGAGAAAGGCTTCAGAGCAGGAGAAATCAGCAAAGATGTGAGTTATCGCTGAAGGAGAATAAATCTGATTTCTATGGCGAAATGAGCTGCTTTTATAGCCAGTAGCTCTGTCCATTTTGGCGGGCTAAGCTCACAGGCAGTGGGATGCTCCCCGATTGGTTCGCGCAGATATGTCGCCTCGCCATAGGTTCGTGCAGTTCTCGAAGACCAACCAATCAGCATGCTTATATCTTGCATAATGTTGGCTTTTTGGCTGCACTGCGTTTTAATAAAGGCTTCAATATTTCGAGAAAATGAGTTTTCCCATAGCCGTCTTTTCTGACACAATACGAGGAACCGGTTTCAAAAGGAAACTGGACAGATCTATTGTACATTCAAAGGACAGCTTTGGCTTCAGTTGCAGAAGGCATGGGATAACATTAGTGTTGAAGTTCTCAGAGGAAATATATTGACACTTTGCTAGAGAGATGTGCTGCTGTAATTGCTGCAAAATACCAAATATTAAAGTTAAAAACAGTAAAACTCACTTCATCTGATATTTGATGGTCAGAGCAACCATCTGCATGTTTCATGAACATTATGAAATAAAAAACATGTTTTGGTCAATATTTTCAGATCTGTCAGGTGTTCTAATAATTTTGGCCACCAATGTATATAATCAAAATGAAAATAATAATAAATAAATAATAATTAACTTAAGAAAATTACATTACAATTACAGTATCTAGAAAAACACGTACACACACACACATGCACACAAACTGGCATGTGGTTTACAGGGACTCTCCATAGGCGTAATGTACAGTATAAAAAAACAAACTGTATATTTTATGCCCCTACACTAACCCTACCCATCACACAACACTTTCTGCATTTTTGAATTTCAAACCATTTGGTTTACACTGTTAAGAATAAAGGTTCTAAAAAGAGTGTTTTATTCCCAAACATCATGAGAATAACGTAACGCTTGGTATTTTAACGTTACATTATAACAAGAATATCTATGGCAAGAGCTCTTTTTTTTCCTTTGCATTCCACTGTAATAGTATGAAAAAAATGACAACATATTACACATTTGTGATCTGTTCTCCCGATTGAATTTACTATATATCCCATTCATATTTAACTGGAATGCACGAAGAGTCTCTTGTTTTTCTCCTCAAATCCTCACGTCTCTTTCCAGGTTTGATTTCACAGGTAAATACAATGTATTATCTGTCAAAATGACGGAAATCACTTATCTTATCACTTAAATATTATCACGCGATGCTAAAGTTAATGAACATTTTTTATTAAGGCAACGTACTGTATGTTACATAATACAGATATATATTACTACAGTGATATTTAACCCGTCCGTTATTGGTGTGGAAAGAATCACGCTTTTTGGGGTTATTTATGGTCTGTTGGAAGTACCTTGTTGATGCTTTTACACTTTTAAATGTCCTTTTAATGTTCGATGGTTGAAGGGTGAGTAGAATAATGTCATCTTATTGTACCTATTTAAAAAAAAAAAAAAACGTATTATTGCGGTCATAGAGCGAGCCTTTCACTGATTGTTCACAGCTTAACGGAAGTTACAGGTGGATAAAGAACATTTAAAAATGTTTTACTATAAAGAACCTTTTGTGGAATGGAAAGATTCCAAGTTTCCTCATGGAACCATAGATGCAAATAAAGAACCTTTATTTTTAAGGGTGTACAAGGACACAGGAAGTGTCCCCATAAACCACCTTTAAGTTGTAATACCAATGTCATTATACACATTTGTGTCCTTATAAACCACATACAGTGCATCCGGAAAGTATTCACAGCGCTTCACTTTTTCCACATTTTGTTATGTTACAGCCTTATTCCAAAATGGATGAAATTCATTATTTTTTTCCTCAATTCTACAAACAATACCCCATAAAGATAATGTGAAAGAAGTTTGTTTGAACAAATAAAAAAAAGTATTCACAGCCTTTGCTCAATACTTTGTTGAAGCAACTTTGGCACTAATTACAGCCTCAAGTCTTTTTGAGTATGATGCTACAAGCTTGGCACACCTATTTTTGGGCAGTTTCTCCCATTCTTCTTTGCAGGACCTCTCAAGCTACCACCATGCTTCACTGTAGGTATGGTATTGGCCAGGTGATGGTACCTGGTTTCCTCCAGACATGATGCTTGCTATTCAGGCCAGAGTTCAATCTTTGTTTCTTCAGACCAGAGAATTTAGTTTCTTAGGGTCTGAGAGTCCTTCCGGTGCCTTTTGGCAAACTCCAGGCGGCCTTTTACTGAGGAGTGGCTTCCGTCTGGCCACTCTACCATACAGGCCTGATTGGTGGAGTCCTGCAGAGATGGTTGTTCTTCTGGAAGGTTCTATTTTCTCCACAGAGAAACGCTGGTGCTCTGTCAGACGGACCATTGTGTTCTTGGTCACCTCCCTGACTAAGGCGCTTCGCTCAGTTTGGCTAGGTGGCCAGCTCTAGGAAGAGTCCTGGTGGTTCCAAACTTATTCCATTTATGGATGATGGAGGCCACTGTGCCTGTGGGCCTCATTGGGACCTTCAATGCTGCAGAATTTTTTCTGTACCCTTCCCCAGATCTTTTGCCTTTTATTTTTAAAACATCTGCAAAGATTTCAAACAAACTTATTTTAAGTTGTCATTATGGGGTATTGCTTGTAGAATTGAGAAAAAAAAAAAATGTTTTATCCATTTTGGAATAAGGCTGTAACATAACAAAATGTGGAAAAAATGAAGCGCTGTGAATACTTTCCGGATGCACTGTATGCCATATCACACACATATACACATACACACACACACACACACACAAACCTGATTCTGTGCAGCTTTTCATGACAGAGTCACAGCATTAATCATACCGCAGGCTTTAGAGGAAGAGCTGCCTGGATATCTGTCCATCACTGATAGCGAGTCGCCCTGTCCCTCCTCTAGCGGTGGAACAAATCTGATAATGAGAGAACGAGTGTGACAGTGAGGTAAGGCTGAGCTTTCAGCAGATGAATAAAACACGGGGGGAGAAAAAACAGCTCACAGAAATTGTGATATATGCCTAATCACACTATATTTGTCATAATCAAAGTAAACCATTGTGAGCATGCAGTCATTTATGCTTGTAGATATCCTACTATATTGCATAACAGCATAACATAAACTATTTATGATCTTGATTAAACCTTGCACATGTTGTGTTGTCTTCAGCATCACATTGTATGAGGACACCGGTTTGCCATTTCATGGTGTCACAGCGTATTTATTTCTCATTACATGCATCTAATAGCTCTTGCCTAAAAATCCATAACCTCAACCTTGTCATTACGCACATTATCAGCTGTTTCAAGCAAAAGAAAAGGCATGTTGAATACCAGCTGTGAACTCCTCTCATTATCTGTGCTGAACTTGCAGTCCCAGTCTATCAATTCATGACACTGTCTCAGTCCATAACAAATGAGTTCTTTACACCACACAGCATGGGCATAATTAGTTTTGTCTTGATTGATTGAATGGTGCCGTACTACTACACTTGTTTTACAATAACACAGCACTGTAATTCATTAAATTGTCAATACTTAATATCTTTGATGTGGTGGACAAGCCTATTGTAAAATATAATGGTGAGTTGCTAATTTACCTATTATGAAATATAGAGTATTATATAAACAAAGTCAATTGACCAAAAAGTCACGTTGTGCATGCGGAAAGTTTACTTTAATAAAAGCTGGATACCTTAAAGTTGGTATGAAATGGAAATTGTGATAGTCTTTTCTTCCCTATTGTGACGTACACCGATCAGGCATAACATTATGACCAGGTGAAGTGAATAACACTGATTATCTCTTCAACACAGCACCTGTTATTGGGTGGGATATATTGTGTAGCAAGTGTTTTGTCCTCAAAGTTGATGTGTTAGAAGCAGGAAAAATGGGCAAGCGTAAGGATTTGAGAGAGTTTGACAAGGGCCAAATTGTGAGGGCTAGACGACTGGGTCAGATCATCTCCAAAACTGCAGCTCTTGTGGGGTGTTCCCGGTCTGCAGTGGTCAGTATCTATCAAAAGTGGTCCAAGGAAGGAACAGTGGTGAACTGGTGACAGGGTCATGGGCAGCCAAGGCTCATTGATGCACATGGGGAGCGAAGTACTCCTAAAATATTGGCAATATCTGAATAGCAAGAGCAGTAGTCAGAAAAAAAAGCTGGGAATAATTGTAATGTACTTTTAAGCTGCTCACTGATTATGTGATCATATTGCTCTGTCACTGTACTGTAATTGCCTGAACGTTGGAATTTAGCTTCATATGCTGATGCCCTTTAGGTCAAATGGGACTTTGATGCAAGCCAGACTGACCCTGAGCTGCTTTAAAACACCATGTTCTGCCCACCCACCATCTGTCCACAGTGAGTGCCCAGCCTTTGGCGCAAATGTGGAATTGATATGGAAAGTACATCTTCAGCAGTGGCCAGATAGCTGGAATGCAGCACCGTATGACCCTTCCAATAGTATTTATCTCCTCAAACACAGTCACACCAAATATTTTGGATTATTGGTATATTATTATTTTTAGAGATGTGGTCACGCCATTTAATACACTGTGATTCACAATCATTATAGATTGTCTGTAGGCATTATGACCACTCAATATTTCAAATCAATATATAAGAATTCAATGTTGTGTGGGCATGTGGGAATAAATGCAGAGTGATCTCATTTTTTTTATCCCTGTGTCCCTTTAGGTAACGGATGACATCCATTTATAATGTCATATCACAATATCCCTCTGCAGTTCTACAAACATATGTTATTTCATAAATCTTCAATCATATTAAATTATGAAAAATGAATTCTTTATTTTAACACTTTAATGACATTAGGTCCTTTTTTATTAGTTTTGTGTCTTGTAAATTATGAATTTGGAGTGCGTAAAAATGTATAATTATAATTCTATCTGAGAACAGTTAGATTGTTTTGTTATGCGAACTCATTATGAGCTGTTCATGAATGAGTATTATATTTTACTTTCTCAAGCGCAAAGAAGTGTATAACATGACTAGACATTTGCTTCTAATTACATCAATTTTAAGAGGCCTCGCAGACACTAAATTAAAGCTCATTTGCATACAGGCCGTACCACGCACACAAGCTGCATTGTTACTCATCTCATAAATGAGAGAATGAACAGAAGAAGAGGCGTCCGGAATGAAATAATAATTTAAAAAAAAACTGTCAGTGCCTTTATTTTCAGCTGTCACATTTTAAAATGCGTAAGAACAATGTTTGTCTTTATCATTAAAAACGCTACCATGTTTGTATCTGCATTTCTTTTCATATTAGTCCCAGCAGAAACCATGAGAGGTTCATTTCCACTGCCTGGTACACACTGTCAGGGGCGTCAGACTGGGGGTAAAACCAGTACTGATTACCAGGGCCCCAAGGGGAAAGAGGGCCCTTGAAAAATCTGGAATATATTTTATTTTACCTGGATATTTTCATTTCCTAATTAAATTTCATAATGAATGTCAGATAAAATGTGAAGTTAGTGTATTGGCTGAATAACTTGGTTTGATTGACTGACTACATTTTGTATACAAAAAAGTAAAGACTATCTAAGGTCTCACAGTCCCACCCCTTGCTAATGCGCCAAATGGTTTAGTCCATCTGCACGCATTTTGTTTATGCTAGTTAGTTGAGCATCTGGTGGAGTGCAAACTTCTGCTGTAGAAATGTCTTTCTCAAAGACAAAAAATCTGGCCACCAAAAAAGAAAGGAAAGACAGGAGAAGGAAAGAAAACAAAATGAGGGGAAACAATTGGTAACTTTCTTTTCAAAGAAAGGTGAGCACAAACTAGTGCTAAACTGCTTGAATATCTCAGTGATCGTTAGTGCTAAAAATGAACTGAGACAACCCATTGAAAGAGCAGAACATACACTTTCAGATGATAATTTGGTTATACATGTAATCTGAGGTAAAGGCTAAATAAATAAACTGTAAACTAACAATGCTGTTTGCATACAACACACAATTATAATAGCCTACATTGAAACATGTTTAATTTTAAATTAATAGTCTATAATATCTAAAATTAGCAAATATAGGCTAATCAGTGTCATAGGTGGCTTGGTAGCTCATCGTTAGCTACATAACATGTCAACATTATATTTATGTCAGATATGGCATTAATATTAGGCTACCTTCAGTGGCATTTACTGGGGGGAAAACTCCAATGTCATGTATAAGCTATCTGTTCCTTTTGGAACATGGGGGCCCACCGGGGGCCCGGGATCTTGTGCTACGCCCCTGCACACTGTCAAAGTCAGCAGAGGGGAAACACAATGTCTTCTCTTAAAATAATGGCTGTCATCAATGCTAAATTATTATTGGCACACCACTGTTTACAACGTGGTTTCAAATAACATGCAGATATTTTATGAATCACTTCAGTCTCTTAGAGAGAGAGAGAACATAAACCTTAATATGAAATGTGTTTTATTTCCTGACAGAAGTAATGATACTAGATCAGTACAGAACGTCTCGGTTACGTATGTAACCCTTGTTCCCTGAGGATGGAACGGAGACGCCAGTGACTGACGAATGGGGGTTTTGCTTAGAAGCCTATCACCTTCGAGTTCTACAAAACGAGCCAATGACAAGGAATTGCCATGGGTCTGCAGAATTTGCATAGCGTAGCTCCGCCCATACTTAACCGAGACGTTCCCTTTCGTTCAGTCACTCTGAGTTACGTCAGTGACTGACAAATGGGGTCCAATCTAAATCACGGCACCCTGGCTGTCTTATAGTGCCCTGCGCAAGTCTGAGCTCCCTGTCGTGAGAATAGCACAAAACGAAGGACTCAACCTAACACAGGAATACCAAGGTACACTGGGAAGCATATCCCACATGGAAATATGCACCACAATGCCTGCCCACAGGGAGGACTTAAGAATACACATATGACCCGCAAGCGGGATGGAATGTTTCAAGCCCAAGGGTGGCAAGGGTTTTGCCAAGGGAAAGACACATGCTCAGAGAGGCATGCTCAGAGGGGCGGGAGCCACAGGAGGGCGCCCTCGGTGGCGAGCAGGCTGAGGCGACTGAGCCGGCGGCTGGGTGGAAGCAGCAGCTGGCCGCCGGGGCAGTTCTCGGGTGGCCGAGAACTGTAGGGCAAAGTCCTTGACTGCGCCGCCGAGGGCGCCAGCCTGGGATATGGGAGTGTTGAGAAAGCGGGTTCGCTCAGCCTCTCTCATATCAGACAGGCAGAGCCACAGGTGTCTCTCCTGGATAACAGCTGTGGACATCCCCTGACACAGGGAGCGTGTGGTCACCTTTGTCGGGCGAAGTCGTTGGCGGCACACAGTTCATCCATGAGCCCTGGGTCAGCTCTACCCTTGTGCATGTCCCTGAGCATCCTGGCCTGGTAGACCTAAAGAATGGCCATGGCATGCAGTGATGCAGCTCTGTAGGACTTTGCCACAAAGGTAGACGAGAACCTACAGGCCTTAGAGGGGTGCTTAGGATCACCGCGCCACATTGAAGCACTCTGCGGACACAGTTGCATCGCAACAGAGCATTCAACAGGGGGGACCCCAGTGTACCCTTTAGCCGTGGCCCCATCGAGGGTAGAGAAGGCAGAGGAGACCGCCGAACAATCACGGGAAGACAATGGGGACTTCCAGGATCTTGTAACCTCATGCACCTCGGGAAAGAAAGGTATTGGGGGCGGGGCCTGATGGCTGTCAGGACGCACTGCCCACAAAAACCAATCATTGAACCGCAAGCACTTGGGACAGGGCGGAGGGTTCCACCCTGACTGTCAACTCCGGGTCGGACTCAGGCAATGCTGGCACGCCAGAAAGCGGCAGCATAGCCGAATCTTCATCCCCAGAGGACTCCAGCCCACTTTGAGATGCGGCGATCGACATCTCGTCTTCATCTGGAGCGGCGAACGAAACACGCGGGGCGTCCACAGATGGTTCTGCTGCTCGTCTTGAAGAACTGAAGAGAGAACTCAGAATTCAGGCTTGCAGGAGTAAAGAGATGCTCTTGGCTCCGAAGCGGAAACATAATGCGAGATTGCCAGCGTCCTTCCTTATATAACCACGAGGTGGGGCGGAGCTACACTATGCAAATTCCGCAGACCCATGGCATTTCCTTGCCATTGGCTCGTTTAGTAGAACTTGAAGGTGATAGGCTTCTAAGCAAAACATCCATTCGTCAGTCACTGATATAACTCGGAGTGACTGAACGAAAGGAAACTGTTTTATTGTTATTAGACATTTATTTAATCAGGTTGGTGCCTCAGAGAATTCAATCTCTTTTACAAGATAGACTTGCACAAGGAAGACAGCAGCCGCATTTAGACAAATACTCATATAGATGAAATTACAATACATTTAAGCATATTCAATAAGCAGATTTTAAGCACATTGAAATGCAAGAAGGGAACAGAAGGAACAAATCAATTATTTATAGCAATTAAAATCAAGAGATTCAAATTCTGTATACTGTTAGCTTATAAATATGTTATATATTCAGTTGCTCTTTCTGCAGTTAACATTGTTTTGCCAGTAGGTGGTGACAATTGACTTTATGAGTGAATCAGTGAATCTTGAATTATTCAACTGATTCGTTCAAAAATGCAGATTCATTCAGAAACAAAGGGACATGGATGCATCCGAAATCATATACTTCCCTAATATATAGTATGCGAAAAACAGAATTCACAGTACTTCTAAAAGAGTAGGCAAAAAGTACCTGGATTATTACCTACTACTTCCGATTCTGAAGTGCATACGACTATTCCATGAGGCCACGAGAGAGGATTTGTGAATGGCAGTAAAGCGATGCAACTGATGTTGGTAGGTCACATGATAATGACAACATGCAGATGTAGTATGACCAGATTACGTTTATACTACACACATTCATACAATATAGAAAGTATAGTTTAACGGTCGCAGAGTAATTTCTTATTCAAAATAAGTAACTACTCAAGAAAGTATGTGATTTTGAACGCAGTCTTTATGAGTGAATCACTGAATCATTCACTCAATCGATTTGTTCAAAAACAATGATTAATTCAGGAACGAATCACTATACTGTTTGTTGCTTTGAGTCATACAAAGTTTCTGCTATGGCTTTGTTTGAAACTATTTTAGTTAGTGGAGTAAAAACACTAACTGTCAATCTGTGTCTAAAAATGTAAGTTACTAGTTTATTGGTTACGTTGTGAGCAGGCAAGGAGATGGAGAGGTGGATCCAAATGCAGCAAAACGTGGTTTTATTAAACAAAAAAATAGTGTGAAAACAGAAAAAGCGTCCATTGTGGAAGGAAGAGACCTGGGGTGGTAGAGACCTGAGGGGTCGAAGACCCAGCTTGACACCACCAAGGCGCAGCTGAACCACAAAAAAATGTCATAGTTTCAGGCTGTGGGATATAATAATATATATAATATATAAAATATAAGAGTGCTTATTAATTGATCCCTGCTTGTTCTAAACACATTGGTCCAAAAAGGTCACTGACATTAAAGGGGTATGTTGTCTGATATAGCCAAATTCTGTATTAGACTTGTTTAATGCCTATATGAGCTAATATTACATTGTTGTAGACATTGATATAGAAAATAATGACACAATTATTGTATGTTGTTATTGTTGTGGCTAAAAAAAATCTTTACTGTGAGTCTGGAGTGGTATAGGGGCTTTATGAACACACTTTTCCTTACAAGCTGTGGCAATGCTGAGGGTCTGAAGCTAATGTTGTTGACGCTTGCAAGCCAAGAGCCAATCCATCAGGCAGAGGTTGGAGGAAAAAACAACGACGGTGAGGCACTTCATCGTTTTAAAAGGCTATTCATCACAGCAGTCGCTGCTGTCAGCTTCTGCTCCCAATATTTCCAGGGGAGGAATCAGGAACTAGCCAGACTCCTTCCTCAGTTTCTCCACGAAGAGAAACAGCACATCACAAGCTCGCCAGACGCAAGAAAGCATCGATGTCTCATGTGTGCTCTCACACACTCTCAGTAGTTGTTTTCCCATAAGCCCTAAGGGTGTGTGGGCCACACACATGTGTTTGAAAGAGGAGAGGAGATAAACAGGGATCAAAGAGCCATTGCAGCTCTACAGCTTCACAGAGAAACTGAGCTGGCTGCAGTTCCAAAACAGACAACAGACACACTGCTTCTCTGAATACATGCAGATATTTTTTATAGTGTCTACTTCTGGTTCTTTCTGTGCATTAGTCTGTTTAGTTGTACAATATTCAATTTATTTTCAGTGCAGACTGTCAATATGTTTTAAGATATTTTACATATTTATGCAGATTATCTGAACTGATTAGCAGGATTTACAAATGTATTCAAAGTAATACCTTTACTTTGAATACCTAATACCTTTACTTTGATTACTGTCACTCTCTGTGGTCGTGAGATAACTTTGGATATTCAGCACCACAATCTTTTTTGTTGCATCGTTCTGGCATGAAGTTTTCGAACAAACGTTTACAGAGAATGCATTTTAACGCAGTTATTGTGCTGCTTTTTCCGTGTGTGTGTGAAAATGTGCTAAACTGATGTGTTTGAATCGTCTTGCTGCAACTCGTACGTGACATATCATAAAAATGCAGCACTGTCATAAAAATGCATTCCACTACCCTGACTTTTGTGTGTTAAAAACATGTTTTTGTGTGTGATATTGCTTTATGAATTATGATATAGGTTCAACACAATATTTTAGAATGTGATTCACTTTTTTGCTCTGACTACTCTATATTAGTAGGCCTAAGTGTATTGTCCCTCAAATGAACTTAAAGAGAAAGACAGACCAGTATTAGTCATGCTCAGTTCTCTGTGGTCCTGAATCCCTCTCAAGCAGAAGCGACTCCTCCAGAGGCAAACCAGTGAAGCTTGCCGAACAAGACTGAATATGCGATATAAATAAGCTTCAGAGAAATTTCAACTTTGGTATACCTCAGCATGTCAGAACTGTATTTCAAAATGAAATGTACTTTCAAAAGTCAATCCTCCTGGGGCCATTGGTGAATGCTTCATCTTCCTTATTTGCAGCCTCTGTATTAATGTCTTATCATCCTTAATCATTCTTTACAAAACAAATAAGGACTTGTTATGCTTTGCATGATAATCCTATATTGATTTGTTGCTGCTTAAAGAAATTAAAAAATTATAAAAAAAAAGAAAATCATGTTCCTTACTTTCCTTTTCCTCTTTTCACTGATGCATTTTTTTATTCAAGGAAAAAAGAAATGGTTGTTGTACTCAATCTCAGATCAGTCAGATATCCAACATCTTAGATCCTACAAGCTTGTGTTGTGTCCTCCTTGAAAATATCTGTAAGACAAATGAAATGTAGACATTTCTATTGCTTAGCCTTTTGTACGCATGAGAGTAAACCTCCATATTCTTTATCTATACAGTTATCCTGTGCATGTTTCGTCTTAACAACAGCCTTGCAATACATAAGCAATGGCCCTGAGTTTAAAGTCTATCTGCCTCTTACACCATTTAACTTTTGCCTCTGGTACCAGAGCAGGAAATGAGGTCATGACTGGTGTGGCGTTGGCTCATGTGTGCTCCTGCTGTCTGTTCATCGACTGTCTGGACGTGTGTAAATCTGGCATTTGTTTATTGATCCGTTACACCACCGTTAGCCCCTTTATCAGCCGTGAAATGGCCTTCTGTCTGCCTACCTGGCCATGTCTGGCAGTTTAATTCCTTTGGGTGGTAGAATAAGCTTGATTCATTAGTGTAATAAAGGTGCTTTAGATTATAATTTTTTTTCCAGTGATCTAAATTATTGTAAATAGAACAAAAGGTTTGTGCTACAAAATAATTTAAAACCAAACAGTCTAATGTGGATGAAAAATAAGGTGATTAGTTTTGAATTACAAATAATTTTTATTTTTATTTTTGAATGAACCATATTGCATTAATCTGTGCTTGTGATTCAAACATAGTAGTCAGCTACCTTCTTCCACCTGCTATTTGTATTAATATTTTTCAGTATTGAACAAAATGTATTTTGTAATCAACATGCCCCTTGGTGAAATAATGGCACATAGGCTTTTGAGCAGTAGTCTGTTTTCACTGAGCTTGTCAGCTTGCTTTGAGTTTGCATTGCATTTTGGGATTGCATTATACAACTTATGGCAATACTCTTATGGCAATTTGTAACTATTTTGGTGAATTGGTAGTGAATTCATATGAATTTATACAATCACATTCTTACATTTTCTTATGATCTGCTTATGCCCTGCTGATGGTTAGGTTTAGGGGTTAACCTCCAAATTTATAAAAGAGTACTTTACCAACTTTTTTTTCAAGTTTTTGCTCAAATCATATTGTACAGATTTACTAACCTGTAATTAAGTTCTCATGGGATCAATTTCTATAATCTGTGATGAATATATACACAGATCAGGCATAACATTATGACAGGTAAAGTGAAAGACACTGGTTATCTCTACATCACTGCACCTGTTAGTGGGTGGGATATATTAGGCAGCAAGTGAACATTTTGTCCTCAAAGTTGATGTGTTAGAAGCAGAAAAAAATTGGCAAGTGTAAAGATTTGATCGAGTTTGACAAGGGCCAAATTGTGAAGGTTAGACGACTGGGTCAGAGCATCTCCAAAACTGCAGCTCTTGTGGGGTTTTCCCAGTCTGCAGTGGTCAGTATCTATCAAAAGTGGTGGAACAGTGGTGAAGTGGCGACAGGGTCATTTCACTGGTCATGTATTTTGTAATCAACATGCGGCCAAGGCTCATTGATGCACATGGGGAGCGAAGGCTGGTCCGTATGGTCCGATCAAACAGACGAGCTACTGTAGCTCAAATTGCTCAAGAAGTTAATGCTGGTTCTGATAGAAATATGTCAGAATACACAGTGCATCGCAGTTTGTTGCGTATGGGGCTGCATAGCCGCAGACCAGTCAGGGTGCCCATGCTGACCCCTGTCCACTGCCGAAAGCGCCAACAGTGGGCACGTGAGCATCAGAACTGGACCACAGGGCAATGGAAGATGGTAGCCTGTTCTGATGAATTTTCTTTTACATATGTGGATGGCCCGGTGTGTGCGTCACTTACCTGGGGAACACATGGCACCAGGATGCACTATGGAAAGAAGGCAAGCTGGCCTTGTGATGCTTTAGGCAATGTTCTGTTGGGAAACCTTGGGTCCTGCCATCCATGTGGATGTTACTTCCTACCTAAGCATTGTTGCAGACCATGTACATCCTTTCATGGAAACGGTATTCCCTGGTGGCTGTGGTCTCTTTCAGCAGGATAATGTGCCCTGACACAAAGCAAAAATGGTTCAGGAATGGTTTGAGGAGCACAACAACGAGTTTGAGGTGTTGACTTGGCCTCCAAATTCCCCAGATCTCAATCCAATCGAGCATCTGTGGGTTGTGCTGAATAAACAAGTCCGATCCATGGAGGCCCCACCTCACAACTTACAGGACTTAAAGGATCTGCTGCTAACATCTTGGTGCCAGATACCACAGCACACCTTTAGGGGTCTAGTGGAGTCCATGCCTCGACGGGTCAGGGCTGTTTTGGCAGCAAAAGGGGGACTAACACAATGTATAATATGTATCATAATGTTATGCCTGATCTGTGTATAATGCTGCTTTAGATTTTTGGCCAAAAATACATGTCTTATAAGGAAACATAATCTTAATGGCTACCTTTGGAACAAGCTTTGTATATGAAACATGTCTCTGATGTCTAGGAAGGCAGCTTAGTAGGATTTGGAACAGAGCCTGTATATCAATATATAAAACTGCCATATTCTTTGACTGAAGCCTGGAGAAAGCCTTTAAACAGCAAGAGCAGGATTTTCTTTTTTTCCTAAAGCATACTATCCCTCTTTGTTGAACCTGTTTAGCACAAGCAATCTGTTCATTTTAACAGAGAGCTACAGACATTCCTGAGGCTTCATGCTGCTCCAGGATAATTCCAATTTGATTCATGGTCAGAGGGAATACAGAAGAATCGCTGCAGTGGTGGATGTTTGTCTTTTCTAAGCCGCAGGTTGTAGCTCATAGAGGAGTGAGGGTATCAAATGTAATCAATTCTCTGATTAAGAGTGAATTGGGGAGAATCAGTTTGGGGTGCTTCAGATGAAAAGGATGCAGAATTTAATTGTGCTCACAGCGGTTGAACACTTTGCTGAAGTGTGTTAACTTTTCACGCCACTGAGAACAACTGGCCGTAGGGTTCTCATTATGCCATTATGTTTAATTTGCATCAGGGGTTTTATGAATAGCCTCAATTGAGAACATGTATCTTTTTTTTTCCTCACCCACTGCTACTGTGCCAGCTGTGATGTGAAATTTGGTGGAGGAGCTAATCATGCAAATGCCTTGATGTGATATTGTGTTGAAGAATGAATTGTCATAGCAAACGATGCAGCAGGCATGCTGTCTTCGCTGTTGTTTTCTGCTTTTCTATACTTTTCAACTGAATGTTGCTCAAATTACTTTTCAGCTGAATGGTGCAAATTACCTTTCAAATGAATGTGCATAGGTATTGTCACAGATCAGCCAGGCTCTCTCACTTTCACACCACACAGTGATCCCTGTCACCAGAGTACTGATCACCTGCACCTGTCATCAATCACCTCATCAGCAGCACACTATATATTCACACAGCTCACCTTCAGTCACTGTCTGGCCTTGAACTAGGAAAGACTCACTTACTTGATCTCCTTGGGTTTCCCAGAGTGTGTTCCTGTGACTTCATCCCAGTGTGTTGGCTTTCGTTACTTACCTCTCATCTTGGCTGTTGAGGTGTCCGTTTCTCCATCTCCATACATCTTCTGTAAGATAACCATCAAGACTGTTATTCATCTGCCATCTCTCTCCGTTATTCTAGTGCATCTTCATCACCCCATTCTCTGCCCTGTGTTCCCTAATAAAGTGTGTGTTTGGATCTTCACTAACCTTGTACAGTGTGTAAATCCTGACAGAAGGCCAGACCAAAACCGCATATAGATCCAGATCACGTGATCCTTTTCACGAACCGGCTGAAACTCTCTGGAGAGAGTTAGCGGAACCCAGGACAGCACCGAGCACTACCATCACTCCCACCACTTCTCTTACAATGTTCCCTCGCACTGGATGCGCAGCCTCCGCTGTTTACCACCGAATGATCTAAAATATCCTTTAAAATTTCTCATCTATCTGGTCAAGCCCTTCAATGGGTGGAAAAAATCTGGTTTCAAGCTGGTCCGGCCACCATGTCTCTTCAAAGTTTCATTACACATTTTAAGGAGGTGTTTGGATGTACCGCAGGAGATTCTTCAGTCAGCGAACAGCTTTATCTCCGACAAGGTAGAGCTCAATTACAGATTATGCTCTAAAATTTAGAACTCTTGCTGCTGCGAGTGGATGGAATGAGATGGCGTTCATTACCACCTATCGCCAAGGTTTAAATCCAGTGCTTCGTCTTCAACTGGCCATTTACAATGATGTCATTGGTTTAGAGAAATTCATCCAACAGCTCAAAGCTGTTTTGAAGAATCCCATGTTGCAGCCCTCCAACCATCCCCTCCAGCCAGAGAGCTCACCGCCTCCAGAACCAGAAGCCATGCAAGTGGATAACACCCACCTGTCTCCTGCAGAAAGAACGTGCTGGCTGACCCACAACCTTTGTTTATATTGTGGAGCAAGTGGCCATTATATTGGCGCTTGTTTCATTCGTCCTCCTCGTCTCTTGGTGAGTTCAGTAATGAATAAAGCAGTTCCATCCTCTCCTCTGTCCGCTACTGTAACCGTGATTGCTGCTGAACTTTGTTACTGTCACTGCCCTCATCAACTCCGGGTCAGCCGGCAATTTTATCTCCGGTGACCTCTGCAGGCAGCTTCAGCTTCCAACAACCCGTTCTACAACTCCGTACAAGTCAAGTCACCTTTATTTATATAGTGCTTTTTACAATGCCAATATTTTTTTTATTTTTTTTTTCAAAGCAGCTTCACAGTATTAAACAGGAAAACGATGCAACAGAATTTGATTCGGCTGTACAGCCGCTCTGGAGAAAACAGTGATGTCATCCAGCTCATTTCAATTATCATATAGTGTCAATGCGGGCAGATCAGTAATATAATTGAAATTTTTGTGTCCCCAACTGAGCAAGACAAAGGCAACGGTTGCAAGGAACCAAAACTCCTTCAGTGGCCAGAATGGAGAAAAAAAACCTTGGGAGGAACCAGGCTCAGTCGGAGTGCCAGTTCTCCTCTGGCACCCCGACTGGTTAAATCTGTAACTGGAAGGAATTTGAATCGTGGGTATGTGAAACGTCAAGTATAACCTGTAACCCTGCGAGTTGGCTGCCTGCACGAGGAAAAGTTTTCTCCCCTGGTTCTGGAGGGTTCCACCATGGCACTCATCCTAGAGCTTTCCTGGCTTATTCAACATCACCCTGAGGTTTCGTGGTACAATGGAGACTTCTTAAGATTGGGTCCCAACTGCTTCCATTCTTTTCCTCTACTTCTTTGACCTTCATGTCCACAACCTGTGACAATTCCAGTAAATACTACTTCTATTTAAAGCCCTCTATAAAAGCAGTCTATCAAGATTCCAGCCTGTTATGAGTCCTACTCCGTCTTCTGCCCAAAACGAGCCTCAAGGTTACCACCACACCGACCATGGGACTGTGCCATCGACCTGGAACCGGGTGAGTCTGTACCCCACGGACGTGTACCCACTTTCCATCTACAAACAAAAGGCCATGGAAGAGTACATAGAGGAGGCTCTCAAGCAAGGCTACATTCGTCCATCCACTTCTCCTGCTGCTTCCAGTTTCTTCTTTGTGGCAAAAAATTACCAGGCTCTAAACAATATCGCCAAAATTTCATTATCCACTTCCCCTCATCCCAGCGGCTCTGGAACAACTGCGTGGAGCATCCATCTTCTCCAAATTAGACCTCAGAAGCACGTACAATCTGACCTGAATCCGTGAATACACTGCTAAAATATTAGTAAATAAAAATAGTACTGTAAGGTAAAAGGGTTTGTAGGTTTGAGAATCATGTGGGAGACAACACAAAGCATGCTTTTTGTTTGGACTAGCTTTTGGATGACTGCCGTTGATTGCACGTTATTTGAATTGCTTTTGGTTTTTGCATTTTTAATAAAATATTAAGGATTAAAATTATATTTAATATCAAAGGCAAAATGGTTTTGCAGAGAATGGGACTATGAGAAGCGTTTATATTCTACGTTTAAAGCTTTGGTCATGTGATTGCAACAAGTATTAACTTAAGGCTCTGCTGCTTCCTTGGAGACACATTGGGAAAAAAGAATACAATTTAATTGGAGAATGTGTTTCTCAACATAAAATTACCATGTAAACTCAATTAAAAGTTATGTTGCGGAAACATAACTGAACTACCGTAATTCTTTAGCATGTCAACTCCCAAAATGGCAAAATAACACAAACTCTTCTAAATCCCAGCTTAACTGAAACTGGTCACAGGATTTGTAGTTCCCAGCATAGAGCTGGATGGGGAGAGTAAATGTCAAAATTGAATGTTATTGTATGTGTTTTTTGAACTATAATGAAAAGGGAAACCTTCAAAGTTGTTTCCCACACCACCTTGACCTGATTCTTAAAAGATTACATTTTCCTTTTTGTGTAAAGCATCTAAACTTGTTAGTTTTACATGTTTTGTTAATTCCAACAAAAATGATTTCCAACACAAATGGATTAAAGGGGTCATGAATTGAGAAATCAACTTTTCATTCAGCCTTTGATATATAAAAGTTCATTGTGATATAAGAATATCCTGTAAGTTTCAGAGCTGAAAACTTCCTTGCTAGTCAAAGAAAAGCTTTTATTGACACCAGGCCCAGCAAACTGTCAATCTCAGAATATGCCAACCCTTGAAGTCATTGTGTGGTTAAACGCCGCCTTAACATAATATGCCCACCGACACATGGAGCTAAATGGATCGCACTACCAAGCAATAAACATGCCGAAGATAGCAAGATATTGCACTGTGCCTGGTTGTGGAAGAACAGTCGCTGCATAAGCTTCCTTCGGATTTTAATATTAGGAATGTGTGGTTGAACTTTATTTTTATTGAAGTTCCTTCTCACGTGGGTAAGACATTGCACGTTTGTTCACTTCATTTCACCGCGGAATCGTTTGTAAACAAGACACAGGTCCAGACTGGATTTGCAGACATATTGAGATTAAAACAATGCTGTGCCTTCTATATTGGATCCGACAGGAATGGTGCAAAAAATAGTAGTATTGCATTGTTACAGATCATTTGATATCTAATGATTATGTTGCGGAAGTTTTGATCATGCTGATTTGTCTGCAGTGAAGTTTTGCTGATGCACGTACTTGGCTTGTGTGTGTGTTAGTGATGCGCGGTTCACGGATATATCCACCGATCGGTCGGGCCAAGTAATAAAAAATAACATTCATATTAATTGCGGGTGGATGAGAGATAAATAATTGTGTTTGTTTGATAAATACATTTTGTGAACCCTGTGGGCAGATCATTCCGGTTGCCGTTTCCCCACATGTACTGACAGGGGAGTCAAAACTCATTATTATTTAAAACTGTTATCCAATCATAGCAGTGGGCATTTACTTCCAAGTCTTCAATGCGGCACGCCCATAAAAACCGAGCGTTCCAGGAGAGAGGCTCAAAAACATGGTAGAAAATAGCCTATTACTTATTCATTATGATGTTTTTGAATGTAAAAACCACACAAACGTAATAAGTTGACCTCAGACAACAGTATAAAAAAAATTATAAAAGCCAGTTCATGACCCCTTTAAGTATTTTATCAACTGGATTGCACACAATTAAATTAAGTTTAAGACCGTCGGCCAAAATGTTTTTTGTACTGTTTTGTTTCTATTTCTTTGATTTATTTGAGTAAATAATTTATGTAATCACCAAGTGCAGATATGTACAAATACCTAAAATGTTTTAGAGAAAAACATATAATGTTTCTCCCAGACTCTTCAGTCCAAAATGAATGTGGATACCATTCTGTTCTGTTTCTATGATTACACCTACCCATAGTGTAATGCCACAATTGTTAGTTATTATGATGATACTTTACACAAAATCGTTTAAAAGTTTCAAAACCATATCTATTAACAGGTTTGGTTGTGCTCATATATTTTACAAAGCAAATATAAATGTGTGCTGAAGAATCAGGTCAAGGTGATGTGGGAAATAACTTTGATTATCAAACCACAACCAAATTATTCACATTCCCAGGCCTGCAGGGACAGCTAAAGAATCCATGTGCTGAAACGTGATGGCTTTTGAGTATCGAGAGACTTGTAGTTTTATGTAGAATCCGTACAGTGGTGTACAGAATTAAATGTCACATCTAATTCCAGTCTAAACCGTTTGAAGGTCATCTAATGAGAAATCAGATTTCAGGAGGATAAAAACTTTCAGAAGTGCTCTAGAAATTGCCCCCTGCTCCTAACCCTTCTCCTAACTTAAGTTAAGACCCCCGGTTTAAGACATGATTGATTAGATGAATCACCCTCCTACAGGGGCAAGACACACTTAACACACTGTGATCTGTGGTGATGTTAAACGATTAGCATCTACTGAAGTTTGGTTCGCCCTTGGGGGATGAATGAATGATTTAAGCAGGTTATTAGCAGTTTTGTAGATTCATATTAGAGGTCTGGGTAAAAATCAATAGAGCTTTTGTGTCACAATACTGATACACTATTGCCTAGACTAAATATTGTAATAATTGTTGCCATTATCTTTCCATTTGAAGGTGCTTTTTTCTAGTAGCTATAAAACAGAGCCATCGGTTTGCTCTTTTTCCGCTCTTTGTTTCCTTTTCAGTAATTCACAAATGTTAATGATATTTTTGTGGTAGCTTAATATGTTTAAACACATAATTTGTATTAGGTGTCTGATGGCAATCCATCTGTATGTGGCATAATTAGTCTGAAATGCCCCATACCGTCAATGCCAAATGCCAGTTGCTCTGGCCCTACATGTATATATTGCATTACAGATGGCTTGTCAGCAGTAGGGTTATTGTTTGACTGTCATGCCTTCTGGTTTCAAGCATGACTTCCTGCATTCTGGACCATCCATGTCTGACCTTTCCACCAGAAATATCTAAGCTTCTATTGGATGTTCTAAATGATGTTGTACTACACATTTCCACCATAAACACAGATAATAGCAATTAGCACAATACAAGCAGGTTAAACAATCATAAACAACTATACACTTCCGTTCAAATGTTTGGAGTTAGTACGAAAAAAAAGAAACAAAGAAATTAATTTTCTTATTCTGCAAGGATGCATTAAATAGATCAAAAGTGACAGTAAATACATTTATAATAAAACAAATTAATTAATAAAAAATAAAAAAAATCAAATTAATACTGTTCTTTTGAACTTTCTATTGTAAAACTTAGCTTTAAAAAATGTATCACAGTTTCCACAAAAATAATAAGAAATGTTTCTTGACACCAAATCAGCATATTAGAATGATTTCTGAAGGATCATGTGACAATGAAGACATCACAGGAATAAATTACTTTTTAAAATACACTCACCTAAAGGATTATTAGGAACACCTGTTCAATTTCTCATTAATGCAATTATCTAATCAACCAATCACATGGCAGTTGCTTCAATGCATTTAGGGGTGTGGTCCTGGTCAAGACAATCTCCTGAACTCCAAACTGAATGTCAGAATGGGAAAGAAAGGTGATTTAAGCAATTTTGAGCGTGGCATGGTTGTTGGTGCCAGACGGGCCGGTCTGAGTATTTCACAATCTGTTCAGTTACTGGGATTTTCACGCACAACCATTTCTAGAGTTTACAAAGAATGGTGTGAAAAGGGAAAAACATCCAGTATGCGGCAGTCCTGTGGGCGAAAATGCCTTGTTGATGCTAGGTCAGAGGAGAATGGGCCGACTGATTCAAGCTGATAGAAGAGCAACTTTGACTGAAATAACCACTCGTTACAACCGAGGTATGCAGCAAAGCATTTGTGAAGCCACAACACGCACAACCTTGAGGCGGATGGGCTACAACAGCAGAAGACCCTACCGGGTACCACTCATCTCCACTACAAATAGACAGTTGACAGTTGAAGACTGGAAAAATGTTGCCTGGTCTGATGAGTCTCGATTTCTGTTGAGACATTCAGATGGTAGAGTCAGAATTTAGCGTAAACAGAATGAGAACATGGATCCATCATGCCTTGTTACCACTGTGCAGGCTGGTGGTGGTGGTGTAATGGTGTGGGGGATGTTTTCTTGGCACACTTCTAGGCCCCTTAGTGCCAATTGGGCATCGTTTAAATGCCACGGCCTACCTGAGCATTGTTTCTGACCATGTCCATCCCTTTATGACCACCATGTACCCATCCTCTGATGGCTACTTCCAGCAGGATAATGCACCATGTCACAAAGCTCCAATCATTTCAAATTGGTTTCTTGAACATGACAATGAGTTCACTGTACTAAAATGGCCCCCACAGTCACCAGATCTCAACCCAATAGAGCATCTTTGGGATGTGGTGGAACGGGAGCTTCGTGCCCTGGATGTGCATCCCACAAATCTCCATCAACTGCAAGATGCTATCCTGTCAATATGGGCCAACATTTCTAAAGAATGCTTTCAGCACCTTGTTGAATCAATGCCACGTAGAATTAAGGCAGTTCTGAAGGTGAAAGGGGGTCAAACACAGTATTAGTATGGTGTTCCTAATAATCCTTTAGGTGAGTGTATAATAAAAAAGACAAAAGTTATTTTAAGTTGCAATATATTTCACAAAATTTCAGTTTTTACTGTATTTTTGATCAAATAATTGTAAGTGTAGTGCACAGCTCAACAGTGGTAATACAATACACAGCTTTTTTTTTCAGTGGCTGAATGCTTGACTTCTGTGATATTCAAGGTACAATACGAGTGGATATAGCTGAGCACAAAATACAAGCACACCCTCTACCTCCCGGTGTTTCTCAGGGCCCCACGACGGTGCCAACACCGCTTTTGTGACAAGACCTCATAAATCACCTCATCTCCTGCTGGTGGCAGTCACAATTGTGTCCTTCTCACAACATTGTGTTTTGTGTGTTTAAATGAGAGGAAATGGTTGCCACCATAGACAAACCTATTCATAGGGGAGTCATCTCAGCCCTTCCCTCAAATATCTTAGAGACAGTTCACCCAAAAATAAAAATTCTGTCTTATGCCGAGTTCACACTGCCCGATTTTAGCCCCGATTTTGACTCGCCGACAGGTTTTGCGGAATTGCAGACAAATGCCCAAAATCATAGGCAAATCGGTGCTCGTTCATGCGAGTGACAATCATGCAGTGTGAATGATCAAAGACGCAATCTGAGAGAATCGCAGACGAGTCGCCAACGCCCGGCATGATAAATATCTGGACCTGTCGGTGATTCATAATCCTGCTGTGTTAAATGCGTTCTGAAATTATATCGGCGATGACCTACAGCCAATAAGAGAGCAAGATACAGGGCAGCGGGAAGTTCAGGGAGGAGTTATAGACCAGAATATCAGTATTTCAATAGATATATTTACAATTATATCAAACAGAAACAAAACACAAACATTTGCTTGACCAGCCGCAACAGCAGCACATTGCAAAATTATTTATTTACCTCCAACTCTCTTTGCAGAACACTATCCTTGATCCCCGCATCTCCCCAACCATTTCCTCCTCCGTAATCTTATTTTCTTTTTCTCCTTTTTGCTGCAAATCAGAGCACAGAAAATTTGGATCGCAAGCTTTCTGCAGTCTATATTTTTAATAACAATTCCAGTCTCTCATGAGAACTCCAGTCTGATGCATGCATGATCTCGCGTTGTTTCCTTGTAACTTCTCGCGTTTGGTTGTGAAACGTAGTTTGCGGACAGAGTTGTCTGTGATTATTTATCTTGTAAAGTCATGCAATGTGAAACCCCCAGTGTGCACACAGCAGCAACTGAATGCTACCCCAGATATTCGTGCAGTGTGAAAGGAACAGTGATCCAACGAGTTTGAAAATCGTGCAGTCTGAACTCGCCATTAATTTACTCACCCTCATGTCGTTCCAAACCTGTATAACTTTCTTTCTCTTGCAATGTAAAAATGAACAGTGAAATTTACTTATTCATTAATGTTTCCAAACCACGATCCTGGAGGTCCCCCAACACTGCACATTTTGCATGTCTCTCTAATCAAACACACCTGATTCAAATGATCATCTTATTAGTGGAGACTCCAAGACCTAAAATGGCCGTGTCAGATAAAGGAGACATGCAAAATGTGCAGTGTTGGGGGGCCTCCAGGAACGTGGTTGGGAAACACTGCATTAATGGAAAAGTTTTGTGAACTCAATAAATGATTATATTAACTAAATGAGTTACAGCAGATCTCTAGTTCCCAGCATGCTTTGCATTGGACAGTAATAAGGAGAGATGTTTGAAAGTGTTATCAAATGTGTTTGTGTGTGTGTGTGTTTGTTTGTTAGTTTTTATGTACAATATATATATAGCGGGTGTCACGGGTCAGGGTGTGTCATCGGTTCTTCTCTGTTGTTTGTTATGGTCCTGTCCTTTTTTGCAGCCTGTAATTTGAGCAATCAGCATTGCCTTGTACCGCTGTGCGCACAATCACGTGCTGATCTCCCACATCTGTCGCTCGTTCCCTTTACCTTATATATTCCCAGATGTGTCTTCCCCTTGTTGTCAGTTGATCACTATTTGTGTCGCATGGATGTTTCTTGTCTGTGCTCTCATTCATGTGTTTTTGTGACTTGCTTGTTACAATTGTGCTCAGGACACAAAGATGAGGAGTTTGTAGCAAGGCGTTTTCACTTGCTGGACTTCGAGAGGAAACGAAAGCAGGACTACCAACTGGTGTTCTCCTCAGTCTGTTTGTGTGGAGAACACGGGAGCCACCATACAGAGTTTCTACATCTTCACTGTCTCACATTGACTGATCACGTTTGTTCCTCAGGTTTTCCTAATAAACGTTTCTCATTTGTTCACTGCAATTGAGTCCTCCATTTATCTAAAGTCTGACAGGGGGGAGATCTAAAGGATTTAAAGGCGGTTCTGTTTTGTTGGAGCTTTGGGGGTTACAATTGAGCTGAAGAGTAGAGCCTGTGGTTAGGTCAAGGATGGTCATAAAAGCAATACTAAAGCTTTGTGTTCATACCCAAGTGATGTTCACTGGTGATGTGCTGAGTGATTGTGCAAATTCACTTCCTGACAGTAGATGGCGCTTTTGATTTTATTGCAGATCAAATAGGATTTGATGGAAACTCACCATTCTTTGTGTTCAGACACCAAAGAGACCAGCAGCTCTACATTCATCTTACCTCGTTGCATATTCTTCTTCGTCTACTTACCTCATCGTCTTCTTAGGTATCAGGGGCTATGTTTACATGCACAACTTTTGTTTCAATCGGACTGAATTCATTCCGATTGATGAATCTGAATGTAGTGTTTACATAAACATTAAACAAAGTGATCGGGTTGATGTGCGTGTTCATGTCACAAGCTTCAAATCGGAATAGATTTTTTGACATGCGCACATTACACAAATATGCAGAGTTTCCTGCTGTTTGCGCATAATAACTATTCTCCTACATTGGTTCTGGTTGAGCATATGAACCATTTTGCCATGCTGCTTATATTTATCATCACGCAGTAAAAAATGCCCCTCCCCGTGCACAAAACCATCCATCATCTGTGGATAAGAATCCAAAACAAGGACTGGTGGGACGTTGTCCTGCTCCACTTCACAGATGCTGAGTGAAAGGATCATTTAGGACACTCGTTTATATGACACTTTTTTTTTTCAACAGGAAAAACAGCTCGTTCCGTGCGCCATACGTCATTACGCTATTTCTACATCATTGCACACGAGCAGTCCTTTCAGTTTCGGTTTTCAATCCGATTAAGTGTTTACATGTCCTCTCGATCAGATTAAAAAAGGAATAAACTACCCCTTTCAATCTGATCGAAATTTCATTCGGATCGAGCGCAATAAATTGATGTGTGCTAATGCTAGCTAATGCTAACAGTGAAAAATGAAAATTTTCCTCAATTTAATTGTAGTTTTAATTAATTCATTTAAGTTTTAGCTTCCAATATAATGATTTTGATCAATATAATGATCATCTTTGATATTCTGTCATGTTTGAATGAAATATTTGAGTGAACTAAACTCATGCAACAAAAAACAAAGCAAAATAAAAAAAAACTTGCATCACACATGGCTGCCGTACACTACTGAAATTCTCACAATGCAGTGCCGTTAACAAAAAATCAAACACTTTAAGGAACCTAATGCTATAAAGAGCATTATCATGTTTAATATAAAGCAGGGGTGGGCACTTCCAGTCCTGGGGGGTCACTGTCCTGTAGAGTTTAGCTACAACCCTAATCAAACACCCCTGATATAAAGCATGTTTGATAACTTGTTCCAGACAAAAGAAAATATGTCCATGTATGTGTAAAAATCATTTTCCTATTGCCATTTCCCATTGTCTTCAAATTACTGTAGAATTTCAATTTCTCACTAAATACAACAAAACACTAATCAAGCCTATTCACCAAACAGCTCACAGCCTTGCCAGCAAATAACAGAATTGAGAGAAAACAAAGCAGTACGGCTAGACCAACGGTCTCTGGGCTTCTCGTGCACATGTCTGGCACGAACATATACCTCGCTCTCCATGTACATGTATCATATTAAAGGCATAACTCACGGCAGTCAGGCCTATAGTATCACAGCTTGGCAGATTGACAGGTTTATTGGGCACAAAGAGGCAAATATGTTTTGCCTTTATCTGTGAAGCAGCGGGGTAATTTGGAAGGCAATAATGGAGATTTCCTTTCAGCAGCTGGAGGTGAGGAGGAACCTGTCACAGTCTTTTGTGTGGTAATGAAAGGTGTAAAATGGAGTGTCTCCCTGCAGTGAGGGAATAGCATCTGCTGAGCGCATACAATGAGATGTGCCTCAAGCTCTTTTGTATCTTTCCTTTGTGACAGGAAGTTTTTCTAGGTGAAATCAATGGATATATGTTTAAAGTTATGGTGAAATTATACTGTGCTTATTTAAGCAATAAATAGACACGTGATGGGACATCTACTATGCTAGCAAGAAACATTATGCAGATATAATAGAGAGATCAAGGAAAGTTGTGCCCAAATGAATTAGATTTTATCCAGCACATGGGACTTTTTAGAATGACAGGCATGAAGAAATGTGAATTACTTCAACATAAAAAAAAAAAAGTAAAAAAAAGTAAGACATGGGGTGGCGAACTCCGGTCCTATAAAGCCTCAGTCCTGCAGAGAGAGTTCAACTCCAACCCTGATAAAACTCACCTGCCTGTAGCTTTCTAGTAATCCTTCAGACCTTGATTAGCTTGTTCAGGTGTGTTTGATTATGGTTGAAGAAAAACTACGCAGGACTGTGGCTCTCCAGGACCGACATTCGCCACCCCTGCGTTAGACCAACAATACTCCTCCAAAATGTTGTCCAAACTAGCCTAACACTAGTTTTTGTCTGATTTGTGAGTAGGTTACGAGTCCCCATCATGCATTGCAGCATGAATAAATTATGTGGTTATGGTTGTAGGAGTATTGTTTTGTTATTTTATTTATGCTTTGTTTAGTTTTTTTGTCATTACTTTCCCTGTCAGCATTTTTAAAGAAAAAGTTGTCAGCCACCGCCAGCTTTTTTGATCATTTTCATAAAACTTTCATGGCCCCCAGAATATTTTGTTGAATCAAATATTATAATATTTTGTTGAATATCAAAATAAAGAACAGAGCTGCTGCTTTAAAAACAATAATAATAATACATATTCTAGCGTTATGCATTCTTTCTTTATCAACACTTGAATGTGGGTAAAATTTATAAAAAATAAGAATTTTGAACAAAAAAAGAGACTACAAATGTGCATAAGCAATGCTTTTATCACTTATTTCAGCTTCTTTTTTCCTGTGTTTGATTCAGAGATTCTGTACTCTTTCAGAAGATGTGTAAATAGGGGGCTATTGTATAACAGTGTAACAGTATAACAGTGAAAACATAGGTTGCCGGAAAATTCCGTCAATGGTGGGGAAAGAGTTAAGAGCTTTTTTTTTAACATAATGAGATCTCTGTATTAAAACTACACAATTTAATGAGAAAATATAAGTATTTTACGGTTTGTCAAATCAGTGGTGAATTTGTACAACCAGAGTCGTGTGAAAACATATGATTAAAAAAATGCATAATGGTCCATCCATAAACTCTAAAATAAGCAGCTCATATGGAAACATAGGAATGAGACCATACAAAACGTGAAAAAATTATGAATTGCCATGTGTGTTGGCTAAAACTTCTGCACATGATATTTTTGTTTGTCTTCTTCTATGACAGCATTTAAGTGCCACATCCAGTTAAAAAAAATTAAGTGATGAAGTTTTTCATTTTACATAGGTTGCAGAGCAACAATAATGAAATAATTTGTGCTGCTGGCTGATAATTTATTGAACAATAAATCTAATTTCTTAGTCGAGAATTTATTGACTGAGCAATTTTTTTTGGCTAAAGGACAATTATAAGATGATTGTTGAGAGAGTTCAAAAGTAAACTTTTCTCAACTAAATTTTTGTTTCACTTAACAGGTTGTTAAGAATTGGTACCGACATTTATGCAAAAAAGGAAAAACCAGACAGACAGGTATTGAGAAGAAAAGCCTCATAGTGAATGAAAGAACCTAGAGGATGTTCTCATGAATTTTATCTCTTGGTTGTGCTGTGCCAGGCTTTAATCTTGTTAAAAGGAGATAAGGAAAAACATGAAAGGAAAACATAATATTTCCAGATACTCCAGAGGTGATTATGAGTTTGGAAGAGGCTTTGGTTGACTTTGTTTTGCTGTTGATAATGACTGCAACATTTTCACCAGCTATCTTCATACAAATAAGACTGGCTGATGGGATAAGTGCTCTTATCACCTCTGTACTGGACAATGACATTACTGCTGAGCTTATTGCAGCGGGAATATATGCTTATGAAACTTCCGTTGGATCTGTCTGTATGATCTCCTAACTGAATGAGCATTAAGACTTTTTAACTTAGGAAAAACAGTACATAAGGGATTTGTGACATTCAAACCATATTCTGAAATCAAGTTGGCTATGGGAATACCAGATGAGATCAGGAATGTGGCTGCCTCACTGTTCTACTGTAGATCAAAGGATTATGATGGAAGAGAAGTGATAGGGAATAAATTCACAATTATCACATGATCACCTATCTAATTCAATTAACAGGGAAGTGACAGTCACGGTACAGGCGCCACTAACACGCCATGGGTTATCTGGCACAGAAATGCATTTTTGGACATTGCATTTTTTCTTTCTTATTCAGCAAGGATGCATTAAATCGATTATGAAAATTGATCATTGATTGAAAGTGCAATTAAAGACATTTATAATCCTACAAAATATTTCTAATTCAAGTAAATGATGTTCTTCTGAACTGTCTGTTCATTAAATAATCCTGCAAAATATGTATCCACAAAAACATTAAGCAGCACAAATGTTTTCAACATTGATGATAATAAATGTTTCTTGAGCACCAAATCAGCATATTAGAATGATTTATTAAAGATAATTTACTGAAGACTGGAGTAATGATGCTGAAAATTCAGCTTTGCCATCACAGGAATAAATTACATTTTAAAATATATTAAAATTGATCAAATTGTAATATTTCACAATAATACAGTTTTTACTATATTTTTTTGATCAATTATAGCCTCATCGAGCATAAAGACTTTCATGCTGACTTTCTTACTGTAAGCTTTTGAACACTAGGTTACATCTGTCTTGATTTTTAAGAGTATATTTATTATTTTATCATTTGAAGAAAGCTTCTTTTGTCAAATATTTTGCTTGTAAAGTGTGCGTATGCTATAAATGCCACTTGGTTTGATCTTTTTTTTTATAATGCAGACATTAATCCATTTTTAAATGTGTCTGAACTGTCCAAATATGTTGGAAGGTCTGTATGCTGTTGCTGTGCCTGAGCTTGAAATGTTACCAGTGTATTGAAGTGACAGCATTATGTGATATAAATTATATTTATAAAATAAATGTATATAAAACAAACCCCTTCAGGCAGCAGCGTAATCTGACGGGAGACATGACTCATAGTGAGATATGGCATTATTTCGAGGCAAGATAAATTACGTTAAACTGAAAGAGAACATAATATGAGACCCATCTCTTTTGTATATTTATGTATTCTATTATCTCTCTCTTTCTTTCTCTCTCACTATCTCTTTCTTTCTTTTTCTGTCTTCCTCTCCCTTCTTACCTTGTGTCTGGACACCTGTCGGCCACCTCTCCTGCCCCGTTCCCAGCAGGCCTTGCTCTGACAGCTGACCCCGTCTGGTTGTGGAGTCGCATGGTTGCTTCCGTCCTCTCTGAGACACATGTCCTCTCGTCCTTCCCTGTCCCCCCACAAGGCAACGTGACCATCTCTCTCGGCCTGACGCCCTCCATGGGGTCCACCTACTGTCTCCCTTCCCTTCTTCTCTCTGCTTTCATTGATGACCCTGTTCATCCTCTTTCTCTTTATTTTCTTCTCATACTTTTGCCCTTTTTACATAACTTTCTTCCAGCAATTTTGTTCTTGTCTTCATCTGATGCCTTCTTTTGACAGTATCTCATGCATGTACCTGTACATATACACACACAGGGGTATGCTTTTTTTGTTATGCTGCCCTAGGGAGTAACAAGAAGGCTAAGTCTGATGAGGCACAGTAAAATGAGCAGCCACATGGGGGCATTATATCTTGGACTGTTTTGTACTTTGCTGCTGTGGCTTCCTGTTTCCTGTTCCCGCTTTGTATTGTAAAACATTATTACTATTTTAACTGCATGTTTTCTATTTTAAAGGGGTGATGGCATGTAGTTTCAGATTTTTATATAGTTTCTCAGGGTTAGTTTATAAAGTGTGCAAAGTTTTTTTTTGCACCAAAAAGGTTAAATATTTTGACAAATTTCTGGCCTCATTTTCACTTTGATTTTCACAATAAAACATTTTAAAAGATAATTGTGACTTTTTATCTCACAATTGTGTTTACGTCTCGCAATTCTGATATAAACTTGCAGTTGCAAGTTATAAAGTCAGAATTGCGAGATATAAAGACAGAATTGCGTGATATAAAGTCAGAATTGCAAGATATAGTCAGAATTGCGAGATATAAAATCAGAATTGCGGGATATAGTCAGAATTGCATGATACAAAGTCAGAATTGCGAGATACAAAGTCAGAATTGCATGATATAAAGTAAGAATTGCAAGATATTGTCAGAATTATGAGATATAAAGTCAGAATTGCGAGATATAAAGACAGAATTGCATAATATAAAGTCAGAATTGCAAGATATAAAGTCAGAATTGCGAGATATAAAGTCAGAATTGCCTGATATAAAGTAAGAATTGCAAGCTATAGTCATAATTGCAAGAATTGCGAGATATAAAGTCAGAATTGCGAGATATAAAGACAGAATTGTGAGATATAAAGTCAGAATTGCGAGATATAAAGTCAGAATTGTGAGAGATATAAAGTCAGAATTGCGAGAGATATAAAGTCAGAATTGCGAGAGATATAAAGTCAGAATTGCGTGATATAAAGCCAGAATTGCGAGATATAGAGTCAGAATTGCGAGATATAAAGTCAGAGTTGCGAGATATAAAGCCAGAGTTGCGAGATATAAAGTCAGAATTGCATGATATAAAGTCAGAATTGCGTGATATAAAGTCAGAATTGCAAGATATAAAGTCAGAATTGCATGATATAAAGCCAGAGTTGCGAGATATAAAGTCAGAATTGCATGATATAAAGTCAGAATTGCGTGATATAAAGACAGAATTGCGAGATATAAAGTCAGAATTGCGTGATATAGTCAGAATTGCAAGATATAAAGTCAGAATTGCGTAATATAAAGCCAGAGTTGCGAGATATAAAGTCAGAATTGCGAGATATAAAGACAGAATTGTGAGATATAGTCAGAATTGCAAGATATAAAGTCAGAATTGCAAGATATAAAGTCAGAATTGCGTGATATAGTCAGAATTGCAAGATATAAAGTCAGAATTGCGTGATATAAAGTCAGAATTGCGAGATATAAAGACAGAATTGCGAGATATAGTCAGAATTGGAAGATATAAAGACAGAATTGCGAGATATAGTCAGAATTGCAAGATATAAAGACAGAATTGCGAGATATAGTCAGAATTGCGAGATATAAAGTCAGAATTGCGTGATATAGTCAGAATTGCAAGATATAAAGTCAGAATTGCATGATATAAAGCCAGAGTTGCGAGATATAAAGTCAGAATTGCGTGATATAAAGTCAGAATTGCGAGATATAGTCAGAATTGCAAGATATAAAGACAGAATTGCGAGATATAGTCAGAATTGCAAGATATAAAGACAGAATTGCGAGATATAGTCAGAATTGCAAGATATAAAGACAGAATTGCTTGATATAAAGCCAGAGTTGCGAGATATAAAGTCAGAATTGCGTGATATAAAGTCAGAATTGCATGATATAAAGTCAGAACTGCATGATATAAAGTCAGAACTGCGTGATATAAAGTCAGATTGCAAGATATAAAGTCAGAATCGCAAGATATAAAGTCAGAATTGTGAGATAAAAAGACAGAGTTGCGAGATATAAAGACAGAATTGTGAGAGATATAAAGACAGAGTTGCGAGATATAAAGACAGAATTGCGAGATATAAAGTCAGAATTGCGAGATATAAAGTCAGAATTGTGAGAGATATAAAGACAGAGTTGCGAGATATAAAGTCAGAATTGCGAGATATAAAGTCAGAATTGCGAGATATAAAGTCAGAATTGCGAGATATAAAGTCAGAATTGCGAGATATAAAGACAGAATTGCAAGATATAAAGTCAGAATTGCGAGAGATATAAAGACAGAGTTGCGAGATATAAAGACAGAATTGCGAGATATAAAGTCAGAATTGCGAGATATAAAGACAGAATTGCAAGATATAAAGTCAGAATTGCAAGATATAAAGTAAGAATTACGATAAAAAGTCGCAATTACCTTTTTATTTTTTTATTCTGTGGTGGAAACGAGCTTTATCGTGTAATAAGGTTATGACTGTAAAAACTATTATCCTAACTCATATAAATGTTTAATATTGTTAAAGACAGTTCTAATAAAATAAGAGCAAATAATCTAAGTACGAGCAACAGCACAAATAAATCCAGCAGAACAAACATATACAAATGAAATAAACAGTTCTTTTCAGGTTTTTAATGTTGGTCTAAAGATTGTCAGGTACACAAATAGTAATCAAATGTAAAATATCACTACATAGTCTGCATAAAATTATATGTCACTGCATATAAATATAGATTATCCTTTATTAAAAGCTATTCAGTCAAGAGCAGTGAGTGATTTTTTTTGTCTTTTGTTATCTCGATATTTATATAGCCAGTGACGATATTTGCCGGTTTTCCATGTTTTCCCTGTTATACGGTAGGGGGGCCGCTATTACGTACGGTGAGGCAAATCAGCTGAACCACCTGGGGATGGAGTCGCCATTCCCCTGGGAGCGCAGCTCGTGAAAGCTCGTCGGCCACACGGTTGCTCACACCAGGGACATGAATGGCCCGAAGCGACCTCAGACACTTCTGACTCCAGAGGAGGAGATGGCGGGCGAGTTGCGACATGCGACGGGAGCGTAGACCACCTTGTCGGTTGATATACGCAACGGTCGCGGTGTTGTCCGTGCGGACCAGTACATCTTTGCCCCGTAGCAGCCTTTTGAGGCGGCTCAGAGCGAGATGCACTGCTAGCAACTCGAGGCAGTTGATGTGCCAATGCAGGTGCGGGCCCGTCCAAACCCCTGACACTGCATGCCCGTTGTACGTGGCTCCCCAGCCCATGGCAGAGGCATCCGTGAAGACCACAGCATGCCTGGACACCTGTTCCAGAGGCACTCCGGCCCGAAGGAACGAGGGGTCTGACCATGGGCTGAAGGATTGGCGGCAGGCCGGTGTGATGCTCACCCGGTAAGTGCCGCGTTGCCACGCCCATCTCGGGACTCGGCCGTGTAGCCAATGCTGAAGCGGTCTCATATGAAGCAAGCCTAGGGGTGTTACTGCCGCTGCGGCTGCCATATGCCCCAGGAGCCTCTGAAATTGTTTCAGTGGAACCGCCATCCTGCCTTGAAACGTGTTCAGGCAGTTCAGCATTGACTGGACGCGCTCCTCTGTGAGGCGCGCTGTCCGTCCGACCGAATCTAACTCCATACCGAGAAAAGAGATCCTCTGCACGGGGGCGAGTTTGCTCTTCTCCCAGTTGACCCGAAGACCCAACTGGCTGAGGTGTCTGAGCACCCGGTCCCTGTGTTCGCACAACTGATCCCTGGACTGTGCTAGAATGAGCCAGTCGCCGGGATAGTTGAGGATGCGAACGCCCTGTTCTCTCATGGGCACAAGGGCCCCCTCCGTGACTTTCGTGAAGACACGGGAGGACAGGGACAGCCCGAAGGGCAGGACTTTGTACTGATATGCTCGACCCTCGAACGCAAAGCGCAGAAACGGCCTGTGTCGAGGAAGAATCGAGACATGAAAGTACGCGTCCTTCAGGTCGATCGCTGCAAACCAATCTTGGGGACGGCCAAGATTGGCCGTAATCCACCGGTCTTCTTGGGTACAATGAAGTACGGGCTGTAGAAGCCTGTCTTCATATCGGCTGGAGGGACCGGCTCTATCGCGTCCTTCGCCAGTAGGACTGCGATCTCCGCATGCAGGACATGGGCGTCTGCGGCGTTCACCGAAGTGAAGCGGACGCCCTTGAACCTGGGGGGGGGGGCGCCGGGCGAATCTAACCTTTCATTGAAGTATAAGAACTGAAAGTGGGGGGTAAATCACATTATGAAATAAATGCTTTTCTCCAAAACACGTTGGCCACAATTACTGGCACCCTTTTATTAAATACTTTTTGCAACCTCCTTTTGCCAAGATAACATCTCTGAGTCTTCTCCTATAATGCCTGATGAGTTTAGGGATCACCTGACAAGAGATCAGAGACCATTCCTCCATACAGAATCTCTCCAGATCCTTCAGATTCCCAGATCCATGTTGGTGCTTCTTCTCTTCAGTTCACCCCACTCATTTTCTATAGGGTTCAGGTCAGGGGACTGGGATGGTCATGGCAGAAGCTTCATTTTGTGTTCAGTGACACATTTGTGTGTTGATTTTGATGTTTGTTTTGGATTGTTGTCCTGATGGAAGATCCCTTTATAAGATTTCTAGCAGAGGCCGTCAAGTTTTGATTTTTTATCTGTTGGTATTTGCTAGAATCCGTGATACCATGTATCTAAACAAGATGTCCAGGACCTCCTGCAAAAAAATAGGCCCACAACATTAAAGATCCAGCGGTATTTTTAACCGTGGACATGGGGTACTTTTTATCCCTGTTTGCCCCAAACCCATCTGGTGGATTTGCTTCCAAAAAGCTCTTTTTTTTGTTTCATCTGACCACAGAACCAGGTCCCTTTTGAAGCTCCAGTCGTGTCTGACAACTGAATATGCTGGAGTTTGTTTCTGGATGAGCAACAAGGATTTTTTTTAATCCCTCCCAAACAACATGTGGTGATGTAGGGGTTGTTTGATTTTTTTTTTTTAAGGCTTTCTGACCCCAAGACTCAACTTATCTCTGCGATTCTCCATCTGTGATCCTTGGAGAGTCTTTGGCCACTCAAACTCTCCTCCTTGCCTTTTATTAAGACAATATAGACACACGTCCTCTTCCAGGCAGATTCGTAACATCTTTAGTTGATTGGAACTTCTTAATTATTGCCCTGATGGTGGAAATGGGAATGTTCAATGCTTTAGCTATTTTCCTACAGCCACTTTCTATTTTGTGAAGCTCAACAATCTTTTGAACTATACAGGGAGTGCAGAATTATTAGGCAAATGAGTATTTTGACCACATCATCCTCGTTATGCATGTTGTCTTACTCCAAGCTGTATAGGCTGGAAAGCCTACTACCAATTAAGCATATTAGGTGATGTGCATCTCTGTAATGAGAAGGGGTGTGGTCTAATGACATCAACACCCTATATCAGGTGTGCATAATTATTAGGCAACTTCCTTTCCTTTGGCAAAATGGGTCAAAAGAAGGACTTGACAGGCTCAGAAAAGTCAAAAATAGTGAGATATATTGCAGAGGGATGCAGCAGTCTTAAAATAGCCAAGCTTCTGAAGCGTGATCATCGAACAATCAAGCGTTTCATTCAAAATAGTCAACAGGGTCGCAAGAAGCGTGTGGAAAAACCAAGGCGCAAAATAACAGCCCGTGAACTGAGAAAAGTCAAGCGTGCAGCTGCCAAGATGCCACTTGCCACCAGTTTGGCCATATTTCAGAGCTGCAACATCACTGGAGTGCCCAAAAGCACAAGGTGTGCAATACTCAGAGACATGGCCAAGGTAAGAAAGGCAGAAAGTCGACCACCACTGAACAAGACACACAAGCTGAAACGTCAAGACTGGGCCAAGAAATATCTCAAGACTGATTTTTCTAAGGTTTTATGGACTGATGAAATGAGAGTGAGTCTTGATGGGCCAGATGGATGGGCCCGTGGCTGGATTGGTAAAGGGCAGAGAGCTCCAGTCCGACTCAGACGCCAGCAAGGTGGAGGTGGAGTACTGGTTTGGGCTGGTATCATCAAAGATGAGCTTGTGGGGCCTTTTCGGGTTGAGGATGGAGTCAAGCTCAACTCCCAGTCCTACTGCCAGTTTCTGGAAGACACCTTCTTCAGGCAGTGGTACAGGAAGAAGTCTGCATCCTTCAAGAAAAACATGATTTTCATGCAGGACAATGCTCCATCACACGCGTCCAAGTACTCCACAGCGTGGCTGGCAAGAAAGGGTATAAAAGAAGAAAATCTAATGATATGGCCTCCTTGTTCACCTGATCTGAACCCCATTGAGAACCTGTGGTCCATCATCAAATGTGCGATTTACAAGGAGGGAAAACAGTACACCTCTCTGAACAGTGTCTGGGAGGCTGTGGTTGCTGCTGCACGCAATGTTGATGGTGAACAGATCAAAACACTGACAGAATCCATGGATGGCAGGCTTTTGAGTGTCCTTGCAAAGAAAGGTGGCTATATTGGTCACTGATTTGTTTTTGTTTGGTTTTTGAATGTCAGAAATGTATATTTGTGAATGTTGAGATGTTATATTGGTTTCACTGGTAAAAATAAATAATTGAAATGGGTATAAATTTGTTTTTTGTTAAGTTGCCTAATAATTATGCACAGTAATAGTCACCTGCACACACAGATATCCCCCTAAAATAGCTAAAACTAAAAACTACTTAAAATATTGATACAAAAATATTCAGCTTTGATATTAATGAGTTTTTTGTGTTCATTGAGAACATGGTTGTTGTTCAATAATAAAATTAATCCTCAAAAATACAACTTGTCTAATAATTCTGCACTCCCTGTATTCTTTGGCTTTACTCATTGTGATGAATGATTAAGGGAATTTGGCCTTTGTGTTTCCTCATATTTATACTACTGTGGAACAAGACGTCATAGCTAGACAATTTCATGTTCCTAGTCAACCTGGTGTGCTAAAAAATTTAAATATTAATGGGAATATACTTCAGAGATATTTTACTCATAAAAAATCTAGGGGTGCCAATAATTGTGGCTAATGTGTTTTGGAGAAAAGCATTTATTTCATATTGTGATTTACCCTCCACTTTCAATTCTTTTACTTTAATGAAAGGTTAGATTTTTTGTGATTTTTTTTTTTTAATAAAAGATCAAAAGGATAAACAATGCAGATTTATTTTTTACAGCCATATTTGATCATATTTACCAGGGGTGCCAATAATTTTGACCACCACTGTATATATTTTAAAAAGTCATTCATTCTTGTGATGGCCAAGCTGAAATTTCAGCAGTCTTCAGTGTTACATGATCCTTCATCCTTCAGCCAGATTTCTGGCTGATTTGGTGAATATATTTACTATTACTATCAATGTTGAAAACAGTTGTGCTGCTTAATATGTTTGTGGAAACCATGCAAATTTTGGGGGGAAAATTCTCTGATGAATAGAAAGTTTTTATTTATTTATTTTGTTTATCATTAATTTATTTGAAAAATTTTTGTAGCATTATAAATATATTATGGTCACTTTTGATCCATTTAATGCATCCTTGCTAATTAAAAGCATTCATTTATCTTTTGAATAACTCTTAGCCTACTGACCAAAATTTTTGAATGTTCGTCTTTATTTTTCAAATTCTTTATTCTTTATTTATGAGATTAGGTGTTTTTCTCCACAAATAATAATGTATTTATTTATGTGTGTGTGTTTGCTTAAAATGTAAAGAATTATGGTTTAATTTAGCTTTTTAAACACTGGTAGGTCCTCATGAGATTAATTACAATTATTTTATTCTATTGACAGCTATAGTCATTTTTATTAAAATTTCTTAGAAAAATGTCCACATAATATTTGATCATAAAATGGGTCTTTATAAAAATATATAATGTAGCTTCATATTTTAGATGGAAGTTTGAAAACCTTTTTCAACTGCTTTATGCAAATTAAATGTGTTCACAATTATTGTGAAGTGTTAAGGTTGTTATTGTAATTTTGGTCACAACATGGGCATTTGTGAAAAGAATTGGCCTGTAGGTCCTATTTTATAGCGTTTAATTAGTGTCAAATTTTGCACACATAAAACAAGATGCGCGCACATGATATGAGGGCACAGAACAGTATCCGCGTGCGGAAAACAATCCTCGCGAGGGAGCATTTCTGCACCACGAGTGCACAGAACATCCGCATGCAAAAATGCCCTCTCGCGAGAACGGCGCTGAGTAGCTTGCTTGACCCTCTCTATGCCCTCTCAACTGCTCAACCTGCTCGCTCGTCAAGTTGACTATTGAGACTCTGGAGGCGGGATCAAAGTCAGATGTCACAATAGTCAACAGTAGTCACAATGAGAAATGTGAATAAGAGTTTTCCAGTGTTAGGGAAGCCTGTGATGATGTAATTATGCATGTGTATACAATCCGCTCTAAATTTAATTCCCGTCATCAAATCCCGAGTCTTTTACTCCGGCAGCACACCTGGGCTGCCCATGGAGCACAGTTGGCAACATTCCAGAAGATACAGCAAAGCATGAAGTGACCTTTATAAAGCCACAAATACAAAATTCAAAGAAGGGGAGAAAGAAAATCCACCCCCTCTATGTTTTTGTCCTTGTCTTTGGTGCAAGCCAGCAGTTGTGCAAGCTAACCTTTCTCTAATTGATGTTTGTGCCGAACTGGCTCACCAGGCAGCCATTTTGTGGCAGGAAGGAGAGCAGCCCGAAGCGCAGTGGGGTTCTTTAATGCAGCGCGGCTGTATGAGTTTCCGGGGAGATATTCGCCTTCTGAGTAAGCAAAGCACAACTCAATATACAAATGATTTCCCTCCTGTAATTGTACCCTGCTTTTAACACAGGGTTTGAGTTGACTTTTGTACAATTATGGCCATTACGCTTTTGGTTTTGGCAGGAGCCTTTGGGCTTGGTAAATTTGAGCTTGCAATCAGTTCAGAAGGTGCATAAGAGCACTTAAGCAATAAAAGGTTGCATAAATCAGCAGTATGAACTGGAAAATAACTGGAAAACTGCTTACTGTAAGCATTAAGTAACTATGAGAACTATTTGTTTTCTCATAGTTACTCTGGATTTTTCCATGGATATATAATTTAAAAACATAATGCATGTAATTTGTTTAGTGTATTTTCTTTTAAAATTTTCTTTTTTTATATAGTTTCTCAACTGGGAAAATAGTCTTAAATCATCTTTCATTTGTTAATCACAATATTTTTTATTCTATTGACAGCCATAGGTTCATGTTTTTCTTAATGTAGTTAGTACCTAACTGTACTGCAACAGTGCATAGAAAACAGATAAACTATCAACTCAATAGAATCAATAGACCTCTCCAAGGTCCTGAAACAGTGAATGGGAGAAATATGTTGCGAGTGACTGCAAGTTTAGGACCATTTAAGCGTTCATTTTAAGCATTGAATTGTAAGTGTTTGGCATTACATCAGTCGCTATTTATCGACTGCAGGACACTCTTGTTTGTCCCACAGTTATTCTTTCTCCCATACTGATGCTGGTCAGCCTCAATTTTCCAGCATTGCTTAAAATACCTGCAATCAGATAGGAAGGATGTGTTGCTCTCCAACAGCGTGTTTGATTCCACACAACAGGTTACCAGGATGTCCCAAACTCCAAGGCAAATTGCATGTAATGGTCCCTTAACCCCCTGTAGATTCTTCTAGCACTTTAGGACATTTTTGATGGCTGTGCAATTTACCATTGCAACCTCTTCCTCACCACACTACAAAGTTAAGTTGTTAATTTATCTGGCTTGAGTGCACACACTGCAATGTCATTTATTCTGAGCTATTGCTTCATGATGGCCGAACACCTGGTTAACAACAAAAAAGACAAGCATATAGAAAAAAACAACTTTTTTTTTTCTTCTGCCAAAGCCGCAGGCAACTACAGAGGGAAGATGCAAACCCAAAGCCATAATACCTCACTTACAGTAGAGACCTGTATTCCCTGTGAGGCCTGCAGGGCTGCTTTGTGTTGACAGATGGATGCAGGGAGGGGAAGAAACACTCTCTGGCATTTTGATCATGTATCATTCATGTTGTAAACTGCCTCACTTGGAGCACTACATGCTGCCTCAAGAAAGTGTCAGTACTTTTATTAAAGACGCACACGCTAGTAGATGATGAACATTGAGATGTTTTCTATTAACAGCAACAGAATGAAATCTTAAATTTCAACAACAAATTATCTGAATTATCTGGTTAGGATGACCATCTGTTTTTTTTTTTTTTTGGTTTTTTTTTTGGTTTTGCTGTGATCTCAGCATAAAAGTTTTCAAATGTTTTTAAAGCAATTTTATAAATATGTAGCCTACAGTTTCAGATCAGCTGAAACAGCTCCATATCTGTCAGTGATAGACCACTCCCAAATCAGTGTACAGTATGACAGGAGTTCTAAATTTATTTTCATAAATAAAATGTATTACCAGTCAACCTGAGGATCCCAAATGCATGTTTACAGAATTATGTTGAACATATGGTTATTAAATGGCTTGTAGTTAACCAGCAAAATGAGCAATGGACTTTTTTGTGAGAAAAGAAGGAACTGCAATAGTGCCAACCAATAAAATGGATGTGGGCCAAAATGACTGGAGGCAGTTCCTGGTGTCATGTGACTTTGGCTGGGGACTGAAGAAGGTTAAAGAGGAGGGCAATAGAGGATCAGCCTCTTTCAATGGCAGGTGCCCTCCAGGAGAGTCTTGTCCTTTGAGGGACAGGAGGAAATGTCATAGATCAGAGCTGGGTTAATCCTGCACTGATGTCTGACCTTCTGCTTAAACACACAAGGAAAGGAACTTTTTTTGTCTCTCCAACTAGAAAAAATTATTATTATTATTATTTTTTTTTTTAATTCAGTTTGGCTTTTTAAAAAGTAAATGTATGAATTTAAATTGTGTGAAAATAGTATGTGGACAGTTTTTTTTCAAGAGATTGTGGAGTTGTTGTTTTTTTATTATTTTATTTTGTATATGTATTTGACTGCTTTTATCCAAAATAACTTACTTTCACTGTACATTTTTAGCACACTGTCATTCAAAAGTTTGGGGCTGGTATCGGTATTGGTTATTTTATTTAATTATTTTATTTTATTTTATTTTTATTTTACAAAAAAAATAAAAAAAATAAAACATATTCATTTTAAAACTGCTTAAGCTCACCAAGCCTGCATTTATTTGATACAAAATATACATAGAATTTACTGTCTTCTATTTTAATATTTTAAAATATAATTTATTCCTGGGATGGAATTTTCAGGATCATTACTCTAGTTTTGTCACATGACCCTTCAGTAATATGCTGATTTGGTGCTCAAGAAACATTTCTGTTGAAAACAGTGATGATTAATATTTTTGTGGAAACCATTTTTCAGGGTTCTTTGAGGAAAAGAAAGTTCAAAAGGACAGCATTTATTTGAAATAGATTTTTTTTCTAACAATGTAAAAGTTTTTAATTGCACTTTTGGTGAATTCAATGCATCCTTGTTTAATAAAAATATGAATTGCTTTAAAAAGAAGAACCGTATGTTTTCTGTGAATCGAATCCATGACCTTCGTATTTAGTGCAATAGTCTACCAGTTCAGACATTTAAAGAGTTCACCCTAAAAATAAATTCTGGATAACTTTCTTTTTCTGTTGACGTAAAGAATGTTGAAGAATGTTGGGGCCATTTATGACCTTTATTATGTGCCAAAAAAATAATAATCATAATATCTTATTTTGTGTTTCACAGAAGAAAGTCATACCGGTTTTGAACGACATGATGGCAAGTTAATGATGACAGAATTTACATTTGTATTTAATTTGTTAATTTGGATTTGCTTAAGAGTGAATATTTATTTTGTAAATATTATAATTGTCATTATAATACATTTTGTACTGAAGTGAAGTAAATTAGCAGCAAAGTAATTGCAATGAACTCAGTAAAACACCATTAGTTAAATGGCCAAAATTACACAGGGATTGTTAAAACCCATTTTCCTATTATAGAGCTATTTTAATTTCAGTGAATTGTGCCAGTTTTGTTTTCTTTTTTTTTTCTGAACATTAATCTTTACATAGAACATGTTTATGCATGCTGCTTGTGTACACACATTTTATATTCACAGTACTTTTTATTAAATAATTCACAAAACATAATTGTGTGTCAGTTCTTTGATGAACACTAAATTAGTCATAAAGCATAACAATGTTTGTTCTTGCGGGCACACACAAGTACTATAAAACAAGAAACAGAAGCAAATCTTTTCACTGACATTCAAATCCAACAGACAAGATCTCCAGAGATACACACATATGCTTCAGTACATACATGATCACACACACACACGTTCCCTTCCTCTCAGGTGGAACAGCCCCAACTGCATGCATATTCATTATGCTACTGAGAAAAAAATCTGGAGATGCGTAACGACAAGTGTCAGTGAGTGGGCATGCAATAGCTTTGTTTAATGAACAGCGTTTCTCTGCCTGCAGGCTTACCCAACACTCACTGATGTTTCAGGCAGATGTGGGATGAAGATCCAAAGGCAGGGAGATGCGTGACAGAAGGAGAAATGTGAAGAAACAACCTGACTCTTTAGTTGGTAACTTTTTTTTATTTTCACAGATCACCTTAAGGCAAGATTTTTCCCTTCTTCCCTCTCCACCTCTAAATGTTAAGTGTGCCACCGGGAACAAGTGGGCAAGAAAGGAAGAGAAATCTGACTTTTCACTTTGTTTCATATTGTGAACAGAGCAGGCATGCATGCTTCTCAGTTGGGTTATGATTTATATTTGTAGTTAGTTTATGGGAAAAGATTTTAAGGATTCATAAGGGGTGATGCCTTGATATGCAGTTACATGGGAAGAAACATTACTCTGAATGGCTTTCAGTGTAGCATCTGGGCATTACATATGCACATCATCATAAAGTGCGTTCTCAGCAGCACAGTTAATCTTTTATTATGCAATGCCTTACACATAAGCTTTTTTGGCAGTTATTTAAATTAATTTACTCCTCTAGAAGCGAACAAAAAGAGCTTCTACTTGAGAAGGCAAAAACCTGTGAATTAATACACATACTTCATGAACAAATCCTAGTTATGTTTAAGACATACAGCTGGGTGAAGTGGACTAACATCAGCAGGCATTGTGCTGAGAGGATAAACTTAAAGTGTCTTCTGCCTCTGGCAAACTAAGACTGGATTGTGCATTGAAAACTCAAATGTTTTTCTAACAAATCTTTCATGGAGAGTTACTCATGAAAATGGTGTTGTCAATATTTTAGCTAAATTGCCCATTCTGTTTTGATGTTGTTTTAAAATGATTCTTGCTGAACAAACAAACAATGGTCAAGTTTTTTGTTGTTGTTGTGATGACGGGCCTTTATATCTTTGGCTGTAACCCAAGAGTTACAAATCCACCTTGAGCGGTTATTGATTTTAAAGGCCTTTAATGTTGCCTCCGAGACAGAAAGTGACAGCCAGCAGAGCAACATGGCTTGAGGAGAAATGACCGCTGATCGAAGGAAAAAGACCTCTGATTGCCTCTTAGTCTTCCAATCAGCTGGCTTGAAATCATCACTTCTCTGACATGAGAGCAGGGCAGCACTGTACTTGCTTCTCCATTAGAGCAATTCCAGAGGCTTCAGTAGATGATAAATTCACAAAATTCCACTTTTTTCTCTCTTTGTACATTTAGAGATGTCCTGCACACGGTCAATTACATCATGACATGGATTTTTAAAAATAATTTTAAATTATGGAATTTGCAATGGGAATGGTTGTCAGTAAACTTGTCTTCTTATATTGTATTTATCGTGTTAGTGAACGCAAGCAGATGTTTTATCAAACTAACGTTTTCCTCCACCAACGTCATTTAAAAGATTTGACATATGGAAATTTGCGGTTTAGAATAAGAATCTATAATTTAAGGTCTATTTCTATTTAGCAGACTTTCCTCCCAGATGAAGGACGGGTTTTAAAAGAATGCTCGAACCATCTGACAGATGTCCTTACAGACATTTTTAACATCGCTAGACAGTCTGTGGTTCCAGCATGCCTCAACATCCACCTTCATTCCTGTACCAAAAATATTACCAGTAATTTGCTTTAATGACTATCACCCTGTGGCACCCAGGTCAATCATGGTGAAGTGCTTCAAACAGCTGGTCATGACTTACATCAAGACTATCATCCCACCCACCATGGACCCCTTACAGTTTGCTCAGAGACACAATCACTCTACTGCGGATGCCATATCATATGTCATCCACTTGGCTCTTTCACATCTGGAACACAAGAACCTGTATGTCAGAATGCTTTTCATCAATTACAGTTCATCTTTTAATACTATTCTGCCACAGACACTCATCAAACACTACACAATTGGACTTAAAGCCATGCTCTGCAACTTGGTTTGGGACTCCCTGACTAACCAAACTCCGGTAGTAAGGATCCACGAGAATACATCACACTCTTTCACTCTGAACACCAGAGTTCCTCAGGGCTGTGGGCTTTCTCAGCCCATTACTGTTCACACTACTCACCCATGACTGTATTGCTCAGCATCGGAACAATCATATCATCAAGTTTGCTGACAACATAACAGTGGTGGGCCTCATCTGACATAACAACGAGACAGCGTACAGAGAGGAGGTAGAAGACCTTGAGCTGTGGTGCACAGACAACAATCTGTCCCTTAATGTCAGCAAGACGAAGGAATTTCAGGACTTCAGACTTCAGAAATCTCCTGTGATTTACCCTCCAATGCACATCAACGGAGCGGCAGTCGAAATAGTTGGAAGCTTCAAGTTCCTGGGGGTTCACATAACAAATGATTACTTCTGGAACTAGAAAACCACTTGCTTGGTGAAAAAGGGCCAACAACAACTACACTTCCTCAGAAGGCTTAACCCTCTGATGCTGTTCATTTCCAGCTTACACTCTGGGTCAATACGACCCCAAACATTTAGAGAGCGATTGTATAAAAAATATAAATTTTTAATAATACAAATGATATATAATTATTTTTTTCGTTTACTTCTCTTCTATATGTTTATGCTATGTTTTGGGGGATATGAACTTCCTTTTTTTTGCCTATTTACAGCAAAATTCCTCATATGCATATCAAATATATTTTTTTTTATTAAAAAAAAAAAACACTTTAATGATGATCAAAATTAAGTATGAGTTGTTTCTTGATATAGATCTAGGTGTTAGGAGCAGAATTCTGGCATCTGCAGGTTAGAAAAAAATCTGTAGGAAATACAGTTTCAGAAAAAGAAGTGTAATTACCTATACACCCAGCAGAGGCCCTTAGAGATCCATTTATAGCAACGACTACACTTCCTGAGAAGGCTTAATCCTCCGATGTTGTTTATTTCCAGTTTACACTGTGGGTGTTTGGGATCAAAATGTCCCCAAACATTTAGAGAGCGACTTTATAAAAAATATAAATTTTTAATAATACAAATGATATGTTCTAAGTAAAGCATGGCTTAATTCAGTGTTATATTAAATGTAGTAAAATGTACTCGAAACAAAGTAATGCAAAATAAACTTTATCTACAGTAAGTAGAAATTACTCAACATGCTTTAACTGGCCAAGTTAGAGTAACTTATTTTCTTTGTTAATATTATTTAACTAGTTAAGTATATTTTACTTAATTCCGTATGTGAAATTTACTTTAAAAAAATATGTGTGCAAAAAAATAAGTAAATACTTATTGTTATCTACCTCTATCTTTGCACAATATGGACTACCTCACTGCAATACTTGCAGACATACAATTGCACTTTAATTAATACCAGAACAATGCTATTTACACTGTTTTGCCTATAGATGTATATTGCACTTTGTAGTCATTATTTTATTTATAATACTAGTTATTGCCAGATTTGTCTTTGTTCAACTGTGCTATATGTTGTCTTGTAAGATATTTGTTTCACACTATGGTGCTACAGAGACCGTGTTTTTTTTAGTTCTCCCTCCATAGGGAAAGAAATGACAATAAAAAGACTTGATATTGAACTTGAACTTGATAGATTACCATTCTGGACTAAATTTGAATTTAAAAAATTTGTGTATAAAGGTGAAGAGGTTGGATTCTGAAATCCACTGCTGCTTCAATATACATATATATCCTAACGAGTGATTTATAATCAAGGTCTTAATCAATATTTATCCTCCTACATATTAAAATGATTTGAATGATTTCTTATAGTTTATGATATTAACTAATCAATAGAACTACTGTTTGTTTGATTGTTTATTGCTCTTTTCATATGTTCTCTATGTGAGTCTGATGTGTGGAAATTTACTATGATCTCTTTGCCAATAAGAATCATTCAACCTGCAGTAATGATGTAACTATACCTTGAAAAGAGTATTGAAAATAGTATATAATTGTGTTGAGAAATTGATTGTACGCAGAGCATGGCCTACAAACTTCTCATGAGACCTGAAGCTGCTGATGAAACTGCAAACTATGAAGGAGTATTTTAATTTATAAAGGAAAGTTACAGACTAAGAACAAAGTTATTTCTAGGTCAGAAATGAAAATGTCAGACAGATATTTTGAAAATGTTCATGCCTTTTTCTTATTCATGAAGGTTTCAGCATGCAAATCTGATCCATGTAATTTGCCAATCAAAACCGAATAATGAATTTCTCCAAAACTAAACCCGTTTATTTACAGTATAATACATTAAAGAAAAATAGGTTGAAGGAAGGAATGGCTGCCCTAAATTTGTTCTTAATAATAATAATAATAAGTACAGGGTGCAGTATCCACACCATTAGAGGCAAACAAGGTAGTCCAGCCCCTAACGTTGAACAAAATACAGTGCCTTTAACAAAACACCATTTGGCAAACACTGACCTGCTGTGCCTTGAACCACTAATGTACTGCTCGGATTATCTCACATCTCTTTTTTCTTTTTGAAGTTATGTTCTGAGAATCTAAATTGACCACTTCCAGATTCACAGAAGAGAACTGTTAGTATATCATCAAATGTCAGGTTGCTAGGCAACATTTTCTGTCATACTCCACTTGCATGTGAATAGGGGAAAGAGCACATGTAGAAATCATTGTCTTGAAGCTCAGGAACATTAGATGCTCTTCTATAATGCTCATATATAATATATAATACGGAATCACTGAGACGGTACAGAGCCAAGTTCACTACCTTTGAACTAATCAAAAGTATGTTTCCAAGAGAAACATGGCAGGATGTTTATAACATAGCATGATGAATATGACAGCAAGTGATTATTTGACCTCAAATGTTTTTTTTTTTTTGTAAAATTAACCATGACTTTTATGTGAACATAAAGACTCAAGATTTCAAAAATGTATTTAAAAAAAATATACATACATAAACAAATATAAATATTGAACGTACGCATTTATTATTATTATTATTATTATTATTATTATTATTATTATTATTATTGTTGTTTAATATTTTAAATGTTTATTCTATATTTAAAGTATGAATAAATAATAAATGTTGACAAAATTCTAAGCATACAATATATATATATATATATATATATATATATATATGTTAACTAATGTAGTAATGTTAACAAATATTGTAACATATAGTGTTAAGCAAATATATATATATATATATATATATATACACTCACCTAAAGGATTATTAGGAACACCATACTAATACTGTGTTTGACCCCCTTTCGCCTTCAGAACTGCCTTAATTCTACGTGGCATTGATTCAACAAGGTGCTGAAAGCATTCTTTAGAAATGTTGGCCCATATTGATAGGATAGCATCTTGCAGTTGATGGAGATTTGTGGGATGCACATCCAGGGCACGAAGCTCCCGTTCCACCACATGCCAAAGATGCTCTATTGGGTTGAGATCTGGTGACTGTGGGGGCCATTTTAGTACAGTGAACTCATTGTCATGTTCAAGAAACCAATTTGAAATGATTCAAGCTTTGTGACATGGTGCATTATCCTGCTGGAAGTAGCCATCAGAGGATGGGTACATGGTGGTCATAAAGGGATGGACATGGTCAGAAACAATGCTCAGGTAGGCCGTGGCCTTTAAACGATGCCCAATTGGCACTAAGGGGCCTAAAGTGTGCCAAGAAAGCATCCCCCACACCATTACACCACCACCAGCAGCCTGCACAGTGGTAACAAGGCATGATGGATCCATGTTCTCATTCTGTTTACGGCAAATTCTGACTCTACCATCTGAATGTCTCAACAGAAATCGAGACTCATCAGACCAGGCAACATTTTGTCTTCAGCTGTCCAATTTTGGTGAGCTCGTGCAAATTGTAGCCTCTTTTTCCTATTTGTAGTGGAGATGAGTGGTACCCGGTGGGGTCTTCTGCTGTTGTAGCCCATCCACCTCAAGGTTGTGCGTGTTGTGGCTTCACAAATGCTTTGCTGCATACCTCGGTTGTAACGAGTGGTTATTTCAGTCAAAGTTGCTCTTCTATCAACTTGAATCAGTCGGCCCATTCTCCTCTGACCTCTAGCATCAACAAGGCATTTTCGCCCACAGGACTGCCGCATACTGGATGTTTTTCCCTTTTCACACCATTCTTTGTAAACTCTAGAAATGGTTGTGCGTGAAAATCCCAGTAACTGAGCAGATTGTGAAATACTCAGACTGGCCCGTCTGGCACCAACAACCATGCCACGCTCAAAATTGCTTAAATCACCTTTCTTTCCCATTCTGACATTCAGGTTGGAGTTCAGGAGATTGTCTTGACCAGGACCACACCCCTAAATGCATTGAAGCAACTGCCATGTGATTGGTTGATTAGATAATTGCATTAATGAGAAATTTAACAGGTGTTCCTAATAATCCTTTAGGTGAGTCTATATATATTTGCTTAACACTATATGTTACAATATTTGTTAACATTACTACATTAGTTAACATGAACTAATAATGAAATATACTTCTAAAGCAATAATTAAAAAAAAATAAAACTTCTAATATTACTTTCAACATTCAATAATAAATTAGTCAAATCAAAAATGTTATTTGTTCATATTATTTAATGGATCTGAGCTAACATTGAACAGTTGTATTTTTATACGAGTAAAGTTTGTGTACAAATTATGTTGGCTTGGGAAAGCCTGAATAGAATGTTAGGAGTAGTTTTAATGCTAACAAAGATTAATAAATCCTCTAATCATTATTAGTTAATATTAGTTAATGCATTAACTAACGTCTCCATTCCCTCCTTCAGGGAACGAGGGTTACATACGTAACCGAGACGTTCCCTTTCAGTCGGTCACGTTCGACGTACGTCGGAACTGACCGACGAATTGGGATCCCTACTAACACACCAGAGATGCTGGCCCTTCCAGCGGCCTGACCGAGCTCACTGGACCACACCTAGGTTGGTGCGGAAGTCAGGGCTCCAGTCAGGGAGGCCAGTCACTGCTGTTCCTGCAAGACCCACTCAGCGTGACTATTGGATAACGCTGGGAAAGCGTGCCTGTCTCAGGAGATGGTACGCTGCGGAGCCACGTCCTTCAGTGGAAGGAGAGGTGGAATACTCATAAGGACTAACCTAGCAGGGTAGTGCTACCTATGGTAGTCTCTGTGGTGGATCCAACCTGGTCCCAGGGGGGAAAGAACACCACCAGAGACGACAGAGCGGGCTCTGTCGAGGGAAAGACACGGGGCTAGCCGAGTAGGGTAGCTGGTACCGTGGAAAATACACATATGGGGTTGCCGTTAGGGAACCGCTACATATGGAACCCAGCCTAACACACACGTTCCACAAGCATACGGGTGTAGGCCTGGTGTCAGACGGCCGCAATGTCTGACACCGAAGGGGTGACAGAGGAGCTCGACAGGGTTAGCCGTTTCCGGGGAACACAACTGGAGACAATAGACGCACGTATCAGGCCCGGAGGCGGGAGTGGCGTATGCAAGCCGACACTAGAATGGGTACTTCGGACAGGATGTTTAGCTCGACTGACTGCAAAGGCTCGAAGGGAGGGCGCTCCAGGGCTAGGTCCCAAGAGGGTACCGATGTTGGCCGAGGAGTATTTAGTCTCCTCGCACCTCTGAGGAACCTGACGATTAAGTCGTGCTTACCTAAGGACTTACCGTCAACTACATCGTGATACGCCGCTATTGCGGCGACGTACACTTTGAGGGTGGAGGGAGACAGCCTTCTCTCCAACCCATCTTGTAGGAAAGAAAGCACAACATTAATCGAACACCTTCGGGGGTCTTCCCGGCGGGAAGAGCACCATTCAACGAACAGGTTCCACTTCAGCGCATAGAGGCGCCTCGTAGAGGGGGCTCTAGCTGAAGCGATGGTGTCTGCCACTGCCTGTGGCAGACCACCTAGAACCTCTGTGTCCCGTCCAGGGACCAGACATGGAGTCTCCAGAGGTCTGGAAGCGGGTGCCATAGAGTGCCCCGTCCCTGAGAAAGAAGGTCCTTCCTCAGGGGAATCGGCCAGGGAGGGCTGTCGCGAGGAGTGAGAGTTCGGAGAACCAGGTCCGGTTGGGCCAGTAGGGCGCAACTAGCAAGACCTACTCCTCGTCCTCCCTGACCTTGCACAGAGTCTGTGCGAGAAGGCTCACTGGGGGAAACGCATACTTGCGTAGGTCCCGGGGCCAGCTTGGCGCCAGTGCATCTGTACCGAGGGTGCCCCCGGACAGGGAGTAATACAACTGGCAATGGGTCGGATGTGAATGGCCCGAAGCGACCTCAGACGCTTCTGACTCCACAGGAGGAGATGGCGGGCGAGCCGGAGCATGCAACGGGAGCGTAGACCACCCTGGCGATTGATGTACGCAACGGCCGCAGTGCTGTCCGTACGGACCAGTACGTGTTTCCCCTGGAGCGGCTTCTTGAAGCGGCTCAGGGCGAGACATACTGCCAGAAGCTCTAGGCAATTGATATGCCAACGCAGTTGGGGCCCCGTCCACAGACCCGCAACTGAGTGCCCGTTGTACGTGGCCCCCCAACCCGTGGAAGAGGCATCCGTGAAGACCACAGCATGCCTGGACACCTGTTCTAGGGACACTCTGGCCCGTAGAAAGGCAGGGTCCGCCCATGGATTGAAGGTTTGGCGACAGTAAGGAGTAACTGAGACCCGGTACTGGCCGCGCTGCCACGGCCATCTCGGGACTCGGTCGTGAAGCCAGCGTTGAAGCGGTCTCATATGAAGCAATCCGAGCGGCGTTACCGCGGCTGCAGATGCCATATGCCCCAGGAGCCTCTGAAAGAATTTCAGTGGGACCGCTGTCCTGCCTTTGAACATATTCAAGCAGTTCAACACTGACCGGACTCGCTCCTCCGTGAGGCGCGCAGTCCGGTTGACCGAGTCCAGCTTCATACCGAGATAAGAGATCCTCTGTGTGGGACAGAGTTTGCTCTTCTCTCGGTTGACCCGAAGGCCCAACAGGCTGAGGTGACGTAGCACCAGGTCCCTGTGTTCGCACAACTGCTCCCGAGACTGAGCAAGAATGAGCCAGTCGTCGAGATAGAGAATGCGAACGCCGCGTTCTCTGAGCGGAACAATGGCTGCCTCTGCGACTTTCGTGAAGACGCGAGGCGACAGGGACAGCCCGAATGGGCAGGACCTTGTACTGAAATGCCCTCCCCTCGAACGCAAAGCGTAGCAACGGTCTGTGTCGAGGGAGAATGGAGACATGAAAGTACGCGTCCTTCAGGTCGATCGCTGCGAACCAATCCCGGGGACGGATGCATTCGAAAATGCGTTTCTGCGTTAGCATTCTGAACAGGAGCTTGTGCAGGGCCCGATTCAGGACACGCAGGTCCAGGATTGGTCTTAACCCACCCCCTTTCTTGGGCACAATGAAATAGGGGCTGTAAAACCCCGCCTTCATATCGGCCGGAGGAACCGGCTCGATCGCGTCCTTCGCCAGCAGGACATCGATCTCGGACCGCAAGACATGGGCATCGCAACTCCGCACTGAGGTGAAGAGGATGCCCGTGAACTTGGGAGGCCGGTGGGCGAATTGAATCGCATAGCCGAGTCTGATGGTACGGATGAGCCAGCGAGACGGCCTGGGGAGACCTAACCAGGCTCCCAGAGACCGAACAAGCGGGACCAACGGCACCACAGACGTGCCCGGGGTGAGGCAGCGAGATGGAGTACTCAGGCCCGACTCGGGAGGCCCGGAGGCGGCCCGGAGTGTTGCTTGAGTACTCCAGTGTGGGGCAGAGTGTGGGTGAGAAGGCCCGGGGGCGTCCTTGGTGCCCACACTGCTGCCCCCTGGCGAGGGGGAGAGGGGAGGAAAGGAGTGGCAAGGCCCGGGGGCGTCACACACTGCCAACCTGACCCTCTTGGGGCCCAGGGAGGGAGGAAACTGCTCTTTTATTGAGAATGTGGGTACCATTCACACATGCGGGGCCCTGGACGGGTTGGGCGGCCCCCTTGCGCCTGGCGCCCTGCATTGCCGGTGGAGGCTGCTGCTTTGGCTTGGCAGGGGCGGAGGCAGACGCCGGGGGACGCCCTCGGTGACGAGCAGGCGGGGGCGCTGCAGCCGGCGACTGGGTGGAGGCAGCAGCAGGTCGCCGGGGCAGGATATTTTTAATCGCCTCCGTCTGCTTCTGGGCAACCGAGAACTGCTGGGCGAAGTTCTCTATTGCGTCGCCGAAGAGGCCAGCCTGACAGACAGGGGCGTTGAGGAACCGAACCTTGTCGGTCTCACGCATATCTGCCAGGTTCAGCCACAGGTGGCGTTCCTGGACCACTAACGTGGACATCGCCCGACCCAGGGAGCGTGCGGTGACTTTCGTCGCCCTGAGGGCGAGGTCCGTCGCGGTACGCAGTTCCTGCATAACCCCTGGGTCGGAACTACCCTCGTGCAATTCCATGAGCGCTTTGGCCTGGTAGACCTGCAGGAGCGCCATGGCATGCAGGGATGACGCGGCTTCTCCACAGGCCGTGTAAGCCTTGCCGGTTAGCCCGGACGAGAACTTACATGCCCGGGAGGGGAGACGCGGATTTCCCCGCCAGTCGGTAGCGGTCTTAGGACACAGTTGCATCGCAACCGACCGCTCCACTGGGGGGATCTCCACGTAACCCTTCGCCGCGCCACCGTCGAGGGTAGTGAGGACGGAGGAGTCAGTCGATCGGTTTCTAGCGCTATAGGGCGCTGTCCACGACTTCGTGAGCTCCTGATGCACTTCCGGAAAGAAAGGCACTGGGGCGGGGCGCTGAGAACCAGCACGGGCCGTCCTGAGATACCAATCGTCCAGCCGCGAGGGTTCGGGACGCGGTGGAGGGTTCCACTCGAGCCCGACACTCGCGGCGGCCCGGAAAAGCATAGCCGTGAGCTCTGGATCTGACTCGGGCAACGCTACCACACCCGAAGGGGGCAGCGCAGCCGAATCTTCATCTCCAGAGTCCATTAGCTCGTCCCCCGATGCGACGATCGAAACCATATCCTCAACCGGAGCCCCCAAAAGTAACAGCTGGTCCCCCGCGGGAAGAACCAGCATGCTCTTCTGGAAGCTCAACCGGCGCAGCGGAGGGGGGAGGGGCCCGAGGAGCCTGTTGGCCCGGCGGGAGTGCCCTCACAGTAACCCTCAGGTCCCCACCAAAGGCATCAGCCAAAGTAGCAGCCCTCTGCTTCGGAGCAGGAGGACCGCTAGATCGGGGGATGCGCAATGGGACTCCACCTTTTTTAAGTTAGTCGAGCCTGGACCGTAATACTGCGATGGTCATATTCCCGCAATGGGAACATGAGTCATCCATGAAAGCCGCCTCAGCGTGCTGAACGCCCAAACACGTGAGACAGCGATCGTGTCCGTCAGCTGGGGACAGGTAACGTCGGCATCCAAAAACACACGGTTTGAATGAAATCTTGAAAAAGACGCAGGGTCAAACTGTGTCGCTCTTTTAGAGGAAGAAATGCTCTGATCAGTGCCGAGGCACGCAGGGGAAATGGCCGCGGCTCGCAGCGGTTCAGGGGTGCAAGCCTGCTGAGAGCACTCAGAATGCAGTAGCTGTAAAAAAAGCAGTTTTTTTCTTTTTCTCTCTGGATAACCTCTCGTCGCGACCACCGCTGCAGGCACCGTCACACCGACACTGGCAGAGACTCCTCTTGATTCGAAAGTAAACACTCTTCGTAGGAACAACCATGCGTGTTCGGCTCCGAAGTTGAAAGCTATATGTGGTACTTCCATTTCCGTATTTATACCCGCGATGCAGGGCGGAGCGTGGGACGCGTCTACCGCATGCCAATCCTCATTGGCTCGTTTTTAAACACTCGAAGTAGATTGGTCTCTGAAAATAGATCCCAATTCGTCGGTCAGTTCCGACGTACGTCGAACGTGACCGACTGAAAGGGAACTAATGGTACCTTATCGTAAAGTGTTACCGATTTTTGATACTTTTAGCAAAACAAAAAAGCAAACTGTCCATATTTATTATCCTAAATATAAGGCATTTGAAACCATTTATTATTCATGATGTAAATCACTCTCCATTTGTCAAGAGCATTGCGCTTGCTGTCACTTCATGCTCTTAGATGACAGAACAATGACAGGGGCGTGATGGATCTTTTTCTTGGCGTGTCAGCGACTGAGGTTGTTTAATGGCAAAAGGCACTGGTATCATGCCAGCATCTCTAGGCACAAACAAACTGACATGCATACGGCTGACATTTAGCTGTTGCCCTCTGCCACAGATGGCACATTGCTAAGTGGGCATCTCATGATGACAAACACCAGGCCATCACAGCATATTATTAGTGCTTTTCTGGGTAATGGCCATAATGACACCATCATGAGTTTCTCGTGCTGGAAACAGATGTATTTAGCTGTGTGGCATCATATGAAAATGATGTGTTATCTGGTTTAATTAACAAACTAGTCTCAACCTCAGATGACACGCCCACAGACCTCCCATGATTAATGCACTGACATATGATGCATATTGAAAGTATCTAAAAAAAAAAATGCAGTTCAAATCGAATTGATTTTGGAGATTTCCAAAAATGAAAATTCAGTATTGTTTGGGATCTGACTGAAATTCAAGCATCATTACTCCAGTCTTCAGTATCACATGATCCCTCAAATATCATCAAATATGCTGATTTGATGCTCAAATAACATTTCATAAAAGTCTGCTTTTTAAATTTTTTTGGTGGAAACCAAGGATTAACATTTATTTGAAATCTTTTTTAACATTATAAATGTATTTTATAGTCACTTTTGATCAATTTAATGTGAGCTTGCTTAATTCCCCAAATTTTTGAACAGTAGTGTATTTTTTTTTTCAACATGTTTGTGATTGTGGTATCAACTATTTTAGATAAACCTGCATCTAAATGTACACAAACTATTTGAAACATATTGCAGCGTATAAGAAATTTCCATTTTAAAGCCCATGTTTGCTTTAAAATTGCAATACTGCAGACCTCTTGCTGTATGTGCATGTTGTTATAGTATGAATGTGGAATGGAGGTGGAATCAAATCTTCCTCTGATTTGACTGGAGAAAATCAGGTGGCACGCTTCAGCAGCTAAAGCTTATCTGTCAGGGCTGCCTTTCTGAGAGATGCACCTGCTGTCTGGGCTTACCAGACAAGGCATAAAGCATGAATGAGAAACAGGCATGAGCAACCGCACACAGATGTTCCTCTCCCTCAGGTGCCTGCTTTCTTATTTGGCCTTTTTCACTTGGGAGGCACTTGATAGGATGCTGCATGTTGCTATGATGGGTGGAAGACTAGAGGGGGAGAAAACAAAGTCAGAATTGGTTTCAGAGGGGATCGAGCCCAAAAACAGTGTGGACACATTTCCAGATGGTGTTCTCTGTTGATGTATGATCACCAAAGCCAGCTTGAAATAGAAGACAGGACAGTCAGATCAATGTCACCCCTTCAACACAAGGTAGAACACAGGCAGAAGTTTCAAGGTGAGGGAATATTCTTATTACTCCAACTTTTAGGTATGAATCCCTCCAATTTGTGTATTTACACTATAGCTTCTGTACTATAGTTGTTTACTCTTGAAATTCAGCATTGTGGATTTTCTTGACTCCTGCTTGTGTTTTGTTTCGTCATACAGTAAATTCCTTTGAATAAAACTGTCCGCTAAATTATTAAATGTAAATTTAAAATGGATTCTGCCTTTTAGTAATACTTATTTTGGTGCGATTGACTGCAGACTCGTGTGAATGGGATGGTATAATACAGTTCACATGAGGGATTTGACTGATTATTCATAAAAGCAATTGGAAGACAGTTGAGGCCTGTACTCAGTACAAGAACGATAACTATATGTTCACACCAATGACAATAACATTTATTATATATGTGTTTATTATCCATATACCATACACGTACTGCAGTTGTGTCGTCTGCCACTTTAAATGCACAAGCTTTTTTAAATTTCGTTTGACTGTTATTTATTTATTATTCATCAACTGGAAAAAAAAAATGGTTCTGGAAATGATTTTAACGATACGGTTCTTCTGTGTCATTATGGTTGTAGTTATTATAGTCTCTAGACTGCTGTGGATATTGGGGCAGTATGAAGACTGACACAGGGAAATTGGGAGAAATGAAAAGAATAAAATGTATTTAAATGTGTACATTTATTTTATGGTAGTGAAAATTTGACCTGTTTTACTTGCTATTAAAGAAGAAAATGTGTGTTTAATTTACGCATTTAATCATATTAATCAGTGTTGCTAGTTTCACAGTTATGTTCAGTTAGTTTCATTTTCATGGACTTTTAGTTTGTATTCCTCAGTAACCTGGGGGGTATTCCAGAAAGCAAGGTTATCTTATTGCCAAACATAGCTTGAACTCTCGGTTGATTAACCCAAACCTTGCTTACTCAAGGTATGCTGATTCCAAAAATGCATCTGGGAGTAGGTTCAGCCAATCCAGAGTATGTTAACGGTTAACACACAAGACATTCTCAAGACAATCTACAAGTCACCATGGAAACAGACACTAATGCTGCGTCCCAATTATACTACAACCTAAAAGTAAGTACTCTTTTTGTGAAGAAAAAGTAGATACTTTTGAGTGTGTAGCAGAAGAGTAGGCAAGCTTTGGGACACTTCGGCATCTTTAACAGACGCTCTGTCGCTTTAGTTACATGCATCCTGTCACCGTAAACTGCCCTGTCAATCATCTTGTCACAGTTAAAATCCTTCACATTCAATTTAATTTAACCCTACTGCACTAGAGAGAAATGTAGTAGCATGTTGATCTGCCATTCGTGGGTCTTTTTAATGCGGAGACTCTTCTCGTGTGTTTGCAATTTAAATATAATGATGCATTTAAAAGTTAATGGCCAAATGTATGATTACAAAAGTTCACAATGCTGTTGCAGATTAAATATAATGTGGATAATATTAAATAAATATATATTCGTCAAGTTAGATACTGATAATTATTCACTCAAACCCCTTTTTCTAAACCTCTCTACTTAACCATCGGACTCTCACATCCTCCATGTCTGTAGTTTTTTAACACTTTTTATCCATGTTTGTAGTTCTAATTGAATCCTCGTCCAACTCGCTATGGGTTATGGGAAATATTAGCCGTTAGAGAGTGCATCGATCTGCACTTCGAATTCTAACTGGAAATAGTAGACCACCCGAGTATCTTTGGAATACTCTTTTCAACATACTAAGAAAAAGCACGCCATAGTACTTCTTTCTTCTTCTTTTGTTTAATGGCTATTTACATACTTGGTGAATATCGCCACCTATTTGGTGGTAGTGCAATAATTTTTCAATCTTTTTGTTTAATAATCTTTAATCACTGTGAATAAGAACTACGTGTTTTATGCTAATTATAATAAAAAGAAAGACTGATTAAACTAAATAACAGTCTGTGCTTGCAAAGACAACATATAACAAATTTAGTTATATTAATATAAGTATATTAATTATATAACACGCATCTGAAAACCACTGAAGTAACTAACCCTGAAACAGAAACTGCTCCAGAGCAGCTTCTGTTCCAGGGTTAGTTTGCTTAAGAGGTATTCAGATGCGTGTTAAATAATTAATATACTTATATTAATATAACTAAATTTGTTATATAGTTACAGTTATATAACATGCAATATTATATATTTAATTCTAAAGCACTATTATAACAAGGTAATGTTAAATGTTAGTTCAATTCAAATATATTTATTTGTTATTATCATCTCACACATGGATCTGTATTCAATTAATTAGCATCAAACAAACAATATAATCCGTATTCTCAGTGAATAAAGATTACTTATTAAATGAAAAGATTGAAAAAATTATTGCACAACCACCAAATAGGTGGCAATGTGCACTAAGTAGCCTAGGTTATGTAAATCACCATTAAACAAAAGAAGAAGAAGGAAGTAGAATGGCATGCTTTTTCTTAGCATCTGTTTCTTTGGTAAATCATTGATTCGTTGCTCTGTTGAGAATGTCTTGTGTGTTAAACAGGAACATACTCTGAGTTGTCTGAACTTACTCACAGACATGTTTTTGGAACCAGCATACCTTGTGTAAGCAAGGTTTGGGTTAAACAACCGAGAGTTCAAGGTATATGTGACGGTAAGTTAGCCTTGCTTTCTGGAATACACCCTTGGTCCAGTATTGTTTGTGTTATGTTTGATACACGCTGTTTGTTTATTAAATATCTACTTTATTTTGTAAATCTAACCGTCTTCATCTTCATTGAACATGAAGCATCAATAGGCCTACTGTCTGTCTTTAAAATGTCTTTAACACTTTACAATAAAGTTGGGACCTTATTATAAAGTGTAACCAAATGGAATGAAATGGATTGCTGTGGACTGTATGCCAGTGATATACAATTATGTTAATGATATGGAATTGAAACAACATGCATTTTGTAATATATACATTTACATATAAAGTGTCTTTTTTGTGATGTCTGTTATCAGAAGTGTCTTTGAATGATTTTCCAGCAAATGATGTGATTAATTGCGATTAATTTAATTAATCAGCATATCATGTAATTAATATGATTCACATTTCAGCCCTCGAGTGAACTTTAGAATCACATCAAACCTACTTCAATTCTTCTTTGCTTCTGCCTCAGTGCTTATCATAAATACACATGAGTGCGTCTATACTTGTCCTGTAATAGTTTCCTCTTTCAGCTTGCATGGTTTATAAGATGGCATGTCATGCAGCCCCGTGCGGACCATAATGGAGTTATGATGTCTCAGCAGCCATTGAGAAAGATGCCTGTTATTTATGCTGAGCGTCAGGCTCACAGAGGAGAGGCAAAGCACATTTAATTTCTCTCTAGATCACAAAGACAAATTCTATTTACTGCTCCCAGACAGGGATACGAGGAGAGAGTGAGAGAGAGAAGGGAAGAGGCAACGGGTGATGGAAGGATTTAATAGGTCATTCTGACAAACCTCATTAAGAGCTCTCGTGCGAGTCCTAGGGAAACCCTGTTTAAAATGGCCAGTGTTTACCATTTAACTGCCTTATTTTTCTCTGTTGGAAACAATAAAACAATGTATCAGTCAACTGAAAATAAAGCTGGCAGTTCAAAATGAGTTGACAGTAAACAATATATTACAATCGACACGAAACGTATCAGGCGGGTTATTGAATGATGAAAAGTGAAATATTCATATGCTTATGGCATAAGGGTAGTACTGAAGGAATATCAGTAAAGCGATACTAACTGAATGAATTTACATGCTTGGCTAGAGTGTGTATATACAGTGTTGAGTATGTCATTCTGTCTTCTTCAGATGTTACACAAAAACATGCTGCCTTCTACTGTTATAAATAGATAGGTTATCTTATAGATTCTCTTATAGATAAATTTGATGTGCTTGTGAGAACATGCAAAAATGTACAAAACTAAAGCAAATGGAAATTGATTGACCTTTATTGATTCCTCTCTGAGGAGAAAACAAAAGTCGTTCCTTGTTACTTGGGCATAATTAACACTGATCGACCGTGCTTGCTCTTTTTCTCTGTTCTGGTGCAGAGATGGCAGTCCACTGAGGAAAAACATTAACAAACAGCCAATGACGACGTGCCAGGAACTCTGAGTGACTGTGAGCAGAAACTGGCATAATAGTGGCTGCGGTAACGCTTTAGATTACAGCCCGGAAAGTACTGTGTAACTAAAGCGAATTTACAGCGTAACTTTCGGTAATTATAGTGTAACTATAAAGTGCGTGTAGTTATAAGGGAACAATATGTAATATTTGGGGAAAAAAGGGGTAACTATCAGGAGAATTAACAAATTATTTATACTGTAAGTATTTTTTAATTAAGGGGTAATTATCCATGTAGTTACAGGGTAAGTATGAATCTACGGGCTGTAAATTAAAGTGGTGCTTGTTCCCCTCTTGTTTCATGTAGTTACAGGGTAAGTATGAATCTACAGGCTGTAAATTAAAGTGGTGCTTGATCCCGTCTTGTTTCATGTAGTTACAGGGTAAGTACAATAAAAACACATACACAATCTGATATCACTTGGGAATCTTTATTTGAAAAATAACTTTTTTTAAACAGATTTCGACACATTAGTTTCTCTTGCTTGGCTTCTCCTCCTCTTGTTCCTCTTCTTATTTGTTCTTGCCACAGATGAATCTTAAGAAGGAATCCTATGTCTCTAGCTATTCTGTACCTATATTATGTATTTAAAGAAAATACAGTGCATGCAGAAATGTCCTCACCACTTACTCATCTTTTACCCTCATGCCATCCGAGATGTATACGACTTTCTTTCTTCAGATGAACACAGAAAAATAAATAATCTCTAATAATGAAAACTCATTTGGGTTCCTAAAAGTTGAAGCATCAAACAGCACATACAGCAATAACGACAGTAATCCATACGATCCCAATGGATGAATCAATGTCTTCTGAAGTGAAATGATAAGTGTTTGAAGAAAAATAACAATATAAACCATCGCTTCCGACCAGGAGTCACCTGCGTGAATGAGAGGGTTGAGTTCACGCTTGACGTAACTTGAAGCTGACTGGTCACACGGATGTCGGATGCCGTCTGTTTTTATTTTCATTTTTTTTTATTAATGCTCACAACAGTAAACAAACAATAACATAATATATAATAATTCCAGAGAGACAGAGTCACCACTTGCGCGAGAACGTCATGAAAGCTTGAAGCTTCTTTACTCACGCATGCGCTGGTAACAGTTGGTCGGATGTGAAAAGATTAGTAAATTATGAGATCATTTCTCATTACTTACCCTGTAACTACATGAAACTATTAACAGCCCGCAGATTCATACTTACCCTGTAACTACATGAAATAACTAGCACCACTTACCCTGTAACTACACGGATAATTACCCCTTAACTAAAATATACTTATACAGTTATACAGTAAATCATTTGTTAATTTTCCTGATAGTTACCCCTTTATTCCCCAAATATTACATATTGTTCCCTTATACCTACACGTACTTTATAGTTACACTATAATTACTGAAAGTTACGCTGTAAATTCGCTTTAGTTACACAGTACTTTCCGGGCTGTAATCTAAACCATTACCGTGGCTGCTTATGCATTATATTTGGATATCAAGGTATTTCTCTGCTGTCTTGACCTTATATCACTGTCAATCACGCATTAATAAGTGACGTGACAGTGATAATGCTTGTGCCAGTAGTTTGAGGACCAGCAAGAATGACTTGTAAGAAATAGCTTTTTAAGGGATAGTTCAGTCATCATTAACTCACCTTCATGCCATACCAAACCTGAAGAAAGAACGTCATCCAGTGAGTAAATGAATGCAGAACTACCCTGTAAGATTTTAAGGCCCTCAGTTTCCTCTCAGCATCTTTAAGTTATGTTCAGATTGAATATGAAATAATATTGAAAGTCTTTTATACAGCAAGATCGAAGAGATAGCAACTGAATTCAGATTCCAGTCACAATCTGAAGAGCATTTAGCAGCTGAAGAACATTTTGAGTTGATGGAGGGCACTTATTAAAATGCATCTAGCGTTCAGCAGTATAGTTCCTCTACGGCTAACACTGAATATGAAGCGTTTGAGACATTTTAAGCCTAATTAATACTATAAATCATTCATTTTTTAATTCCATAATATTCTCAAACTTATAAAACATAAAAACAAACAGAGAAGTAGATTATAAATGCACTGTCTTTGTGTTTCAGGCAAAATAATCTCTGAAACTAATTTCCTGCTGTTGTTGGCAGAACGGTCAGTGTTTTTCCCCCTCATAATTTCATGGTATTTAATGTGTGGAGTAATAAACCAGTCGAGGTCCCTGAGCAACTCTCTGTAAAGAGATTTTTGCCATCCAACTGGAAAAGCAAGGTAATCTTGTGCAATGTGTTCACGTATTTTTGGTGTAATTGTGGCTCAGATGTTTGACACCACAAAGAACATGCAGAAGGTGTTTAATTAGAGACACCTTTATGAGTGAGCACCACCTCACCATGGTGTAGCTCTGAAGGTTTTCCAGCAGATGTTTCCTCCTGAGAGCTTTCCTCATTGGATCAGAGCTCCAACTGATTTATTTCTTTGCCTGGGTGTCCTTCACTGCTTTTCTGTATTATGCCAAAAGTGATCTGATTGCACAGAGACAGCACTAAATACTGGATAAGTTGGGAGGACTTTAAATGAATCATTTATTCTTCTGAATATATAAATCCTAAATAAAGTCTTTCTTGTTCTATTATAGCAGCGAGCTTGGAAACAGCCGTGAACATGATATTAGGCAATCAATGAGCAATGGGAAGTGGAATGTACCTTTGTTTATTTATATACACAAATAACATCCTGGTGTATTGCTGTTTACTTCAATTACTGTCTCATTTGAGATAACCCAGCCATGAAATGATGCCATTTGCTTTGCCATTATTTCAAATCAGTAGATAGCAGTAAAGATTCAGTGCACAATCTGACTCACCTGAAAAAGTAGAAAAGTCAAGCTCTCCTCTGAATTCAATTTCTATAAGGCCTATATTCTTTAACACTGTATGCATATAAAGTTTTCAATCATAAGTATTTTAAGATGAGGTCATTTTGAAATGCAAAGACCAGTGGTAAGTCTTTTGTAAGGTTTGATAGAATGAACTTTCATATTGATAGGCTATAATTTTAAATGCTCGAACAGTGATTTTTATCAAATCTGAAAAGGTTATGCAATGCAACTTCAACAGGAATAGTTTTTGAAACCTATGCAGATTTCTATGAATGCACAGGAGAAAAGATTTGCCTTTTGATTACATATGCATTCAGGCGATTAGAAATGTACAGTATATGGTTGTGAGTCAGCAAAACAGGCTTCTTATTGAAGGGCTCTCCTGGGGTCTCAGCAGGGGTTTATGGACAGGGGCCAAAGTCCAATAAAACTTTCGGAATCAAATTCTCTCTCCTCCATTGCCTGCTGCAGCCCTCATATACCTTGCTACTCTTTCTGACTCATATAAACCATTCATCTGTCAGAAGTTGAACATCCGCACAAGAACTTTCCCACACACTTCACCTATTGGTGAATGACTCTTCTGGTGAAATGCTTATTTTATGTGATATTGCATGTAAACATCTGGTTTTATCATTAATTGTATTTACAGTGACCTAATATAAGGTACAGTTCAAAAGTTTGGTCAGTAAGTTGTAATAAGAAATGTTTCTTGGCAAATCAGCATATCACATAGAATGATTTCTGAAGGATCAGGTGACACATAGAACTGCTGAAAATTCAGCTTTTCCATCACAGGAATAAATTACATTTTAATGTAATGAATTAATACATTAAAATAGAACACAGTTCACTATATTTCCCAGCAATACTGTGTGCAATTTGAACTGTGGTTAAAGTAGCTATATACATTAGGAGATTATAAAAAAGTGAACAGAAAATGAATGGTTATATACAGAATTTCTATTCACTTTTTATCACCCACATAGTATGGTTTATTTTACTATATTAAATTGTGCCCCCCTCCTTTTTTCTTTCAAAAATTCTTTTGAATTAATAATAATTTAGGTTACTCTGGTAAAATCATGTGATTTTGAAGGTACTTTTAAATTCCCCTCCCCGATTTAGTTCAGCTCTGTAATTTCTTCTGTGTATGCGTTTATGTCCATCTAACGGCGTAATTTTTTTAAATGGTCACTGATGATTGCCTCTGTACAAAGCCTGATTGTACTTAAAGTTCCAAAAACAAGTTTAATTCGTCCCCAGTGCAAACTAAATCAGAGAGATGGATTGATTTTGATGTTGCAGGTCACAAATGGATCTAAATTGCCTTGACTAAATCGGTTACATTTTTGAAACGGCGGACAGGTCCTGACAGATTGCGGGTCGTGCCGTGGGCAGCTGCGGTGCTCCAGATGTGCTTTCTGGGATGATGGGATCAAAGTTAAACACTAGCAGATGTTTCCGCGCCCTCCTGGACAGACACAGCAGGAGGAAGGAAAGGTTGTCCTCCTACATCCACCCATTCCAGGGGGAGCAAGAAACAAGGAACCCTGGACTGCTGTGTAGTTCTCATGTCAGTGTGCTCCCTAAACATTTAAATCACTTGCATTTTAAATTCCCTCTGAAAGCCGGAGAGATGGATGTAGAGAGGGTCGAGAGCAGGGTGAGATATGGGTTACTGCACTGGAGAGGATGAAGAATGAAAAGGAAATGAGAGGTATAAAAGCTGCGGAAAGAAAAGACAAAGGGAGAGGCTCAGGGAAGGGAGAGATGGGCTGGGGCAAGTTAGTGAAAATGGAACGGAGGATGGAGAGAAAGAAAGGAGGGGAAACAAAAAGGCTTAGGTGAAGGATAGCATTTACCTTTTCTCCTGGAGAGATAATGGGCTCTCTGGGGCGCTATAAAAGTTTCATTCTGTCCCACCTCCTGGCAGCCAAGAGTAATGACAGTGGTGTTTGGGTCGACAGGGTCACGGCACTGAAAAGTTGCAGTGCTGTAACCACCAGAGAGAGCGGCTTGATGACGAATGTTTTGACAATGTTTTTGCAATGTCTTCACAGAGTCCAGTGCGTATAAATTCACTGACAGCATGACTTGTGTTGGTAAAATCTTCCCAGGCACGAACCCTTCAACTATAGCAGAGACCACAGCCCTCAAATGACAACTGAGAGAAAGAATAAGTGAATATTATGAAATCCCATGAAATTAAGAAGGATGGTCAGATTTGTTCCTTGACTTTAAATAGAAAGGCACTGTCTATTTAAACTGTCCCCTAAAGAAAGGGGCAGTTTACTCAGAAATGAAAATGATGGCATCTTTTATGTACACACTCACTCATACACAATCACTCACACACACACACACACACACACATACACACTCACTCATTCACTTACACACTCACTCACTCACACACACACACACACACACACACACACACTCTCACTCACTCACTCGTACTCTCTTACTCATTCACTTGTACTCTCTTACTCACTCACACTCACTCACTCACACACTCACTCACACTCACTCACTCACACACTCACTTACACTCACTCACTCACTCATTCACTCACTTACTCACTCTAACTCACTCACTTACTCATTCACTCATTCACTCACTCACAAACTCACTCACTCACACTGACTCACTCACTCACTCACTCATTCACTCACTCACTTACTCACTCACTCACACACTCACTTACACTCACTCACTCACTCATTCACTCACTTACTCACTCTAACTCACTCACTTACTCATTCACTCATTCACTCACTCACAAACTCACTCACTCACACTGACTCACTCACTCACTCACTCATTCACTCACTCACTTACTCACATTTACACACTCACTCACACACTCACTCACACACACACACACACACACTCACTCACTCACTCACAGTCACTCACACACACTCACTCACTCACAGTCACTCACACACACTCACTCACTTACACACTCACACTCACTCGTACTCTCTTACTCACTTACACTCACTCACTCATTCACTCACTTACTCACTTTAACTCACTTACTCACTCATTCACTCACTCACTCTCACTCTCACACTCACTCACTCTTTAAGCTTTAAAACAGTTATTTTTTAATATATTTGGAGGTAAAGGATGTTCAAAACATCAGTACCAACCAAAGGATTTTTTGCATGCCAGCTATTGAATGTTTCATGCTGAGAAATTCCAGGTAGAACATTTTCATGATGCCCCTAGACATGAGCTCACGTATACCCAGTGCAAAAGCATGCGTGATAATTCTTACATATTATTAGAACGTCTGGTGAAGTTGAGTAGCTATTGATTTCTGTGGAAAACACTCCACAGAGTCACAATCAGAGCTCCCAAAGCTCATGACTCTGAACGGCTCTGACAGGAGCTAAAATAGAGACACACAATAGCTGCTGTCTGAGGGAGGCTGCTACCAGAGAACATGCAAGTGGATACAATGAGTGTCATAAAGATAATCTATGACCAGACTTATAGTTTAGTTCTGTTTGGAGTGGCCCATTGAGGGCTTCTCTTCTTGATTATCAATGCACATACTGTGTTCCAAAAAGCTGTGAGCGCTGTGAAACTTTTTAAGGAGGAAGAGGGGGCATGGTAGTTCTATTTAAAAAATCCTTTACTCAAACTCATATTGTAATAGAAAGCTGCACTGGCATGGATTATTTGTATTCCTAATTTATGAATAGATAATTCAATAATAATAATAATAATAAGGTCATTACGTGTTGTGGCTGAGGATGAAGTGCACGACAAAGAAATCACAAAGAACAGGAGAATAACTAGAAGATAACTTAACCAAGACCAAGACCATACTGAAACTGAGGGCTTATACACAAGGCAAACAAAGGAGCAAACAAGATAATTAACAAGGTGACTGACAAGGCACAGGTAAATGGGATAACTGAATCAAACTCAACTGGGTCAAAGGAAAAACGAACACAGAAGACAAATAATTCAAAAACACAAAGGCAAAACAAACATAACCCTGACAAAGGTATAGCACTAGGTGTAAATAACAACAAAAAGTATTTTCTTTGCACTAAGTGTAAATAGTTGTTAGATGCTATTTATACATTTTATACTATATATTTTTCTTTATACTATAGTGACAGATAATATTTGTACCTCAGTGTATTGTAGTATTTTATAAAAGGGTATGCAATAATAACAACATATTCAGGCCTTGAAACTTTTTTTAAATGTTCAAATGTCACTGTTGTGCATTACTGAGTCAGTTTTACCAATACAACCAAGCTGTGGAATTTTAATATGTCTGTTTTTAAATGTTAAAGGTAATTTAATTAATACAAATTATGTTTCAACTACATGGTGGAATTGGCAGACGTTCCCTTGGGCATCAAGCTCCGTGGTAGCGGGTAAAAGCGTTCTCGAGTATAAATATGCAGCTATAATGCATGTAGGTGATTTTGAATTGATATTTCATGTCGATATACAATGGTTACACACTTAAAACTGATTGTAGTGTTTATATCTTTGTAAGACTGGCGAATCTATAGAACAATGGCAAGGAAAACTAACTTTACCGCACTCCGACAGCCCCCTAGTGGTCGGGAGCATTTCCGTTGTGTTGTGGCTTGATTCCGTTGTATTTTCGCTGTTTCCTAGAATTGCTAACAGGCAAACAAGCTTTTATTTTGAACTTCTCTGCAGCACTCAGTCAGCAGCACAAGTTGGTGGTCTTACCGGGGAAAAAAATTAGTGGATCATTTGATCTGCGCTTTAGGCCACAACTAAGATAAAGGATGCTGTCTTTATGGGGTTCACAATTTGTGTGCCGCTAGCAGTGTAATTAGGATGATAACTGCTTTTGTGGGATCATCTGTTGCCGTGATACAGTCTAATTAACCTATTTCTAGCTGGCCCGGTGCATTTATGGACCTAATGAGCACTTCCAACGACAACAGAGGAAAAATCATTGACAAAGCCCAATCCCCAGTGGCCTGATTTAACAGATATAGTGGGGTGATGTTTCATGCTCACCATCCACCTAAAGAGAGAGAAGACGGCTAATGAGGAAATTTGGTCATTCCAGTACCACCTTCATCTCGTTATATGGTCCCAAATGCACACGGTTATTGTAACCTGCGATGTGTCCCAGAGCGAGTGCAGATTGAAAAAAAAGTGGATGTGTGACAGAAGCAACAGAGAAAAGTGCAACACACAGCAAATACACTGCTAATAAGACCATGAAGGCACCAGACAGAACAGATGGTTTTTATAAATGTTTTTATCACTCTTACAGCATAGTGGTTTGTGTTTGCAAATATAAATTTGAGATTCAATAAATTCAATGTATTTAGACATAAGTGATAAAATTACACTATTTCTTTTTCTCTGTTTTTCCTGGACTGGTAAGCAAATTACTTAAGAGTTTTCCTCTTTTAATATTGTATTGATATTCCTATAATTGGCTCTTTTAATGAGAGGGTGAGGTATTTTAAACCAAAGCTCATTTGCTCAGCCACTGAGTCATTTTAATGACTGGAAACGAGGTCATCTATTTACTTTCTGCTCATTTTTTTAAATTAATTGTATAAATGAATCCATATTCACTGGTATTAGTTTAATTCAAACATTTATAGCAATGACAGGTGGCTCATTCAGTTTAGTAGTCATTTTGTGACATTGAACGCTGTGTTTGGTTTTGCAAACTAAATGTATAAGTAATATTTAATATGATCTAGAATATAAAATAATATCTGTGCAATACTGATATTCATTCTTTATGCATGACTTTGACTTTGTGCTCCATGACTGAAAAAGTCCTTTGACCTTCACCTAAAACATGTACATTTTGGCAACTGATTACAGCTATTGGGCTGATTTTTGTCATTTTTGGCAACGAATTACAGCTATTAGGTTGATTATTTTAATTTATACATATGCAAATGGAGCTATCTATTTGTCTATATATTTGTCTGTCTATCTATCTATCTATCTATCTATCTGTCTGTCTAATCTGAAACATGAAGTAACAAACAGAACGCAATCGACCTCATCATGTTTCAAATATAAATTGAAACATTTTAATTGTCCTTGAATAGTCTGCTTAATCGGTGATTCAGAGATTTGCTGTGGGAAAAGAATCATGAGCGCCGTGATGCTGTAATTCTGTGACCCTAAACACTATCTGACCTAAATTCCAGCTGTTTATTGTGCATTGACAAATAGGTTTATTCTATAAACTGTATAAAGCTATTTAGGTCATGTCCTCATATTGAAAAATAACACAATTATAACATGAGTAGAGCCCTCTGTGGTTTATTAAGAGGCTACATCATTTACAGACTATATTGTGAGCATACTGATGAAGCAGCTATTAGAGGCATTGACCAACAAACAAAAACAAAGTAAATGGTGTACACAAGAATAAGAGAAGCACAGATCTGTATGAGCCAATGTAGGCAAAGTGAAGCACAAATGTTTTCTTTCGTCTGTTTAGACAGTCAAAATAGTCTTGTCAGTTGCATTATTAAGGGACCAAAGAACTGCATTGTGTCTCTCCTGATTGTCCAGTCAGGGTTGTCATTTGGGTCAAATGGCTCTTTTTGTCCAGCTCCCTGAAACGGCTTTATACTTGTGTCTGTTTTTGAAGCAAACAAATAGTGATGGTAATGTGAGGCCAAGCTCTGTTACAGATCTGCATGAATGAAGAAATGGATGGGCTTATCTGTTGTTCTGTCATTATAGATAAAGCCATCAACAACTATAATGTGAGTGTGAGCAAAGGTGAGAGATTTTAAAGTAATCTTACTTCTTTCCTCTCTCATATAATTTTTACACTGACAGCCTGAAATGACACCATGGGAAACAAATTGTAGATAAACCAGAGCTAAAGTACAAAGTAATGTGTTAAAATGAATTATTGCTAATTGTTTATTTCTGGAGAAAAAAAAAAATTATAGTAACATTATGCATGTTTTTTTTGTTTGTGTGTTTTAGCTAAATGTCTTAATGCTCACAAGCCTCCTAGTTTTCATGTTCATTTTAACTTTGTGTGATTTTTACCTGCACAATTATTCACAGCATCTATTATTTATTTAAAAACTAATATCCACATAATATTTTATTTCCATTTTTCCTAGAGGAATTTTTGGTTTTATATTATGAAAGAGTTTATAATTTGTGAAGTGATTTAATGTGTCCCTTTTTAAATAATCATAAAGGATTAATTTAGGCATTACAGTTGATGTCACGTACATAACACCTATAGCTTTACTTACATTACAGATCAACTTTGCTCTAGAACTTATCTAAAGTCTCCCATCTGCAGGGACTTGTTGTTTGTTGTTTTCCTCTATATGATAAACAGGCCCTGAAAGCTTTCAGGCAGCATCATTAACAATGTACGACGATGCTCATGCCCCTCAAACTGCACAAATTAATCATTTTAATCTAATCCTATCTTCCTAATCAAAGGCCCCGGCTTCTGTTTTATTTATTGCGCCCTTAACCTTAGTAATTAACTTATGCATGAATTTATTATTCAAGATTCTCCCTGAATGGGCCTATTTAACCAGATGCAAATAATCATTTGGGCGTCAGATTTTGTGTTCGTTCAGTCTTGGGAGGCAGAGACTCCTTCTAGTGACACTTGAGGGTGACACTCCTAGACTTATTGTCTGAATTCATTCCCTTACATTTAAAAAAAAAATAGCTAGAGGCATCTGTGTTAGTATACATTATGCAGATATTAGTCTTCAGGATTTTTTTTTTAAATGTTTGTTTACTTATTAAAATACAGGCATATTGGTAAGAGCTTTACAGTAATACTGAAATAAAGTATAGCTTATAAGCATGGAAATGAATCAAGTTTGGAAGGAAAAGTTTGATGAACTAGATAAAACCAAACAGATTGGCAGTTTATACAAAAAGATTTTCAGTTTGCATGCCTTGATCTGATTTTTATCTACATTTATCTGTTTTTGTTTATAAAATGTATATATCTTCATGTAATATTTAATTTCCAAGGTCATTAGTACATCTTACATATTTACTGTTTAAATGTTAAAACAAAAAACAAAACAAAAAAACAAACCCTCAAAAAACATAGTTCGGCATACTGCAGTACCCATAAAACCTTTGCTTTGCTGTTTTGATAATTACATTTAATTTGCAGCCATGGCAAAATCAAACATTCATATCTCATGTATATACAAACAACAAACACACACATTGAAAAAAAAAAGATTGCATCTTTGCAATTTAATTAAAGACTGAAGCAATATACCCTGTTTACTCTCAAAGCAATCTGTATTTTACACTACAGAAGTTCTGCATATTCTCCATAATAACATAGCATTAATGCATTTGGCACTGTCAATATATGACCAAAACATACTGGACATTGTTGTTATCATCACATGTCTCATATATACAGTGCCCATGCATTTTTGATGTTTTCATTATTTATCAATACAAAAATTTTTTCTGTTTATCATTAAATGCCATTTTTTTTTTAAGATTTTAGCCACTACTCCTCTCTGCATCTAAATTGGCTGAGAAAATGTCATCAGCAGTCAGCAGGGCTGAGCGCTGTCAGACTGACGGGACAGTGTCACCCCGGGGCTGAATATGTCCTCTCTTCTGATAATAGAGGGGACTCTGGAATGTGAGCTGGCACTCAAGGGAAGAACTGCAGAGGGTCACTTAGAAATGACTTCTGCCTTTTTCTTATATCCATGCTATCTATAGGAATGCTATTTATCGACAGTTCTCTATTATATCTAGCCTAAAAAAATATTTTGTGAAATAATCTAAGGAAAGACTGGTATTATGAGATATGGTCCACCATCAGTTCAGGTGCCTTATGTAAGTGATGCTTGAAATGGAAGGGATAGATATATGGAGTAAACAAATCCTTGCTTGTTTCTGTGAAGTTATTACAGCTGACTTTATCAAGGTGGGTGAACCGTCCTTTCATTTGTATTGTGCTGCTGTGCTTTTCTAGGAATCTTTACCTCAGTTAATCATTTGGTTGCTGCCCTTAGAGTAAACAGCTTTTGTCTTCTACAAAGTTTCCATTATTCACCTTGTGACTTACACAGCGCTCTGTAATACAGTACTTGATTCTGATTGGTCAGTTGCAGGCAGCATTCTGTGGTTAATAATTTTGTATAACGCTCTGCAAACTCAACGTTTGACAGTTTTCCTTGGCAACAAATATCCTACAGTGGTAGCTTCATGACTCATACACGTAATATTCAACAATATTATTGATCTGACTGCACTGACACCATTGTATGAGAACTGAACTGAGCTGGACGATGACATCACTGTTTTCTCCAGAGCGGCTGTATCGATAAATGAACTAAATTAATAACTAATGATTCTTACAACCGAAATAAATCAATACTGAACTTGCTTAAGCTGGAAAATGACACTTCTAGAGCTGCTGTACAGCCGAAACAAACTTTGTTGCATTATTTTCCTGTTATCACTATAAAGCTGCTTTGAAATAATCTGTATTGTAAAAAGTGCTATATAAATAAAGGTGGCTTGACATACAGTACAAGTAATGGACATTATGAAATATTGTCTAAATTTAAAAGATACACTACCGTTCAAACGTTTGGGATCAGTAAGATTTTTTTAATTAATTTTATTCAATAAGGATTCAGTTGATCAATTTTGACAGTAAAGACTTCTATAATGTTTAAAAAAAAATCCAAAAGTCCAAAAGAACTGCTCACAATTTTGAGATATTTTAAAGTGTAATAATTTTTCACAATATTACTGTATATAAATGCAACTTTGGTTGAGCATAAGAGATTTCTTTCAAAAACATAAAAAAATCTTCTCGACCCCAAACTTTTGAGCGATAGTGTATTTTCTTGAAAAGACAAACTATGATGATTATTTTTTTAAAAGTTAACACTGACTGTAGTTTATTTTGCAGTACATTTTGCAGTGATGTACATTTAGTCGGTCATTACATGCACCCCTCTGTCTTGCTGTCTATGATTTTTCATTATTTTATTTTTTAAAACATTGTCAACAGGTTTTAAATATACTGTAGTCCACCTAAGTTTAAAATCCACAATTTTCTTGCTTTTGATTTCATCCAAATTTCTGTCTTCTCACTCAAGAGCTCTTGATCTTTGACTTCTCTTTCCCTCTCATCGTTAAACATTCAGGTGAGGTTTTCTCTCCCCGGTGCAGCTTTGCGGCAAGAGGCTCTCACATTTAAAAGGCTTTTTGAAGTTGTTGGGAACTGCCGTTACTTCCTTTTAGTTGCTTTCCCAGAACAGTACACCTTGCTTTCCATCTTATAATAAGGCAATGCATTTGCTCTAAACACACTCTCCATGAATTAATCCGACAGTGTTATGACCCTGAAGGGCCGTTCAGTAAAATCTGCTTTTGAATTTGGCCAGGCCCCCTCATAATGTACCGGCCCCCACCGTTTCTTCTCAGAGCGGCCATTTTCAATTAATCCCACTGCATAATGCATGACTACATTTTACAATCCAATGAACCGATATGGATTCTTTGGCTGCAGAGGAACTCTGTTAATGGTTGTAAAATAGAGTTATACCACTCCGAATGAATTCATTAGTTTACTTAGTGACTCTGAAGGTATGATGCTTTTTGGGTCCGGGGCAGCTTTGATAATGTTTATTTTGTTTTCTGTAGAGAATTATAATGAGGCCTGCAGCTTTTGCCACCACTTATGTAAGGAACATTTGAGATAATTAGAGGATATTTTAAAACACACCATTAACCCTAATGATAGTGAAATATAGTTTGGGGATATAGTCAATATTTGAAAAATAGCTAAATTAGTGCTGGGGGAAAATTAATCGTGATTAATCGCATCCAAAATAAATGTTTGTGTTTACATAATATACACTCACCTAAAGGATTATTAGGAACACCATACTAATACTGTGTTTGACCCCCTTTCGCCTTCAGAACTGCCTTAATTCTACGTGGCATTGATTCAACAAGGTGCTGAAAGCATTCTTTAAAAATGTTGGCCCATATTGATAGGATAGCATCTTGCAGTTGATGGAGATTTGTGGGATGCACATCCAGGGCACGAAGCTCCCGTTCCACCACATCCCAAAGATGCTCTATTGGGTTGAGATCTGGTGACTGTGGGGGCCATTTTAGTACAGTGAACTCATTGTCATGTTCAAGAAACCAATTTGAAATGATTCGAGCTTTGTGACATGGTGCATTATCCTGCTGGAAGTAGCCATCAGAGGATGGGTACATGGTGGTCATAAAGGTCAGAGGACATGGTCAGAAACAATGCTCAGGTAGGCCGTGGCATTTAAACGATGCCCAACTGGCACTAAGGGGCCTAAAGTGTGCCAAGAAAACATCCCCCACACCATTACACCACCACCACCAGCCTGCACTGTGGTAACAAGGCATGATGGATCCATGTTCTCATTCTGTTTACGCCAAATTCTGACTCTACCATCTGAATGTCTCAACAGAAATCGAGACTCATCAGACCAGGCAACATTTTTCCAGTCTTCAACTGTCCAATTTTGGTGAACTCGTGCAAATTGTAGCCTCTTTTTCCTATTTGTAGTGGAGATGAGTGGTACCCGGTGGGGTCTTCTGCTGTTGTAGCCCATCCGCCTCAAGGTTGTGCGTGTTGTGGCTTCACAAATGCTTTGCTGCATACCTCGGTTGTAACGAGTGGTTATTTCAGTCAAAGTTGCTACTCTATCAGCTTGAATCAGTCGGCCCATTCTCCTCTGACCTCTAGCATCAACAAGGCATTTTCGCCCACAGGACTGCCGCATACTGGATGTTTTTCCCTTTTCACACCATTCTTTGTAAACTCTAGAAATGGTTGTGCGTGAAAATCCCAGTAACTGAGCAGATTGTGAAATACTCAGACCGGCCCGTCTGGCACCAACAACCATGCCACGTTCAAAATTGCTTAAATCACCTTTCTTTCCCATTCTGACATTCAGTTTGGAGTTCAGGAGATTGTCTTGACCAGGACCACACCCCTAAATGCATTGAAGCAACTGCCATGTGATTGGTTGATTAGATAATTGCATTAATGAGAAATTAAACAGGTGTTCCAAATAATCCTTTAGGTGAGTGTATGTGTGTGTACTGTGTATAATTATTATGTATATATAAATACACACACATGCATGTATATATTTAAGAAATATTTGCATGTATATACTGTATATATAATTTATCTTATATATAAATATATATTTATAAATATATAAAATTTTTCTTAAATATATATATACATAATAATTATACACAGTACACACACATATATTATGTAAACACAAACTTTTATTTTGGATGCAATTAATTACGATAATTTTTTCCCCAACACTAAGCTAAATACAAGTTCATTTACTCCAAAGAAGAAACAAAATCGTGGGACTGCGTTGAACGCTTTTCGATTAATTCTGGATGTGAATGAATTATATTGAGAACCTTTTCAGCTTTCAGACAAATGATAGTGTGATATGGTTTGGGATACATTCAGTATTTTAAAAATACACTATATTGTCAAAAGTTTTGGCACACCTGCATTTACATGCACATGAACTTTAATGACATCCCATTCTTAATCCGTAGGGTTTAATATGGAGTTGGCCCACCCTTTGCAGCTATAACAGCTTCAACTCTTCTGGGAAGGCTTTCCACAAGGTTTAGGAGTGTGTTTATGGGAATTTTTGACCATTCTTCTAGAAGCGCATTTGTGAGGTCAGGCAGGATGTTGGACAAGAAGGCCTGGCTCGCAGTCTCCACTCAAATTCATCCCAAAGGTGTTCTATTGGGTTGAGGTCAGGACTCTGCGCAGGCCAGTCAAGTTCCTCCACACCAAACTCACTCATACATGTCTTTATGGACCTTGCTTTGTGCACATCCCCAAACTGTTCCCACAAAGTTGGGAGCATGAAATTATCCAAAATGTCTTGGTATGCTGAAGCATTGAGTTCCCTTCACAGGAACTAGGGGGCCAAGCCCAAGCCCTGAAAAACAATCCCACACCATAATCCCCCCTCCACCAAACTTTACACTTGGTAAAATGCAGTCAGGCAAGTACCGTTCTCCTGGCAAACGCAGACTCGTCCATCGGATTGCCAGACAGAGAAGCATTATTGGTCACTCCAGAGAACACGTCTCCACTGCTCTAGAGTCCAGTGGCGGCGTGCTTTACACCACTGCATCTGATGCTTTGCATTGCACTTGGTGATGTAAGGCTTGGATGCAGCTGCTCGGCCATGGAAACCCATTCCATGAAGCTCTCTACGCGCTGTTCTTGAGCTAATCTGAAGGCCACACAAAGTTTGGAGGTCTGTAGCTATTGACTCTGCAGAAAGTTGGCGACTTCTGCGCACTGTGTGCCTCAGCATACGCTGACCCCACTCTGTGATTTTACATGGCCTGCTACTTCGTGGCTGAGTTGCTGTTGTTCCCAATTGGTTCCACTTTGTTATAACACCACTAACAGTTGACCGTGGAATATTTAGTAGTGAGGAAATTTCATGTGTGGCCGTTCGATGTCTTCTCTTATGTCAGGAAATAAGACACAGCCATGACATCTAAAAAAAAAAAGGATTCTTTTATTCCTGACTGAGCCTCAAAGGAGACACAGTATAAACTTGAGTGCCAGGAGCTCCAGCTTCATGCTGCTGTAGTTCCTGTCATTTCGCTCCATGCCCCTCAACCTCTGGCTTGCGTAGGCTATCACAGTTTTCCTTCCCCCTTGCTGCTGGTATAGCACAGCGCCCAATCCAGTTTTCAGCACAAAAGGTAGGGTGAAGTTACCATACCCCAGTGTCGGAGCACAGGTACGCTCTCCTTGAGGTGCTCAAAGGTCTGTTGGCACTCTGTCGTCCAGGAATCCTTGAACAACTTATTGGCCTGGGCACCACTCCCTTGGTAAACACAAGTGTTTACCACATCATGGAGTGGACCCGCCATCCTAGAGAAACCCTCAATGAATCACAGATAGTAACTGCAGAACCCTAAAAAGGACCGCAGATTTTTCAGGGTGTTAGGGACTGGCCACTGCTTCACTGCACTCACTTTGTCCGGGTCTGTAGACACCCCCTGAGCTGACACAACATGGCCCAGGAACCTTACCTCGGACTGCAGGAAGTGGCACTTTTCCACCTTAACCTTTAGACTGGCTTCCCTCAACCTCTGTAACACAGTCTCAAGCATCACTAAGTACTTGAGTTTAATGTACTTGAGTAGACAAGCAAATCCAAATAGACAAGTATCATCTGAAAGACCAGGTCACTCATTATGGCTTGCATGAGACGCTGGAATGTTGCAGGCGCATTTCAGAGTCCAAATGGCATCCGGTGGTACTCATACAACCCAAACGGTGTAACAAATAGGCATGCGCCGATCCGATACTCAGTATCGTACCGCCATTATTTGCCGGATTGAGTATCAGTCAGACAGGACCGATCCAAATCCGACACTGTGCGTATAATATTCTGTGTTATTGTTAAGCCCCAGTGCCCCACAAAAGGCACAGAAACATTATAAAGCATCATCAACGCTTTGTACACTATATTAAGTGTTCTGAAGCCATTCCAAAGTTTAATGTGAGGTACAGATGAATATTTAAGTCATTAAATTCAAGTTCACAAATGCTTCCCTCCGCTGCATCTGTCAGTCATTCTCCATTCAGCTTTCAAACTGCATGTCACGTTCGGTTACGACAGTCAACACGATGAAACTCTCTCCAAGATGATTCAATGTTCCTGTTATTATGTACATCAGGGTCTATGGTTTCACATAAATTGACTTTATCTGGCTGAAGTTTATTGTTGTTTCTAAATCGTTTTACTTTCTACCGGGTGTCTGTTAGATCATACTGGACTAGAGATTGTATTTTTCTTCACATGCACGGTAACTGAAATTTTAAACTGTTAAAAGAAAAGGCTCACTAAAATATTGCATAGATAGATACGCTACGCATCGATTTAACTTACCTTTGCGTTTTGAACTTTTCAATGCGAAGTGCTGCTGCTGCGCGCTGTGACTCTGTGTTGCTTCAAGCACATCATCCTGCATACGGGATGCGCATAATCTCTTCTCCATGAAGATGCTCTTTAAAGAAACTCTCTGTTAAAGTACTCACATTGCTGCCAGTGTCCAAAGGGCACCTGACAGCTACCCCTCCCAATTTGAATTTCTACTTCTGGGCACTTGCCCACTGCATGCTCCAGGAATCGCTCTTTAGTCAGGGTGCCACTCGGCTCGACTCTTCTCAACGGAGGCGCACCGTTTCCCTGAAGACTCTGAGACTTGGGTGTAGCTGGCACAGAGTTTTCCTGGAAACGTGGCACAGTGCATTGCCGGGCTATGTGTCCAACGCCCTCGCATCTCAAACAAATGGGTTGGCCATCACAGGTATACTTTGGCTTAAATCTGGCCTTACCAGGTTTCTCACCACTTGGGCTGGACCTCTGGACGGTGAGATCACCGGCAGCATTGGTAAGTTCCCCAATTGCTTTCCCTTGTTGTGTAATTACCTTAATTACTTATTGTAGGGCTACAGTCAAGTCAGTTGGTACAGTGGCGGTCATCCTCACATGCTCTACATTTTCGCCCACACCCACTAGGTTTCAGTTTCTAGCAACATTAGCTAGATGGACATTAGCTCCCTTCCGAAAACCACATGAGGGCCTCCTCAAATAATGTAGCGTGAGGTCACTCTCGAACCAACTTGCGCAGTTCCCTCCGGAGAGTTGAATCCCTCACCCCCTCTATAAACTGATCTCTCACTGCCAGCTGCATGTTCGGAACGATATGGGGTGACTCCTGAAGTGCAGAATTTAGCATCAATGATAGAGCATGTGAATAATCACGAAAATCCTCACCGTCCAATTGTTTTCGTGCATAAAATGCATGCAACAATTGGGGGGTGCTCCGCTTTTCCTTGAAGGCGGCTCTCAAATAGGAGAACAGGTCTTGAGGCGACTTATCCTCCCCTCCCATACACAATCTGACTTCATCTAGAGCTGAACCCCTTAAGTGGGAGAGGATCTGACTGATCCTCGGGATTCAAACCCCTCACTCTGATGACCCTCTCAAGCTCCTCAATGAACTCATCAACATTTTGGCAATCTTTACCCGGATCCCCACTGAAAGGTACAATTTGTCTCTCTCTTGGGATATACACATATGATCTAGAATGCACATTAGTCATGTTAGAAAGGGTCGACATTACTTGATCATGTCTTCGTCCCAACTCCAGGATCTGCGACTGTAGCTACGAGATGGGGTTACCTCCCTCAATGTCCATTTCTGGACCTGCAGCACCCGCACCTTGAATGTCCTCAGCCTGGGTGGCTGCACCGTCCATGCCCTCAGCGTCCATGACTCACAGTTGCAGAAAGTCTCAGTTCTCAAGCAGTCAATTCAACAAGCACCGTCCTTCACATAGGGTTCATAGACAATTGGAAAAGCTTTTGGGGCAGACCTGATCTGTTGAAAAGAGATGGTATCCATCCCTCCTGGGGTGGTGCCGCTCTTCTCTCTAGTAATTTGGCACATAGTCTTAAAGCTAAACCTTGACTAACTAGGGCCCAGGTCAGGAAGCAGACGGACTGGCTTACCCGACCGTCTGCTAGCTGTCTCGCGTCACAGAAGTCGGATAAATCCCAGCACATAGAGACACTTTCACCTAGATATTATCACATAGAGACTGTGTCTGTTCCACGAATTAGTAAATACACACTTTACCAGAGAATTTGCTGATTTTCTATCAGAGTTAGTACTGGCTACAGATAAAGTCCTAATTGTTGGTGATTTTAATATCCATGTAGACAATGAAAAAGACGCATTGGGATTGGCATTTAGAGACATTCTAAGCTATTGGAGTTAGGCAACACGTATCAGGACCCACTCATCGCCGTAATCATACTTTAGACCTAATATTGTCACATGGAATAAATGTGAGAGCAGAGCGATGACATCTCAGATCATTACCTAGTATCATGTATACTTAATTTAGCAAAGGCTGCAAAGCCGTCCCCTCGCTTCAAATATGGCAGGACTATCACTGCTGCGACTAAAGATTTCTTTGTAAATAAACTTCCTCATCAGTTTCATCTCCTCAGCATCCCAGATAGCCCAGAGGAACTCGATGTTGCAACAGAAACTATTGACTCTCTCTTTTCCAGCACTTTAGACACAGTTGCTCCTCTGCGCTTAAAGAAGATTAAAGAAAATAGTCCAACGCCGTGGTACAACGAGCACACCCGGAGCGCAACTGGAAGAAAACAAAACTGGAAGTTTTTTGCATTTCGTGGAAAGAGAGCATGATTTCATACAGAAAGGCCGTAAAAACTGCTAGATCTGCTTATTTCTCGACTCTCTTAGAAGAAACACAACCCTAGGTATTTATTCGATACAGTGGCTAAATTAACCAAAAATAAAGCTTCAACTTCTGATGTCTGCCAACAGCACAGCAGTAAGGACTTTATGAACTTCTTTACTTGTAAGATTGATAATATTAGGAAAAAAATTATAACCATGCAGCCGTCCACTACTGTATCACATGCATTGTAGTGTCACTGAGGAAAAATTACATTCATTCACTGCTATAGGAGAAGAAGAATTGGCTAAACTCGTTAAATCATCTAAATCAACAACATGTATGCTCGACCCTATACCGACTAAACTACTAAAAGAGATGCTTCCAGAGGTCATAGATCCTCTTCTTAATATCATTAATTCATCCTTGACATTAGGATATGTACCGAAAACTTTTAAGCTGGCTATTATTAAACCACTTATTAAAAAAATGCAACTTGATCCTACAGAATTAGTCAATTACAGGCCAATCTCAAATCTACCCTTTCTGTCAAAAATACTAGAAAAGGCAGTGTCCTCACAATTATGCTCCTTTTTAGAAAGAAATGGTATCTGTGAGGATTTCCAGTCAGGATTTAGACCGTATCATAGTACTGAGACTGCTCTCATTAGAGTTACAAATGATTTACTCTTATCATCCGATCGTGGTTGTATCTCTCTGTTAGTGTTACTCGATCTTAGTGCTGCATTCAATACTATCGACCACAACATTCTTTTGAATAGACTCAAAAATTATGTCGGCATTAGTGGAATTGCGTTGGCATGGTTTAAATCATACTTATCTGACCGTTATCAGTTTGTAGCAGTAAATGAGGAGATGTCACACCGATCACAAGTTCAATATGGAGTACCGCAGGGCTCAGTGCTAGGACTGTTGCTTTTCACCCTGTACATGCTACCACTGGGAGATATCATTAGAAAGCATGGCATTAGTTTTCATTGTTATGCTGACGATACTCAGCTCTATATTTCTTCAAGCCCTGACGAAACTTACCAATTCACAAGATTAACGGAATGCATAGCTGATCTAAAAAATTGGATGACTAGTAATTTCCTGCAACTTAATTCAGAAAAAACAGACATGTAGTAACCTAGAATACTGTCTAACACTTGATGGCTGCTCTGTCAAGTCCTCGTCGTCAGTTAGGAACCTGGGTGTGCTCTTTGATACCAATCTCTCATTTGAAAGCCACGTTTCTAGCATCTGTAAAACTGCATTCTACCATCTTAAAAATATATCTAAATTTACGGCATATGCTTTCAATGCAAAATGCTGAACAGTTAGTTCATGTGTTCATGACCTCAAGGCTAGATTATTGTAATGCTCTACTGGGTGGTTGCCCTGCTCGCTTAATAAACAAACTGCAGCTGGTCCAAAACGCAGCAGCGTTCTTACTAGAACCAGGAAGTATGACCATATTAGACCGGTTCTGTCAACACTGCACTGGCTCCCTATTAAACATCGCATACATTTTAAAATCTTGCTAATTACTTACAAATCACTAAATGGTTTAGCTCCCCAGTGCTTGAGCGAGCTTTTAACACATTATACTCCATCACGTCTATTGCGGTCTCAAAACTCTGGCCAGTTGATAATACCTAGAATATCAAAATCAACTGCAGGCGGTCAATCCTTTTCCTATTTAGCACCTAAACTCTGGAACAGCCTTCCTTGCATTGTTCGGGAAGCAGACACACTCTGTCAGTTTAAATCTAGACTAATAACACATCTCTTTACTATGGCATACACATAAAACATTTTTAATTAATATTTTATTCAAATTGTTAGGCTGCATTAACTAGGTCAGCCGGAACCGGGAACACTTCCCATAACACCTGATGTACTCGTTACATCATAAGAAGAATGGCATCTACGCTAATGTTAGTCTCTCTGTTTATCCCGAGGTTTACTGCAGTCAGCCGTATCCGGCCGTATCCAGATCAGATGGTGAACCAGTGCCCAGACAATACTAACGCATCCCTGAAGTGTCTGCAGAGACCGTGTCAGTTAGTCTACCCTCTGAAATTGCTCATCGACCTTGCATCCTCAATGGATCCATCTCCGGCGTGATGACTCCGATATTTCGAATATTCCTATTTAATAATTGTTTAATCAACACGCCATCCTCAATAAACCCGTCTCCGGCGTGATGCCTCCGATCTTTCGAATATTCCGATCTAATATTACTTCTGACCTATAAGGCTGCCAAAATAATAATCATACACTGTTTGTTAATTGGCCAGAGGAGAACTGGCACCCCGACTGAGCCTGGTTTCTCCCAAGGTTTATTTTTCTCCATTAGGCCACCTGATGGAGTTTTGGTTCCTTGCCACTGTCGCCTTTGGCTTGCTCAGTTGGGGACACTAAATTTTCAAATAAATATCCAAATAAATTTAATTACTAAACTAAATTAACTATATCAACTATATTACTTGAATATATATGATAATTGAAATGAGCTACATGACATCACCGTTTTCTCTAGAGCGGCTGTACAGCCGAATCAAATTCTGTTGCATTATTTTCCTGTTTAACACTGTGAAGCTGCTTTGAAACAATCTGCATTGTAAAAAGCGCTATATAAATAAAGTTGACTTGACTTGACAAATCTCCTCACACGCAGCCGTCCTGGCATGCTGGCCCTTGATCCTCCCACAGCTTCTGTCAGGATGGCACACACTCCTCTGCAGGTTCTTCTAGCACTCAGTTGCTCTTAACCGCTACCGTTCTTTGTACCCTACTACTTTAGCACTGTTTTGGAGAAAAGGAACCAACCCCAAACAAAAACAACAGAATCCCACTTCTGACACCAAAATTAGATGTCACCGTTCGATGTCTTCTCTTATGTCAGGAAATAAGACACAGCCATGACATCTAAAAAAAAAAAGGATTATTTTATTCCTGACTGAGCCTCAAAGGAGACACAGCATTAATGTATTTCTTGTTTAGGTAAGAAAAACAGTTTTTGGGGATACACTTCCAATTAATTAAAAAAGCTGGCATATAACAAAAATAACCAAACCACCCAATTGACTCCAATGAGTGCAGAAAACAAATTACAACACAAAATAAAAAGGGTTTTCACATTGATAATCTCAAAAATAAATAAAAGGTGTGCAAAACAACGGTAGAGGCTTGTATGTGCCTAATGAAATAAATAAAAAAACAGCATACATGAGAAATCTGCACATTTTACCACATGAATACATTACATACATTACACTTTAACCCCTTTTGTTCAAACCAGTCAGAAACTAGACTGAAGGAAATAGTATACACTTAACACAGGGTACAATACTCTTCATAAACACACTTCAAGAGAATACAATGAGCAAAACGTCATGTGACGTCATTCTTTATGGTACGCGCAGCATGTATCCGTGGCAACGCTTAGCTGCGTAGAGACAGTAAATGGTCCTGCCGGATTTCCTCAGAAGCGAAATTTAGTTTTCTCTTTCGTAGGTTGAAAAGGTATTTATAATTTTAGATTAGACATTAGCTACCATAACCATTGTTCATCTTGTAATGTTTAAAATATGAAAATTTTACCTTTTAAAACGTTTTCTTAAGTTTTGCGTCGTGTACAGCTGCTAACCGTTATGCTAACACTTCGAAGCTATATGTTAAGCTGAAATGAGACAATATTATCTGATATTGACAAATATAGGGCTTAAATATCGAACTTTCCAAAGTAACGTTAAATACACACTAAGACAAAAGACAAAACTGGGACGGCCTAACATTATCTACCAATGTGCGCTAAAAATAGGCTAATAATAGGCTAATATAGTCAACAGTCTTTTTTTTCCCAATGGAAAAACAATGATACTAGACATATAAAATCATAACACTACTGAATGTGTTAATTTTGTTGTTTTAGGTTAACAGTTAGAAGCCAATGGGAAGAATTGCCATCGGACTAACCCCACAGCTGACAACCAGAGACACGGTTTGCACACACGCGCGGAAAGAGCACACTTTTGTACTTTGTTCCTTACAATTTATACGTGTCTGTTTTCTTTGGTTTGCCGAAATGTAAAATAAATAAAACGCTGTTAAAGTGGAAGTCCCCTAAACGGCCCGAATGGCCGTTGGAAGTCCTGTGAACATCCCCGTGACGTCTTTGAGGACGTCCACGGGAAGTCAAGAGGACCCTACAAGGGGACCTTTTTTTTTGTTAGCTGGGTATATATATATATATATATATATATATATATATATATATATATAATAAACAGCGTTATTTTAACCTTTTAACAACTTTCATAACATTTTAGATTAACTCTCACATGCAGGAACACAACGCTCATATGAACAGCGATTTACACCATCCACTCAATACAAACGATTGTAATCACCACAGATATACAAGTCAATATTAAACTGGAAATTTTCTCTCTTTAACAGTTTTCCAACTATTTTCGTCCTCTGTGTAACTCTTGTTTTATAACTGCGCTCTCTCTCATCCTGACGCACGCTCACACTCTCTGCGCATGCACAAACTCTTAAAGGGGACAGCGCACACAACTACGTCATGCACATATGAAAGTAAATCACCAGGAAATTGATCAAATATTAGCCTATTCCTGACCCGGTTACACACGAATGGACTTATTGCACAGGTGGCAACCTATCACGGTACCCTGGTTGAATTCACTGAGCTCCTGAGAGCAACCCATTCTTTCACAAATGTTTGTAAAAGAAGTCTGCATGCCTAGGTGCTTGATTTTATACACCTGTGGCCATGGAAGTGATTGTAAAACCTGAATTTAATGATTTGGAGGGGTGTCCCAATAGACTTGGTCGGCATTACAGGGAACGCCCACAAAAACGTCATATCAGTTTATGCCGTGGGGGAAAACAAGCCATTCGAATGAATGCACTTAGACCTTGTTAGATGCTTTATCTTTACTCTTTGTAATAATTACGATTTATTTTTGCTTGGTGCAATGCCGAAAAGTTGCCATGTGGGGTTCTGCACCTATAGTAAGTTAAAAAACCCTGATCTGAAGTTTTATACTGCCAAATAAACAGACGGAGCCGTTCATCAATTCCAAAAGCCTGTTCAATACGTCCATTACAATTAAACATTTGCACTACATGATGCTGGTATTATTGTAAAGATTAAAAAAAGAGATTTCATTAATTGCAATGACAAAAGTTTGTTGAACAAAACGGCAATAAAGTCATACTTGTCACGAGACTCGAACTGCGTCAGAAATGCAGTAAATTTATTGTTAAAGCAGTTTTTCACGATGAGCGATCACATAGCCACATAATGCGTGAGGTTATTAATGTAAAAAAAACATTCAAAGTTCTTCATTATCAGAATCTCACCGCTCAAAACGCCAGTTTTATTCAGTGCTGCGTTAATGCAGGCTCGTGAAATCTCTCATTAACAAAGTGAAGACACTATGTAGCTATAATAAGTGATTTATTGTGCATTGTTGACAACTTCATTTTTATAACGAAACTTTGTGAGATTGCGATGAACTGACAAAGCAACAGCATTTTAGTGAGCGATCTTGATTCGCTTTCGCGGCTACAGTAAAATTCATTGAATAAAATTATTGTTTAAGATGACCGACGGCCAATTGCATGCTGCAAATTTTTGAAAGTGACATATAGATGCTGGATTCACTCTGCACGAGACAAAAATATCCTCCTGAGACCCAGAATCGATGTTTTGCCTCTGTAGAAGACATATTTTAGCGAATTTCTCTGACAACATACACAGTTTTAAGTCTGGATATTCTTATGAATATTCCCATTTATTACTCCCATTATTACACGTCTTTTTACATTACATATTGTCCCAAAAAACACATTAATATGCTAATTAAATACAGTGTATAGATATATTGCATATTGCATAAAGTAAAATGGTATATCAAATTATTCTGTTATATCTTCCATAACATAGTTGAGAATCATCAAAAAACCCATTGTTTTTGCCTATTCATGTCTTTTAATTTTCTTAATAAATGGGTTCTGGTGTCCTCTATAGAAATATAGCATATAACATAGGTGTGTATATATATATATATATATATATATATATATATATATATATATATATATATATATATATATAAATATATATAAAATGTCTCGGTTACGTATGTAACCCTCGTTCCCTGAGGAGGGAACGGAGACGTAACGTCAGTGACTGACGAATGGGGGTTTCGCCTAGAAGCCTATCATCTTCGAGCTCCGCCCCACAGCGTGGGTATATAAGGAAGTACGCTGGCAACATCGCATTATGTTTACCTGCTAAGGAGCCAAGACTGAACTCCCGGCCGTTTCAGCGGTACAGCGGAAGTGGCAGAGGGACGTTACGTCTCCGTTCCCTCCTCAGGGAACGAGGGTTACATACGTAACCGAGACGTTCCCTTTCGTTCAGTCACTCCGAGTAACGTCAGTGACTGACGAATGGGGGTCCCAATCTAATCACGCCACTCGGCTGTCGTCCAGTGCCCTGCGAAAGTGTGAGCTCCCTGTCGTAAGCTAGTACGGACGAAGGACTCCAACTTAACTTAAAAATACACTGGGAAGCATATTCCAGGTGGAAGTATGCGGCAAAGTGCCTACCCGTAGGGAGGACTTAAGGAGACACATATGACCCGCGAGGGGCTGCATATGGAAGAACTCTGGGGTAACCAGCCGAAGGTGGAAGAATTTTACCCCCAGGGGAGGCAAGGGCTTGCCGAGGGAAATACACATGCTCAGAGAGGCTTACAGTGGAAATACACATGTGGGGGTCACCCATAGGGGGAACCATGCACACGGTGGCACCTAGCCTGACACGAGGGCCTGAGCGAGTGGGCAGACGCACAGGTGTCGGCATCGACAGTGCTGGAAGAACTCAGGGTTTCAGGGAAACTACCTGAGGAGAATATCGCACGTATCCCGTCCGTGGAGAGGAATGGCGAGCAAGCGAAGACACCTGAGCCTAGTCCATTACCGGCCACTGGTAGAGGCGAGTACATGAGAGGACACTGGCTGATTATAGAATCTGGCGAATGTGTTAGGTGTCGCCCAGCCTGCAGCTCTGCAGATATCTGTCAGCGAGGCGCCATGCGCTAAAGCCCAAGAGGAGGCCACACTCCTGGTGGAGTGTGCCCTGACCCCAAGGGGGCATGGATGCCCCTGCGTCTGGTAAGCAAAGACAATGGCGTCCACTATCCAGTGAGACAAGCTTTGCTTGGAGAGAGCCTTTCCCTTCAGCTTCTCACCATAACAGACAAAGAGCTGGTCTGAGGTCCTTAAACACTGTGTTCTGTCTACGTAAGCACGGACAGAGCAGTGCCAAGGCTGGATCTGCCTCCTCCAAAGACAGTGCTTGCAGGTTCACCACCTGGTCCCTGAACGGAGTGGTGGGAACCTTGGGCACATATCCAGGCCGGGGTCTCAGGATCACGTGAGAGTTGGCCGGCCCGAATTCTAGGCACGCTTTGTCAACCGAAAATGCCTGCAGGTCCCCTACCCTCTTGATGGAGGCCAGCGATCAGGAGCGCTGTCTTCATTGACAGGAACTTAAGCTCGACTGATGGCAATGGCTCGAAGGGAGCCCTCTGCAGAGCATCTAAGACTACTAAGAGGTCCCAAGAGGGTACGAGGGGAGAGTGAGGAGGATTCACTCTCCGTTCCAACCCTTCTTGGAGGAATGAGAGCACGGACCCGATCAGGCATTTCCAGGGGTCTTCTTGGCGAGAAGAACACCAGGTGACGAAGAGGTTCCACTTCAACGCATAGGTGTGTCTGGTAGACAAGGCCCTAGCGGAAGTGATGGTAGCCACCACCTGAGGTGGTAGGGTACTCAAACCTACCATGTCCCGTCCAGGAGCCACACGTGGAGGTTCCAAAGATCGGGACGCGGGTACCAGAGGGTGCCCCTTCTCTGAGAAAGGAGGTCCTTCCTCAGAGGTATGGACCAGGGAGGGGCTGTCGCAAGGAGAACGAGTTTGGAGAACCAGGTCCGGCCGGGCCAGTACGGGGTGACCAAAAGGACCTGCTCCTTGTCCTCCCTGATCTTGCACAGTACCTGTGCGAGAAGGCTCACTGGGGGGAACGCATACTTGCGGAGGCCCCGCGGCCAGCTGTGTGCCAGAGCATCTGTGCCGAGGGGGCCCGTGGTGGAGGCATCTGTTGATACCACAATATGCCTGGAAACTCGTTCTAAGGACACACCGGTTCGTAGAAAGCTGAGGTTCGACCACGGGGTGAGGGTCTGCAGGCAGGCCTGAGTCACTGGGACCCGGAGCATGCCCGACTGCCATGCCCATCCCAGTCTTTTGATGAAGACTAATTTGAATAATATTGTGCCACTAACATGTGAACTCCAAATTTGCTTTGTAATATGTAGATGCTGAACTAGGAATTCATTCGTGCATGGCTGTACTAACAAGAAAAGCGAATAAACAGATAAAGCTACATGCATGCAAGACAACAGAAAACGTGTCATTGATGCCAAACAGCTCATCATATCACTGGATTTTAGGCTTTTGACAAATGTTTGTTAAACGTGGCACTGCGGTAAATCAACGTTTGACATGCCATGTTTCTATTCTAGCCCAAACATACTTATACAAATAAACGCCCTTTGCATTGTACATGGCATATTCAGAAAAATATAAATTTCATAGCACAAGACATATTTTATGATCATTTTAAAACATTAAATGTGTGTAATACATACTTTTAATCCATTAAATTCAGGAACACTGAATTAACGTCTTTATCGAAAGACTGGGTGATTTATGAAGTTGGCATGTCATACCTATTTGGGGGTCGGGGGAGAAGCAGCATGTATTTTGATGAGAAAATGACACCTCTGGCCATTGATTCCGTTGGGTTGTTTATCAGTCACAGATACTGTACGGACAATCTGACCCAATACGGCTCAGTTTTTCTATATATCTTGCTCTGTCGAGCGGCAAAAGTGATTCTACACAGGCTATACTGGGTTAACGCCATGCATTTCCATTGTGGGGGAATGGACTGTTTTCCCCCACGCCACGCCCCCAGCTATGACATGATGCTGACCAAGTCTATATTTTTGGCAATATAGTGTATCTGCAAACTCATTTACTCCTAATGTGAAATAAGAAAGAAAAGAGAAAATCGTGGGGCTGGTTCCCAATTACTGTAATTCCAGATGTGAATTAACTTAAAAGAAAACTGTTTTAGCTTTAACATGATATTGAGATATGGTTTGGGGAAACTGTTATTGTACTCATAATGAGAAAATGAAGGATGAATTAAAATCCTTTCCAATTAATTCCATATGAGAGTAACTGACATCAAGAACTGTTTTAGCATTAACATGAGGTTTTTGGTAGAGATGGATAGACAAATCTAGAGAGATGGAGTGCTGGTTCCTCTCCCCTCGGGCCGTTAGAGTGACACACTTTTCTGGTCTTCTCTCTGCTCTCATTATTTTTCCTTTTCTCCACAGACTAACATTTCCTCAGCTCCAATAAAAGCCAATTTTGCGCCGCACCTGTCAAGAGAGTGTCTCTCCCCTGCAGTCATGCAACTGCACACTAACTAAACACCTTCACTGGTGACTAAAGTATGACCAATGTAGATCTTCAGAGACCACTGTCACACTCCACTGCCGAGACGTGTGCAACACTGGGGATTTTTCTTTCTCCATAGGATGTTAAACTACTCCGCACCAAACATGGAAAATGGTAGGAGAGAAAAACGTTCGAGTTAAGTGTTCAGAAACAGCTGCCTGCACACTCACAAACTCTCCGTCTTATAGCTTACATATATTTCCCAAGCAGCCTAAGGGCATCAAAAGCTGCAGATCACAGAGGTGAAACATGAGCAGCCCAGTAATGAGCAGGATTTGAGGTGAGATGGAGTGGGAAAGGCAATTTCTCAAACTTTTGTGAAATGGACCCAAGTTCAGATGCAGGTCAAGCATGCTGCACAATTTTGCTCCTCTTATAAACGTCCATCAGCAGATCATATCAGTCACAGTGTTTGGCAGGGTTTTCCAGTGGATGCAGTGAAAACCAAGGTTTTCATTAGTATATATTACCAGCTGTATGTCAGCCAGCTAAATGGATCTATTAATAAACTAAATCAGAGTGCACTGACCAGCTATGAAGATTTGATTTCAGCTGTGCTAGATGTCTGTTCACAGAGCTCCCATTGCCATCATCATTCCATTTTTAGTTCGACTTCCGGCTGAGCTGTCCATCATTTTAATGACCTGTCTGTATGTGTCAGAGCAATCCATCTTCGGTGACACAGTGAGACTTGCTTGCTTTGAGTTGATTCAAGTGCTGGAATGAGATAATGTTCTGACAGACATCCAGACCTGTTGTTAGGACCAGTCTTGATTTATCATGGTGTACTAAATAAGGGAGTACTTTGAGGTAATTGTTGTAGTGCACTATATAATCATAACAACAACAAACAAAGAATTAACTTAGCATGTTGATGATTTTAATTTCTTTTATTCCTTTTTTTTATACTTTTTTTCTGATGTGTTGGAATAACACATTTGAAAGAAGATGCCTATCAGTCAGACAGTCCTCGGGTACTCTGTACTACCGATACTGCAAAAAGACTGGTATTTGTTTGTTAGTTTTCTTTATGATTGACTTTGTGGCAAAGAAACATTATTTATAACATCCCTACTTGGGAGAAATTAGATCTTAAATTCTGGTAATTCAGCTTGATTAAGGAAAACTATGCATATCACCAGTGGTGTAAATTATTTAAGTAAATTTAATTAGTGTACTGTAGTATTTTAGCTAGTAAGTGTATTTTTTTTTATTTTGGCTACTTTGTAGTTTTATCCAAGATATTATAAACTTTTACTCTCTATTTAGTCTATTTAGCGGAACAAAATGAAATGTGATTGGTTGCATTACATGTCAGTCAAACGTCCTCTTGGGCGGTCCTTGACCAATGAAAGCTGCAGTCCAGTCCTTCTGCCATCAGTCTGAAGCTCTTGCTACGCAAGACTACTCTATTTGACTACATTTTTGAATAAGTATATGTACTCTTTTCTCCAATACATTTGTAATGAGCAGTGGTGGAATGTAACGAAGTACAAATGCTTCGTTACTTTACTTAAGTACATTTTTCACGTATCTGTACTTTACTTAAGTAGAATCAATAGTGCATACTTTTGACTTTTACTTCGTTACATTTTGCAGCAATTATTATACTTTCTACTCCACTACATTTCTACAACGTTTCGTTACATTTTCGTATCAGTTTCAGGGCTCAACATTAACTTTGTCAGGGACAAGTGGATTTTTTTGAAGGGGCAAGTGAAAGAGATTTGTATTTGCCGACCGGACAAGATGATTAAAACGTCAAAAACAAAAATAACTAGGGAATCACCAAATGCAAGAATGATTCTGCATTAATTTAGTGTAAGTGGTGATCGATAGTGGATAATAATATATAATGTAATGAACCGACGGTAAAGGTTGCGCTGTTGAGGCTCGCGCAGCCTCTCGAGGAGAAATGGAAACAAATCAGCGCCGCTCACGCAGAGAAACTCAGTCATATATACTGCAGTAAAAATTCAAAATGTTTTTAACCTGTTAAACCTGTTTTTATATTTATAACATATAATAGTTATAAATAGATGTTAAAACACGACCAAGAAGGCTGTTTTCCTGAATACCATCACGACTGAAAATGTGAAACTGATTTCATGTGACAGTTCCATAAACAAATAGTTAACATCAAGTCACTTAAATTTTAGATGCAATAATGACTGTTTTTGTTCTATTTCAGCAGCAAAAATATTTCCAAGATCACATAAGAACTGTAAGTCATCTCACAGCAGCAGTGTATTAGTGAATGATTCAGCGTTTTGAATGAATCGGTTGAATCAAAGATTCAATGACCTGTTCATAAACGACTGCCTTATTCATGAATGAATCAGCCGTTTGAACGAATCGACTCGATGACTCACTCATTCAGACGGTCACTGCGCCACCTACTGGCAGTTTAGTTTCATGCTTTTCCAACTTTTCTTATTTGTATTCAAAATAATATTTAAAACAATCTCATAACATTATTTAATTCAGTTGTAATTTTTCAGTCTACATTATTTAATTTGATTGGTAACAGCCCTATAGTGTCTTATTCTAATTTAATTTATTGATCAAATTTAAGAATATAAAAGGAAAGCTGAAGCATAGCCTATATTTAATAAGATTAGGGGGGAAAATGCCCTTATAAAAGGTAAAAATATCATAAATATGCAGATTTAAATACGTCAAAGCTGATTGAACACTGGTGAGAATATTACTTCAGAATAATGATATTTAACTCTGCAGATCACACTGATAGATAACCAGAATTGTAAGTCAGAATGTAAACTGGGCCACAGATGGTAAGCACAATTACATTAACCCAAAACTAACTTATTAAAATGCCACAGCCCATACTGTTTTTTATTTGTATTTGATTAGAATATAGATTAAGAGAATAAATAGTTATGCAAGTACTTTTACTTTTAATAATTAAAGTACAGTTAAAATCAGGTACTTTTTACTTTTTACTTAAGTATGGTTGTCATTGTGGTACTTCTACTTTTACTAAAGTAAATATATCTCTGGTTATTTGTACTTTTACTTAAGTACTGAAATTCAGTAACTTTCAGCCCTTACTCACCCAAACTTGTCAAAAAGCTTTACGTGAATGCGAGTGCATTAGCAGGTAGTTGCTGAACCGCAAGTGTTTCGTATATGAGATCAGTGGTGGCTGGTGCTAAAGAAATTTGGGGCGCAAACAAACTGAATCACACTGTTAATAATGCAGTGATATAATAATGTATCATTACTGCTTAGCTAAAAAATGAAAGTTGAAAATTCAACTGTTAAAACATGAAATAAGGTACCACGAATTAGTGAATTTGAGTTTAATGTGGGTATATTGTCAGTAATAAAGTAATCATTAAAACATTTTTAATCATTATACTTATATATGTTTTCAGATATGACGGCCATAATTCTAATGTTGTCCACTGGAAAATTGTAGTAAAAAATTGACTTGTAGTAAAAAATTGCATATAAATGCATTATAGTTTCATAAAGTTGAATAAAACCCAATATAATAAGTTTGCAAAAAACTGTGATCTCGACAGTTTATTCATTTGAAACCTAATACTTCCACAAAGAGACACTTAAAGACTCATATTTTATTTGGAACGAGACATGTCTAGTGTATAACTATATTATCTACAAAAACTATTGTGCTTGGACCCCGATGATTGCCTGAAGTTAAACTGCATTGTTTCATTGAAATTTCTGTGTCATTGCACACAATGCTTTGGTAACATGACTTTGACATAGCAAACAGGGAAAACAATAAAAGGCATGACTTACATCACATCCAACTAGCAAACTCCATCCAAGCTCCATGATCCTTATTTTTTTCTTCATTTGAAAGCCTTGTGAAAGGATTTTTTGTAAAGATAAAACCGAATTGACTTTCAACTCAGAAGAGATATTGCACCTACTGTCACGAACAGTCCAATCACATGAGGCCAAAATATATAAAAACAATATTGATTCGCTATTTAGTAACTAAATAATGTTATTTCGTAATTATTTAACTTTAATGATTAAAATTTTTATAAACTTATTTTTAACATGTTGAAGTAGCCTTCTTCTCCTATAACTTGAGACGAGGACGTTGTTGCAGCAGGTGATGAGGCCGAAACAAGCACGTCCAGTGCAAGTAGGCTTTGACTTTTTTAGGCTTTATTTATAGTTAGCATTATTTTATTTATCCATTCAATTGAAGAGACTTTTTTGAAGGATATTGGTTTACTTGTGCTGTTTTTTAGCACTTGAGCTTAACTAAGACTTGAGTGTTTGCAGACGTTTAAGAGGGTTAACCTTGATTTATCGCAATTTTTAGGTGTGATTGGTGACTTGTAACTTGTAATTGGGTCAGTTTTGCTGTAAGGTATCTGTTCTTTTACTCGAGCATTGTTTTCAGGCTACTCTCTACACCTCTGCATATTACCAAAGGGCCAAAGTACTATCCATATCACTAAAATCAAAGTGCATGATTATTATTTTATTCTGCCCAGTGTGATGTGAAACGATTTATGGTGAAAAATTATCTTCTTAATTTTCTCATAGGTAGATGAGATAAAATGGAGATTGATTTCTTTACACGATGTTCATCATATCACAACAAATCTGTGCCCACATTGGAAAAACCTGAAACTGACAGCATCTATCTGAAGTTATTTCACCAATGCTCTGTTATCCAGCAAATTACTGCTCATACTTGGCTTGTTCTCTTCTTGTACTCTTCCAAATGTGTTCATTATTCTTTTTAATCTGCTGTTAAACGCGTGGCTTTCTCGGCAGAGAAGACCTCCACCCAGACCGTCCACCTGGAGTCACATCTCCACAGTCGACCTCCACCACATGATTAAGGATTCAATATTGTCGATGACACACCTTACACAGATGCCTTCTGCTATTGCGTATTAATAATAATGATAACGTTAATAATGGAAGTCGCATTAAATGGTCCCAGAGGAGCCGTGTTTGATTGTCCTTAATGAATTCTGCTCTGCAGGCTTTTGTTCTAGCTAATGAAAGAGGGGGCGGCTATGGAGGGGCCAGAGTGCTGGAATAGATTAATAGATCGCACAGGATTGAACTCCATCTCTGTGGATATAATGAGCTGTCAGTTCTGTTACAGAGGGCGGGTGGAAGTTTTCGTTCCTGCTCAGACATTGTGAAAAAGGGAACCAAAAAGAAATTGAGAGCAAGAGACAATGAGAGAGGGAAAGACAAATCGTCATGCAGGCAGCAACAGAGGACAAGGGAGGCAGTAATGGGTATGAATAACCAGACAGAGTTCAAGAGTGCTTCAAAGAGGGCAAGAAACATGTAAGACAGGATGTCTCTCAATTAAAGAAATATAATTGCTTTCGTAAGCACCAGGATATAGACACTTAACCTTACCACCCTATGTATGTCATTATTTTAGTAAGAACAATGCAAAATAATAAAAGCTATATGATCAATATCACACTAGGCTGTATTTCAGCACGGCTTTGATTCGGCCATATAGGTAATCAGAGTTTTATATTGCGTTCATATAACAGTTTGACAGCACAAGTGTGTAAATAAATAAGAAACAACAACATAGTGTCTTTAAAAAAAATGTCTTTTGTTCGGATCAAGTTGACAGTTTGATAGCTCAGCCAAAGCCTCCGTTACTAATTCTAAAACTTCACATTAGAACTAATAACAAAGGAACAATGAGTCGCTTCATTGAAGCTTATTGTATTAAGAGAGAGAGAGATCGACTAAGCAATGACATTACCTGCATCTAGCTGATATTCTTCTGGTCAGTCTTATATACATAATCACAAAACCAGTTTAAATATCTTTGTCTTTGTCCTTTTAACATTTAAGGGGACTTCCCATGACAATGGTAGTCTGTGCATTTGTAAGTTGAGTCTTAAGGAGTTGTTTAAAGTAAATGGCTGCGTCCAAAATCGCATATTTTACTGAGGGGTAATTAAGTAATAATTAGCCTACCTCACGACTGCCAAAAGAGTGTGTGTAGTATGAATGTAATCCGGACGTACTATATTCGCCATGCTGTCATTATCGTCAGTTACGGTGCTTCGCTGCCATTCACAATAATAATTTTTAGGTTTTTTTCAAGGTAATTAAAGCAACAGATTTCAATAATGGAAGAATATGTAAAAGTATGGTATTTGGGGTAAAAGGCGCCCCTGCTGTCGGGGCAAAAGGCACAATAACTAACATGACAATAAACAGCTGCCTGACTTTTCCATTTGTTAACATGACATGGTTAGATTCAGATGGTAACTATCATATATTAAGTTGGGTGTCCAAGTCCACCTTAGAGATAATTCCCATACTTATAATGAAACAATCATATTTAATATGATATGATATATATATATATATATATATATATATATATATATATATATATATATATATATATATATATAATATTTGTCAATTAATGATATATAACATAACTATAGGCCTACTTCATGTAAAATAATGATCTTTCAACATTTTATTGCTAACACTTCATAAACATTTAATTGGGTTGATATAATCCCTCTATATTTGTGACAATATCTTGCAATAGACCATGCTTGAGTCAAACACAGATTTCAACATTCAGCATGCAAAACACAACAATGGTAACAAGTTTTTAAAATTGTATTAATTAATTTTTTTTTATTAATAAGACCATTACAATTTTATTTTATAAATTTTATAAGACAGCTAACAAAATGGTCAAATAAAGCCAAAAATAGTAAAACAAAGCAATTCGTTTATTCATGCCGCAATGCACTCTGGGAGTACACTTCCTCAGATCACAGATAGAATTAAGTTGACGGGTTAAGTAAGAACAACTTGATGCAATTAAGTTATGCTTACTTAACTGAATTAATGCAACAGGTTTCCTCAATTTTTTTAAGTAAAGTCAACTAATCACTTTTTACAGTGCTTCAGTAGCCTAGAAATCTAGACACAACCTAGCGGCAGCAAAGTTATTTGCAGCCAGGGTCGTCTAGCAACTCTCTGTTGGCTTGCGAGCTTGAAAAACCAAACTCTAGTCAGGCTTATCACATCAGGAGATTGCCAAATCATGGACAGCACCCTACAGTGCTCAAAGCCGGTCTGGTGACTCCTCCGTCCTTACTACCCTCGATGGTGGCATGGCTAAGGGGTACGTGGAGATCCCCCCGGTGGAGCGGTCTGTGGCAATGCAACTATGTCCCAAGGCCGCTACCTCTTGGCGGGGTAATCCACGTCTCCCCTCCCGGGCGTGTAAGTTCTCGTCCTCTCTGACGGGCAAGGCTTACACAGCCTGTGGAGAAGCCGTGTCGGCTTTGCATGCCATGGCGCTCCTGCAGGTCTACCAGGCCAAAGCGCTCAAGGAACTGCACGAGGGTAGTTCCGACCCAGGGGTTATGCAGGAACTGCGTACGGCGACGGACCTCGGTCTCCGGGCGACGAAAGTCATCGCACGGTTCCTGGGTCGGACGATATCCACAATAGTGGTCCAGGAATGCCACCTGTGCCCAAGCAGCAGCATCCACCCGGGCAGCAGGCGACAGGCGTAAGGGAGGCGCCCACCCCGTCCAGGGTCCCGCAAAGTCCACTGGCAAGCCCAAGGGCAAGAAGACAGGCAGCCCAGGGAAGAGAGGAGCTGCTCGCCGGGAGATGGTGTCTGCACCACTCCCTCCCCCTTGCCTTGCCACTCCCTTCCCTAGGACGCCACCAGGCCTTCTCACCCACACTCTGCCCCACCCTGGAACCAGACCACACTCCGGGTCGCCTCCCTAGTCGGGTTTCCGTGTTCCACCTCGCTGCCCCACCCCGGGTACATCTGTGGTCCCGTTGGTCCTGCTTGTTCAGTCGCTGGGAGCCTGGCTAGCACTCCCCAGCCCGTCTCGCTGGCTCATTCGTACCATCAGACTTGTCTACGCAATTCAGTTTGTCCGGCGCCCTCCCAAGTACATGGGCATCCACTTCACCTCTGATGCTCATGTCTTGCGGGCGGAGATCGATGTCCTACTGGTGAAGGATGCGATCGAGCCAGTTCCTCCAGCCGATATAAGGTCGGGGTTTTACAGCCCCTACTTCATTGTACCCAAGGAAGGCGGTGGGTTACGACCAATCTTGGACCTTCGTGTTTTGAATCGGGCCCTGCACAAGCTTCCGTTCAAAATGTTAACGCAGAAACGCATTTTCGAATGCATCCGTCCCCAAGATTGGTTTGCAGCGATCGACCTGAAGGACGTGTACTTTCATGTCTCAATTCTCCCTCGACACAGACCGTTTCTATGCTTTGCGTTCGAAGGGCGGGCATATCAGTACAAAGTCCTCCCATTCGGGCTGTCCCTGTCATCTTGCATCTTTATGAAAGTTGTGGAGGCAGCCATTGTTCCGCTCAGAGAACGCGGCATTCGCATCCTCAACTACTGGCTCAGTCTCGGGACCAGTTGTGCGAACACAGGGACCTGGTGCTCAGTCACCTCAGCCTGTTGGGACTCGAAGTAGATTGGTCTCTGAAAGGGATCCCCAATTTGTCGGTCAGTTCCGATGTACGTCTCCGTTCCCTCCATCAGGGAACGAGGGTTACATACATAACCGAGATGTTTTTTACTTAATTGCTATTTGCACTCAATTGTATTATGTTAAATTAAATGTGTAAAATGTTAAGTTAACCTAAACCATTTGTGTTGGGACTACATGAATCATTTCTGTTGCGCTGACTGAACTAGGCAGTGTTTTTCTAGTTCCCAGCATGCTTTGCATAGGGATAGATAAGGAGAGTAAATGTTGAAATTGAGTGCTGTGTTTTTTAGTAAAGGGAAAGACCTTGTTATTTGTTATGTCCATTTTGAGGTTACCATTGTCGTGAAGTGTAGACCTTGTGGTTAGGCTCAATGAGCTGTAACTGTGCTAATGCCAGAGGACAAGTGTTTTACTTGATTGTTATTTGCGTGCTACAAAAGTTACACTTCACTAGCATGTGAACAAGTTTTTATAGAAAAAAATTACATAAATTAGTTTGATTCAGTTCCTACAGTCTACATATGGTCATCAGTTCTACCTCTCTCAAACAATCTTGGAACATATATGTGTGCAATCACAACCTAAGCACAAGCTCACCTCTTCAGCACAATGGTAACCAATTTTTTTTTTAAATCTCTATTAGGCATGGAAAAACTTTATCTAGTTGAAATGACACAATTTTTTTACAAACCCGATTCCAAAAAAGTTGGGACACTGTACAAATTGTGAATAAAAAAGGAATGCAATAATTTACAAATCTCATAAACTTTTATTCACAATAGAATATAGATAACATATCAAATGTTGAAAGTGAGACATTTTGAAATGTCATGCCAAATACTGGCTCATTTTGGATTTCATGAGAGCTACACATTCCAAAAAAGTTGGGACAGATAGCAATAAGAGGCCGGAAAAGTTAAATGTACATATAAGGAACAGCTGGAGGACCAATTTGCAACTTATTAGGTCAATTGGCAACATGATTGGGTATAAAAAGAGCCTCTCAGAGTGGCAGTGTCTCTCAGAAGTCAAGATGGGCAGAGGATCACCAATTCCCCCAATGCTGCGGCGAAAAATAGTGGAGCAATATCAGAAAGGAGTTTCTCAGAGAAGAATTGCAAAGAGTTTGAAGTTATCATCATCTACAGTGCATAATATCATCCAAAGATTCAGAGAATCTGGAACAATCTCTGTGCGTAAGGGTCAAGGCCGGAAAACCATACTGGATGCCCGTGATCTTCGGGCCCTTAGACGGCACTGCATCACATACAGGAATGCTACTGTAATGGAAATCACAACATGGGCTCAGGAATACTTCCAGAAAACACTGTCGGTGAACACAATGCACCGTGCCATTCGCCGTTGCCGGCTAAAACTCTATAGGTCAAAAAAGAAGCCATATCTAAACATGATCCAGAAGCGCAGGCAAAGGCTCATTTAAAATGGACTGTGGCAAAGTGGAAAACAGTTCTGTGGTCAGACGAATCAAAATTTGAAGTTCTTTTTGGAAAACTGGGACGCCATGTAATCCGGACTAAAGAGGACAAGGACAACCCAAGTTGTTATCAGCGCTCAGTTCAGAAGCCTGCATCTCTGATGGTATGGGGTTACATGAGTGTGTGTGGTATGGACAGCTTACACATCTGGAAAGGCACCATCAATGCTGAAAGGTATATCCAAGTTCTAGAACAACATATGCTCCCATCCAGACGTCGTCTCTTTCAGGGAAGACCTTGCATTTTCCAACATGACAATGCCAGACCACATACTGCGTCAATTACAACATCATGGCTGCGTAGAAGAAGGATCCGGGTACTGAAATGGCCAGCCTGCAGTCCAGATCTTTCACCCATAGAAAACATTTGGCGCATCATAAAGAGGAAGATGCGATAAAGAAGACCTAAGACAGTTGAGCAACTAGAAGCCTGTATTAGACAAGAATGGGACAACAGTCCTATTCCTAAACTTGAGCAACTTGTCTCCTCAGTCCCCAGACGTTTGCAGACTGTTATAAAAAGAAGAGGGGATGCCACACAGTGGTAAACATGGCCATGTCCCAACTTTTTTGAGATGTGTTGATGCCATGAAATTTAAAATCAACTTATTTTTCCCTTAAAATGATACATTTTCTCAGTTTAAACATTTGATATGTCATCTATGTTGTATTCTGAATAAAATATTGACATTTGAAACTTCCACATCATTGCATTCTGTTTTTATTCACAATTTGTACAGTGTCCCAACTTTTTTGGAATCGGGTTTGTAGTAGTCTTGACTAAATGTATTTAAGTTCATACAACAAGATTACAACAAATCATTTCAAACAAATTAGATTTGGGTGGGGTGGGGGTGTGGTTGAGTGCAGGTTGATAGCTTTAGTTTAGGTACAGGAGCCCCTGTCTGGATTGAGCCCTTGAGCAAGGTACTTAACCCCAGGCTGCTCCCAGGTGGCCTCCCCTGCAATTGGAGTTAGTAGGAAAGAAAAGTACAAAAGAAAAATAAAGCCCTTCCTTGACCACCACTTCCTATCTAGGCTGTTGTCATTTTGCAGTCAGCCTATTGCAACTTCCTTCTTTCAAGCTTACAAGCATCTGCTGAACATCCCCCTGAGCCATCCAAAATGCTGCATGCTGCTTGACTTGTTTTTTAACCTCAGGAAATTCTGTCCTGTTAAACCTCTGCTCAGGTCTTTACACGGGCTTCCAGCTTCAGCAAGACATGACTTACCCTGCTGCCAATGGCCTGACCCCTCAGTCCTGCATTACAAATTCGATACAAGAGCTTGATGTCCTGACAACTGTAGGGACTCACCTGTAGCAATAGTGCACTGTTACAGTGGCAAGTTATTTGGTGAGAATTTGTGTTATTATTATTAGAAGAGCGTACAATTAAAAAAAAAAATTCCAAACCAAAACTTTCTTTTTAAAAGTACATGATCTTTATATATTTGGCATAAATGTTATTGATGCACGTTTTTGCACAGTTATTATGAATTGTGGTTGATTTGAAGCATGATTCGATCTCTTCAGTTTCACATGCTCTGTTTTGGTATAGTTTCACTGTGTTTTGGTTCTGTTTTCCTTGTTCCTGTTTGCCTGTGTGCCCTATCATTTGACCTACGGTGTATTCCATTCGGCTGTAAATGGACTGCAGAGTGGACTTCACAGTGGTATTTCACCATCTTAAAGGGATAGTTCACTCAAAAATGAAAATTACCCCATGAATTACTCACCCTTAAGCCATCCTAGGTGTATATTACTTTCTTCTTTCAGACGAATAGAATTGGAGTTACATTCAAAAATCTCCTGGCTCTTCCAAGCATTATAAACATAATCCACATGGCTCCAAGGTGGGGGGAGGGGATAATAAAGAGAGGCATCACTTTCTTCATAAGTTGAATATGGAATGCGGTCCGCCGGAAGCTAGATATTTTACTTTATAAAGTTTTAAATATTGATATTTTTCTTACACAAAACCATCGATTCACTTCAGAAGGCCTTTATTAACCCCCGGAGCCATATGGATTATTTTTATAATGAATGGATGCACTTTTTTTAGCTTCAAATTTTGGACTGTCATTTACTGCCATTATAATGTTTCGATAAGCCAGGACATTTTTAAATTTAACTCTGATTGTATTGGTCTGAAAGAAGAATGTCACCTAGGATGGCTTGAGGGTGAGGGATAATTTTCATTTTGGGGTGAACTATCCCTTTAAGTGAGATTCCGAAGGGAGTGAACATGTTCAGTTCAAAGGGCACTGCAAACAGCATAGGGAATAAGGGAACAACGCAAAAATCCTCCAACTGTCATTGCGCACCGCATCACAAGTCAGAACTAACGATGGAGCAGAGCCATCGAAAGGGGAGATGAGACAGCTAAACACCATGGATTAAGAACACATATGCACATAGTTAACTAAATCAGAATTTATTATCATATGGCATGACAGTGTGTCACGGTGGTTGCAGGAAGGCAGAGTCCATGGTGATTGATGAGTGAGACACAGTTAAAGTGACAAAAATGGCATGTCCTTTTATACAGGATCCTGACGTTCACTTGATAAACCTCTAGAAGTAACCTAATAATTAGAATTTCCTATAGGATTTCCAGTGGTTGGATGCATTGATAACACGTATATATTCCCATCATCGCACTTTCCTAAAACAGATTACTGTATGGAATGGAAGGATGTCAGATGGGTAGTCCGAGATATATGCCATAACCACGACCACCACAGCTGTTAAATAAACACACATTATTCACAATTTATATGGTCATCTTTATTTCCTACAAATACTTATTCTTTTTCCTGTTGGATGTTAATATTCTTCCTCCATTTCCTCTTCATCTGTCAGTGGTGGTGGTGTTTTGCGAGCCCATGCCTTCTTGCTGTTGGCTGAGTAGAATTCAAATGTTAATTTCATTACCCTAATTAATAAATGTAACAGGTGGGATCAGATAATTGTGTGAAAAGAGCATTAAACTATGTGGGAAAAGCTGCTGCACATTGAAATAGACACTGAATGATATTTATTTAATATGTCAAATGTTTGTAAAGTCATGTAGCCTACACCCATGGACCTTTTATGCTTAAAGCTTTACCTGATTGAATTATGTTTTTATACTTCATTTTAGCTGCTGCCACATACTTTTTTGGCTGTGGGATACCATGAAAGTTAAACATAATTAAACTAATTAAGAATTAAACTTACATATTGACCCGGAAGTATGCAGACATCTTTTGTTGGGTGCTGTTGCCATGGTGAGTCATAATTTCGGAGCTCCATTGATCATGGCTTTTCATAGTCGTGGTGCACGCACTTAACTCAGAGGCTGAATCCAAAATCGCCCCCTATACCCTTAAACAGGGCACTATTTGAGGGGACAGCCATTTGTAGTGGTGTCCGAAACCATAGTGGACGTATTGAGTGCACTCATTCTATCCCACATTGCACTGCAATAATGAGTACAGCGGATGTACACACAGCGGCTGTCCGAACTCGCTCACTTGTTTTCATTCACTCCTTCAAGTGAACTGTATTAGTGGACTAAAGTAGGGAATAGTGATTGAGGGTTTAGGGGGGCGATTTCGGATTCAGCCACAGTCAGTCTACTCAGAGTTCATTGAACTAACTCAATTCAGCTGTTCTGAAACCCAAAACTCAGAGTTTCCCATCTCAGGGTAAGTCAACTCAGAGTTCAAGTTTAAACTCAGAGTTGGTTGAACCCCCTTATTGAAACGGGCCCCAGAACGTGACAGTGTGTGTTTTGTATATGTGTTTTATATGTATTTTGAAGTCCACTTCAACGGCTATCCCGTGCTCAGGGAGTAGGGAGAAGTGAACATTGCACAGGGACCCTGTCAGTTGGAACACACCTCTAGTTTCCTAGTGTGTGCCAGTTTGTTCCCTTGATTGATGATTCCTTTCACCTGTTGTCCTATTAACTCATTAGTTCCTCTGTGTATTTAAGTCCTGTCTTCATTCAGTTCATTGTTTTGTGTCGTCAATGTTAAGTGGTGTGTGAGCTATTCCTGCATCATGCAATTTATTCACCGCCACCTGTGACAGCCTCGTTGTCCCTCAGAAAAAAATAACAGCATAAAGATTATATTATGGTGAGTATGGCATTTCATTTTTTAAACTGAGTTTTAATTTATTGAGTGAACTATTCCTTTAAGCATTAGCTAAGTAAATAGAATACACAGCTGTGCCAAGAGCTGCAAACAGAGATTATTTATCTTTCAGAGCTCTGCATATTTTGAGTGGTCAAAAGGGTGAGTCAGACTGTCGGCATCTGTTTTAACTTTACAGTTTGTAAATCAAACTGCCACAATCGTGGATGTGGAGGCAGCTGAAGATTGCACATAAGAATTTTTTTTTTTTTTTGTCTGATTTTGATTTTTAGCTCTAATGTTTTAATTGGTTTTGTTATATTTTTAATCAGCCGACAAATGAAAAAAACGGGTACAACACGAAAAACCCTCACAGTAAATTTAAAGTAGTCTCAAATTTTTGTAACATTTTTATCATTCATTTTGGATTAAGATGCAATCCTACTGAACTAGGGTACAGAGTCACCTGCAGGACCTGGTGGCATATTATGTGGAATCTGCAAAATGTACTCAAATCCAACCATAGCATGCATTAAAGGGGCGGTTTCTTCATTAGGGCGATAGGGCAACGCACCACCAAAGTGCGAAAGGGACAGAATTTTGAATCACATTCAACACAGAGTTACACTAGCTGTCACTATTCTAGACTGTTCTGCCTCTGACTGTTCTCATAGACCTCTATACACATTTATTTATTTTTTTCGAACTGCAGGCACAGCAATACATTCTCTATGCCGGGATCCGGGAGGGCTAGCACTAACATGCTTTCATCTTAACTTGTGCAGTGATTGGTGGCAACAAACATAACTCTATTAATAATCTTTAAGCTGTGTGACATACAATAATTTTCTCAGTGCATAACTTACATTTCACAGACATATTTTGAGCCCTCTCAAGCACAAACTTCCAAGAACGAGCACCGCACAGACGGAGTGCAAATAGAATGCAATAATTATGACTAAAATATAAATTTCGCTAAAATATTTGTTGTTGTTGGTGGTGAACATAAATATGCCATATATAGAAATTCAAACCTTCAAGTAAGTGTGTTTTTATAATAGCAGTAACTTGTTAGGGTAATCAAAAACCTAATAATTAGTCTGTGCTTTTGTTTTTATTTATTTTCATTATTAGTTTAGTGAATTTAACTTCTGCTTTAAAAAGCTTGATTTTGTTTTTAGATTGTAATGTTAGAATAATGTGATTTACCCCTTTTTTTGCACATAATAGGCCTATTATATAGCATGCATGTTACATTCACTGTTTGTTTTCATAGCCTTCAATATTAGGCAGGATCACAAAAAAAAATGTAATTAAACAAATTTTTTTTTATTCAAATAGAAAAATGTAGAAAATATAGCCTACCATACATCGCCATTCAGCCCGAAAATACAGAGATATGATTTTCTGGCCATATCGCCCAGCCCTACCTTATGGCATGCTTTAAATGCTGAAACACTTTAAATTGTCCATGTTTTAGCTAAGCAGTAATGATACATTATTATATCACCTGTTAAATGGTTATTTAAAAATTATTCAGTCCTGCATTACTCGGTTTGTTGGCACCCCCCAAAATTTTTTTGCACCAGCCGCCACTGCATATTATGACAAAATGAAAAAGCTTTCAGTGGTCTGGAAAATGATTCTATTCATGTCTACTGCAAACCACCACTCAAAACAATGATTTTAAAGAAAAAAACTGTTTCTGAGATTAAAACTGCCTGAAGTTCTTGATTAAAGGCATTTCCAGAGGACATATGCTTTTATTTACTCTCCGCTCAGACATCTGTTAGTAAACTGCATGTAAATCCAGGCATGTGTTCTCCTGCATTTTGGCCTGGTTTGTCATAAAACGGCCAATTAACACTGGCAGAGGGAGATTAACGTTCTGTGCTCAGATGGGGTTTACTTATGCCCCCAATTACTATCTGGCAGGAGTTACATTTAGAAACCTTCTGCATTACCTACTACTTACAATAATAAAATAATAGAAGACACCTGGACTTAAAAAAATGAGAAATTCCTAGACCTTTGAACACTTGTGCCGTTTATAATTTTACTCTGCTGTTCTTTTGATCTTCTGATATTCTCTGTGTTATGTCTGTTCAGTCTGTTATGTCCCTTTCCTTAAGGATTGTTCATCGTTCCTTTCTCTGTGAATTTCTAAGCGATACAATTGATCCTACCATTTGGGCAGATGTATATAGAAGAGTAAGGGTCATGGACTCTGTTTAGACTTTAGATTAAATTGAGATTAGACTTTAGACTACGTTTTTTTAAGATTAACCTGCCAAAGTATTGTTCAAGTATAGACTCAGTTTGTATTTCTGACCGTAGCATTTATTCTAAATCAGGAACAAGGCATTTTTGGTTTCCCTTTAAGGTCACAATTTAACAGAAGTAGCGACAGATCTTTTCTTCTGTATTGTACATCCTAGTGAAATGGATTATTGAAAGCAAGAAAAAAAAATAGGATGAGGACTTGGTTCTATCTGTTAGTTGTTGTTGTTTTTTTGGATGAAACGCTTGCATGGATGAAATCAATAACATGAATTTAGAAAAATTTCGCTATTCGCTATTTACATAGAAGAATTTGCAAGCCGAAAGACTGAAGGCTTCTCCAGAGAGGAATCCTTTTATTTTTAATAAAAGGGGCCAACAGAGGGGCGCGAGTGCTATTTAAACAACGTGACGCTGGACGTGAAAATAACTGCGTCGGGCTGAAACTAGCAAAAAACACATGCGTCGCATTGCGCCGGGTATATGATGGCCGTAGTGTTAATGAAACTGCTATTTACATCTTAAAAATTGAATTCTCATGCAAGATGTACTCCCAACAACCTAAAAAAAAATAAAAAAAATGTTAGCAGGGAAAAAATAACTGAATTGAATAAGATAGTGGGTAGCACTTCATTTGTTATGAGTAATCCAGTGTACATGGGTTTGTTCATGAGAGGCCAGCAAATTTTTTATGTTTTCCATTGTGCTGTGTTAACATAATTACACACAAAGTATAAGTATGGCACTATTTTAGATTCACTGTTGAATGCATAATATAATTTTATGCAGTCCTGCTTTCCGAAGCATTTTATAACTTAATTGTGCAATAGATGCAACTGTAGAATCAGTGGTTGTAGCTTCTTTTTGTTGTTCGCAAAAACACAATACTGCTACAAATTTCATTTTCCTATTTATCACAGAAATTATTCCAATTAGTCACGCACAAGACCTTGTGTTTAATGACTGATAATAGATCCCCATTGAATTGTAAGTAGTCATTAGGCAGACCCTAATGAGGATTATGGGACGTTTGTGAGCTGCACGAGCTGCAGGGGTGGAGAGCACTGTGCCGTTGCTGCTTGACTGCCATTACTCAGCACAGCAGGGTGATTCTGCAAGGGCCTTGATAGAAAAATATATATTATTATCGTGATTAGTGTTGCGTCATGACGTAATGTGTGACGGCATACACAAATGCTACTTAGAGACGAAGCAAGCCGCTCCCAGGCAGGGGAAGGTGTGGCGAAGGGATGCAGTGTCTCGTTCCTTTCTCAGGGAACAAGGGTTACAGTCGTAACCCGAGACGTTCCCTTTCGAGGGAACTCGAACTGCATCTACTACGACACTTTGGGGAACGAGTACCCACTATGCCACAACGAGCCCTTCCTGTCCCAGTGTGAAGCTGCGCACAGGCACTATTAGGACGAGAGCACTAGGGTGCCAGGCATAGAAGGGATGTCCAGACTGTAAATTGTAATAAAAGTGTGTGTGGGGTGGCCCATCCAGCTGCATCGCACACTTCTTGGATCGGGGCCCCTGAAAGAATGGCTCTGGAGGACGCCATGCCTCTGGTTGAATGAGCCCTTACAGCCAACGGTGAAGGCAGACTGCGCACCTGATAGGCCATAGATATAGCCTGAACGATCCAGTTGCTGATGGTCTGTTTGGATGCGGGAAGCCCCTTCTTGGGCGACCCGAAACACACCAGCAACTGGTCTTTTTATAACTTAATTGTGCAATAGATGCAACTGTAGAATCAGTGGTTGTAGCTTCTTTTTGTTGTTCGCAAAAACACAATACTGCTACAAATTTCATTTTCCTATTTATCACAGAAATTATTCCAATTAGTCACGCACAAGACCTTGTGTTTAATGACTGATAATAGATCCCCATTGAATTGTAAGTAGTCATTAGGCAGACCCTAATGAGGATTATGGGACGTTTGTGAGCTGCACAAGCTGCAGGGGTGGAGAGCACTGTGCCGTTGCTGCTTGACTGCCATTACTCAGCACAGCAGGGTGATTCTGCAAGGGCCTTGATAGAAAAATATTATTTCCTGGGTTAATTTATCGAATGGGCAGTTGCATTGAACTAAATCTTAAGTAAGCCCTTGCTTAAAGAATGTCCTTGGAAAACATAAAAGCTCGAAATCATTAAAATTTGTCCCTTAGATACTAATTAATCTGTAGTACTGTTCTATAAAATAAAAAGATATAGGCTAATTGCTTACATGAGGTCTGGCTGTTAGTTAGACTAACATGTAGTTAGGGATGGTTTACTGACAGAGTCCTTGGCAAGTACACTAGTTTTTTTTTTTGTTTTTTTTTCTCTCACTTCCAGTCTCTACTTTGGATTTCTCAGGATGTAATTTTTGTAAATGTCTTTGTCTATGCCATTATTTTAAGCAGCACTAAAAGTTGACCTTTAACCCACGCGCAAGGCCATTTAATTTGTTCGAAAACCTTATTTAAAAGGCTAGTTCTTCCAAAAAAAAAAAATTCTGTCATTTACTCACCCTCATGTCATTCCAAGCTTGTATAACTTTCTCTTACTTGCAGAACACAGAAGAAGATATTTTCCATAATGCTGGGGTCCAATAAACATCATATCCTATTGACTTTTATTATATGGATACAAAAATGGACATTTCTCCAATATCTCCATTTGTGTCCCACAAAAATGGTGCTTCTCAAACGGAAGGCTGCATCCTAGTGAGGCTGTGCTCTTTGTAGCCCAGTCCTTCTGAGGCTTTCAGGCTAGAGTCCTCCTCAGCATTAAACACTAGAATGAGACGGTCTAGTAAGTGCGCATGGCTATGTCACACGTGTTCCCGCCCCCATGGTCATGGCACGAAAATATTAAAACGTAATTTTGGAAAAATACTTTGTATTAAAAATCATCTCGCATTATGACTGTAACCCTTGTTCCCTGAGAAGGGAACAAGACACTGAGTCTACTACGACACTTTGGGGAACGCTCCCCAGCGTAGCGCCTCTGAATCATGAATGAAACCAAGCCAATCGTGATTAGTGTTGCGTCATGACGTAATGTGTGACGGCATACACAAATGCTACTTAGAGACGAAGCAAGCCGCTCCCAGGCAGGGGAAGGTGTGGCGAAGGGATGCAGTGTCTCGTTCCTTTCTCAGGGAACAAGGGTTACAGTCGTAACCCGAGACGTTCCCTTTCGAGGGAACTCGAACTGCGTCTACTACGACACTTTGGGGAACGAGTACCCACTATGCCACAACGAGCCCTTCCTGTCCCAGTGTGAAGCTGCGCACAGGCACTCTTAGGACGAGAGCACTAGGGTGCCAGGCATAGAAGGGATGTCTAGACTGTAAATTGTAATAAAAGTGTGTGTGGGGTGGCCCATCCAGCTGCATTGCACACTTCTTGGATCGGGGCCCCTGAAAGAATGGCTCTGGAGGATGCCATGCCTCTGGTTGAATGAGCCCTTACAGCCAACGGTGAAGGCAGACTGCGCACCTGATAGGCCATAGATATAGCCTGAACGATCCAGTTGCTGATGGTCAACAAAAGATAACATGTATGCCTTCACCACCCAAAAAATTGTTTTTGTCTTACATTTCATAATTAATTCAGACAAGCTCAGTGCCGACTTGTTTTCCGTCGGTTCTTTTTCATGAGTTGGAATGCGTGCAATGGATTGTGGGTGATTAAAGGACACGAATGATACACTTGATGCATCCTTCAAAATGAACTGGAATGAAGGATGTGAAACGAGGGCTGTATTCCGAGGTATTTAAAAAATACCTGCATGTAATTACAGATGTAATTATCTATAATTACACTGTTGACCTACCCTTCCCTTTTTACCCATCCCTAAACGTACCCGTATCGCACCTCAATAGCAGAAAAAGTGTTTTGCAATACAATATGAACACAATATACAATGTACTTATTTTTTTGATGCAAGTACATAGTAGTTAAAGCCACTTAATATAAAGTGGGACTCCTTTTTTTACTTGATGTGCTTTTAACTGTCCAATTATTATTTCTTATAGGGGTGTCAAGTCAATCTGATTGGAATATGAAGGTACTTTTTTAGTTTATGAAGCAAACTTTAAAATGAATTGCACAGACACCAACGATGGTCCAAACCAAACCTGGTGGTCAAATTCACTGGGCTGAATTGAGTGAATCTATATGGAACAGGTGACTGACCTCTCTCTGGGCATCCCAAAACTGACATACACACCTACACCTTGTTAGGATATAGGGAAAATGTTAGATGGCAGGAAGACACCCTGGGTAGTCTATTTCGCCTACATAGTGTGTTTATATTATAATGTACTTTCCAGGCGTATTGTGCCATTAACAAACAAATGAAGTTATTTACCATTCATTTCCTGTGCCTGTGCGAATGACGTGTATATCGTACTCTTTGACATTCTATAATCAATGACTGTTCCTCCAGTGACGTAACTTGAGAGAGTGATATAGTGACGAATAACTTAATGTGATAGTGAAGCAGAGCTGTGAGTTCTAACATGTTGGTCCTTTTTTCCCCACGGCTGCTGTCATGCAGTCTGTCATACCCACTGAGAATCCAGGGTTTCAGGAACAAAACAACAATTATCACACATCCTCTACCCAAGACAAAGCTTAGGAACATATTATGCTTAATTTAGAAATGATTATCTAGGATGGATACATTTTATTGTCTTTATTTCAGTATTACACAGTCGGAAGCAGAATATGTGAATGGGTGAATGGTGTGGAGTGGTAGCAGAACTGCATGATTTGCCTGGAGCAAGGTGTTTTTTTTTTTTTTGTTTTTTTTTTGCGCAATGTGTCAAGCTCCAAGATCACTCTGATACCATTCCATCATTAGCATAACACATGCAACTGCATGCCAGCAGCAAGAATTCACCATGTGGAACAGTGTTAATTAGTAGTTAGAATGGGGGGGGGAAATAATTTTATCTAAATATTATTGGAAAACCAGTCATCAAAAAAAAAAAAGTATGGGAAATGAATGATGAAGAGTGTGAAACCGAATACCAGGAGTGGAGTTGGAGTGGAGTGATTACTGAAGACCTTGAGCAGGAAGGGGAATGGGTAATTTCTTTATTCCATCATAAATGTCAGTCTTTTTCTTTTTTTGCTAATTTTAAATACCCTTTTTTATTATTATATGCAACATTATAAATGTGATTCTTCTTGGAGCTCTTCCTCTTCCTTCTTTGGACATGGGATCTTTTGCTTTTAGTTTCATGTTGCCGTATCATCAGTGGAATGCTTTTGCCATTCTGTAGGTTGAGATTATCTTTTCTTTTTTTCTTTTGCCAAGGCATGACTTGCATTTTACTTCATATTCTGTATAAGCAATTGTCCTAAGCAATTAAATATAATGTCACTGTTGCAGTGCATTCACATGCATGAAAATTGACAAACTAAGCTGTGAACACATACTTTTCCCCTACTAAATGTTATACTAAGTGTTCAACAGCTTTACTTTGGCAAATTAGTTTGAAATGTTGTAAATATAACAGATGTCTTTACGTTATTAATGGAGTCATTCGGACGGTGGTGGTGTTGACTCATGGCGCGCATATGAGTGAGGATGGTGTAACAGCATTTAGTACGGGTGAATAACACGATCCCGTAGGAGTGCAAGCCTGCATAACATCCTTCAATTAATGCTCTGAGTGCTGCAACATGGATGAGTAATATCAGCTCAGTGATATTGATGTTGACAATTCCCCAGGATTCTGCTGTTTACGTCAACAAAATAATACGGTGTGATACATGCTAAATTAGAAGGATAACACGCTAAGAGTTTAATCATCAAGATACTGTGATCATGACAATAATCAGCCATGATTATCTGACAAACTTTTAAACTTATCGATATTATATATATCGATATATTATATATATTTTTTATATTTCATTGTTAAAGAAATAGTTTACCAAAAATTTTACATTTGACTGACTTATTCCCTGGAACACAAAAGAAGACATTTTAAAGAATATACTGGTTGCTCTTTTCCATACAGTTATGCACCATGGGAACCATCTGGGTTTTGTGAACTATCAACTGACTAATTGAAATTATGCGACTTAAAGTGTAACTTCGCCGATTTTCAACCAGCTTTCTAATGTTATAATGTCTGTAGTAGGCTAAATGTAAATGATAAATGTTTACTCGCTCTACGTGTTACCTGGACAGAGAAATTCACCATTATTTGTCTGCAAAACGTCATCTGGCAGATTTTTCGTGAAAACTACAGATTATACTTATGCATTTTTGTCCCACAGACAGTCAGATCGACAGAGGGTTATTAACTGAGCTGTAACTGTAAGGGTAGGTTTATCACTGAAAGTTATATCATACTATGTATACTCTTTAAACAGCATTATGGTAAAAAGGGAACAATATATAACACTTACAGTCTTTTTACCTGTATGCAACAGCATTTTACTTCAGGGGGTTGTTGGACGTAACTAACAGAACAGCATTTTCTTTCACTTTTTCCACTCCGTTTGGCCTAAAACATGGTGTTCATAGTCATCCAGTTTAAAATGTTGATTATAAACATGGAGGTTTCTCAGATTTTCCGCCTTGCCGTTCTCTCCAGATATTTATGAAGTCAACACCATTATGATTAAAAGTTTGCTAAGAAGTATTTCCTACTAAAGCAAGGTGGTATTTGACTCTGGTAAGCATATCCATAGCAGACTGGTGGGAGTGGCCTTGGACAGCAATATGCTCAGTGCATTATGGCCATTGAAGTTTTCCTACCTATTTAGCAAAAGGAAAGACAACAGCCTTTTTTCTCTGTTTTCTGTAGTCAGGTAGCACTGATTCAATTTGTTTTGTTTTTTACCTTTGTACTGTATAGGCAGCCAAGTTTTATTGAAAGCCCATTTTGCCAGCAGTGATGTATACCCCTTTGAAAGAACAACTCACTGACTCAATTTGGTTGCAGTGGTTAATAGCTCACTGGAAGGGAACAGTTATCAATATAGTAAGTTATATTTCGGTCTGTTTCTCACTAATGCAAAGCTTCAGAAGATTTGGAATATTGCGTAAAGATGCGGTCATATTTGCCATTATTTGATGAATTTTTACTGGTGAAATCCAGTCTAGTCAATGCGATCAGGAATTTTGTGCGAGGGCAAAAGATTTCGCAGTTTGTTTGCCGCTTTGATCAACAGTGTGTGTGTGTGTGTGTGTGTGCGTGCGTGTGTTTGTGTTAGATATTAGTTTTACGTGTTAGAGTAATCAGTAAAGTTTTGTTTATATTTAAAGATAAGTGTTCTTGTGTTATGTGCTTACGAATTTAATGTCTTAAACTGCTGATCTAAGTTACCTGGCTGTTAAATAGTATTTCACTACTGTGTGGATATTATTATCCGCTGCAGAGTTGATAGTCACGGCCCGTTCAAATGAACTCTGGACGAGTCCTTTGCTCGGTCGTAAAATAGACTCTTTCAAAATTCCCTATTAATTAATTCATTAATTTGAGCTAAATAGACCTGTTTCCCTGATACAGAGTTGCTTACATATTAATTAAGATCTCATCAAGTTATGTTTTTTTTTTATCTTGATAAGCAAGAAATCAGTTTTATACACTGCTGTGGATAGACATGAGCCTTTTGTGGAATATCATGGGTAAGACAGTAACTTCTGGTAAGGAACATTTTAAGAAAAGTGGCAGTCATGAGATATTAATCAGAAAACCACAAATACAACACCCTTCAGTCTCCCTAAGATTTTTTGCTGCATCATGAAATAAATCAGGAATCTGGTTTTGAGTTAAATAAGTGTAAATAAATACATTTATTAAGCATTTATAAAATGTGAGTTAAAAAGGGCTCACTATTTGGCAGGTACTGCGTTAAAGTCACTCTTTTTATTCATGCAGTTAAAACTGCTTATCAACGATCTATAATGCATTTGTAAATGAGTTATTAGTCATTAACAAACACCTTTATAAACCCTTTACAAAGTGAACCTTAATGTAAAGTGTTACCGAAAGCTGCTTGGTTTGAAATTGACATCTATGAGCTTTGGTTCATACACACATTTGCTAGTACACTATTGATAATAGACAATGGATAAACACCTTAAGAGTCATTTTTTTAAGGCCAATTTAATGGGAAATGATTTCATGAAAAAGCAAAGTACAATTCTTCAAAATATCTTATTTTATGTTCCCCAGAAGAAGGAAAGTCATACAGGTTTGGAACAACATGAGGGTAAGTAAATAACTTCAATTTTTATGAAATTTAATTTACCTGCTGTCAGATCCAAATCCAAATTAAATTTTTCATTAAGGATACATTTATTCCCAAAGTGTAGCCTGAATATAGACTGATCATAGGTTGTTTGTACTTACCGAACACCTTATCACTGGTTAATTAAGAATCAGGTAATTTTCTGAAAGTGTGACAGGGGTGCATTGGGACATGACAGTACCTGCCAGATGCAGAACTGCAGGATACCACCAAATTAGTGTGATAAGTCAACAGTATATGTTTTATTTTTCCTTTGAGTTTCAGTCTTTGTAAGCATATAACTTAATAAACAGAGTATACATGTTGCATTTATTAAATTTATTAGAAGTCTTTATGCTTAGATTCCTGTAAAATGTTTGGTAACACTTTACAATAAGGTATTGGCATTAGTTAATGCATTAGTTAACTTGAGCTAACAATGAGCAATATTATATTTTTTACAGAATTGTGTTAATAAAAAAATACAATATTACCAAATGAAAATGAAATTATTTTAATGAAATGTTTATTTGTTGAACTTCCAGAAACTCATCCCCCCTGCTCTTTTACTCAAATATCTCTCATGATTGTAGTTAAAAAAAAAACTTTATAAAAACATAGATATTGAAAATACCCAAGGCTCATCTGCACTTGTGGTGACAGTAGCCTGTTCTTGATCCAGTGCCCTCTGGGACCCTCTTTGAGTTTCAGAAATACTGAGAGAAGCCATTACCATCTTACGCTTGCTTCAGGGGTGTCATATTACTCACATAATTTCACTGGCAGATAAACAAACACTGGCATACACACACAGCATAATACCAATAGCTTAACATGCCTGGTGTTCAGTCAGCGGGACCACAGAGAGGGTTTTCAGTGGGTTAGTACACTGTCTCTGCACATTCGATCAGTGGTGTCTTTGGACCTGAGGCTTCAACAGAGTTAACTGAGCTCTCATCATGCCCACTGACTGCAGAGGCACAGCACTGGCCTTAAAGAAGAAGTCTCAGTCTGTCTGTGTGTATCATCTGAATCAACATCTGAAGGATTGGGAGGTGGAGCAGCTTCAGAGAGACATTTGCTTAAAGCTTCCATCTGCTATCAGCCACTCCAGGCTGTTTAAGATTACGATACAGACTGGAAATCACTAAAACAATCATAAGCCATATTAATAGTTCAACAGATGTTTTCACAATCCTATAACTGTTGCAGACTTTCAGTAGTTTTACATTTACAGTGAGCTATGATTTGTAGAATCAAATATGTTATTAAAAAAATTAAGTTTAAAAAAAAATATTCTGTGAAAAAACATTAGTTCCCTTTCAAAGGGAACTTGCACTGCGTCCTAAGACGCTTTAGGGAACGCCTCAGCGTGACAGGTGTCTGAAACTACTATCGGATCACGGCAATCCTATTGACCGGCGACAGCCCATGATGTCATCAATGTGCGACCCGAAAGTATATAAGGGCGCCTTGCAAACATGACATCGTCTTCAGGGACTGTTCTGTCTGAAGCGTTTCGAATTAAGGTAATACAAATTTAATATGAAACGCACAGAGAAGACCTAGTGTTTCCAGAAGTGTGCTGACCCAAAAGTGTCCTAGATATTTGACACACACAAGATGTGCTTTTACTGCCTGGGAGAAGAGCATGCACAGTCAGTTCTTGAGGGAGCTGCCTGTGCAAATTGTGAGCGTTTTCCCTTGAAAACGCTCCGCTCTCTTCTCGAGGGAGGAGAGTCCAGCATCTGGGACTGGTGGTTCGGGTCCCGCTCATGCCGAGGCAGAGCAGCGACGAGCATCATGGGTTTCCCAGATGGAGCTCGCCGATCGTCTCGAGAGGGGTGTAATCATCTCAGACGATCTGGCGGATGATGAGGCCCAGCAGCGAGTTCTCTTATGGATGAGCAAGAGATGGCTGGTGAGGATGGTGAAAATGAGAGAATAAATAAATCCTGAATCCTCTCAGCCACTCTGCCCCATGTATGTGGGGCTGTTAGAGGTAATGGAACACACTGCAGACCTAACCGTGGCAGCACGTTAGGGGAGAGATCGCTTGCAATCGGTTTGACGATCGATTTTTCTCCGGCCATAATCCTCCAGCTCCAGTGAGCCTTCCTTTCCTTCCTGATCTGCACACAGAGATTGAGAGGGCATGGAAGAACCCATATTCAGCCCGTATTTACCGACATCAGCGGGTTAACTTCACTGATGTCGAGGGGAAAGGGGAATACGGGTATGTGTTGATGCCACCGTTTGACGGGAAGTTTGCAAACTATCTCGCATCTGGGTAGGCATCGACACTGAGAGCCCCAACCCTGCTATCTAAGCCTCTCAAAACAACGTCCTGCTTAAATGGCAGGGCATACCCAGCAGCAGGTCAGGCTGGTGCTGCTTTGCACACCATGGCGGTGTTGCAAGCGTACCAGGCAGATCTGCTGAGGGATCTCAATCAGGGGGTGGGTTTGTCCCCTGATGCGGTGGTCGAACTGCACCGCAACACAGATCTAGCTCTCCGTGCCACCAGCAGCTGCCACGATTGGTCAATCGATGGCGGCAATGGTGGCCACAGAGAGACATCTGTGGTTTAACTTGGCTAATATCGGGGAGAAAGAAAAGGTTTTTCTCCTCGATTCACCAGTTTCGCCCTCCGAACTTTTCTGGCAGCTCCGTTGGGACGGTGGTGGGAAAGTTTGGGGAGGCCAAACACATGATTTTCGTTAACCATAGAATGCAATTCTGAAACCTAAATCCAACAGAGATTGAATTAATACATAGACCAAACCCTATAAAAGAAAAGTCATGAGATGGATATGTTTATATGTTTCTCAAGTGGTTATATATAGGCTTTATGGGTTTAAGATGGTTTATTTGTCCTTTTCAAAAAAAATTAAGTGGGAGTCACAGCTCTCTGCAAATTCCTTCTGGTCGTAAACCTTATCAGTTCCCATGTGTCCTGTAACCAGCCTCTTCTTGCTCTTATGGGTCTTTTGGGGGATGGGTCCATAGACCTCAGAGTAAGTTTTAAAGATTATTTGTTAAATTGGACAAATAATTGTGTTGTCTAATAATTGTTGTCTCAGTCGCTACACCTGCATACCGCTGAGATCCAGGTCCGCATCCCAGGCAGGCAGAAGGGCCTGGCCTGTCACGGTCTGAGGGCTAGAGACAGGGCCAGAGAGCTAGCGTTGCCTCTCATGTGCCCCCTCAGAGGAGGAGTAGTTCGCAAAAGAGAAGGATTTGAGGGAGGTGATCCATCACAAACGCAGTCAGCGTCAGTAATGGGTCTCCTCCCCGAGGGTGAACTAAAAACCTGACCCTCATCTTACTTCATCGTTTCCCCATGTGCTTTTTACATCAGGCCTGGGGCTAGTCCCGTGATGAGTGGAAACAATATTCTGACGGCCTGCCTTGGCTTGATTAGTGAGAGCTCCCCTTTCAGGCCTGTAAGGGTGATAGACCTCATGTTTAGTTAAGTCTTAATTCTGCACACCGCAGGTTACGCTGGTAAGTCTCCTTTTTTCATTTTAAAAAGAGAAAGAAAACAAATGTATTTCTGCAGACCTCCGTTCCCTGTATAGAGTTAAGGGGTTATGTGTTTAAAAGTGTATAGATATAAGAAGAGGAAGGAATATTAGGGCCCTGAAGTTCTCCTGTTAGGTGGCTAGAACGATAAGAATAGAAGCACCAGTTTTATGGGCTTTGATGAATTCACTGGTTGGGCCACCGCTCATTTTCGCTGTGCGCAGTGATTAGGCTTCCTCTCAGTGTGAGTACTTTTGAGGTCACCGCTCATTCCTACTGGTATGTAGCGCAGTACTAGGTGGTGAGGCGTCCTCCCAGACTAGGAGTAGGTTTGATGCTGCCGCTTGGTTTAACTTCTAAACCGCTTTTAGGCCTTTTTGGACTGTTAGCCACCTGTAGCGAATTAGCTCAGAGGGGAAATATGAATAATTATTCATAACTCATTATGATTATTCATTATGATTAATTATGAATATTTGAATCAGTTAAATTGATTAACTTGATGTAGCTACATTAACATTACAATCAATCAATAAGTTCATCCTAAGAACGTTTAGTATTGATTATTAATTAATTCTAAGAAAAGGATCATTTTAATGGCCACAGATCGGGAAGGCATCCAGATATACGGTCGCAGGAGAAAGTCTTGATGGTTCTGTCCGATGGCTTTGCAGGGCAGATCGTTTCCTTCCGTGTTGAGCGAAGGAACGACGGTGAGCTTGCATGGTTGTTTTGACTCCATCGAGGTTGAGGAAGTTGCACACGACATGAGGAGTTGGGCCTGCTGGCCCAACTGGCCGTATGGTGGCATCTGGTTTCCTGTCCCAGACACACACGTGAGGCTGTGTGTGCAGGCCTTATCTGGCCTGGCCTGTTGGCCGGCCAGATAGACAGCCAAGATGACACGTCCAGAGGGAGAAGAGAAGAGAGGGAGGAGAGAGCGCGTCTCTCTCTTAAGAGTCTTAGAGCAATCCCACCCTCGATGGTCGAGTTGCCCAATGGGATTGTTGGGATTTCCCAGCGGGAAATTCCTATGTGGGAGATTTATGGATCTTTGTTTCAAGCAAGATTCAATGGGCCTGTGCCCATATATACTTCAATTAATGCAACAAACCCACATTACTTCCTACGAGGAAGTGACATACATGAAAGTGTAAGTCGTGAAGAGAGCATTAATTTGTTAGGAGACACGACATACACTCACCTAAAGGATTATTAGGAACACCTGTTCAATTTTTAATTAATGCAATTATCTAATTAACCAATCACATGGCAGTTGCTTCAATGCATTTAGGGGTGTGGTCCTGGTCAAGACAATCTCCTGAACTCCAAACTAATTGTGTCAGAATGGGAAAGAAAGGTGATTTAAGCAATTTTGAGCGTGGCATGGTTGTTGGTGCCAGACGGGCCGGTCTGAGTATTTCACAATCTGCTCAGTTACTGGGATTTTCACGCACAACCATTTCTAGAGTTTACAAAGAATGGTGTGAAAAGGGAAAAACATCCAGTATGCGGCAGTCCTGTGGCATGCCTTGTTGATGCTAGAGGTCAGAGGAGAATGGGCCGACTGATTCAAGGTGATAGAAGAGCAACTTTGACTGAAATAACCACTCGTTACAACCGAGGTATGCAGCAAAGCATTTGTGAAGCCACAACACGCACAACCTTGAGGCGGATGGGCTACAACAGCAGAAGACCCCACCGGGTACCACTCATCTCCACTACAAATAGGAAAAAGAGGCTACAATTTGCACGAGTTCACCAAAATTGGACAGTTGAAGACTGGAAAAATGTTGCCCGGTCTGATGAGTCTCGATTTCTGTTGAGACATTCAGATGGTAGAGTCAGAATTTGGCGTAAACAGACTGAGAACATGGATCCATCATGCCTTGTTACCACTGTGCAGGCTGGCGGTGGTGGTGTAATGGTGTGGGGGATGTTTTCTTGGCACACTTTAGGCCACTTAGTGCCAATTGAGCATCGTTTAAATGCCACGGCCTACCTGAGCATTGTTTCTGACCATGTCCATCCCTTTATGACCACCATGTACCCATCCTCTGATGGCTACTTCCAGCAGGATAATGCACCATGTCACAAAGCTCCAATCATTTCAAATTGGTTTCTTGAACATGACAATGAGTTCACTGTACTAAAATGGCCCCCACAGTCACCAGATCTCAACCCAATAGAGCATCTTTGGGATGTGGTGGAACGGGAGCTTCGTGCCCTGGATGTGCATCCCACAAATCTCCATCAACTGCAAGATGCTATCCTATCAATATGGGCCAACTTTTCTAAAGAATGCTTTCAGCACCTTGTTGAATCAATGCCACGTAGAATTAAGGCAGTTCTGAAGGCGAAAGGGGGTCAAACACAGTATTAGTATGGTGTTCCTAATAATCCTTTAGGTGAGTGTATATTAAATTACATGAACTAGTAAGTTGTTCATAAGACATGCATAAACAAAATAACAAGGGACACTTTACAAGACAGTTATATGCGTACATACAATGTCCTGGGGTGCATTTTCATTTATAGATGGTTGGTCTATAACTTGAGGCAAAAGCGTGTGTTTTACTGGCTTTGTGTCTTAACTATGGCCTTTTCCATGTGGCTAAAAAATTTTTTAGGGCCATAAAACGTCTTATCAGTTGGTATCCAGGGTAACTGAGGACCTTTCTCTGTTGTGTTGGGGGAAGGTCTGTTACTAAGCACAGAGCATTTAAAACATATTTGTTAAATGCAACAGGCGATTATGTGTCTGATTTGCCTCAGTCACTACACCACCTCAGGGTACAGTAGTTTGTCTCCACTCTATCAAAAGCAGTGGAGAGTATATGTAAATTAGAGACTAACACTGGAGCTTCAGTTAGATCTTATGTCTGGCCCATGGGGCCGTTGACATTGTTTTGCCTGAGTGACTCCTCTCATGAGTTTTTCTCTTGAGGCTGCTGCTCCCTGAGCCTCAGTTAAAGATCTATGCTTGCAGGCTGGCCCTCACCAGGGCCGCCTCGGTAGTTGGCCTAGGCTATACTAGGGATGATGGAGGCGCTTTGCTAAAGCATTGCTGCCTCTGGCCCTTCAACACATGAATGTAGGCTTTCTAGCATCCCTAATATCAGCCTCCTCTCATGGTGAGAGTCGTTCGGGCAAGGCCCGCCCCCATTCTGCATTCTGGGGTGAGATGAGTAATGCAGGTTGGTGCAGAGGCAGAACTTGTTAGCGACCTAGCAGGGTTAGGCCGTCTTTCACTTCACAAAGAGACCGTTTGGTTCGCTTCACTCCGCCCCTCAGAGCTAGCTTCATGGACATAGGCTACCAGCCACATCTAGAGCCACTGGCAGGCCCTCACTACTAAACTACTAAAGCAGGGTGTTTCTGAGTACTCCACTCTCAGCTTTGTATCATTCTGCTTTACACCACTATAACTTGGGTCGAGCAGAAATTTCTAACCTTCACTTCATGCTGGTTCTAGAAGTACGCTCCTTTGAAGCCAGAGCATTGCCATGAGCTGACGCCCATGCACACAGATGGTAGGCCCTTGAATCCGGGGCCTACATTGAGGCAGGGTGGCGTAAGTTGTACTTGTGTTGTTAGTTGTACTCCCCTTGCTTAAAGGGTTTATTGCGGTTTTGCTGAGTACACTGCCGTTGGCAATGTAGTTAGGTACCAGGTCTGTAGGCACTGTGTAAACAGCTTATCTGCCAGCGACGACTGCACTGTCACGTAGTAGGCCTCCATGACGGCCGGCCCCAGAAGGGCTTGTTAGGCCAGCTTGCTGCAAGCGGTTGGCCTTGGCAGTCCGGGCAGTAGACTTGCTGACAAGTAGCAGGCCTCCTTGGAAGAGAGTCCCGAAGCTTGGGGGACATGCATAGCAGCTGCGACCAGGTAGCTAGCCTCGAGAGGCCTCATGTGGGTGGCCCCAATATATGTGTTGGTGTGGTATGCTTCCCAATGATGTTGGTATTTGTACCAACGGAGCCCTCTTTGGACTCGGTGCACGGGACGGAGCCCTCTCTGGACTCGGTGCACGGGACGGAGCCCTCTCCGGACTCGGTGCACGGGACGGAGCCCTCTCCGGACTCGGTGCACGGGACGGAGCCCTCTCCGGACTCGGTGCACGGGACGGAGCCCTCTCCGGACACGGGATAGCCACGGCAAGGCAATACATTTGGGCGGCTTAGGACACTCATCCGCGATGACTGCGGGTTGCTCCGTAACTGTCTCCGAATGTCTGGAGGAAGCCCTGTGCTCCTCCCAGGCACATAGGACTGCCACCACAAAAAACCCCAGCACAGCCCTCCTGGCCATGTCAGGACTCGGGACCACCGGACTTGGGACCACCGGACTCGGGACCACCGGATCTCATACCCACGAAGTCGGATCCTCCTCAGCGGAGGTGTCCGATGAGTTAGGCCTGCTCTTCCTCCTCCTACTCCGTTTCTGGGTCATTGGAGGGCTGGGGCCTCCGCTGACTATAGATTGAAGGGAACAGTCAGTGGGCTGGGATTCTGCTGGCCGTGGATTTTCTAGCTTACCAAGATGGTAAATGTGGTGGACAAAGTCCCAGAATCCCAGATGCCCCAGCTTCTCCATCTCCCCCGGGCTGAGAGACATGTCCAGACAGATGTTTAGCACCTCCTTAATCTCCGCATCAGTGTAGACCATGTGATTGACCTCAATGAGGAGACTGCAGGCAAAGTCCTTCACGTCAGCCCCCTGCTGACGGATGTAACACGAGTTCAAATACTTGGCGAGTTGCAGATAGTTGGAGGGTTCAGTGGGGGGAGATGGAAAAAGGAAGATACCCATCTTCTGCTGAGTCTTCTAAATGGCTGGTTCGTTCTGTCACGTGTTGCAAGGGAGAAATGGGAGCTAGGACTCAAGTGCAATAAAGAATGGGTATTTATTAAATACAAAATCAAAATAAACACAAAACAAAACCCACGAGGGGGAAAATCAAACATAACAAAGACTAACTACCAGGGTCGGGAACAAGGAACATGAAAACAGGAAACGTACCACGATAACGAACCAGCCCAGGACTGAAGAAACAATGAGATTAAATAGGGGACAAACAAGGCAGGTAATGGGGAAGAACAGGTGGGGCAAATGAATCAATAATCAGATAACAAGAGGGGTGGGTCAAGACTGAAGACAGGAACGCACATGACACATAATTAAACCAAAACACCACATGTGCTGCACAGGACAAGACAGACATGTGACATCACCAGGTCTCCCTGAAGGCGAGTTCCCGAGTTTGGTTACTCTGACAGTTAGCATGGATTGCTATCAGGTAGTAGGCCTCACCAGGCCTCCCTGAAGGCGAGGTCCTGAGACTGGGCACTAAACAGCTAGCATGACTCTGGCAGCTAGTGGATGCTTGCTATCAGTTGATCTGGCCTTAGCAGGCAGCACCTGAAGGCGAGTTCGCACCCTAGCATGACAAAAGTGATCACTTTTCTGCTATGCTGAGTATTGCTCTCCAGGATACCCATCTCTGAGATCCGGTCTGAGTTGGTTACTGCCAGTTTCGCAGTCCCTCTGTCTGGATGCCTGTCTAACAAATAGTCCCTTCAGACGATAAGGTTAATGTCATGTTTGCAAGGCGCCCTTATATACTTTCGGGTCACACGTTGATGACATCATAGGCTGTCGCCGGTCAATAGGATTGCGGTGATTCGATAGTAGTTTCAGACACCGTCACGCTGAGGCGTTCCCCAAAGCATCCTAGGACGCAGTGTCTCGTTCCCTGTTCTCAGGGAACATAGGTTGCATATGTAACCTGAGACGGTATGTTTACACACACATATTTTCAATCCAAATTAGTCCAAATTAATTCTGAAAGTTCTGTTTATGAACCCAACCCTACTGCAATATGAGTTACACATTCCTTCACTCTCAGAAAAAAGGTACAGTGGAGGTACAATTGTGTTCCTTGGGGAACAAAATGTATAACTGTACTTTTAAAGGTACACAATTGTTCCTTAGCGTACAATTATACCATTGTTTTCCTCTACTTAGAGGTACAAAAATGTACCCTTAAAAGAGCTATATGATTGTGCAAGCATTGGTGATTGGTGTTTATGGACTGAATTTACTCCATCTCTGTTTGATCATTGTTCTGAATTTGATCTGGATGTAGTCTTTGACGACAACTTGATTTTTCTTTTTGTTAAAAATGTTGCTTTTTTTTATAAAACTTACCCATATTTAAGTGTTGATAAAAAAGGAATGCATGAAGTCTTAAAGGCATAAAATGTCTTTTTTTTGTTTAAAAGCAGAGGGTCTGTTCTTTCTTTTGATATATTGCATGCTCAGATATTCATACAAAAAAATACTCTATGGGCCATTACATTTTTGTGAAAATTATCAAAAACCCTGGTGGTGGCTGGCAACTTTTTTTAAAAACGCTGATGGTGAAGAAAAGTGATGTCATCATTCAGCTTAGTTCCCTTCTCATCCAATAAGCCTTCAGTGTCCAACTAAGCAAGCCAAAAGGCAACAATGGCAAGTAAGCTAAATGTAGGGCAAAATAAGTAAGCAAAATCCATCTGGGACATAAATGGAGAAAAAAAAAGCCTTGGGATTAACCAGGCTCAGTCAGGGGGGCAGATCTTCTCTGGCCAGATGAATGAACATAAAGTGGTTTAATTCCAGGCTGCATCATCATTCAGATTGTTGATTGATGATTCAGAATATTCCATATCCTTGAAGATCGGGATACAGATTACAGATACAGACATTAAGCACAATTCAGCACAGTAAACAGTTTCTTTCTTAGTTTTATTTCTTAGATTTTTGGAGCTCATTTGGCCAAACGCAAGGGTAAACAAGTGTCAATCTCTAGAAAAGAAAGAACAGTGTTAATTTCAGGCCCCAAAATTAGCACAGGATCAACACTTAGGCCCTGAGGAGCTCCTTTTGATGTCCCTTTGATTTTGAGATTAGACTGTTATCTAGGCCATTGTGCCAGTTACAGTCCTTTGCTTTGGTCTCCAAAGGCTCTATGGCTTTGTTCCTGAGACATGATTAGAATTACGATACTTCCATGTCTAGAGATTTTTCACAATCAGCATATAACCAAATTGTATTATATTATATTATAAATATTATAATTACCATTTGTAAAAATAAATAAATAAATTATATAGTTTAATAAATATTATAAATACACTATATTGCCAAAAGTATTGGGACACCCCTCCAAATCATTGAATTCAGGAGTTCCAATCACTTCCATGGCCAAAGGTATAAAATCAAGCACCTAGGCATGCAGACTGCTTCTACAAACATGCAAAACAAAACAAAGAATGGGTCGCTCTCAGGAGAGTGAATTTAAGTGTGGTACCGTGATAGGTTGCCACCTGTGCAGTAAGTCCATTCATGAAATTTCCTCACTACTAAATATTCCACGGTCAACTGTTAGTGGTATTATAACAAAGTGGAAGCAATTGGGAACAACAGCAACTCAGCCATGAAGTGGTAGGCCACAGTGTGCAGAAGTCGGCAACTTTCTGCAGAGTCAATAGCTACAGACCTCCAAACTTCTTGTGGCCTTCAGATTAGCTCAATAACAGTGTGTAGAGAGCTTCATGGAATGGGTTTCCATGGCTGAGCAGCTGCATCCAAGCCTTACATCACCAAGTGCAATGCAGAGCGTCAGATGCAGTGGTGTAAATAACTGGGATGGCCCCTTCCTGTTCCAACATGACTGCGCACCAGTGCACAAAGCAAGGTTCATAAAGACATGGATGAGCGAGTTTGGAGTGGAGGAACTTGACTGGCCTGCACAGAGTCCTGACCTCAACTCGATAGAGCAACTTTGGGATGAATTAGAGCAGAGACTGTGAGCCAGGCCTTCTTGTCCAACATCAGTGCCTGACCTCACAAATGTGCTTCTAGAAGAATGGTCAAAAATTCCCATAGACACACTCCTAAACCTTGTGGAAAGCCTTCCCAGAAGAGTTAAAGTTGTTATAGCTGCAAAGGGTGGGCCAACTCCATATTAAACCCTACGGATTAACAATGGGATGTGATTAAAGTTAATGTGCATGTAAAGGCAGGCGTCCTAAAACGTTTGACATATAGTGTATATATGATATATATCAGCTCTGTTTTATCCTTATTGAATTACATTATTCATTCTTACTCATTCAGTTTGTGCATGATGAACACTGAGAGAAGAATACGCACTTGAAGACACAAGGTTTCCAGTTGTTTCGATTTTTACTCTCCATTTCATATCAAACATGAACTGAGAGAAAGATTGATGCCTAAGCCTTCAAGCTCTCTTTTCAGAGTACATGGTTAAAGTGATGTAACAATTATTACAGCTCATTTTGATTTCTGTGGTTTCATTTTCAGCTTTAAGAGAATCTATTGAATGTTATACAGTAAGAGCTTCATTCTCTGTGTTCATCGAGAGGCTTTTGAGTGCTGAGAAGCAAAGAAGTAAAAGTGAGGCAAAAATGCCATGGTAGTTGGTATATCATATGGTATAGCTTATAAGAATAGAGAAGACAGTCAAGGTATAGAAATACAGAGTTTTTTAGACAGTGGTAAATGTACTCCTAGCTGAAATAGCACCCTGTCTCCAGAAAGTAATTTAGACCACATGTGCATCAATAAAACTGACAGATGAAGGAACATCATGGACTGTTACCTTCCCTGCATTATAAACTGCAACATCAAAGACGCATGTTTTTAAATGTCTGATAAATTTCAGCTTTTGGCAGAGGACAGATTAAGCACGTTCTCCAGTTCAGACTTTATGTCATACTGGTGCATTTACACAATAACTGTATTCTGGGTCACAGTGAAGGGACTTGAGATCTGTCTCATCCAAAAACCTGAATTAGTTTAAGTAAAAGTCAAGTCTCATTTGTATTCTGAATTTTCAGCAAGTTTCAACAAGAAAACAAGTACAATTTGTAATAGACCTTAGTCAGGATAATGCCATATTACATTTTTGACAGGAATGGAAACTGTGAGACTCCGGAAGGCTGCGAGGAATAGAAGTACAGTGTGTTCAATGGATTGTACTGCAGTTTTACAGCGTACAGACTGTTCAGCTGATGAAACATCTTTTCAAAAGACTTTCAGTAGACAAAAACTCCACAAAACATTCAAAGGGCCCTATCATAAACCCGGCGCAATGTGACGCAAGTGTTTCAGCCCGACACAGTTATCATTTTCACATCCAGTGCCCACGTTGTTTAAATAGCAAAGGCACTCACGCCGCTCTGTGAGCCCAAGGACGTGCTGGTCTGAAAACGAGGTGTGTTCAGGCTCATTGTTGGCGTGTTGCTATTTTGAGGCTACTGAAAACGACTGCGCCATTGACCAACAAAAAACTGGTCTAAAGTCAATGGCGCAGTATTTTTTATTTTTATTTAAAGGGTGCATTAGTAATATGCATCTATAGGCGGGTGCACAACGTGCGTATACTCTGCTTGTTACACACACAGGGACGCGCAGCAGCACACAAACATGCTAAATATTCCGATTGTCAAATACGTGTAAGTGAGTGTGTTTTGTAGTTTAAAAACCTTTATAAATGATCTTGATCTATAATGTGAGATGGGCACCGCCATGTTTATTTGTGCCACAGTTCAGACAGATTTCTGTCTGAGAGCCCTGTCAGTCAGATTTACAGCACGTGGATTCATCAGTTTCTCCTGATATAAGTAAGTGGCCGGTGAACTGGGAGAAGAATAGAGTAAACTTTATAGTTACTTACACTATGTGTATCTGATATGAATAAAACACGTCAGTAAATTATATTTGAATGTATTGTTATTGCTGCGTCCATAGAAACCAGTGTGTATTTTACAAACTCTAAATGTATTGTTTTACTAGTACTTATGTGTATTTAAATGTTTGAAACCTAAAATAAACATTATGTGGTTGAAAACACTGCATAGTTGTGATATACACTCACCTAAAGGATTATTAGGACCACCTGTTCAATTTCTCATTAATGCAATGACCATTGACTGAAATAACCACTCGTTACAACCGAGGTATGCAGCAAAGCATTTGTGAAGCCACAACACGCACAACCTTGAGGCGGATGGGCTACAACAGCAGAAGACCCCACCGGGTACCACTCATCTCCACTACAAATAGGAAAAAGAGGCTACAATTTGCACGAGCTCACCAAAATTGGACAGTTGAAGACTGGAAAAATGTTGCCTGGTCTGATGAGTCTCGATTTCTGTTGAGACATTCAGATGGTAGAGTCAGAATTTGGCGTAAACAGAATGAGAACATGGATCCATCATGCCTTGTTACCACTGTGCAGGCTGGTGGTGGTGGTGTAATGGTGTGGGGGATGTTTTCTTGGCACACTTTAGGCCCCTTAGTGCCAATTGGGCATCGTTTAAATGCCACGGCCTACCTGAGCATTGTTTCTGACCATGTCCATCCCTTTATGACCACCATGTACCCATCCTCTGATGGCTACTTCCAGCAGGATAATGCACCATGTCACAAAGCTCGAATCATTTCAAATTGGTTTCTTGAACATGACAATGAGTTCACTGTACTAAAATGGCCCCCATAGTCACCAGATCTCAACCCAATAGAGCATCTTTGGGATGTGGTGGAACGGGAGCTTCGTGCCCTGGATGTGCATCCCACAAATCTCCATCAACTGCAAGATGCTATCCTATCAATATGGGCCAACATTTCTAAAGAATGCTTTCAGCACCTTGTTGAATCAATGCCACGTAGAATTAAGGCAGTTCTGAAGGCGAAAGGGGGTCAAACACAGTATTAGTATGGTGTTTCTAACAATCCTTTAGGTGAGTGTATGACAAGCGCTGAGTGCATCTAGCTCTGGCTCAGCACCAGCCAAATCACGAAAACACAGTTTGAATCTGGCAGTCACATCACTGAACATTCTAAATCCCATATGTGGGACCGTACTTTCAGAGGCACAGAAATAAAAATCCCATATGCGGGGCTGTACCGCTCAAAAGGTTAAACTGACTCGTCAGGTTGAGGGTGTCTATATCCCGCAATGTAAATAACAATCCACCATGGTGCAAGCGCACCTGGCTTTTAAAGGGAATGGGAGATGACACTCTGATTGGTTTATTGCACGTTACGCCCAAAACACACCCATGACTCATTAAGAGACTAGGTACAACCCTTTTAGACCATGCACCTGGCGCACCGACCATTTTTTCTGTCGTTAAACTAGCAAAAGTGGATTCAGACACACCCTAAATGCACCTGCGCCATGCGCTTCAGACCATGCATTCAGAACGTTAAAACAGGGCCAATAATGTTAAAGGCCCACTGAAGTGCCTTGAAACGCGCAGCATTATTCAATGTGTTAACGTAATTTCCCCTGAAACGGCTCCAGCTGTTAGCAGCTCCTCCCCTTTTATGAAACAGCCAATAGCGTTTCGTTAATACCACAGTTAGACTAGAGCCTTTCTGTTTGGTAAAGCCACAGTTTCCTCCTAATCTCTAGCTGTTTTTCCATCATAATCTCCTTCATATCGCTTTCAAATACAGCATTCTGTGCAGAATTGAAATGGGTCCGATATGTTTTATTGTATGCGCCAACTCGCGCATATGATCCGCGCTGCGCTCTCGTGCCTCTAGTCAACGGCTCTGGTCTAGACTATGTGTGTGTGCTTCGCCAGACTTCATTCACCTCAACTGAAAGCATATTTACACTGTCTGAATCGTTTCCTAACGCATGTATAGTGCGCTATGTGCCATTCACCATGTAGGAAATAGTAAATGTGTGAACAGCTGACCGATTTCAGCGTCTATTTATAGTGTAGCGGGTGGGGCGCTTCAAATTCTAGAGAGCATTTGATTGGACAGAAGATGTGATGAGAAGCTGAAGTCGATGATATCATCAAAATCTGTTATCCATTTTAACGGAAGTGAGAGACTGTTAGTTTTGAATGCTTATATCTCCTAAATGCGAATTTTGTCATTGTTTTGGAACACACCAGCTTATTCCTAACCTTAAGTCTAACATAGTCATACTAAAAGCTAAAAAACATTTTGATTTCAGGGGGCCTTTAAAAGATTAAATGTGATCTAGGACCTTTACAGAGCACATGCAATTGTAAAGTCGTCTACCCTGATTAAGGTCTATTGGCCACCAGTGAGAATAATCTGTCTTTTTGTTCTCATGGAAATGCTCCTGTGAAGTATTCTGGAAATATGCAGTGAGAAAGTGTCTTCAGGATTGTTTTCAAAATGTATAATTGCTGTAGAGGCCTTCAGTACTTATAAGTTGTGAAAAGTTCCAGTGAACATGAACACCTAAGTTACATTTGCATAACATTTCTTTTCCTTATTTCTTGTGAAAGGTGACTTGCTTGCAGCTCTTCTGTTTTATTCAGCTTTCACCAGTTCATACTTACATATAATGTATGGAGAATAGATTTAAATTCGTATTTGGCGTGCTGTCCGGGGGGAGGGCTTTGAGCTCGGAATTTGGCCCGAACCCAGAATAACCCCTGTGTATGTAAGTGGTTAGAACTAGAAGGGAAAAAGTGGAGAAGGGGTGGTGGAGGGATGCTGATGAACTGTCAACGAAACAGAGGTAAGACTGCTGCGTATATATACACCTTGTTGTTGATTAGCTGAGTGCTCTCCACCTGTGTCAATTATCTAATCGTGCTCATCCCGAACGTTGTTAATAAAACATCATATAAAGTGGATCCTTAAAGGTTAAGTGTGTAATTTTCCGGTGTTAAAATAATTCCTTCTATCCCATCTTAATATGCAGAGACAACTATAAGTGACTTGTATGCTCACTCTGCTGAAAAGTGCTAAAAATGCAAAACAAAAATGCTATCAAAACAGTGCTCTGTTTGGTGGAAGGAGTGTTTGGAACCTTTTTGAAAAATGTCATTTTTTCAATTGTAAGTGGCGAAGAAATTATGCACTTTACCTTTAAAGGTGCCATGAAATGTAAATGCATGTTATAAATCTTATTGTGGAAAATTAATCCATGCACATTTAGGGCCAGATTTACTAAACAGGACAAATTAGCATGAGCGCAATTCCAAAAATTCCGATGGGAGTGGAAAGTTCTGTGCGTGATCTACTGGCGACGCGCAAATTAAAGAACACAGATGCAGCCGGATCACTTACATAATGACCAGTGCAATCTACCAGGAGCAGCGCAAATTATCATCTGGTTTAAGACATGCTTTTTTTGGGCGGTAAAATAATGGCGCAAACACCAGTAAATTGACAAGTGCAAACCTTAAACCTTAAATTGATGAGTAAATCACCTTGCATGAATCATGTAAATACTCTCCTCCCATAAATTTTACGTCTGAAAGGGAAACTTCTACAAATGCATATGCAATAAGGCGCAAAAATAACTGTGTCTACGCCTTTTCGGTTCAAATTTTTCAATGTGTGTCTTTAGTCGATTCTGACAGTAGTTTTTTTAACGCCAAAAGAGGGTTTGCGCTGATGCAAGCTGTTAGTAAATCTGGCCCTTAATTTTTAATGTTTAATCGAAATGTCATATGTGGACTTTCCACTGAAAACCACAGACTTTGGGGACCTATGCAGGACTTCTCCAAACAAGCTTGTGTCTGTCTGACTCCACTTTTGAGTGCAAGGCTTACTTTTCAAAATCCAATCAATAACTAATGCATAGAACCGAGTCCCCACCCTACATTTTTTTATTTTTCTATTATGTTACACTTGGATGTACGTCGCAATATGGATTAATGAAACTTACGTTTCATCGTGACTAGTTTAGTATGAGTACTAAAATGGACTTCATGGCAAATAATAGCTGTTGTCCTCAATAGATTCCCAAGGTCACATGTAAAAGTGTGAGTGGTACAGCCGTGGTTATTTGACCAGAAATGCTTCCATAAGCACTTGACTCTGGGTGTGAATCAGGCTGGAGATCTCTCTGGGAAAAAGATGCTTATGTTTTTTCGACACAGCAGAGTGAACTCTTGCACTCCTGTGTGATGCTGAAACTAAGTGGCTAACAACAGGGCTGGGACTTTGGGACTCAGTGTGAGCATGAACCCACAGAAACTCACAGTTACGCTTCAGAGCACAAGCCTTCACGTTCCTTCCTCATCCAACTGTTTCCAAAATATAAGGGGGATGAGAGAGGAGAAAACAAAAAGTCATGACTGTAGGAGAAGGAGAAAGAATGGATGGTTGCAATATACAATTTCACTTGGCTTACATGAAGTCAAAAGTGCCAGGGTTTATGTGTACCAAATTGATATTAACATAAAATAAAAAAACTATTCAATGTAGTGATACCATCCTTCTTTTCTGCTGCTGTCATGAGTAATAATCATGTGTTTCTTTGCTCTGACTGTTTACCGGTATTTGTTTTGCTGATAGTTGAAAATTACTTGGCTACAATTGTTTTAATGTATTATTAATTTTAATTAGTATAAATAGTACTTGCATCTTTGAAAATGCACAAATAAATATTTAATACGGTTGTTAATTCTGGCATCACACACCACAGTTTCTGGGTCCAAACCATCAGCATAGAATACACAGGGGACAGGGGGGACGTGTCCCCTGCACTTTAAATAAAACGTAAATTCGCACTTTTTTTTGGGCAAGTGTTCACGTAGAGGCCAATGTGAATAAATCTAGTTTTATTCTTATCTTAAACGAGGCAATCTGAACATTATGGAGCACTAACAATACTCGGAGGGCACTCTCTCACAGAAATTCCAAAACGGATTTGTAGAAGTAATAACTTATGATGTTCCGGGAAATCCATTATATGAAAAAAGTTATCCAACTATTCAGCAGCTGAATAAAAAGCAGAATACTTTTCACTGATGAAACATGAAGACAATAAACACACAAATGCGATAATATATGCTTAAGGTATTTATTGACACAGTATATAATGTATATAAAGTGCTAATTGACAGCTTTTTTTAATGTTTTTGAAAGAAGTCTCATTAAATAATGCTCACCAAGGCTCATTATTTAATCAAAAATACAATAAAAACAGTAATTTGTTTAATATTATTGCAAATTAAAGTAGCTGTTTCTATGTGAATATATTTTAAAATGTATTTATTCCTATAATCAAAGCTGAATTTTCAGAGTAATTACTCCAATCTACAGTGTATGGAAGTTCGTTTCCGCCACTAAATAAAAAAATAAAAAGAGTAATTGCGACTTTTTATTTCAGAATACTGACTTTTTTTTCTCACGATTGCGAGTTATAAAGTCAGAATTCTGAGATATAAACTCCCAATTGCGTGATATAAAGTCACAATTCTAACTAACGAAAAAAGTTAGAATTGTGACTTTATATCACGCAATTGCGAGATAATTTACTTTTATTTAGTGGCGGAAACGGGCTTCCATAACAGTGTCACATGATCCTTCAGAAATCATTCTAATATGCTGATTTGCTAGATTTAATTTGATTTGTTCAAGAAACATTTTGCATTTTTGATTAAATAAATGCAGCCTTGGTGAGCAGAAGAGAATTCTTCCAAAAACATTAAACAAATGTAATGTTTCTAAACTTTTGATAGGTACTGTATATTTTCTGCCTTATTCTGTGATAATTTTTTTACATTATATAAAATCCATGAAGCCTTGATGGACAAGTGTTTGTACATAAACCAATCATACAATTATCATACAATTTAGGGAAAAAATATTATAGATATTAGTGGTTATTGTTCAGCAGTGTATTTGATTTCTTACCAAATTAAAAGCAAGAGATGAGATTAAAAAATAAAATCTGTCAACTAGAAAAGGGTAAGATAAAAACTGGTATTACACCTGACATTTCTGTCCCCCTCACTTCTAAAATGATGGCTACGCCCCTAGTCCAAACGCTCCTTCTATTCCAAAAGCAAATAACAGAGAGTGCTAATATACACTCGCTGTGTGCTGTAGTACTACAGGTAAACCATGATCCCAACCTTTATCTCCATGCTGAAATTTAAGTTGGCCAGACAATGACTCGCTAAATTGTTCTGAGCCTTGAGATTTTTTAAGCTTAGCTTAAAGACACAGTATGTAGGTTTCGCCGCTAGAGGTTGCTTATTCAAAACAATAACGTAAGGCGTAGCTAGATGGCGCTGTGAATGAGTGTGGAATCATGGGAGTTGTCGTCTTCACCTCCACAGCCGATGGAAAGCCATCCGATGGGACTCATGAATGAGCTAATGTATTCAAATTTTATTAAGGTTGTTGTGGAATGAAGCAGGACACGGCTGAGAGCCTGGGACATACTATTTTTATTATGCTCACATGCCGCAGTTGGCCACTGCCGCCACTGTTTTGTTGTTTATACATATTTTATGATTAAAGTTTCGATTAAAGTTACATTTAACGTTCACCTCCTTCTTCCATGAACTTGAACTTTGTTACAGTCATGTTTGATTTCTTTAACATTGTTTTATTTCATTCCAATGAAACAGCTGCAAACGCTGAATTACTACTCATATAGGTCAAGGGCAAATTGTGGGGTAACAGAGTACTGTTTTACTTGGTCAGAACAATCATACTAAAATACAGTTGAGTGTATTAAAAGTTATGTTATAACGTTACTCTGTGCGTACGCTGTGGCTGGTTTGCGACACTTGCAGTAAGCTAGATCGATATTACAATATCATATTAATAAAAGCTGAATGACTTGTGCTGAATGGCATGCAGTTATTTTTTTTATATATTGCTCTATTACTGTTACTACAAATTAAGCTCTTTCAGATTATGCTATGTGAGGCATGGTACAAACATGTTACTTGCGGTAAATCAAGAAAACAAGAGATTCAAACAATAAGACTAACCGTATTGAGCTGTTGACAGTGATTATTTTTCTGTCAATAAAGGTATCCAAACAGTTGCTCACCTGTCTAATAAAACACATAATATATTAATGCATCTTTGGTGTTTCCATTGTTTCTACGGAAGTAAAACTGTAAATCGAGGATAACGCGGATATGACATCATTGAAAGGCAACGCAATAACACGGCCCGTTACACTGGTTAAAATAGCTGATTTCTCTGGATTTAAACATTGTTGGAAACATTTGGGATTATGTAAGTACACAAGTCAACAAATATATAACACTGTTCTAGTGGTGTTTGGATATTTTCATCCAAAAATCTTACATATTGTGCATTTAAAGGCATACTATAAATGAATAGTGCTCATAAATGGCTGTTGAGATTTTTATTTTCAAATGAAACAACATCACAAGCATATTGCAAATGTTGAGCTTTAGTATTGAAATTGGTATTTAAAATAGTTACATTTCACTAATATTAGTAACAACTACTGACATTTCAAATCTCCATGAGAGGAATATGATTGTAACAGTTAGCTTTGTCCAGGTATTGTAAACCACTTTGAAAAGTAACATGTCCAAATTTGTCCACTGTCACAGATTTGCAGCACCCATAGATGTTCAAAGTCTTAAATATGGATGTTCAAAGTTTTATAATGTGCTGAGGAGTGAAGATATTGCACAGTGCAGTCGATGATGATTTGCATTCTAAAGTGCTTTCGTTTTAAATACAGATACAAATCAAAGGGGGATAAAAGAGTTCAAGAGAGCGCAGGAAAACAGAAATGGCCATGGTGTCCTTGATGCTAGAGGCAGGCACTTATTGTCTTGTCATGACCTCATACGAGAGGTGCAGCACATTGCTTTTTATTAACTTTATGTGCCTCATCACATTCTATTATAAGCTTTTCTTTTCTTTTCTTTTCTTTTATGGCTACATCACAAGGAAAATAATTATCCTTGATGGCAGTTCCTTGAGACAGGATATTTAAAATGGGACATGCTATACAATTCAAGCTTAAAAGATCCAAACTGCCCCAACAAACTTTTTTGTTGGATCAGTTGTTGTTTGTAAGGGCAGTGTGAACCAGACTTAAGTCTGAATGAAACCACCACTGAACAACATAAAACAAATCTCTGCTATCCTTTATATGTTGCCTGTTATTTTATTTAACCTCTGAGATCAATATATAACCATCTCCCATACACAATGACAAATGGATAATTTACGACAGTATGAAGAAAAATGTTTTTAATACTTTGTTTTTCTTGTGGTACATGCTTGAAGGGAAGACAAATCTATAATATAATACTCTCTTTTGGAAACAGATTGACAAGTGTCCAAGCTAAAGCCAATTGCACACTCTACGATTCTGTCCACAATTGGGCCATCTGAAACCAATTGTTTCTTTCATCATTGGAAGAAATAGTCAGGCTTTGCTCGCTTTGTGACATGCCAACCTAACTGCATTTGAGATGAATCCTAGCCTCTGACAAAATGTCATCATGTAGATGTGTGTATATGTGTGAGAGAAAGAGATGTTCCTTGTTCATCTATATGATATACAATGTAAATATCTTATTATGTACAATTTGTACAGTCAAAATTACCTTCAGTTTGCTCTACAAAATGAGCAGTCCACAAATTCACACTTTTCAAGCCTGAACATTGCTGGCATTAGCACAAGACATTTTCTTAGGCGTGTGCTGTTTCGTTTTAATTTAGCATGTATGAGAATGTCAGAAAAAACACAGACTATAGTGACTTAAAATGTCCTGCTAATGTTGTCAATAATGACCAGTGTCTCAGATGCATATCTTACAGTCTGACATTAAAGACTGTTGATGTTGCACCAGCTCATATCATACAATTTGAATGAATAAGGCATTTATATAGCGCTTTCATATGTACTACTGTACACCCAAAGCGCTTTACACTCATGTCATTCTGACAGTAAAGACTGTTGATGTTGCACCAGCTCATATTATAGAATACGTGTTCATCTCAATTAGTCTAGAACTATGAGGTTTTTTGAGCTCCTTAACAAATTGAAAGTCGTGCTGCCCTTGTAGGTGACTTTTATTCAATGAGTATATAAGAATATAATCATATCCTGAAAATTAAATGAAAATTAAAGTTCACACATGTAGATTCTATAACCTCAAATCTGCTATAACGATTGATTACATTGGCTCTGGGTCCGCCATGTCTGTGCCTTTTCAGGCTCACTTTCATCTAAAGTAATTCTGTGCCAATTCTGGAGTGTTTTAATGACAAGCATATAAATAGTCAAGAATGAGGACAAGTCTCAAAGTTCTTGTTATTTTTTTCCTTTAGAGAGATAATGCTAAACTATAGTTAGATTAATAACTGATGAACAGGCAGTATAGCAGATTTAATCAAGATGTGTTGTTTAATGTATGGATTAAAATATAATAAAGCAATTTTGAGTTTTTCAAATGGGTCAATATATAAGTTATTTAGAAAAGCTTAAGATTCAAACAATCCTGTGTTAATAATGTTAAACAGTGGAACCAGAAGATCTAATTCTGAGTACATATTTACTGTATTGCTCATTTTTATTATTTCAAATGTATTTAATATAAATCTGATTAAAGAGCAGTTTGAATCCATGACTTTACCATTTATTTCTTTAGATTAAATATAAATTCAAATTATCCACAATTCTCTTTGCTGATGACGCTAGTTGCTGCTAATAACCTAGTCAATTTTCAGCTCTTTTATTGGTGTAATGTAACATTTAATGGACAAGAGGATTTGTCTGAAATAAGGCAAAAGAAAGACTTGTTATTAATGCCTTAAGCAATTAAAACAAGTTTTCCCTAGCATGCAGTTAGAATTCCCTGCTCATTATGTGCTTTCACTTTGTTAAATATTATAAACATTTATATAATACTTCATATAGCACAAATGTATATTTAAATATTTAACTGTATAGAATATATTATTTAAGTGTGAATGTAATTTCCCCGCTGTGCCTAATTTGACAGAAATGATGTTAAAATACACACTTGATTTACGTCCCACACTATCATTATATAGGTGACTTGGGTCAAGTCATTTGCAAGTATTGTTTAAAATGATTAAATCAGTGGTAATTCAATTTCAGTCCTTAATAGCTTATTCAGTAAATCAAGGTTGAGTTCAGTATACTGTACTATATGTTAGATGAATCGGTGGAGTTTAAGAAATATAAAAACCAGGCAGGGGTCCAAAATCATTTAGAAGAGCACTTCAAACATCCAGAGATAGAGAGAGAGAGAGAGAGAGTTCATATAAAATGAACTTTATTCTCTAACCTTCTGGGTATTTTAGATGATTTTTATGTCTTTTGTTCTTTCCTGTGCTTTCCTCTCTATATGAGTTATCCCTGATTTAACGACCTGTTTAGACTCAAAATCAGTGCTTTTTTACTGTTGGGCGAGTGAATGTCGTGGACGGGGGGAGGTTTGGTGGGGGTTTGGGGGTGGGGGATATTATGAAGGCAAATGATATAATAATCATGTGTATTTAGTAAATAAATGGGTTATCAATTTTAAAAAGGATGAGAAGACCCTTATGTTTCATTGACATCAAAGGCTGTATAAAAATAAAATGTAGGTAATAAAAAAACATGAAATAGTTTTTAAATAAAAGTAATATTAATGCATCTCAATGTTGACTTTTGTACAATCAATTTTGGTTGCCAATTGATGTGTAATGTAGACGAGTTCTCAAGCAAAACCAGAACAGCTGCACTAAATATCATTATCTCTCTCTTCTCATTCCACATCTTTCTCTTCCTACATTCTTAACCATCTCTTTTTTGCTATCCCCCTGATTCCTTATTCCTTCTCTTCGGGATGAAAGAGACGGATTAGGCGTGCTTCCCAGGTGGGGAGGCATTCATCTTTTCCGGCCCAAATGCCAGCTGGAGAGCTGCCCTACAAGCGCCTGAGTATATCAAAGGGGTCCTTTCTGAGGCACCTAGCATGGCGAATATGGATGACAGGGAAAGAGCTGCTCAAACTAGTGCACGAGAAGAGCTCAGCGAGCAACAGAGAAATGGTATTATTTCACAGAGAGAATCAATGTGGAGAGCATATAGTAATAAACTCAGATCTAGTACTTCAAGTGTGTCAATTGTATAAGGAGATAAGGTATTTAATTTTACCATTTTTTATAATTATCTGGAGAATAAACTGTTAGACAAATTAACACCATGTGAATTATTAGACAAGAGGCCATTATTATTCAAGGGACCACTTGATGAGTCAAACGATTTCCGCAAATGTGCTCAAGAAGCTATTTTACAGCAATTACACCAGGGATCCAGAAGAGAGTGGCATTATCAGCCTCTTGCCCAGGGCAACACAAACTCTATTAAAGCCCCCCACCTCCTTTGATCCTACCGCAGATTTCCAGGGGTGCATTGAGCCAATCTGGCAGATGCAAGAAAGCCAGATGCCAAAACTGTGTGTGTGGATCATCTCATTGAAAGATTTTTTACTTTGAATGCAGATTTCCAGCTTTGTTAATCCACATGGCTTGGATTCTGACTGTGGTTGAAGACCTTTGTAGCTGATGGAAATATACACCAATCGGGGCTAAAAACAGCACACAAATCTGGAGCTGAAAACTATAGCGGTCTCCAAATGCAAGAGATTTAATGAGATTGGCTAGAACCGATTGTGATTCTGTCAGACTTCATTGAGTGAGTTTCAAACTTATAAATGCAGTAATTACTGCTTCTATAGCCGAAACTGTTTACAGATGAACTCAGAGAACTAATTAAAAGAGGGCAGAGATGTGACTTATGTTCCGCAAGGCTGTAGAAGTAAAATTGTGCTTAGTATTTCAGTGTCATTAAACAAAGAGTAAATAATACTGATTATTTTCTTATGGTTATTTGTTGCTGTTACACAGACAGATGGACAGCAACTTTGCAGAATTTTTTTGAAGAATTTGCAGGAAATTGCAAAAGGAACCAAAGCAGCAAGAAAAAAAAGGGGGTCTGGAGAAGGTCTTTCTCAGTATTTTCAGATACAGACGTAATGGCATGGCATGATCTGTAAGGTTTCAGATCACAGTTCACATGTTGACTACTATGACCCACTGGAGAGCACTGTCAGTGAATTAGTATGTGTTAGGTATGACTGGTATCTTATGTTTTCAGACTTTGGATTACTGAAGCCTTTTAAATTATTGGAGTAGTATGTGACATAATCCCAGATTTGGAGACAATGTATGAATATATGAGATTATTTTTCCACAGAACAGCTACCTGTTCTACTTCACTGAACTTTTTGCATCTTTACTTCAATGTTTGTCTTATTATTACTTAATAATATTTATAAATGATAGCAATTTACCATTAAGAAGACTTATTATACATTCAATATTATACATTTTAATAAAAAAAAAATTAACTATATATTTGAACCAATTTTTGGCTCCTTTCCCAGAAAAAAAGCAACCAAATGTTTGCATAACTTACACAAACTGCATATGACTCAAGAACAGTGAGTCATTTAAATTGGCATAAGCAATAACTCTGCTATGCAGGTGTGAGTCAGTTCAGTTTTATCTATCTATCTATCTATCTATCTATCTATCTATCTATCGCTACTTTGTTTTCCCTTTTAATCTAGAATGAAAGACAAAAGAGGTTTTTCCTCTGTTCTTATTGTCTGTACGACAACTAGCCTGAAATTGACCTTCTGGTCCACCTGGGAAATATATTGGCTTGCTAGAGGGTGCGGGCCTTAATACAGGCCCAGCGTAAGAGCTGTCAGCCAGCCTGATTACCTTCATATACACAAACACCTGCTACCATCACACACACACTCTCCACCATCTTATCTCTGTTCTTTTTTTTCTGCAAGCCAATGGCGGCCTGATTAGAACCGTACACAACGGAGCATGAGATATATAGACAATAAAAACAAATAATTGAGGCCTTGCACACATGCAGTGATGCACTTGCATAACCACATATATTCTAAATATAAATATGTTGATTATTGCCATGCAATTTATTAACCAGCACAAGAAGAAAAGTCCCACTCACTCTCTCACACACATACAATCTCTCTCTCAGACAAACCCGCCGTCTCCCGAGCAGAGACTGTCTGCCCCAGTTTCAAATGGGCAATTTTTCATCAGGCCCCCTGAAAATTTCTCTATTCTTACCACAGGAAAGCTAATGCACATCATCTATCTCAGAGCAGCCAGCAGGAGCCAGAGAATCCATGCTTATATATGGTCTCATTAGCCAAGCAACTGATACCTCAACAAACTAAATATGCCAGTCGGTGTGATCTTACAGCGGCTGGCAGATCTTGAGTACAGTTACTCTTACAAAGAGAATAAAAGATTATGGACCCTAAACAACAGACTACATTTGGGACAATAGGCAATATTTTCACAGACATACTGTACCTGGAATTATTGTGACTGAGAGATTTGTGGAATATCATTTTCACATGCAAACACCAAACGGACATGCATATGACCAATTCTGTGTTAATCTGAGTGGTTTATAGAGCATATTTGCAAAACATAAAGCACCTTACAGAGAGTGTTTTGGGGAACTTATTTTTTACTGAAGCTTTTTTTTGTTAAATGAATCGTATTTGCAATTCATCTGCACAATTAGATCAGAAAAACATCTTGCCTAAAGAAATGTGGGGTGGTAACTGTATTTTAACTGTAAATGTAAAATGCAATGCATTTTGATTGCTGGCAGAATTAATTGAACAAATGTGAACATATCTAGTGATTTTCACTAGAATATAGCAAATATAGCCTGTATCTATTTGAAAATACTTAATTAAACAATATCACGGCAAGAGTGCTGCTGGTCCGAATCAGGTAACCAGCAATAGTGCTTTAACAACAGTTCAATAAACCATTAGTTAACATAACTTACATTTTAGATGTAAAATTGCCATTTACTTCAATGTATTTTTGCTAAAATTGTTCCAAACAAAGCTGCCAAACTTACCATTGTGACTCCGAGCAACACACAGTAGTGGTGTTTTGTTCCTGAATGAATCTGTGTTTTAATGAATCTGTTGAGTAAATAATTCAGTGATTCACTCATGAAGACAGTCACTGCTTTAGAAATCACAGTGGCTGCATCCAAAATTACATACACATATAGTTGGTGAAAAAACGGTATAGGACAGAATGTGTCCAAATTGACAGTATCCATAAAAGAGTAGGTAAAAAGTACCCAGACGACCTACTACTACCGGTGAGATTCTGAAGTGTGCATACCATAAACCACAGGAGAGGATTTGTGAATGGCAGTGAATCAACGCAACTGGACAGCATGGCGAATGTACTTTTATTTGCAGTTGCAAAGGATTTACTTTTTCTAAATAAGTACAGGAATACCTTTTTTTTTTATGTATTTGAGTATTTCATTGTGTTTTTGATTTTGTTAACGACTGTTATATGAATGATCGACTGATAAAATGAAATGCCCTGAATGGACAGTAAGGGACAATGTGTTGCTGTGTGAACTAGACAGTTTGAGAGTAACAGCTACAACACCTATAAACTACGATTGGCAATCCCAATAAAAAAAATTTAAAAAATGCAATAAAAAAATAAAAAATTTAAAAAATGCAACGTATAGAGAAAAGTTTTTTTTTAAGTTAAACTTCTTTTAAATTGAGTGCTTCCTTTTAAAACATGTCATGCGCAAGACATTGCAAGACACAAGTGCAATGGTCAGATACAAGGGTCAAACATGTCCATCTAGCACATTTACATAGAAAAACAATGGAGGAGCATGTGGATTGCAAAAACACATTTTGTGTGAACGTTCCCTTATGCATGCTATTATTTTAGTGTGCACCTAAGTAAATAAATACCTCGACAGGACATTTGAGAATGGCAGTGTCTCTGATCTATCCACAGTACAGCTGAGAGGCTTTTTAAGTGGAAATCGGAGCTCCTAAATTTTAAAAGCATATAAATCTGCCTCTTCTAAAGCTTTAATTGAGTCTGTTCTAGAATGACCAAAGATTTGTGCCCTATCTCAAGATAAAAAAAAATGTTACACAGCAAAATGGATAGCAGTGCATTCTAGCCGTCTCGCTCCTGCAGCAGCTTAAAGATTAAGACCCAAGAGTCAGTAGGTTGAATCGCAGGTTAGTACTGTCGTTAAGCAAGTAATGAAATGCTAATTTGCTGCTTGACTTATGCCCTGTGGCTTAACTGACTAATCATAGGCTGCCTCCAAAATAGCATACTCTTGAGTAGGTACTTATTTTGAATAAGTAATTACTTACACAACCGTTAAAAAAATATGTTCTATAGTATGATTGTGTGTATTATGAATGTAATCTGGACATACATTTGCTATGCTCTCATCATCACGTGACCTGCCACCATAAATTCAAAAATCCTCTTCCTTGGCCTCATGGGATAGTAAAATGTCCATTGTATGCACACTTCAGAATCACTTCACACTTGAGGTACTTTTTGCCTACTCTTTCATGAGTACTGTGAATTCGGAATTCGGAATGACTTCCCTACAATGACTTCCCTACAATTACTATTGTAGGGAATGACTTCCCATAGTATGGAAGTATGCGATTTTGGATGCAGCCATAGTCTAAGTCGAAGTAAAAAAGTGACTCTTTAAAGCAAGAATTTTTGTAATTTCTTGCGTAGATTTGTTGTGGATTTTTGTGCTTTGCCAAATGAATGAATAGAGAAAGTGCTGGAATAAACTAATGGCTGAAATATGGGATTTTCCTATTCATGAATCAGAGCTTTAACACCCGTCCCCTGCAGGTGGCTCACTTTGATACAAGCTAATGCACAGAAGTTCAGGTTGATCTACATATCTAATTTCTGCTTATGTCTCCTGCTAATCATTCCATATTACATAATCACATAAACAGACACATTTTTAGTTGGGTGGACAAGTCTTTTAAATTGCAACCCTCGGTGAGAGGACACACGCCCACAGAGCTCTCACTGCTGGAGCCCAATTACATCTCCCCAGCACATTAGCCAGCATTAGCGTGCATTAGCAGGGGAGCTAAGCCTCCGGTTCATCTCCTGGACTCTCGACCTCCTACCTACCAGAACAGCGATTAGCATGCCAGCTAATGTGCACTAATGTGTCATGCTCCCCTATAGTGAAGCTGTCTCACTCATGTTCAGTGTAAAATTAAGACCCTCACTGAGCCTGTCAGACTGATATGAAGTTTTGAAAGCAAAGCCATTTTTTTCAGGAATAGGAGATTAAAAGTGTGATACAATAAAGAGTGTTAACGAGAGCTGTTAGGACTGTGGATAAGAAGATACAAATTAATATTAACTTTTGCACAACTTATTTGTTTGGTGCTTTAATTGGACAAAAAAAAAATCCTGTCACTTATGTGTACAAAGGATACAAAAGTAGTGTATTGTCAGTGTGTGTAGTGTAGTGTAAGTCTACTCTGTTTCAAAGTCAACACATGCCTTTTTTTCAGCGGGTAAAGTAAGGAATATGACACTTTGCCTGGCATTTAGCAGGTAAATAATATGGCACTTGTCCTTTCTTGGAGGTGGAAAAATAGTTCTTTATGACCTGCAGGATTTCTTGTAAAAAGATTTAAAAACGAAATAAAAGACGAGAGTCGGCTGTTTTTGTCCTATTGTAAGTTTTTAATTTAAAATGTTTGTGATTTTAGGCTATAACCTATGTTAAAATGTATTTGCACTTGCGTGAACAACGTAATATAGGCCTATAGCTAAATCTAAAGGACAAGGCTATATTAATTTAAATTAATTAATTGAATAAAACATTGTTTAATGTAGTGCGTTAAACGTGACATCTATGAAAGAGTGTAGGCTATACAAAGAGAATTACAATGCTGACAAGCCATGTTCAGTAACAACTGTTGGATTTGAAATAAACAGAATTTTAAATGAATAAATGTTGTGTTTGTGGTATAAAACTGCGGATCAGTTGCGCACTGCGAATGCAGCATATGTGAAAGCACAACTGCGCGTGCTGCTCCTGCATCGCATACACGCACCGCATACGCACTGCAAACGGAGTATGTGTGAAACGGGCATTATACAGCAGGGGTGCCCAATCCTGTTCCTGGAGATACCTGCAGAGATACCTACCCTGATCCAGCACCTGTCTGTAAAGCCGGGCTCAGGCTACAGGAGTTTTTAAATCCTAACCGATTATGAAATCTGGTTGCATCAAACACATAAATCTTCACAGATTATTTTTTCTCTCAAACATGCAGACACTACAAGATTTGAAAATTGTAGCGCATCACACAATAAACGATATTATTAAAAAGATCATGCCAGGAGGAGCACCTCATGTGATCTCATGGGGAAGTGGATGTAAACATGTACGTAGCAGATCATTATTCATGTCTCAGCAGGTAATGTTTACATTTGCTAGCAGCTTTCTACACTCATCCGGTATGTTCAAAACCATGGCGATTTTTCCTAGCTCTTCTATTTATCCATACGCTTGTGTCATGTTTTCGAAGACATGTTACACAAGCAGTCATGTTGTTGCAACACTTCAACGCGCCGTTCTGCCATCTCCACTATTGAACGGACCCGCACAGCAGCGATTTAAAAAATGCTCTCATTCACTTCTCTCATTGGCTATTGCAAAAGAACTGATGCAATCATAGTCGTAATCATCCCGATTTAAAATCCTAAATATCAAACATGTTTTGATAAAATCGGGGCGGCCCAGATGTGTCCACGAACAGATCGGGAGGTTAAAGATTTTATCTGTAAACGCCTCACATTACCAGATAATCTACGCCGAACATTGGAACCGACATGGAGAAGATTTTTTTTTTTTAGAATGTCGGTAAGGGTAAATTGCCATAAAAGTCCTGTAGTCTGAGCTTAATTATCAAGTGCTCCAGAAGATCTATAGCTGGCTCAGTTGTGTTTGATAAGGGTTGGAGCTGAACTTTGTAGGAATGTAGTTCATCAGGAGCAGGATTAGGCACGGGTTATAGGCTACAGTGTTGAAAATATAATCAGATTTTGCATAGCATATAAACTCATGTTTTCAGCTATAATAATGTATATTTTGAATTAAGGAAATTATCTGAGAATCAGTCAACCAAGAGTTTATCTTGCAACTGCTAGCAGGTGAATTATGGAAAGATGATCTTTGATGGAAGAAGTCAGGATAAAGGCGGACTTTGTTTAGATAAATATCTGTTTTGAAAATAAGTTATAGCAGGGGTGGCGAACGTCGGTCCTGGAGAGCCACAGTCCTGCATAGTTTTTCTTCAACCCTAATCAAACACACCTGAACAAGCTAATCAAGGTCTGAAGGGTGAGTTTTATCAGGGTTGGAGTTGAACTCTGCAGGACTGAGGCTCTCCAGGACCAGAGTTCGCCACCCCTGACTTATAGGGAATAAAATATATTAAATTAATAGAAAACAGTTATTTTAAATTTCACAATATTACTGTTTTACTGCATTTTTGATCAAATAAATCACTTGGCAGTTCAAGATAGTTTTTTCAAAAACCTTCAAAAAGTTTTACTGGCCCTAAACTTTTAAACAGTATTGTTTATACAGTATTTTACTCTATATGAAGTATTTAGAGGTAGTGAGTGATGTATTGTCATTAGATAAAATAAATTGTACATGATTTGTGTTAAGAACATTCTGATCATCTATGATTAAGTGAGACATGTTTTATCTCATGTCATAATAATCAGCGTTGATTTAACACTTTGGGAGAAACTTGCTTTAAAAGTGCTGATGGCGATGGGCGTCCCTCCTGCTGCTATTCACTGAAACTCATCTGTCACTTTGCTCAAAATGAGCCCCCCTTTGATCAAGCACCGCTTTGAGTGACGTGCAACTGCTGGGCATGCAAACAATGTGCCTGTTACATGAAATGGATTGAAAATTTAATTAACCACAGCGTGGCTTCCTCTAATTAATTATGCTTCAAAGACGAGACACGAAACACCGTATCATGATGGGCTTGCAGAAAATGTGACTACAGTTTCCTGACAGGGAGAACGACAAACAGTAAACAATACAGTGCCTGTAAAAACATACACACATACCATTGAGTGCTTGAGCGTATCATTCTCCAGTCCCTTAGATTACTGAGATACTGTAATAATGTTATTTATAGCCAACAAACTTACCAAAAAACATCTTCTAGCAGTAAACTTGGAAATAATCAACAAGAGACATTCAGTTTCACTCGACTCCACTTCTTCTATTCAACTGAAAACCAAACAACAATATGCTTTTTGGTAGTTTGTATTAGCTTTGATTTATGAAGAAAATCTTTCATAAATGTCATCTGCTGTCCATTCCCTTTCGTCTGTCTATGGTGATAAGCTAGTCGGGCTTGACTTGACATTCTCAGTTGAATGCAGGAGCACAGGTCACTTCCTCTTTTAATTTGTTAGTGCTGGAATTGTTTTGAACGGTTCGAGATTGAACTGCCAAACTGGATTTGTTGCTAAACGCTGGCTAAACCTCTGACTTGGTATTTGGCTCTGAGCCTATTAGCATGTAAATGCAACAACTTACAGAAAGGACAAAAAAGATAATGTGGAGGAAAAGGTATATTGTGGAGGAAGTACATTCACATTTATTTAACCTGATCTTGACAAGTTCGCTTTTTTGTCCTTGATTCTTATGGCAGGAAATCATTACTATGTGAGCACATGAAGGCTTTACCAAAGTGTGTTATTGAAAAATGCATCTTAAAATGAGCTACATTTTTGTAATTGATTTAGGGAACTGCATGTTAAACAACACAGACAGCACATGCTGTAGCAACTCAATAATAATGTAATACTTATTACATTATGTGTAGTTTTTACATTATGAGTTGCTAAACATGCAAAACAAACAGCACTATCAGTGGGCTCCCTTTGAGAATTAAAAGGGTTTTTAGAATAACAGTTTTCTATTATTGTGTAAAATTTGACACCCAGTCATACCCGAATTTTGAAGCTGCCAACAAGTGTCTGCATAAGGACTAATAAAGGTTATCTGTTTTGTCAAGCACTCGAGGATGACGGGTGCCCAGTTTGATAACTTGTCAAACCGTACGTGCCAATAAGCTCTTCACTGATTGGCTTGCGCGACAACGCGCAATGCAAATTTTCCGCGATCGAAGACGCGATTGAGGCGAATATCATACGTTCGTTTCAAACACGTCGCCCACTTCGCGTCATTCGCGTCGCCTGGTATTTGCGTCTTTGCATTGACTTTGTATGCAATCTACTCGCGCAAATAATTACATTTAAACACACCATAAGCCCATGCGTTTTTCCATGTTCACACTGGCCATTGTAAGTCCACAAGAAGCAAGTACACATGAAGTGTGCGATTTGGGACAGGGCTGTGGTAGTTGTAGTCTTTATACGATGCTAATTCTCTTTCGGGCTTTAGGACTTCAAAGTAAATAGCTCTATATATTCTCGCTGAATTCCCCTCATATAGTACAGAACAGAGGAACAGCTCAGATGTGTTCACGTTTTTATCTTCATGTTATTTGCTGGAGCTTTCATTGATATCCCTGGTGGTTTTCAGCACACACCTCCAGGGCCAAAAAAAATGAGTGTGATCAATAGCGCTCTTCATTCCTTTGCAGCTTGTGTGAAATTCACACAGGTCTAAGAAGAAAATGACATTAAAAAAACATTCTCAACAAGAGATTTTTAGTTTGATAGTAAAGCTTAGATTTTTTTACAAGCCTTGTGAGAAATATAATAAATAGTAATTATGAGTGCCAATCTCAATGAATATTCCCAAAAATAATTACATGTTGAAAAAAATAGATATAAAAGTAGATTATTGGTTTGAGCAAGGATGCAAACAGCGCTTTTTTCACGTCAGTTTGGGTGACTTGTGTGAATCATGCAGATCCGAAGAGTTTTTGAGAGGGGAGGGGAGGGGGGGTTGTCTGAGAGGGTCTGATTAGGTCTGATTAGAATTTAACCGACAGTAATTCTGGATTGCCTTCACCAAACAAGTAAATAGGAGCTAAGCAAATCAGAACAGCAGTATGCGCACAAGCGTGAACACTAGTGTTTCTTCTTGCTGCGTATCTTTTACTGTCTATGGTATCTGCCACTGCAACAAATTTCTCCCTGAGACCGCGCCTTCCCGTCTTACTGGCAACTGGTGAGATCACTGGAGTTAAGGATATTTTTGGTTTATAATGTTTACAGGCATAGAGAATTACAGTTTCCTGCATAGAGAATAACGAGGCGGCCGCCACCCTCAAATTTCTTGCAGCCTGTCTGTCGACAAAACTCAGACAGGCAGTCACATGCTTAGTTTAGGCCTGTCGTGATAATTAAATAATCATTAGAAATATATATCGTCACATGATCCTCTTCAGCAATCATTCTTATATTATGATTTGCTGGTACAAAGTCATCTAAAGCCATTCCATAGCTGAATGTGAGGGACAGAAGAATATTTACATTGTTTAAATTAAAGTAAACTCAAAAACTCGTCTCCCCTCTGCTCTACAGCTGTCAATCATTCTCCGTTCAGCATTCAAACAACGCATCGCGTTCGGTTACGACAGGCAGCACGGCAAGACTCTCTCCAAGATGATATATTCCCGTTATTATACTTGATATGTAGATAAAGGGCTGTGGATCTTGCTGGAGTTTATAGCTGTTTCTGAACGATGGGGGGTTGGTGGCAATGTAAGTATCTGGATATTTGCCACGGGGCGAGGGCTTCGATTACCTCTCTCTTTTTTGACCATACATGTGTTTGCATCCCAATTTGGGTCTTAGCATACACTGGAGCATGAATAAATTGCATTGTTTGTCTGTTTGCCAGTATTATTAACAATTTAGTTGTTGATTTTGCTGTTATGTTTCTTAAAGGTGCAATATGTAGGATTTTTGCAGTAAATATCCAAAAACCACTAGGCCAGTGGGTAACACTTTAGAATAATGGTCCGTCATTAATAAGTAATTATGCAGGAAATAATGCAGGACTAATGAGTAGTACTACATTAACACTTCAGCTACTACTATTAACTAATATAGAAACAAGCTTAACTAATCAGTAAGTAATATCGAATTTAGGAGATAGTTCCTTGTTAAGTATTTAAAAATCACTGAATGAGATTAGCCTCATTAATAACTATTAACTTACTGAATAATTATAAAGTGTCTGTGTGTCTGAGACGTAATCAGTCATCTTTTTTACTCTGAATAAAGTCATAAAATGCATCACTAATTACTCAGGTGTTACCTAGTCACTATGCAGGAACTACTAGTGACCTGGACCATTATTTTAAAGTGAAAGAGATGTTTTTCCACTTTAAAATAATGGTCCAGAACACTAGTAGTCCTTGAAGAATGACTAGGTACTTGAGCAATTGGTGATGCATTTTATGACTTTATTCAGAGTAAAGAAGGACAATCTTCAAGAACTACTAGTGATCTGGACCGTTATTTTAAAGTGAAAAGGATGATTTTCACTTTAAAATAATGGTCCAGATCACTAGTAGTTCCTGCATAGTGACTAGGTAACACTTAAGTAATTAGTGATGCATTTTATGAGTAAGAGTAAGAAAAGAGTAAAAAAAGACAATCACTCACATCTCAGACACAGACACATCTTAGATGTTGTGATTAGTAATTAATTATTAATTCTTTATAATTTGTCGCCTGTCAATGGCGTCATATCCGCAATACCCTCGGTTTCCACTTTTACTGTTGTAGAAACCATGGCAACAGACGTGGACAACTGCATAACGTCTTGCGGCACGCTGTTGTAGTTTCGTTCAAAGAAACATTATGGACCATGGCAAGCAGACTTCGACTTGACAGAGATGCCGTTCTTGCATGTGTTTTATTATACAGTAAGCAAATGTACATAAAACTAATCAATGTTATGTAGCTCAACACAATGAAATATTAGAATATCATCAGTATGATGTTCTAATGTTGATGTAGCTTACTGCTAGTCTCATTCAGCCAACAAACAGAGTAACATTATAACTTTCAACACACTCAAATGTAGTTTAGATAGTGTTGACCAAGTGAAACAGCATTGCGTTTCCTCACAATTTTAATTTGTCAAATAAACTGACCTGTATGAGTAGTAATTCAGCACTTACGTTTAGTTCGGTAGAAGGAAATGTCCTCATTTCTTTATATCCCCCGGGACTCGTGTGTGGCGCTGATATCTGTCTCTTATTAGTAATCGCGCCCTGCTTCGCACCTACATTCACTCATCCATAAACATTAGATCCATCAGTGTGACGACAAGTTCCATGATTCCACACTCATTCACTGCGTCATCAATCTACACAATTATTATTGTTTTAAAGAGGTTAGCGACCCCTAGCGGCGAAAAAATACATTTTGTAGCTTTAACTAATTGTCTTGTGATATCAAGATGTATTTGTTCCTCTAGGACCACATATTTGATTTTCACCCTTGTCCTCTTGTATTATGTACCATGTGTTGAGGTTGTAGAGAATTGTAAAACTTTAAGTTTCTTTTGTTTTATGAGTGGTCATGCGAAAAAATGTTCATGCAAAATTGTCATTAGTTTAGACAGTTTGCTCAAGAAAACGTCTCGGTTACTTATGTAACCCTCGTTCCCTGAAGGAGGGAATGAAAATGTTACGCAGACGTCACCAAACTTTTTTGGATCACTTCAGGGAGCCCCTATCATCTTCAGGTGTACACAGAACGAGCCAATGCACATTGGCATGCGAGATTTGCATCTCACACTCCACCCCGCAGTGCGGGTATAAATACAGAAGCAGATGCAGCGCACTTTGTTTTACACTGAGGAGCCGAGCCGTAAGCCGGCCGACAGTGGTGGTACAGAAACTGTGGTGACAGGACGTAACGTTTCCATTCCCTCCTCCAGGGAACGAGGGTTACATACGTAACCGAGACGTTCTCGGTCACGTTCTTCGCCCGGAACAGAAGAGCAACCTTTGTTCAGCACGGAGGTGAACTGAATGCCCTGAACTTGGGGGGATGCCGGGCGAACTGAATCGCATAGCTGAGTCTGATGGTGTGGATGAGCCAGTGGGACGGGCTGGGAAGAGCTAGCCAGGCTCCCAGCGGCCATACCAGCGGGACCAACGGAATCACAAATGTACCCGCAAGGTGGAACGCAGGGACCCGACTCGTATGGCATAGCGGCCCGAAGTGGGGTCTTACCACTTACCTGATTCCACGATTGGGCAGGGGGTGCCTGAGAAGGCTAGTTGCATCCTCAAAGTGCCCGCTGCTGCCTGCTGGCGATAGAAGAGGGGGCTGAGGGCAAGACATAGAGTCGCACACCGTCAACCGCGCCCTCTTGGGACCCAGAGATAGAGGAAATTGCTCTAGCTAAGAATTTTGAGTACCGCTGGCTGTGACGCCAGTAGTGGAACAGAAGTTTGATTTCAACAAAAAATTCTCCAACCTGCCCTCCTCCGGGGGATGAGCAGCTCCGTCCATCTCTGGGTCGCCTGTTTGGTGGCTGAGATGGGTGGCGTCGTCTTCCTGAGGGGGGCTCGACTTCACAGTAGGACTGTGCCGGAGACTGTGCAGGTGACTGACGCCCTTGGCGACAAGCAGACTGAGGGGCAGCCCACGAGTGACTCTGGTAGCACATCGGTGCAAGCTCTTGATTGCCTCAGCCTACTTCTGAACTGCAGAGAACGGCTCTCGACAGTGTGACCGAAAATGCCACCTTGTGAGATGGGAGCATCAAGAAAGCGTACTTTGACGACATCCCGCATCTCTGTAAGATTTAGCCAGGGGGCGCTTCTGGACCACCAGGGTGGACATCGTCTGGCTGAGGGCCTGCGCTATGACTTTAATCATGGTCAGTCACCGTACTTATGCCCAGACATGTGAGACAGTGATCATGGCCGCCAAATAAGGATAGGGAACGATCACCTCCAGAAACACATGGGTGGAATGACATCTTTAAAAAAGGCACAGTGTCACACCTGTGTTATGCTCTTTTAGGGAAATTAACTCTTTTAACTCTTTTAGTGCTGAAGCACACAGGGGAAATAGCCACGGCACAACTAGCAGGTTTAATAGTGCAGCCTGCAGTATACACTCACTCTTTTTGAAGGCGCAATAATACTCTCTCTCAGCTGTATGAACAGCGATCACTCATTGAAGGCGCAACAACGTTCTCTGTTTATGCTGTGAAAACAGCAGGTAATGGTCAGTGAGCCTGCGACCACCGCTGCAGCACCGTCACACCAACACCAGTAGAAGAGGACAGACTCATCTAAGATTCAACCTCTCAGCAAAGTGGAAGACAAAGTGCGCTGCATCCACTTCCGTATTTATACCCGCGCTGCGGGGCAGAACGAGATGCAAATCTAGCACGGCAATTTGCATTGGCTCATTGTGTATACACTCGAAGATGATAGGGGCTCCCTGAAGTGATCCCAATACGTCAGTGACGGCGTCGTAACGTCAAACGTGACCGACTGAAAGGGAACATGAAATGAAGCACATGATACTGAAGAACATAAAACAAATCAAATATATATATATTTTTATTTAGTGAATACATTTATTTAAAAAAATATATTTTTAAATGATATTTAACATTATATGTTTTTTTTCCTATTCTATTCAACATAACGTTTACCTGGTAATAAATTATTTACTGCTTTGAGGATCTTTCCTGTATTATAAGGCACCCACGAGACGTCTTTAGGAGGTTTTCTAGAGGGGCTTTGTAAATTACTCCTGGCACATAGTATTAATAACAAGTAAGGCATTGAGATATTTCTTGAGAAATCCTTAGAATGTTCCTTGGGGGGAAAAAGGGCATCCCATCAAATTAGGGTTGACTGTGCCAAGACTATGGGGTGGTAAGCATGGTCCAGTTAGCCCCTGCTGGTAGATGATGTAATTACTCCAAGCTTCTTCTTTAACAGCCATATTCAATCTTTTTGCAACCCACAAGGCAAAACAAAACATTTATTTATTCATTACAATGAAAGACATGGCTTTTCTACTTCAAAGTGCCATAGGAAGTCTAAATTCACTTAACATTTTCTTCTGAATATGCTTATTTCCTGTTCTGAACAGATATTTTCATTTCATCAGGCTCTTAATGATTTATGTAATCTTTTTGGATATCAGAAAGCCAGGTTTTACCTATCAATCATTGTTAGAAAATAACACATTTTATACAGAAAAAAGCTTGGTCCATAATTCATGAAGCTCCAGACTTTAAAGCTCTTGATTATACTTTGTACTCTTGCCCTTATAAAATGTACCATCATTCTTGTAATTGTGGCATTTGTTAAAGCTATAATTAATTACAGTTACGACCATGAGGATGAGAACGTAACTTATCATTAAAGCTCTGAACGCATGATATAATGTATATTAAATAATTCCTAATATGTTTCCATTAAATATGGGGATGTACCCATATTTTGACCTTCAAAACCATCAGTACATGCTTATACACCTTTATGTAGAGCAACAGGTCAGAAATTATCAGCTCAGTTGTAACATTCTCTGCGATGGCAGTGGCCACACTCTTTCAGTGACCTCTCTGTACTTGGACAGCTTTGACTGCCGCCACAACATCACCTGCTGTTTCGCAGAGGAGTGCTAATTAAATTTGGAATCCAATTACAGCAATGGTAATGAAATTTCCAAATGGGGAAACTCTTAATCTGTTCATTGAGGTGTTTAATTACTAGTGAGTGTGTGAGTTAGAGATAGACTGCACCGCTGCATTTCAAGACGGCCGTTGTAGAGAAACATGAAGAAACGTGCCTGTATGGGTCTGTGTCCAACATTTGACTGAATCCACACAAAGAGCTTTAGAAGACCCTTTTCACACCAGGGGTTTGATATTTGACGCAAGGCTAATTTGAATGTCTGCGAAAATGAGAAACTGAAAGAGCTTGGTAACAAAAATAAGGATTAAAAAGGAGGTAGTCTAGTTTAGAGACTTTGGAGTTTAGTGATCAACAGTTATAAAAGATTTTATCCATGCCTGAGTGAGCTTGTTTGTTTGTTTGTTTGTTTGTTTCTTTTAAAATATGTCCTGCTTAAAGGAACCTCGCTGAAATCCCTTCTTTTAACCCAAATATATATATATATATATATATATATATATATATATATATGTCCAATTTTATTCTAAGTTTTTTACATTTTGTCTGTCACTATAGTAATTCATCAGTTATAGCTTTGAACGTGTTATGAAATAAAAAAAATATATATTTTTTTTTTGATACTGCTTTTTTTTATTAATAGGACATTTGATATCTTAAAGCATAAATCCTGTTGATAAAATGTAACTTCTGTGGTATTCATGGCTCTGCTGGATATTGTGAAGACGCCATAAACTGTTACTAAATAGCCCTATTAAAGGCAGTTTAGCAGCCCTCATATTGCTGTGTTGTTCGTGGTTGGCACTCTTTGATTGTTCTCATGAAATCCTTGCTGTTTAGTGCACAATCCACAACACCTATTTGTAGTATGACATTTTAACTGCTGCTTTTACACCAGACCCTTAATAACATAGTTGTGTTGAATGCAGGCAGAGGCCGTTTTCTTTTGTTCACATTAGCTATTAAATGCTGCCTGATTACTCTGAGATATGTCCTTTAGACGTGACACCTCTATTTTTACTTTACTAAAATTGTAGTAACTTACTAACCAACGTAATTTAAGATATATTTTAAAATTATTCAAACTTCTCAATGCAACTTACAAATGATGATAGGTACTGTTTTATTTTGGAAGTGTTCACAAATACTGTTGCAGTTCCTTTAATGTCCACAGGAGGCAGAATAGGATGCTTAAAGACTTCTGCAATAAACCCATGAGGCTGTGCAGGGGTTGATGGGTAAAGCCTGTGGAGCACAAAGGTTCGGGCAGATAAGGCTGTTGTGTGTCCCCATGGTGAATCAATATTTTTCATCGTAGCAGCTTAGCCAGAAAAAGGAGAAGGAGGAGTAGGATTTCACAGCCAGAGAGCGTGACATTTCTGCAGGCAGCTCGCTTAGCCTCACAAAGTATCAGAAAGCTCGCTCAGATTTCCAAACGAACACTTTGCTGTGGTGTTTTTTTCCCGCACTGTGGATTTACATGCTGTAAATTACACTCGGAAGATGGCAAATAAAGAAAAGAAAAACAGAAAAGCAAATTTACAGGTTCAAAAAATGTGAAAGTGCCTGTAGCTTTTGTCCCCCATCAAAAATCTCACAGTAAAAGGGTATTGCTTTTTAATTCAGATTCTTTCAAATGACATATCTAAAGTAAATTCAGACCCCCAATTTGAAGTAATTTACCTCAGAGAACATTTGATCCTTAATCATGTGTATAAATCACCAAGTGTTATTAAAATAAAACTGGTAATCATATTAAAATGTTTAAAAATATATAGTTCAGACACCTTTTTGATATTAAAGCGCTTGAACGTATATCTAACCTCTTTTTACCTTCATAAATTAGATTTCTGCATAAGTACAATCTACAGATAGCATTTTAATCTTACAAAATAAAAATAATTACATTTAAAAAGTTAATAAAAAATATATTCTAAGCCTTTTGTGAAAAAGTGCTCTCTGTTTAGGATTTAAGCTATCATACACTCACCGGCCACTTTATTGGTACACCTTGCTAGTACCAGGTTGGACCCCTTTTGCTTTCAGAGTTGCCATATTTCTTCATGGCATAGATTCAACAAGGTGCTGGAAACATTCCTCAAAGATTTTGGTCCATTTTGATATGATAGCATCTCACAGTTGCTGTATATTTGTAGGCTGCACATTCATGATGCAAATTTACCGTTCCACCACATCCCAAAGGTGCACTATTGGATTGAGATCTGGTGACTGTGGACTATGGACAATGTGAACTCATTGTCATGTTCAAGAAACTGAGGCTACACACGGGCTTACCAAAATTCGACAATAGAAGATTGGAGAAACGTTGCCTGGTCTGATGGGTCTTGATTTCTGCTGCAACATGGTAGGGTCAGAATTTGGCGTAAACAACATGGATCCATCCTGTCTTACGGTTCAGGCTGGTGCTGGTGGTGTAATGGTGTGGGATTCCTGGCAATTTTGGGCCCCTTAGTACCAGTTGAGCATTGAAAAGCCACTGACTACCTGAGTATTGCTGCAGCATGTCCATCCCTTTATGACCACAATGTACCTATCTTCTGATGGCTACTTCCAGCAGGATAACATGCCATGTCACAAGGTTTGACATGTTGTGCGTTCAGAGATGCTCTTCTGCAGACCTTGGTTGTAACGAGTGGTTATTTGAATTGCTGTTGCCTTTCTATCAGTTCAAACCAGTCTGGCCATTCTCCTCTGACCTCTGGCATCAACAAGGCATATTCGCCCACAGAACTGCCACTCACTCGATATTTTCTCTTTTTCAGACCATTCTCTGTAAACCTTAGAGATGGTGGTGCCTGAAAATCCCAACATTTCAACCATTCCACGGTCAAAGTCACTTAAATTATGTTTTATTAGTGAAGTTCACAACGTAATTTCGGGTGGAGTTAACCCATCTAATCTTTCAATTAACGAAGTTCACAAGCACAGGTCTGGGAGGAGTGAATAATCTTTCAATTAACTGCCAAAGCATATAAGCAGCCACCTACCTCCCTCTGTCATTAGTTGTTTTTGCATCCCTCCACCTCACCAACTCCACCAACATAAATTTAGGCATCCCATTTAACTTACTCTTCTTCCTAGCACCAGTAGTCCTTGGGGGGTAAATCATTTGAACATGCTATATATTGATATTGCACTGAGTTGCTGCCATGTGATTAGCTGATTAGATATTTGAAGTGAGTTGAACATGTGTACCTAATAAAGTGGCTGGTAAGTTATACTGTAGTTGTTATTATTCCTGAACATGTGAAACTATTAGTGTTTTGTGAAATAGTTTGCTAATCAGACATCTATACATCTCTGTCTAAAAGCTGACTCTTACTGTGAATTTCTAAGTACCACTGTCTTTGAGGTTAAATTCACTGTTAAAATTGTTAGCTTCAAGTATATTTCAATGATCAAAATAATGGTTAAAGTTATGTATAAAAGTATAGCACATATCAGTTTAAACCATGTATGAATGGATATAAAATAAATGTTTTAAATTCAGTTCTTCATCATAATGCATTCTTCATTGTCTTTAAATGATCCTCAAAGTCTTTTGGAGGTTAATGTAAATGGCTGTCCAGTCTCATTATGGCAATCTAATGTCCTTCACACCTTTGCTTTGCTATATGTCCACTACAAATGTGTTATCCAATTCATTAAGAAACTCAGAAATGTTGGCTTTCATCCAAGTGTCTTTTTAAAGCTGGAGTGCTCTGACATTAACACTCAACAGTCATCTTTGCTTTAAATACCACTTGTACAGGTAGAACTCATAATTACAGCAATTATGTCACTTTTATCATAATTAGCTTTTTTAAAATCAATGATTTCAAATATAACAAAATATAATTTGGTTCTCTGCTTTAGAAGAACAGTTGTATTTAAAGTTACGATTACGATATCTCACCATCATGGCTGGAAATTGAAGCATTTATAATGTGATTATTGATCATCATACTCTAAAAGCCACATGAGATCATGACGTCTTAGCCTTTCTGATCAATAGATGACAAGCAAAAATAGATGCTGTGCAGTTTTAATAAGCTTATATCAAGTTATTGTTTACATGTCGGTAGTCCACAAATAGCAGTCATTCAGATAACAGCTTGCTAGTCAATATCTCTCATCTTCAGCTGCATTCATGCACAATAAACTGCAATGGATAGAACTCTTTTTCTGCATCCTTTTTGGAGGATACAGAAAAATGGATTTTATATTCTTTTTGGATATAAAATGGATTTTATAGCCTATCCTTTTTGAGTTTGACAGCCACTTGTCACCATACACATTGTGCCTAATACTCATCTCGATCCAAACTCTACTATAGTGTTCTCCAATAACTTGATGGGACCATCTCTGTGCTCGTATTTCACACTGTCATCTCTTATCCAGTGTGAAACAAGCACCTTCTCTGTCAGTCTCCGCCACAGCAGGACTTGAGGGCCCCTAGCCGACAGCTGGAAGTGGCCGTCTGCCAGAGGTCCTGTTATTTTTTACTGCTGTCGATAAGGCTCTGAACTGGCAGTAACCCACGACTATAGCCGATTGGCAAAACTCACCCATGACCAAGTTATGATGTGACAGGCATATGATTAAAGAGCTCATGAAACTGGCCATGTTCAAGCTCGTGATGAGATAATGTGAAGTTGCATGGGGGTGTGCTAATTGATGGTTTGATGTGATCTTTTTGTATAGGTGAAGGGATACATCTTTCTGAATCAATATGGTGCCAGACAGAATCATGCTACACTAGCATTCACATTTATTTAAATTTTTCTGTCATCTTTCAGATTTTATTTGTACAGTATAGATGGGTGTTTATACATGAAATTGTATCTGCCTTTATATTTTAGGAAGAAGGTCTCTCGCAAAAGGATAATAATATTTTGGGGGTATGAAAACCCCTTGATTTAAATCTAAATATTTTAATCTTTGTTCTTCTGGTAGTTCATGCAACCCATACTCAAGCTGCTGCACGTTATAATTTACATAATAGCCAAATATGTGACAATTACACCACTCATTGACAAATCTTCTCTGAAAGGAGTAAACATAATGCTTATTTTTGAGCTAATTAATCAGCTAATTGCTTATATTACTTACATCACTAATATCAAACTTTAATTCAATTTGACAACAGTCAGGTGTGCTTGTTGCATTGAGCAGTTCAAATCAAATACAGAAGCAAATCAATGAATTCATAAATTTCTCTAACAAGCCATATCATTTTCTTAGCATTTGTCTAGGATGTCCAAGAAGGATGATAGCAATCAATTTGTTACTGCTGAGAAAATCCACAGCTGTACTGAAATCTGTGTGCGATATCCAGCAGCAAAGAACAAAAACATCTGCTCGTCCCTGTATTATGAGCGAATGAGATAAAAAAAAAAAAAAAAACCTGTTCAGCTGTGAAAACAAATCAATTAATTCATAAATATCTTTACATTATTCACTTCTCTATATGGATTATAGATTGCATGCCTGTGGCTAAATTATGTAATTTCCATAACTGAGCTATTGATCTAATAGGAAATCATTAATAATCCCAAACTACAGGCATCTTGGGTACCAAAATATCAGATTAAGAATTTACCTTTTTAGTGTCATTTCAGAACATACATTCTTAAATGATCCCATGCAAAGCAGATCAATATCCATCATTCATTCACGTGATATGCCTGTCATGGTTTTTTTTTTTTTTACATATACAGATAAAGAGAAGAGCTACTCTCAGGATGAAAGAAGCACCAACAGCGTTTTAAAATGCCTGCATCATTAACGGATCCCATGCTGCTAGAAGACTCAAACACCACATGCTCCCTCCAGAGATGTGACCTTCTCACTGGTCCCCAGGCAGCCTTCCTCATTAACCTGCTCACCATACTCTTCCAGCAAACACTTACATAGAATGGAAGTTATGAAACCATGAAACTCCAATTGCCATGTCAACTCTCGAGGTATGTCCCACGGGGGATTTTTCCTGTCCGTGTGAGAGATGACATGTTAGATGTGATGTAAATGATTTATAAAAGTTATGGATCTAACTGGGTGGAATTGGGACCAACTGAACAGTGGCCCACAAAGTGTATTTACCTGTGAGTGGAAGAATATAATGAGAATATGCTGCACCTGAAATAAGTCCAGGTTAAAGAGTCTAGAGAGAACAAAGACAAGCTTCTATAAATCTAATTTATACTTTTATATTTGACACCATTACTAGTTCATACACTTAATTAAACGAACATTATACTGTGTATATTTCTTTGAAAATGTATAATTCTTATAGTGTTCATTGAGCCTGAATATTTTTGCGATATCAAATAACTAAAAGTAGGTGAAGGAGACTTGCCAAGACTTGAGCCCTGACATCTTTATTCCTATCATTAAAACTCCACTCATTGCATTTGGTTTGAATATCTTCAAAAACATATTTTCTTCCTTTTTCTGAACAGATCCTAAAGAGGACATGAACCTTTCCATGTCTCCTACAAAACCGAATGATTTATTAATGTTCCATAGTCTTAATTACAAGGTCAGATCAGTCATGTGATACATGATACTGCACTGAGAAAACTACAGAAATCCTATGGCAAGAGTGTGCTGTTTTATCTGTCAAGAGTGTCTGTCGGTGATAGCCCAGAGCCAGCTGCTCTCCTGCGGAGCTCTGAACCATACTAATAATACTGAGCTGGTATGGAGCCAGACTCCAGGAGAAATGTGGGAATGATCAGGTAGAAGAGAATGAACAGTAGAGAGTATATCGTAGTTTTTCTTGAGGACATGCCCGGAAGTCCAAATTTAAACTGCTGAAGCAACAGGTTTCAGACCTTTTCCAAATGTGCTCTTCACATTAAGAGAAAATACATAAGTGAGTCAAAGAAGTGTTATATCATATAGGTCTATATATGTATACCTATATAATATAAATGTGTGCATTTTTTTTTACTTGCTGATATGGATTTGACGCTGATTCATGTCAGCATGTTGTCATCATTTATAAGTGTAAGTGCATTAAGTGCTGCACTCAAACAGCGCTTAAAATGAGTAACATTTCTAAAGAATTAAATAATTAATACAATCCATACAGTCCCTCTAAAGAATTAAACCAGTGAGTGAAAAAGCTCTGAAAACACAACAAAATAGTCCATAAGACTTGTGCAGTACAAGCTTTAACAACATTCAAAATTGGTATATGAAGGCACCTCCCACTAGGTTTGGTGTCAATAACATCAAATGCCATTGGGTCTCATTTGACAAATGTACTCAAAGTGCTAAGACTGGACAACTTTCATGGTGTTTTTGTCCCCTGGTCAATGCTGCTTTCATTGTGTGGGAAAGAGCTGCATAACATTCTTTAGAATTTCTGTTTTTGTGTTTCACAGAATAAAGACAGTCATACGGGTTTGGAACGACATGTGATTTTTGCAACAGTTTACCATAAGGCATGTGGAGAATTATGAATCCAGCTTTTTGACCATCTGACTAACACCAGATTTTAATTTTAGAATTTATATTGATTAATCTAAAAATTAATCCGTGTTTTAAATGTTCTGCTTAACTGTACAGTTTATTAACTGTATTATTAAAAACATTGTGGTAGGCTACCTGGTTTGATTTTTTGTTATCTAAACACATTTTAAGTGTGCAAATAGCCTAATGCATTTGTGCCTGTCTGCCCTCTGGGGGTTCAAAGTCTTTGACTTTGCCTTCTCTCTAACAAAACACTCAACACATTGCATATTTTTTATAAAGTCGGCAAGTAATTAACAAGATAGAGTAGATGTAAAAAAAACACTTTGTTGTATTTCGGCCATTTCGCTTTTGATCAAGTATCGTGTATGTCCAACGGGTGCAACAACACGCACAGTAGCCAACGTTGATGGGCTGTGTTTAAGTGATGGAGAAAACGCAGTCTAACCAGATGTAGCCTACTTCGTGTAACTTGCAAGTGGTGGTTGCGGTCGAAAGTGAGCTGTTTTATTATTGTCGGTACGCCTGACAGTAGCTTTTCTGGTACGAAATGTTACGTCATTAAATGCCGTTAAAAGGCTCTATTGCTCATCTCGCGAGGCGTAGGCTATTCATTCTGCATATTTATTTCCACCGCCGTGATCATCCGCGATTGAGCGTCGTGAACTCCGCCTCGTCCCTCTGTTTTCTCATCTTATGCAAGTCTTTTGTTCAGGACACGGGGATCATTTCACAACACTGCAAGTTTCCAATCGATTTCTGCTGCCACCGTGCTCAGAGCAGCAGTGCTCAATTAGGCTACTGGGAAGACTTTCTCTGCATGGCCCTTCGCCCACGCGTTTGCAAACCAAAGCCCTGTTAAAGTAGACTACAGGGTACACTATTCTGCACTGGCCGTCGATATGCTCGAGCTGGACCATCGCCTCGCTCCTGACACTCCTGCATCCCTACCGACCAATCAGAGCCGCGGCACCGTCCCGCCCCTCCCGAGTCCTTCAGAACACGTGATCCAAAGCGGTCTGGAAACCTGCCGCTCGCCTTCAGTGCGTTATTGTGGTTCACAGGTACAGAGGAATGGCCCTCCGCGAGACTCTGACAAACTCACGGCTCTCCGCGAGCGCACGGAGTGAGGACGGAGGACAGTCTCTCTAACCGGGTCTTCAGTGGATGTTGTAACTTCGGCATGTCACTCGAATGGGATATATGATTTTTGCCCCATTTGTGTTTCTCAAAAACACCCCTTGCGTCTTTTTATTTTTGCCTTGCTATCTGAACATCTCGCTTACCCACTCTCCTCCCGATACCATCCCCTCCCCTGTCATCGCACCCAGACCTCTTTCATTCCGCATCTGCACCTTCTCGCTTCGGGCGGATCCTTGCTCTGGTCATCCAGAAACAACTGCTTCATGGGGCACACTCCTTTCGTCGGAAAATGTCCCTCTCTTGGCTTCTAAGCGCACCGGCAAAGTTGACAACATTGGGACCAGTGCGCTTCTGTGAGCTGTGTCGGGGGAACTGAGATGGGTGTCTCGGTGGCGGCGGCCCTACACGAGCCCCGAAGTCCGCACCAGTGGAGCCGGATAGTGGGACACTGGGTATGGATTGCAGTCTTGTCCTTTCTCGCCACTTTCCCGGTGCAACAACTTGGCGCTTTCCCATCCTCTCTCAGCGACTGTCAGACTCCAACTGGATGGAATTGCTCGGGTAAGATGTTCAAGTAGTCCGCTGCTCCTTGCGTTGAAGGGGATACGGTTTGACGTTCCCTTGGCAACGGAAGACGGCTGTTTATCATACAAGTAGCATAAGTTGTGGACCTAAATTGATCCTAATGTGTGGTGATGCAAGCTTTTGCAGTTCACTGTTGCTGAAAAAAAAAGATGTTAAAGACCTGTTTTAGTTAGTAGCCTATAGTCTACTGATGGTCAGGGCGAGCTATTTAGTGTGTTACCATATTAATAGTTATTTCCTAATTTCAACTCTCACGTGATAGCCTATGTAGGCTGAATAATGATATTTTTTAATGAAAACAAAAATGTATCGTTTTCCCCCATCATTTTAATCCACTTGAAAGGAGTAGGCTACCATAGCCCACAATCGATAGCCTATAGGCGAATCGTTGTTATTCACCGCAATAAATAAACTTTAACCGTTTTTAGATTATTGTTTTTCTTGCTGGTTACATGGCTCATTTTTCTCACGAATGAAACAGAGTTTAACCCACTTACAGTGGCTGATACCACATTTCCTACATTAATTGACCTGTTTTTCAAGTTCAGTGCGTAGCCTACAAAGGAAAACGGATGGTTTGTAGTCTATTCGTCAAACACGCTTGAGGAGCTTACATTTAATTATGAAAATAAATAATTAGCCAGAAAAAGTGATAGACATATAACTACTTAATTGTCGTCCTTATGTCTAAATCACCTGCTAATTACGTGTATGTGGATAATTTGCTGAGAGAATATATTGTTTCTTTTCATCTTTGGAAGATGTCTACTTTTTCGCATTTATATTTCTTGTTGTTGAAAAAAAAAAAAATCCATACAGTCCCTCACTATCGTAGTACTAAATATCGACAGAGGATAACATAACATTAAAGTTTGAACTGGCTGTTGATTGTAACGTCATAATTTGTATGCATATATTTAATTTTATATATATATATATATATATATATATATATATATAGTTTGTTTAGTGACAGCTTCTCGTTCCTAAATAGGCTTAGTGAACAAGTGGTGATGTTTTTTTATAGGTTGAAGCCTAGTGTAAGAAATCTTTTATAAGTCAAGTCATACTTTTCTTGGTAACAATTCCATCAAGCCGGCATAATAATCTCCGAGCATCAGCCCGTTGTAAAGTCGGATATTAAATGGGTTTTAATTCGGATTGCGCCCGACCTCTCACCCTCACTGTCAGAGCGCCGTTCAGATGATTGCGGATGCACGTGAAATAATCATCATGCGCGCCCTGAGGCGCAAGAGCCGCGCGGAATATTTCTGCTCAGTTTCCCGCCGTGGCGCCTGACTATCAATCAGCAGGTCACCGTGGGCAATTAGGTGTCGTTCCAAAATGTCTATCCTTGCCTCTTGCCTGCACTTTGGTTATACAACTCATGGCAATGGCATGCACGAGACGTGGGAAGCTCTACCACAGGCATGCCTGAAGGCCACTTTAGTGTTTCCATGATTTACAAAAAGGTGTTGATAATAGGCTATGATACATTTTCCTAGTAAATCCTGACTACATATGCAATCATTCAACCATTGCAGACTAAGAAATATAACACTAGTTGCCAGAATCAAGCAGCTAATGCTCTATTGTATTATTTTTCAAACAGGTGTGGCCGGTGTTTGGAGTTTATAATAGCTTATCATGAGTGCAGTCTAAAACAGCTGTCAGTCACATTTGACAAGAATTTCTTACTTATGTGGAGCACAAAATGAAAGTCAGTGGAGTGAAGTCCAATGTTATTTTGGACTTTTGTTGTATGGACAAAAAAAAAAAAGGTAGACACATTCTTCAAAACATATTTTGTATCTTCTTACAAAGAAAGTTGAGGGTGAGTAAATGATAGCATTTTAATTTTTAGGTGAACTGTTGCTTTAATTCATTGCTGAATTAAGAGGATAGTGCACAGAAATGGCAATATATTTATCAGGTCTGAAGAGAGGAATCATAAAACATGAATTTCCAACTGACTGAATATAGTTTAACGCACCAGCATTGAATTATGCGCTGAACACAGCAATAATGTCCAGCAAAACAAATGCAAGCCAGCTGTTTAGTCAACAATCCTATCTTAGGGCTGTTGGCAATGGACACAAGCGGTGTGAATACTCTTGCAGAGTAAGTGCCTTTTTACTTAAATATCTTTTCTGTGATTAGAATTCAGTATCTATTCTGTAAGCTACTTATACCAATTTTATGTGGCTACTGACTCAAAACGCACTGTCCAAAGGGCAGTAAGCTTTTATTTGTATTGTTCGTATATATCAATAGCTCTCCTTTGGAGACTTTTCTCTGTAGTGCTAGCTCACCCAGGGCTTTTGCATATCAGCTGCAAAGGCGATGAGAGGAGATAGCGGACTTTTATGAATTTGAACATAAACTGCCAGTTTTTGGTAGTTAAATTAAACTCTTAAAGGGATAATTCATTAAAAATATCAAAATTGTGTCATTATTTACTCTCCCTCATGTCTTTCCAAACCTATACTGTGTGTCTTTCTTCTGTGGAACACAAAAGAAGACTGTCAGTGTATTTTATCCATACAATGAACGTCAATGGGGTCCAGTGTTGTTTGGAATTTGTGTTCCCACGAAAGGAAGAAAATAAAAGAAATATTGGTTTGGAATGTTTGATGGTGTTGTGTAGATGATTCAGAACAGAATTTGTTGAGAAACAAAATCTGTTCGGAAATCTCTACTCTACTACACACCATTCTTTAGAGATCTGTATTACACCTCTATCAAAAGCTAAAAACATTTTCAAGTGATGACAATGTCCTGGGGTTTGAATTCCGGCTCTTTAATGGCCAGACAACTGGTCTGATGTCTCACTCACAGGGGTTGTTTACACTTCACCTTTTAGAGTTTTTGTGTCTCTGCCAGCTTGCTTCTTTCAATTATTCACCTCGCTGCAAGGCCGGAATAACAATCTGCAGCTCCCCTGATACTCACACGTTTGGCACGTTGTGAGACGTAACATTGGCTCACACTTCTCATTTGTTTTGATAAAATTACGACACCCTTGATGAGAGCGAGGAGACCTGCAATACCAGGTGTTTGAGCGAAACAAAGTTTCTTATTTCGCTGTAGATGGAAAAAACAAGCAGCTGGAGGTTGTACTGGCAACACCATTAATTAGGACTGTTAGAGCCCCATTATTGATGTAGTGGATTTTGTTGGCTATAATATTAGAGGTGAAATTATTAATTGTCTACTGTTATTCATATGCATGTTGTGAATTTGTGCGTACATTCTCTAAACTGAATGCATAAACCTGCCCTTCACCTTGTCACAATAAAGCTACAGCTTTAACTCACAACCCATTTGTTTCAAATTGCCATCCATTAGCCACTAAATAGCTTTTATGCAAAAGTGGCCAAGCCATAGGACAAATTAGGCTGCTCCAAACATCCACCCAAAAGCAGTTACCAAGGTTATACTGATTATAATGAGTTAATGAAATATGCAAATTTGGCCTTATATGGGATGTATAGGATTCCACAATAAAATGAAAGTAGTAAAATATGTTTTCTTCCATATTGTGACACATCCAAGTGGATTATCAAAAATGATAAAAAAAAAAAAATGAAGTGTGTTTTTTTATATTAAAATATTTTCGTCTATAGTGGAATAGGGATGTGACGGTGAGGAAATTTTCCCACTGGTTAATCGACGTGTGACAACACCGATAAAATCGCTATCTTTTCTACTTTTCTTTTCGGCGAGGGCTTTTCAAATCGCTAATTTTAAACCGAAAGTAAAAAAAAAGTTTAAACCGGCCGCTCAGGCATTCATAACGGAGTGCTGCAAAGCGAGTGTTTTCAATGAATTCTTATGAAAGTTAAGCTTCCATAGGCATGAACAGAAAACGCGCCAGACTGGACACGCACCATGAATGACTGTGCGACCACGAATGAATGCCCGTGCGGCCGTGTGCATTTTACTTTCGGTTTAGAATTAGCGCCAATTCGGAGGCGGGTTGAATTGTGGGTTCATTAGCCAATTATTCTTAATGAAAAACATAACAATAAAACGGTACAATGACAAACTCACTTAAATGGGCGGTTTTACATTTCACTTTGAAACCAAATCTTCCGCGATCACCTTGTCATTCAGCTCCTCGCTCTTGCGATGAATGAAATCTGACTCCTGCTGCTGGTCTGTGCTGCGACTCTTGTTCAGCTCACTGTATTGAGCAGACATGTTCAGTTTTTATTTGTATTGTCTGTTCTCTAACTGAACTAAATTATTGTATTACTATACAAATCAAAACTACGGTGGGGGCGGTGCCACGGTGGACAAGTGATGTAACCGGTGTTTCACCTGAACACCGGCAACACCGACTATCGCAGCAAGCCTATAGTGGATCAGTGCTCAGATGCAACTACATGTAGCCTAATTCTAATTTAAATTCCCCAAAAAAACCAACAATGGCATGAGTTTGGGACAGGACTATTTGTGTGACCAACTGTCGGATGAATGAAGTATTTAAAAACATTTTTTGGCAGTTCTGCTTAGTGACATAGTGGCACAGATATTTATTGATGATTTTAACCACTTTATTATTATTTATTTATATCTTACAATACTATACTATCAATTCTATAACCTTCCTTCAAAGTCCATATTATCTTGTGTTTTGTACTAAATTCAAAGTGTTCCAGTCTGTTTTGATGTAAATATAAGGCTGTTTGTTGGGAGGTTAAATATAGTGTTTGCCTGGCTCGTGACAGCTCCCAAAAAAAAATTGCCTCCACAAACCATTGTTGCGGATAGTCATGCATCTTATTTCATGGATCTTATTTCCCTGTCAAGCATGGTGTTTGCACATCACATTTTTACTATACATACCTTGAACTTCATAAGATTTTGAAGATTCCTGTGTTTAAATTGATCTCTTTTCATACTTACAGAAAGTCTATTTTAAATTCAGGAGGAGTTGCTTTAACTTGTTTTTGTGGGCCGTCAGATAGTAGAAGATCTTAGGATGAAAGATGTAATTTCCTGTTTGGCTGCTCTAATCATTGCTCTGTGACTTCAAGGAATGACTTTGAGGAATTTTTATTGAAATTTTCAGGATGTTTTTTACTCTCTTTTTGTCTGCACACATACAGTGCTTTCTTCGCAAAGAATAGAAAAACAGATCTTATCTATCCATGTAGACAGATACTAAAAGATTGTCCTGCCAGAGAGACTTTAAAGAGTGCAGAACAAAATTCCTTTCTGCTCATGGCAAACATTTTTAACAGACTTCCAAAAGCTTTTTTACAGTTAATCATATTATCTGACTGATGTTTGGTTAAGTTTAAAATCTGGTTAAGCATTTAAAGGCCTTCCAGTGTCCTTGATGAAGAAATTACCGTAATAAAATTGCAAGGATGCCACTGCCTGTTTCCAGAACTCATTTCCTCTAGTGTGACCTGCTAACTTTCTCTGTCTCTGTTTTTACTTTGCCATCCCAGTCTTATATGTCTTTGAACTTTTTGGTGGTCCAGACCAGGAGTATGTGAACCCCAGGGGGTACGTGTAGCTTCTCAGGGGGGAATTAAAGGGAAAGTTCACCAAAAAAGGAAAATTTTGTTATCATTTACTCACCCTCATGTCTTTCCAAACCAGTGTGACTTCATTTCTTTTGTGGAACAAAAAAGAAGCTATTTTGAAGAATTGTTTTTGTCCATACAATGAATGTCAGTGGGGTCTAAAACAACTTTGGACCCCATTGCCTTTCATTGTATGGACAAACATCACTGAGACATTGTTTTGTGTGAAACCAATTTTGCATAATGCTAAATTATATAACGTATTATATGCAGTAAAAGGAACCCATTTCTTTTTCTTTTGTCAATGAAAGGGTACTTGAGATTTATTTGTGGGGCTGTGAAGATTCATGAGACAAGTCTAGACTGTTGAATGTTTATTGTGTTAGACGGAATATATCTTTTCAAGGTCGGTTGGTGGTTGACTCTTTTGTGTGTTTTTTTTTGTTTACACATTTTCTGAAATGGTGGCACCTCATGTGTTGTTTTTTAATGGAGTTTGCTTTTTCAGTGTCGCTAGGATGCCACTGCTTCAGATTAATTAGACTGAATAGAGGGATTTTGTGTCTGGTGAGAGAGAAGCTCCTGTGACTCAGATCTCCATGTTGTTCTCCGATCCATTACACCATTTCCCCCTCTTGCTCTTGTTGCCTCGTTGAATGCTGCATGTCTCAGACATGCACTATAAAGCATCTATGTGTGTTGTGAGGTCAAGCTGTATCATGACACAACTACGGAAGGGCAGCCAAGCAATAGAGGTGTGACAAAATGCCTTGCATCTGTATGACTTCGCAGAGGGAGTGCTCGCATTAATAATGCAAGCAGATGCATCATGCCCGCTCAGACCGACGAAGTTTGTGCCACATAAGATTTGTGTGCCAAGTAGGTCTTATATGCAACTTCCAGAACAATTATTTGATAATAAAGTTGCAAGAACAGAAAAGAAAATATTTCTCAGTGTTTTTTTGTTTTTTTTAAAGTTTATACTATGTGAGTCAGTGGGGTCCACTGATGTTATATATGGGCAAAATTTTTCAAGAATGTTAGTCATACTGGTTTGGAATAGTAAATAACCACTTTTTTCTGGTATACCATCCTTTTAAAGGGTACATAACACACAGTTTCTGCCAGTTTCATGTTAATCTTGGTACTGCATCCTTTATATCTCCGAAGATTCTTTAGTTTTATCATATTTTAAAAATACAGATACTTTACCGATTCTTTCCGAAAACAGCCGAGCTCGTGCAGGCGTGCAGTGGGCAGAGCTAAAGAGTCACAAGCACACACACACACAAAATACATCATGGCATTATCCCTGGATAACTTTCGATTCACTATACGTTTGTGTTGTTTACATTATATGCACTTATGCGCCGATTGCCAACAAAACACAGACATTTGATGCAGTTTCACTCATCGCCTGTGGTTTCGACTCATGACTGGGAACAAACAAACACACTTGCAGAACTCCTTTGCTGCTCCGGAAAAACAAACTGCATCCACTGTTCCCTTAACACTGGGTTATTTGGGAAGCTGAACAAAAAAACAAAATGACAGCACTTCCGACAGCTTCTGTAACCTGAACGAAGCTCGTTGATGGGTGCGCTCTCGCTCTGGTTGATGTGTGCACACGCTCATCCGGGAGAAGTGTCCATACAAGCAATTCCACCCTTTATGCTGTCATACAGCGCCATACTCGAAGAAATTTTTTTTTAAATGTATTCGAATCCTAAAGGAGTGTATTTGGCATAGAAATTTTGGCCATGTTTAGCTTGAGAATCCAACTCTTTAACAGTGTAAATAAGTCAGAATGCATGAAATAGCATTAGACCCCCCCTTTAAGGCACCACGTGAGCCAAGACTGCTACTGATGCCGCCTTAAAATGGTTTGTGATCCCCCCTGAATGAATTTTGTGTAAAAAAAAAAAGTATTAGACACAAATGAAGTCATGAATTCTTATTTTATCAGTAAGCCGAGGGATTGACGATGGTTATGACTAATTAGCTTTGGCAAATACACTGACTTGTATTTGTTGCTTCAGTAGGCTGAATTGATTGAATGTCAGTTTATCACAGCTCCTTAATAACAGATTGTGAACAAGATGAATTTTAATGAAATATTCCTGTTGCAAAACATTCGTATGAACAGATATTCAAATTTTACATGAGAGATTAATGCACATACTAAGAGCCAGAATAATTTCTCAAGGTCTCCATAACTGAGGCACACAATGTGAATATTGCAAGTGTTCTTTTTCCTCCCTGTAGCGTTTGAGGTCCATTGATCATTTCTTTAGCTAAAATGCAAATAAGCCGCAAGGTTATGTAAGACATTTTTCTGCGCTGTATGTGGCCCTTAAGCAGGGGCCTAAAGTAGCTGCATGTCCTCTGGTGTTGTAGTTACAATGAGCAATGTTCTGGTTCATTCTAGCTTCCAGGGCTCACCGGATAACACAGGGTAAAAATACTGTGTAGCACTTGCAAGAAGCTTATTTGCTTTGACAGCAAAAATCCCAGGGCACATGAGTGGACCCACTGTTTTGTGTCGTGTAGTCTTATTATGATGATGTATGGCTCTTTGAGTCGGAATATATGCGGGTAATATGGAATGTATCATGAGATATTATTCTTTGCGTAATGTTTGTGTCATTTTTATAATATTAAGCAAATGATAGAGATGCTTATTTCTTGCATAATTATACAAGTTATCATATAGGGGCTGAATGATGCAGTGCGGGTAAATGGGTAAACTCATTATTTTGGGAGCTTATTGTTAAATGAACAGCAGTCAGCTTCTGTATGCTGAATAGTAAAATTAGGTTTTGACTCAGTGGTCTGATTTTAGAAACAACTCATCTTAATTGTAATCATCTTAAGGAATCCTTGTGGACTTAAACTGTCTGCGAGCTCTTAATTTTTGATGAAGTGCTATTTTTCGGAGTCTGTCCAGCTCCTCAGCAAAATGAGAATATTTCACAGAGCCTGTACTCAGCTTATTATAAAAGCTGAATAAGGTTCTCATGCGCCGATTCCAAGAAGTTCACCATGTGCTGAATCATTATTCCTCTGTGAACACTTGTTTTATTCCCGATAAGAAAATGTCTCAAGAGCGAAATATGGTCTTGGCGAATGGAGGTGCTCATCGCAACTTGATGAACCCTTCAGAAGCCCTGCCAGCCATCCTGCTGGAATGACGTGTTATTTCTGTTAGTTCTGCTGAATTATTTTTATCAGAAGTGTCTGAACAAACATCCTGCTTGTGCTAGTCGTGTCTTGACACTGCTGTGTTTATACAGAAATTCATGTTCACTGTTTTCTGGCTCTTTGTGTTGCAGGGGATGATGACCGGGACACAGATCTCTTCCTTTGTGACACCAACACTTGCAAATTTGACGGCGAGTGTCTCAGAATTGGGGACATAATAACATGTATATGCAACTTCAAGGTAAGACCACTTCCCCTGTGAACCAGCATCACTAATCTAGGTTTGGTGTGATCTGAGAGGTCAGGAGTTGTATGACAGAAATGTTTTATCACTGTGACAGTATTGTTACAATATTTTGCTGAAAATTCAATACAAAATGGATTTTATATCTATATATATACACACCCCCTTCTATATGTAAAGCGCTTTGAGTACCTAAAAAGCGCTATATAAATATACAAATTATTTTATTTTTATATATATATATATATATATATATATATATATACACTGTTCAGGCGTAACATTATGACACCTAATATTGTGTTGGTCCCCCTTTTGCTGCTAAAACAGCCCTGACCCGTCAAGGCATTAACTCCACTAGACCCCAGAAGGTATGCTGTGGTATCTGGCACTAAGATGTTAGCAGCAGATCATGGATCGGACTTGTTTGTTCAGCACATCCCACAGATGCTCGATTGGATTGAGATCTGAGAAATTTGGAGGCCAAGTCAACACCTCAAACTCGTTGTTGTGCTCCTCAAACCATTCCTGAACCATTTTTGCTTTGTGGCAGGGCGCATTATCCTGCTGAAAGAGGCCACAGCCACCAGGGAATACTGTTTCCAATAAAGGGTGTATATGATCTGCAACAATGCTTAGGTAGGTGGTATGTGTTAAAGTAGCATCCACATGGATGGCAGGACCCAAGGTTTCCCAGCAGAACATTGCCCAAAGCATTACATTGCCTCCGCCGGCTTGCCTTCTTCCCATAGTGCATCCTGGTGCCATGTGTTCCCCAGGTAAGCGACGCACATGCACCTGGCCATCCAGGTGTCAGAATACACAGTGCATCACAGTTTGTTGCGTATGGGGCTGCATAGCCGCAGACCAGTCAGGGTGCCCATGCTGAGCCTGACCCCTGTCCACCGCCGAAAGCGCCAACAGTGGGCACGTGAGCATCAGAACTGGACCACGGAGCAATAGAAGAAGGTGGCCTGGTCTGATGAATCAAGTTTTCTTTTACACGTTTATGGCCGGGTGCGTGTGGGAAACTCGCTTACCTGGGGAACACATGGCACCAGGATGCACTATGGGAAGATGGCAAGCCGGCGGAGGCAGTGTGATGCTTTGGGCAATGTTCTGCTGGGAAACCTTGGGTCCTGCCACAAAGCAAAAATGGTTCAGAAATGGTTTGAGGAGCACAACAACAAGTTTGAGGTGTTGACTTGGCCTCCAAATTCACCAGATCTCAATCCAATCGAGCATCTGAGGGATGCGCTAAACAAACAAGTCCGATCCATGGAGGCCCACCTCGCAACTTACAGGACTTAAAGGATCTGCTGCTAACATCTTGGTGCCAGATACCACAGCACACCTTCAGGGGTCTAGTGGAGTCCATGCCTCGACGGGTCAGGGCTGTTTTGGCAGCAAAAGGGGGACCAACACAATATTAGGAAGGTGGTCATAATGTTATGCCTGATTGGTGTGTATATATATATATATATATATATATATATATATATATATATATATATATATATATATATATATATATATATATATATTATTTATTTTTTTTTTATTTTTTTTGATAAACGCAGATCAAAATATAATGCTATTCATAATTTTGCAAGACCTATGATTCATGGCAACAACATTAATAATAATATTAATAATAAACATTGTTCTATTTGAATGAGCCACACAAAGCAGATTTTTTTTAAATTATTTCTTTGGGACTACATGTTTCTTTGTTGCTCTCAATTTAAAAAAACTTAAAGCAGTCTTGATGTCATCATCAAATCAAAATTGACTATTCTATATTTTTTGAGGGATGTTGCAGTGTTTATAATGAATAATTTTTCCTTGAACACATCATACACATTAACGTACACTCCCCCTCTCAACAACATCTATTTTCTGATGATGTGTATGCCAAGTGCCAGCTAATTAGGTTGTCCAATGGCCATTTTTTTTTATTGAAAGTGATGTTTGAATCCTCCCAGAGCTTGTCTTTTTACAGTTGTCTTTACTTTTTTTTTTTTTTTTACGAATGGCCTTAGTTAGAAAAAAATGCTTCTAAAACACAAGTCTTTGATGCCATGATAACTGCGATTTCAACTATCGTCCAGTATATCTTCCTTTTGCTGTCTTCTTTCCAACCGATTTTTAAGAGGACTACTAGAAAGTGGCCCACTTTATCTGCTTTGGCCTTGAGATCACAGTGAAATGAAGACAGAGAGAGTCGTTCCTAATAACATCTGAGTTTGGTCTAAATGAAAATGCATTAGAGTCCCTCTAAGGCACTGAGCACATAGGCACTCAATGAGTCTGTTATTTTTATCCCAGCTTGCGAAGGAACATTAGTTTCTTTGGAGAGCTAAATAGCATTACCTGTCCAACCCCTCCTCTTCTTTTTTGGTCCTAATAAGCCTCAGACTTCTCAGACTCATGATAGCATTCTGTTTTTAGGACAAACCCCATTCTTTGTCTGGCCTTACTGGGTCACATTGTTTTAATTTGTTTTCAAATGAGGAACTAATGCCATCGGCGAGAAAAGGATAAGCTTGATTTAGGCATCTTGGACTGTGTGCCACATGTGTGCAAGTGAACATCTGGCGTCAGCTAGCTTAAACCTAATAATGGTCTATGTCTTTATTCCATTAAGTAAAATAATTAATCAAAGAAGGACCGTTGAGAGGCTTGTGACGGGTATGAAGCCCAAGGGAAGTCTACAGTCAGGGAGGTAGTGTTGCTGAAGAGAGGAAGAAGGTTTGATCTGCCGATGAATAGAGGTCATTCAGCCCCTGATGTTCATTGAGTGATGTTTATTCACCTCACACCAGCTCTCAGAGGCGCCTAGCACATCACTCATACTGTGATGTTTACTTAAGATTGGTTCTTTAATGGTTTTTTAAGTATTCATTATGTCTGGATGTTAGGTTGAATTTTACCGCTTTGCGCATGGTTCACAAAAACAAGATTGCAGGGTTCTAAACATAATGTCATTTTCAAGTGTGTCTTTATGAACCATACCACTGAGAAAAGAGAACCCCCTCCTCATTCTGTCATGCTAAATTATAATTCACTAACCCATGTGGCCAAAGCGAAGTGGTAACCATTACATGGTGGTGCTCATCATTGGGTTGGATTTAGTCTTTTTTTATGGGATGAAATGCGGTCACTTCACTTTGGTCCTGTGCTGGAAAGATTTTCTATCTATATAGGAATAGTATATACACTATGGTTTATTAGCTTCTTTAAATGTTTTTGAAAGAAAGAAGTCTCCTATTTACATACATTTATTTTACATTTTCTCACCTAGCAGATACTTTTATCCAAAGCAACGTACAAATGAGGAATAAAACAGTGCTCAGCAAGGCAAAATTTATTTGATCAAAAATAGAACAGTAATATTAATATTGTGAAATAGAATTACAATTTAAAAGAAAATTTTTCTATTTTATTGTATTGTAATATGTAATGTATTCCTGTGATGGCAAAACTGAATTGTGACCCTGGATCACAAAACCAGTCATAAGTCGCACAGGTATATTTGTGGCAATAGCCAACAATACATGGGTCAAAATTATAGATTTTTCTTTTATGCCAAAAATCATTAAGATATCAAGAAAAGATCATGTTTTCAGGGATCATTAAGGAAATGGGAGCGAGGACTCAATTGCAGGAAGGTGAAGCATTTATTAACAATAAAATAAAACAAACACAAAAGAACTCCCACGAGGGGGGAAAACCAAACCATAAATACCAAAACACTGTGGGGCAGAACATAAAACACAACAGGGAGCAGACGACATCTAACAACAATCCAGCACAGGACTGAAGACACAAGGAGGTTAAATAGGGGACAAACAAGGCAGGTAATGAGGGAGAACAGGTGGGGCAAATTAACCAATAATCAGATAACAAGATGGGCGGGGTTGACAATAGACCAGAGACATGACAAACACAATCACATGACTAGAAATGACAACAACACCACATGTGCTTACACAGGACAAGAAAGACATGTGACACATGTTCCATGAAAATATTTTGTAAATTTCCTACTTGTAAATATATATTTTTTTAAAAATATTATTAGTAGTAATATACATTGCTAAGGACTTGGTGGCGAAGGACAACTTTAAAGGCGATTTTCTCAATATTTAGATTTTTTTGCACCCTGAGATTCCAGATTTTCATATATCCTATCATAACAAACCATTTTATTTATTTAGTTTTCAAATGTTGTATAAATCTCAATTTAAAAAAAATGACCATTATGACTGGTTTTGTGGTCCAAGGTCACAATTTTCAATATCATTAGTCCAGTCTTTAGTGTCACATGATCCTTCAGAAATCATTCTAATATGCTGATTTGGTGCTCAAGAAACATTTCATTATATCAACAGCTTTTTTTGTGGACATTTTTGTTTATTTTCTGTTTTTGTTATGATCCATCAGTTTTTTAATAAGCATGTTGAAGTTCAAAAAAAAATGTGTGAAATGTAAGATTGAATCTAGCCAAGAAAATTAATCAACCAAAGTATCCCTGCGGCTGACTGAAAGCAGAAACTGAGAGCAATGCAGAAATGAAAGTCATTTCATTTACGTAAGTACTTGTAATACTTGCAAAAACTTTCTTTAGCACCTTATTGCATTGTGAGAGGTTGGTTAACCCCAAAATCAATTTAGCCATTTTTATTTTATTTTACCTGCTGGTAAGTATGCAGTTCAGTACAGTTTATATAATGCAATTTGCAGTATGTCTTTGGACCATGAATAAGTTAACTTTGAAAGCCAGGGGCACAGCATGAATCCCATAAATAGTTTTCTGAAACAAGTTTGATGTGGCAAAACAAAGTTGCTCCATCAGAGCTTACGATGAACATGACTTTTAAAGATGCATGTCTCTGACGCAGAAGCAGAAGTTTTGGAACAGTGATTTTGTTTTGTGTTCAGGATGTTTAGAAGTGTTTTGACTTCTTAAATTTAGGGTCTGCCACAAGGAGTTCTGTAATACCTAAAGAAACAGGTCTGTTAGCTTTTTCATTCATTTCAATGGCACTTTCTCAGCTGACACATGACTCCCTGGAAGTACTGGGTTTTTTTGTGTGTGTAAATGTGAAAACACACAGCAACGTTGAAATTTGCTGCCAGAATGGCGTAATTACATTTTCTACCAGAATGAGCTTACAGGGTCATGCTAACCAGCCAAACTTTGAGCTCTTGGTCTCTTGTATTCTTTTTGGCAAATGTTTTTGAATGTTTGAACTGACAAAACAACATTAGGGTGAATGAATGAGGACAAAATGTTCTTTTTTTTAATAATTTGAAACTTTAAGCCATAGTTCTGTACAGCTACATTAAAGTGAAATACAATTTCAAAAAGTCAGCAGAAAAGGAAAATCTTTTTGAAAATCTTAAAATGAAGCGACGGTGTATTTCTGCCCTGTCAGATTATGTCCTCTTTCTAGCAAATATTTGATTGTCCTCATCTGGACATGTACCATCATGTCATAACGGATTGTGTTGTGATTCTGCATGTTCAGTCATGCTCGTGCTGATGATTCACTGTGTTATGACACCTCTGATCCAAAGCTCTGATGCTCAGTCATTCATGTGCACTTTCATTGCTTACTTTTGTGATTCATTCTAATGGGGGGTTATTGCTTAGCCACAGACTGCCTGGGCTTTTTTGTCTTTTGGCTTGTTTGCAAGCTAGTTTATAGAATTGTCCATTGCCTGTTGATGATGTGTGGTCTTGATTCAGTTTAACTTGACTGATCAGTTATCGCAGCCATCTTTTATCTGCTTGGCTTGTCTCTCAAGCACTTTGTTTCTGGTTGATACACTATCCCTCCGGCCATCCTTGGATAACTGAGGGGTTGCCATTTTTAAAAGGATGTGAACCGGTTGACGTAACAAACAGCTTTTGTAGCCAAGGTGTAGAGCTCAAGTGAATTTACCCATGAAAAACTGCGTCTCCTTCAGTTCTCCTTTAGCGTGAACTAGCAAGGCGCAGACAGTGGCAGAAGGTGGACGGCTTCCCTCCGGGCCTTCGGCTGCCCATCATAAGAGCCATTTTCAGCCAGACCTCTTTGCATATATTTCCATGCATTTGTGATCCTTTTATTCTTCAGTCACATGGTCTCACTGTGGCTGGAGACAGATTAAAAGTGGGGCTTTATTCCCTGGTGCCATTAGACAGTCCTACAAGACTATGACCATGAATCATGTTGTACAGGTGCAATACCAAAATGTTCTTGGAGTTCCTGTAACTGCAAATTCGAGTGTCTTCACATGTTTGTGTGGAGAAATAGGCCACAAGACATTTTGTGTTACAGTGATTTCACTGCAGGTAAAGGGTGTTTTTCAGTCCAGTACAAAAAATCAAAATGACCCCATTTTCCTTACTTTTCAAGCACACGGTGTACATTCAATAACAATAAAAGGGTTAATAATGAAGGGATGACTTTGAATAAAGTAATAAAAAGCTTTTTCTTGGTGACTCCACTTCATATTTCTTTTAAATTTGGCATCTGTGGTACACCATCTGGAGCGCACACATGTTTGCTCTTGTGAACTTCTTGTTTCTTGATTTTTCATCCATTTTGTATTACTGGAGTAATGTTAATAGATTTTACAGTCTGCTACGTTAATGTTTAGTATAAGAAAAAATGTTTGGTGTTTTTAAACATTTTAGTATTTTTCTGATTAGCAAAACATTTTTGTGGTTGAGTTTTTTCATTATTATTACATAAAACAAAAAATTATATTGTTACAATATTGTTTTTCAGAATGGTCTTTGATTTAATACTGAGATCTGTTTTATGCAATTAAAGTGAAACAATCCGTTTTAACACCTTTTATAATGCATACAATAACAGTAAAACCATTATTTTAGAATTAATGTAGAATTCAGCTTATGTGCGGTCACAGGTGTGTGGGTTTTATATTTTATAGTGGTTCCTCCAGTCAGAACTCAGAGTCAGAAATTAGCATTTTAGAAATATGTTTAAAAGTGAAGTGTGTAATTTCTAACCTGTAGCAGATGGAGGTAGTGTTTGAAACCTGTTTAAAAATTATTGTTTTGGCCATTGCGTTTGGTGCAACTAGTGGTGTAGAAATTACACCCTTCTCCTTTAAATGACTTGCAGAAATGTATTTGAATCATTTTGGGTGGCCAGCATTTCATGGCCATTCGTACATGAGTATTTTTCCATTCAGCCTTTTTTTAAACCTAAGCTTCTTTTTTTCTCTTGTGCTCTTTTTTTCATGTCTATCACCCCTAATAGGTTCTCTCCATGAGCTGCCACAGGAGATAACTTTCACCAATACATCAAAAATGAAGCAATTAAAATCAGGAAGGAAGTTATTTCAGGGTGGAATTAGGTCCAGTTTCCTGTTTAAAGTCTGGTGGGATTGAAAATGCAGTCATACCGGCAGCACCTGTTTTTTCCTCCTGACTATGTTTGATGCGGGATGTGTCATACATCCATGTACACAGAGTCCCTCGGCTGGCATGTGCTAGACATGAGTTGGTGGTTTGGCAGCTGGAGAGTCGGTGGTGTGGGGATTCTACCGAGGTAGGTGATATTCGCTTGAGCCTGATGCCACTCAGGATAGCAGCATCTGTATCAGTCCCCGCGTGGCTCCCCTCAGCCTGTCAGATGCTATTACCGAAGAGCCGTCTCCCCTGACAGGGCCCGGGAGCTCCTCGCTGGGAAGAGCGTCACTCTAATCAAGAGCAGACTGCCAAGCGGTTAAGGAGGGAGACAGGAGCCTTTCTGGCCACCCCACTAGCCTCCCCCCACCCTCATCAGAGGCAAACAGCACGTACATGGGCATCCTGGGAATGGGGAATGTCACTCAGTCACACAATGGCAGGCACGTCTCTGTATGAGAGGGCGCAAAAAATACATCATCTGGTGAGACATGGAACAGATCCAATCGCCCCCCCCTCTCCAGGATATCGTGGCTGATCTGCTTCTATTTTTTCCCTCCAATGACCCTGTTGGCCACCCTCCCTGAGAGCTGTCACAGATAATGTGCTTCTTTAAGAAAGCAAGCGTTGAATCCAAATTCACTAGTTGCTCTCTTCCCCAGATGAAACTAGTTAAATGAATATTCCAGGTTCAGTACAAGTTAAGCTTAGTTGACAGCATTTGTGGCGTAATGTTGATGGCCACAAAAAAAAATTTCTCTCATTTTTCTTTAAAAAAGAAAAGGTTATGGTGATGCACTTGGGGTGGGGTAAGTGATATTTCAAAAATGCTTTAGAAAAGTGTCTCGGCCGAGTACCTGTAGCCAAATCAGCAGTAAGGGGCGTGTCTACTAATGATGGGGAGAAGAGAGCGCTCAGTGCACGTCATTATTCAAAAGACACGACACACAGGATGGACATTAGCCGAGCAACGACAGAAAGATAGAGATGGCAGATAAAAAACAAAAGTGGAAAATGTCTGTGGAACAAAAGAAGGCTTACGATCAGGCAAAAAGTACGACCAGTGTAAATATCGGATAAGCTTTCCAGCCCTGGAGAGAACTCAAGGAGCGGGAAGGCCTGCAATCGGAGATTGCTTTATTTCTTCTCGATTGGCGAGTAACATTGGTTTTGTTTTGTTTCACAGAACTAATATATGCTGGCTTTTGCTTGAATATATGCTTGTGTGTCATGTTCGCTTGTTTGTCCATTTGCAATCGTATTGTCATTCACTTCAGCGATGATAAAGACCCATTCATTTCCACACCGTATAAGCCTGGAGCATCTAAAACCTCCTCACTGTCTGTTTCAAGCGTCAGCTCCCAAAGTGTGTCCGAAAAGTAAGATAATATACTCCTAATTTATGTTTGTTTTCTTTGGGTCCTCTTTTCATGATCGATATAACCCTCTAATCTTGTCATAATTGTAATATATTTGTTAGTTGGACTGTCGTGCTCCTGCTAACGAGTTGTTCATGAGAACTGAGTTTGTGTTTTTGGGATGTAAGGGATGACTTTTTCATGGACCTGGATTACAATAGTAACACACATTGCTTTCACTTATTGATGACATCATACCCTCGGCCGACTGGCACAGCAGATTCCGCCATAATCGTTGCCTGGGTTGTTTACGTATGTGTGGGGCGGAGCCATCAAAATAAGGGGCGAGACCCTTTTGGTGTAGGGGCGTGTTTTTTTTTGGTGATTTGAAATATCAGCATCGGTTACCAGAAGCGCTTATCCCACCTTTAACTACAGTGAAATAAATGGGGCTAATTTTTTCAGAGGATTTAAAAGCAGAAATGTCAAGCTTAAAATTGTTCTGAAAGTATTTACATTCATTTTCTGTTAAACTTGTGTATTGTTTGACATTTTTTAATTATCAACATCGACTGATATAATTTTCTGTTAGGCTAATTTTCATATTATTTGATCTCTAATTTTAATGTCTATATGGATTGGCCTCTCTGTAACCCAGATTTTTGTTTTTTAAAAGGAGAAACGAGTCAACATTTTTGTGGTAACCAACATTATGCCAAAAGTGCTGTTGTTTGTGCTTAACTTGAAGTGTAATATTCTTTTAAATTCATAATTTCAGACAGCTATCTCAAACCTATTCTCACAAGGCATTTCAAAGTCCGTCAACTGAAGCGAGCAACATTTTGGAATGATGAGAGAACAAATCGCATGTGAGTGAATGTTCACCCCCATGTCCTTGTGCGAGACTCTCCCGTTCACATTTCTCCACTGGTTTAAGGTCAACTCATCCCTTTGGTATGGAACTAATGATCTGCCAGAAAGGCCCAGTTTTCCGTCAACGTTCCCTGGAGCTTTTACTCTGTCACAAACGCTGTGCCAGACATCCATCACTCCACGGGCCCAGCTGACAGGGCTACGCAAAGACGCTATCTCTGTCTTTTGTCACGAACCACAGGTGTTCCAAGTGCCTGGAACATTAAGTCTTCTTAGTGCAAGTGCCACTTGTGACGTCTGAGATTTTCAGATTTCAGGGTTCGGACAGCTTTGCATTTTACAAGGAAACGGTGGTTGGAGTACCATGGATGTCACTGGAATTCAAACAGACGATGTCCTGACTTGTTTCTCCGTTCCTCAGGGCTTCGACTCCATCTTTGACAGATTTGTTCTCCTGATAAGGATCAGCTGATGTTACTGATACACAGCCGATAGGCTTTACGTTATCTTAATGGAAGAGAAAAAAACAGACCTGGCAGACTTCTTGTCTGTGACTGTCTCTGTACATGTCAGATTGAGCTGTGCGCGCGTGTGCACGCAATGTCTGTTTGCAGTCACAGCCGCTCACACATGGTGCACTTTGAGCATCGTTCTGGCCTCTCATGTTTCTCGAGTCGTGCTGTTTTAGCCCTCATAATGTGCCCAAGGGTGAAAAGAAATGCTACATAATGCTTAATGAATCAAATGGGTTATATCATGTTCCACAATGCATAATTAACTCGCTATGCCTGTTTCATCTCAAGCTGTTGTGTACCCACTGGAAAGCAGACAAGTACACACATTTGCTTTTCTTACTCCATATCAGATCAAGACTCCTTTAGCACTTCTCAGTCTGTTGGACCATATGGGAGTTTTGCATCTGCACTCGAGATACACTGTTTTAAATAGCAGATATCCTTACATTTAGAGTTTCACTTCCTCACAGTGTTGTACAATTAACACATATGACAACCTCACTTCAGTACACACATTTGTGCGGGTACAAACCAACTGTCTTTTGCTAACACCCATCTTAACCAAGATAGTCTCATAAGGGAGATGTTACTATAGCAATATCTATCCTGGATATCCCAAAAAGTAACGTTCTTACCTCAGTTTAGAAGATTCCGTTTAAGCCTACTTTGAATATTATCGCGTTTGAATGATACAAAACACATACAATGGAGGCCAAAATTATTCGAACACCTGACAGATCTGAAAATCTTGACCTTTTTTGCCTACAAAAACATGATTTCATTTCATAATGTTCATGAAACATGGTTGCTCTGACCATCAAATATCAGATGAAGTGAGTCTGACTGTTTTTAACTTTAATAGTTGGTATGTCCACCTTCTGCAGCAATTACAGCAGCACATCTCTCTGGCATAGTTTCAATATATTTCCTCTGAGAACTTCAACACTAATGTTATCCCATGCCTTCTGCAACTGAAGCCAAAGGCTTTTCTTTTGAATGTACAATAGATCTGTCCAGTTAATTTTCCAACTCACCCCAAATGTGCTCGATGGGGTTGAGGTCCGGACTTTGAGAGGGCCAGTCCATCCTTTTCAATGTTCCAGCAGATTCCTTCCGTCGCAGGTAGTTCTGGCAATAGTTAGAAGAATGTTTCGGGTCATTGTCCTCTTGGAAAATAAATCCAGGCCGAATAAGACGACTCCCAGATGCCAAGTGTTCTAATAATTTTGGCCACCACTGTAAGTGAGTTATGTATCAGCGTACAACTTGAATTGACTATTTTTATGATATTTCTATGATGCTTTTATCCTAATGTTGGGACAAGAAGTAGCCATTGAGAACATGAAAATAGCCAAAAACGCTGGCATGACTTTAAATTTGCTCTGTAGCTCAGACAACAACAACAAAAAATGTATGGGTTCCAAACATCATGAGAGTAATTTTCATTTTAACCCTAAAAAAACAACTAATAAAACTAATGGAATCCTCCAAAACTAGCTGAATGTGGGACCAGAATGACTTTTGAATACAGCACAAGAGTGACATTTTTGATACAATTCGCTAGACTGCCGTTTCCTTATGGGAGAGTGTTGTCTTAACATGTCAGCAACTGTACGGTAGTTTTCAGTGCTGTTAGTGCTTCCTCTTACAGAAGTGTAGACCCAGTATGCAGTCAGTCTTATCAACGCACCGATCGCTTCTGCTGCTCACTGTGTCTGACTTTAATTGCCTGTCTTGGTTCAGTCTAGCCCTACTGCGTGAGAAGTTTCTTTGTGTAGGCTAAGCAGTACAAGCAGTGCCTAGCATAGATGGATTGACTTGTCAGAAATAGAACAGCTGATTTGTGCCTCTGAATAGATGAATAGATCAGCTAATAGATGGACTGACTGATGCCGGAATAAATGGCTGGATTGGGGGAAAAAACTGATGGGTGAAAAACAAGGGATTAATGGGCTGCCACTTGCTCGCTCTAATACTCACTCTAATAATGCTGCAATACTTTTCTGTTGGCTTCTTGCCTGTGATTAAGCGTGACATCAATTCTAGGCAAAGTGTGAATGAAATGTTAAAACGTGGCAGCACAGGTGTCTCTGAGTGATGTTTGTAAGGACTTTTCGATGTTGTGAAAAAACACAAGCTTCAAAATAAGTAAAAGATAATGAGGGAAATTGGAGCAAAAGCAAGACCTCTGTTAGCCAGAGCACAGCCCCACAGCAGCCCCTGCAGGACAAAACAGGAGCTGCAGCACCACTGATGGAGGTTAAAAGTCAGAGGAATCAAAACACAATGCATTAGAATAGTTTGAGTTCCTTTGAGCCACAAAGGGAAAAAAAACTGTAAATATATAACACTTAAATAATATTTTATACAAGCTAACCTGCTCACATACACACAAATAGCTTTGAAACACTGTCAAATTTTATTGTTAGAGACCAAATGCACAGGGAGTAGTATATGAGAGAGTATTTGGACCACTTGTATATAAATTAATGAGAGGAAATGTAACCCCCAATATTCTGTCTGTAGGAGTGGAAACCATGCCTTATAGTCAGAAGATTATAGTCAATCACCGGTTTGTTTGGTCTAGATCAGTGGTCTTCGCAAATTTTTTCAGGAAAGCCACACTGATAGGACAAAATCAATAGGAGAGCCACTTTTACCGCAAAGTATCAAAAGTTACATCCAGTCATAAATAGCATGTCTGCTTATCAGTCTGTCATCCCTGGACATACAATATGCAATGCAATAAATACAAAAGGTAGATAGATAGTGGGTATGCATAATATATTTTTAACATAAACTTTCTTTTAGTGCTGTCAATCGATTAAAAAAATTAACTAGATTATTCACACATTTTTCTGTTTAAAACACATTTTTAATATATTTTATAATGTAATAATTTCACAGTAAATCATCAAATTAATGTAGAAAAAACAAAGACAGTGTATTTTAAATATTTGGTCAATCTTTTTATGAATGAAGGCCAGTTTTACTGATACTAATACTGATACTGATGTCTCTATGAAATATGTCCCCAATTTTTTTTTACAGTGTAATTGAAAGCTTTTTTTTTAACATTTATTAGGCTTCAAACTTATTACTAAATATAGATTAATCCTTATTAAAGCTACAAAAGTTATTTAGTCAAGAGCAGTGAGTGATTAACATTAATAATCATTAGTCGCTGCTGTGACTTCAAGATCTGCCGCTACCGAACATGACACGGAAACTCTTTCCTCACAACTCTTTAAGTTCATTAGACGTTATTTAACTCATTTAAAACTGTTCTTATGAGGATACTCGGCATAATTCTGTGTGTTATAGTTTGTTCAAGAGTGAAAGGGAACTCGATTCTGGTGCCCCTCACGGACAACTGCCGTGCACACACATAACAAAATGTAAACAAAACACAACATAAAATCCAGGCCTGGTCCTCTCTCGTCTTGCACTGTCATCGCTCCTCCTTTTATGCTCCCGTCACTCCTCCGTGAGACGAGACCGGTGTGGCGTGCAGCTGGAGCTCATTATCACTCGCCACCGGCCAGCTCTCACGGTACCTCGCCTCGCTGCTTGCCACACCCACCTCTCCATGTTGAACTAATCCTGTCCGAATAGGGCTTTATAGCGTGAGTCGGAAATGAAACGGCCATTGCCATATCTGAATTTCAGCTCCGGAAGCTTCCTCGGCGCTTGATATACAGTGATACGAACAGGAATGATGGCGTCAGTTTTTCCGTATCAATTCCAGTGCAAGTCCTCACCCTTTTGAAGTGCATGCAAAGTGGATTTGCATTGCTGAAAATAGTGTCTTCTCGACTTTTGTGGACAACACGAACCAAACTCTTCCAGGCCTCAACTACAACTACAGTATTTGAAGGCTGGTCAAAGAAGACGTTGTTCGCAGGCAGCCAATGAAGACCACAGCCTGGCATTATGCAAATCTGTTACATTGTTAAATAGATATATAACAGGAAGTGAGACTGGAATTGCTGACGACACGTTTCGGCAGTTCAGAATTTATTCTTTCTTTATTTGTCGTGCACTTTGATCTTTAAAACTTTGCAGACCTTTTACACTCACAAACAGCTATATTACACACTGCATGAAAGATAATATTCGAAAAAGCGTTATAGGGGTACTTTAATCCTTATAAACAAGTTTAAAAAGATGAGTTTTTATTAATTTCTTAAAGTTGGCAGTCATATTTCAGACTTCCCCTACTGAAGCACATAGGAGCTGTACTTGCTTGTTATCTACTTTATTTAACTGACAAAAGTACAAAGAAAAGATTTCCAATGTTTTCACTGAACAACTTAATTGTATTTTGTAAATATATACAAATTTTGATTCAAACAATTCAAAAATCAAATTTCTCAATGCAAGAATGCAAAGAATGTAGGTCTTTTACCACCATCTACCATACATAATATTGTGAAAAGATTCAGGGAATCCAGAGAAATCTCAGTACATGTAGGGCAAGACAGGATGCCTCTGTTGAATGTGCTTGACCTTTGAGCCCTCAGATGGCATTGCATGAGAAACCATCATGCTACTGTGTTAAAAATAGCCACATGTGCTCGGAGTACTTTGGAAAACCGTTGTCACTCAATACAGTCTGCGGCTGCATCAAGAAATGCCACTTGAATCTCAGTTATGCAAGGAGAAACCTATACATCTATTCAATGCAGAGATGCCGGCGAGTTCTCTGGGCCCGAGCTCATCTCAGATGATCCCAAACACAGTGGAAATGTGTGCTGTGGTCAGATGAGTCCACATTTGAGCTTGTTTTTGGGAGAAACGTACATTGAGATCCCAAAGACAAAAGGGACCATCCAGAGCTTCATCAGCGACAGGTACAAAAGCAAACATCTGTCATGCTATGGGGGTGCATCGGTGCAAACGGCATGGGTGACTTGCATATGTGTGAAGGTACCACTGATGTGGAGGTGTATATTGGGATTGTACAGAGACATTTAATGGCATCAAGATTACATCTTTCCTGAGACAAAACAATGCCAGGCCTCATTCTGAACATGCTAAAACAGAGTGGTTTCTAGACACTCAACACCATATGGTGGATGTGCTTGACTGCCTGCCTGCAGTCCAGATCTGTCTCTTATTGGAAATGTATGGCCCATCATGAAAAGGAGAATCAGACAATAATGACCATGGACTGTTGAGCAGCTGTCTATATCAGGAAAGATTGGACAAAAATTCCACTTGCAAAACTGCAACAATTAGTATCAATTTCAAAACATTTAAATAGTGTAATTAAAATGTAAGGTGATATAACATAGTGGTAAACATGCCTCTGTGTCCCAACTTTTTGGAGTGTGTTGTAGCCATCAAAATGAAAATTAGTTCAGTGAAAACATTGGAAATTATTTTGTTGTACTTTGGTCAGTTAAAAAAGATTTTATTGCATTTTACAAAATACAAAATTACATTTTACAAAATAGCTGTCTGTGGTGTTACCGAGATGTTACCAGTTCAGTGACTAACTTGACTTAAAGGTACTTAAGAGCCAAAGTGTGTAGTGAGTCATTTTGTTTTTCACGTTTGTCGACCTCCACCCTGAGTGTCTGTGTATCTGGCCTCTGTTGGGAGGCTCATTGCGTTAGATTGCTTTCGAGCACATGCTGTCTGGCCTTATGGTCATCACTTACATGTTTCTTTATCTTCCTATGTCTGTCCTTCTCTCACTGTGTCTCTTGTTTTACAGTTTCCTTTTCTCCCTTGCTTAGTCCTAATCCTAGAATGCAGGAACCAAAAAACCTACACGAATGCACAAAGAAAAATGACCTGTATTGGAATTAATGGTTTTCTTCAAAACCACAGGTGTCCTATTAAATAAATAATTAAAATAAAAGATCATACACAATTGTTTTAATATATCAAACAAGTTTATTTGTCCACTTTCCTTGTATATATTCATTACAAAATATTATTTTTAAAATGCAGTTGTACTTTTTCTGATTTCTAATTTAGGGGTGTGTTCACACTTGGCATGGTTGGTTCGATTAAAGCAAACCCTGGTGCGATTGCTCTGTTAGTGCGGTTCATTTCAATAAGTGTGAGCACTGCCATCCGTATGCCATCTGTGCTCACCAAACAAGTGGACTAAGACCCCTGAAAAGATGGGTCTCAGTCCGCTACCAAACGAACTCTGGTGCAGTTTGAATTAAATATGAACGCAACACGGACCAAAAATATGTAAACAAACCAAAAACAGGACATGATGTCACAAGATGCAACTCTTAAAAGGACAGAATGCTCAAGCATACCTGTTTTTTCTCGTCATAGTCGCAGTGTTGCCCATCACAGTTCGGTACAGGCATCATAACCGCATCTCCTCGCAGCAGATCTTCATTTGTGTGTGTGACGGAAGGATTCTGGCTGCTGTTTTTTACACATTTTATAAGCTCTTATGAGTTCTCAGCTGGTCAAAATACCATCATATGTAGGATATGCACATACAAAAAGCGCATTTAGCCCAGCACATAGCATTGTTTTGGATATTCAGTAAATTCAGCTGCAAAATATACGTCATAAAAGCCGACCAATAAGGTTGTGAGCATATCCTTATGCCTTTATGTTCGGTGTTAAAAACGCTATAAGCAGACCAGGACTAAATCGTGTAAACTACAACTACAAGTGTAAACACACCTTAGATCTACTGTAAAGTATATTCTAATCTGAACCTTCACTCCCCACATTTCTCACAGACCATGTGAAAATGATATTTTCAGACAGAGTCGTCATTTCAAATAACATTTGCACCTTTCTAAGCATAACTTTTGGGCAGTTTAAACCTCTTCCTTTGTTTGGTTCTTCAGCAGTCCTCTGAAATCGCAGCTTCTGAAATCGCATCCATGGATAATAAAGTGTCCATTGGATGTGAACTTCAGAATCATGGCAGAAGTAGTAGATTATCTGTTTTTTTTTTTGTTTTTGTTTTTTTGCTTACTTTTTTATGAATACTCTGAATCAAACATAAAACCTTAAAAATATATATTTCATAAATCACAGCATGCCAGGTCAATTTGACCCCCCTAATGCATTCTAGGTAATAATAATTTGTCAATATCAACTACCAACATGCCTTGATTTTTGTATTGATCAATCTAATTATTGCTGTAGTTGAGAATCTGTCATACTATCAATGTTATTTTCAACATGAGAACAGGTGCAGCCATTTTTAACTTTAATGTGCGAGGCTTAAGGCTTTTGCTTCCAGCTATTTTAGCTGTACAAAAACAATCCGTTATGCTGTTTGATGTTCAAACTGGTATTTGTAATATTATTTAAATTCTATTATCGAAATCATAAACACACTGTTTTGTAGTGTAAATAGTTTTCCCGTTTACTGGACTTAATGTATAATGGCTAATAAATCTGAAGTCTCACATATTCACAGGAAATAGCTTACTTCTGCATTGAATCCTAAGGTGGATAAGGAGGCAGATAGATAGTCAGTATGTTTTGGTTTACATCACAGTTGTAAACCATGATTTGCTACTTGTTAGCTAGTTGCAGGTGGTATTTATAATTAAGGGGTTGGGACATTTTATTCTAGAGCTTATCTGATTGGACACAAATATGTGTAGTGCAGGATGATTCATCATTATTTTTAGTCCATATTTGTTCCATCCTGTTTTGGTCCAGCTTTTTAAATGCAAGAACACCTGTGTGAATGGTCCGTTAGACATTCTGGGACTGCTGTGTAGTTTGGGTAATTCAGTTGTCTGCAAACAAGAAAAGGGGACTTGTCTAATGCTATTTTTTATCACGGCTAGCTAGCTTTTTATGCTGTGGATTAGGACAGGTATGTATTATATCAGCATGCTTTTCAGCTTTTTCAAGGTCCTTTCATTCATCATAATGCTACTTCAATCCTACTCTTCTGACCTGCAAGTGAAAAGCTGTTTTTTGTTGTAGCTGAAGTGCCTGTCTGTTCTTTTTAACTGTTAGTGTGTCAGACACTCATTACTTGCCCTCATTTTATTCCAATTAACTTTTCTATCATAATCACCAGTTATTTTCCTCAAAGATGAAGTGCTAATGCACTCCTTCCCCTCAAGGGGTAAAGTTAAAAGGACTGAACTACAGGGGCTCTGCAATACAGGCATTTCTTGGGGCATGCTGGGGGCTGCCTGGGGCTGGCCAGCCTTTCTCACTATTGCATCATGCCAGGTCAGAAAGATTGATTGAACACTTGAAGCTGTAAAAATGTCAAAAAAGGAAAAGGTTTAAAAGCGGGTAATATCCATTTCGCTCTCTCTCTCTCTCTCTCTTCCTCCTCCTCTCATTCTTTCTGTGTTTATTTTGAGATCATCTCAGTGCTTTGCTCTTCTGAGATTTCACTCTGTTTTTCTGTTCTGGTGTCTCGGTTGCATTTTACTGTCACTCAGTCTTTTCTATCACTCTCCGTCTCAGGTGTGCTAATAGTGGAATATTTTTATCAAAGAGAACTCAAGTCACATTCGACCTTAGTTGAATGAGGGACATTTTTGTTAGAAAACAAATCTGTCACTGCTCAAGGTCATTAGATCAAATATTGGCCCTTGCAATATTTAAACCTACAACTTTGGTTATCGACCCAGATCTTTAATGATGAATGTTTAGTTATATCAATCCATCCATCCATCAGTTATATAACATTTTACAATAATTAATTAAAAACAAATGAGTGGTTTTCAAAGTGAGTCACTGAATTATTTACTCAACCTATCTATTCAAAATCACTGATTCATTCGGAAACAAAATACCATGTGTTGTGGGTTGTTTTTTCTTTGACTTTGACCAACAAAAATAGTACCAAAGTAATGTTGTGTCTAAAAATTAAAACCCTGTCAACACCAGATGCGAGCGACGATTCAAAAGTAAACAGAACCCATTATAATCAGTGATACTGTCTTTTGCAACATAATGAGCCACCAACAGTAAACAGATGACCCATTCTATTTCTGGTGTCCTCCATGCTCTTGCACTTGTGATGCAAAGGTCAAATGGATTTGGATCGTTTGCTTCGACGCGTCCAGTGTAAACAGCTTCAGGAGCCGTACTTGCACATTCCACTAAACTATACTTTTCCATTGATTTTCTATGCAAACGTGTTACAAAGATGTGTTTGATAGCTGTTTCTACGTCTTTTGCAAAGATGTGGTGCGCAAGTAAAAAGAAGTTAAAAAACGTATCTATAGAATTTGCATTGTTTTTCTTCCACCACCCTTCTTCTTGTGTTTTAAAACACAATATATATATACACAATTAACTGTTAAATTCTATATGTGGAAAAAACATATATATTTATTCATGTGTCTTTTTTCTTTTTGCTGTATTCTGTTAATTTCTATTTATCCAGTATAATCATCTTCTGTAGATCTAGTTTTTCCCTTTTTTCCTCCTATTTCACCCCCCTCGCTCAATCTCTTGCCAGTGTTGGCTCAGAGCTTTCTCATCCTGCATAATATTGCTTCTCAGCCGATAAAACAGCGAGTACAAATCCCGCTCCAGAATCGATGGGCACAGTTATTCCTGTGACCCCTGCCAACCAGCTGGCTTCCAGCCACACAGTCCCTCAGCCAACATGTGAGCTGACAGACCACTGCAGCCCTGCACTGTACCTGCCTCTCCAGGGGCCAGACAGACCCTGCCTGCTGGATCAGACACAGTGTTTCTCTGTGTGTCCAGGTGCATATGTGTGTGCGGTCCGGTCAGACTCTTCCAAAATACCTGCGTGAGGTTTGGAACGGCTTCATTTTCCACCAGGCCACCCAGTGATTTTAAACTACCTGCTTCTTATGAAGTCAAACTTTAGTGGGTTTTAAAGAGATTCACTGGGATATTTGAGAATTTTTTTTGGTGCACTGAAGTAGGTCTTTTGTCTTTCTTTTTGAATTATTTTGTTTGTCATAATTCTGGGGAGGCACCAGTAATAAAATTGTCTGATACAGATTTAATACATTTAAATTAATTAGATGATTCATTATGTTATGGCCAATATAAAAATTCTTTGTATTTACATTGGCGTGTAATGAATCTTTTGTTGTTGTTATTTCTGTCAGATAAATTTAAAAGTCTGCAATAGCATTATCACTAAATTATTTTCTTTTCTATTATTTTTTTTTATTTTTGCCTAGATTGTGCATCTTAAAAAGTATAACCTGTTATAACCAAACAACCTGAAACCATAGATTTGCAAATGTTTCACAGTATTTTGTGATATATTCCTCCACTGTAATCTTTTTTTTCCACTGCTTTGTGAACGTGGGCAGTGTAGTTGGCAGACTGTATTTCGACCCTTCGGAGCTCACAGTAGCTTAATTCACATTCAGATCACAGAATTCTTATTCTCTGCTATGAGCTCATCTAAAACTCCCAAAATAAAGCGGTGCTAAAACATCACAATTAAACTGTGAGAGATATATAGGTCAGTTTCATGCTTAATTATTATCCTTGCGTAATATAATCATGTTCTTAAAGAAAAATTTCTTTGTTCCCATTTCATGCTATGCTTACATAAAATATGAATTTTATTTTATTATATTTTCTGTAATATTAATATACAATATGTTTCAATGAATTCTTAATTATTTATTGATTTTTATTATATTTAAATTATACAAATAACATAATCAGATAGTTGTAATACTATAAACTCATAATATATAATTGTGTTTATCCAAATTGTTACTAATGCTTGTAATCTTTGACTTGAATTTTAGTCCCGTGTTTTCAAAATCTCACTTTTCTCATATATTTTTTTAATTATTAATGCTTAAAATCTCTCCTTTTTTCAGTGCAACAACGATTATGTTCCTGTATGCGGCTCCAACAATGAAAACTATGAAAACGAGTGTTTTCTGAGGAGAGACGCCTGCAAACAGCAGACTGAGATCCTGGTGGTCTCTGAAGGATCCTGTCCAGCCGGTACGTTCAGTCGTGGGTTTGGTGCGTATGTCTCTTGAAGGTTAATCCACAGCCTAATCATTTGCCAATTAAATTGTAACTGTGAGTATGAAGTTATCAGATTGAGCAGAACTTCAATGTATTCATCCCTGTGGTCTGAAACAGACAGAGAGTCATATCTGTGTTGCGTTTAAACATGTTATACTTCAGTCAGACAATACCCATAATACCTTTAACAGGCTAGAGCTGTGTATTACTGCTTTGTGTAGAGTTTTGCTATCTTTTAAAACCTAGTGAGCTGCATTCAGAGTTTTTTAAGGCATGAGTGCTGTTCCACAAGGCTGGATTGTTGTTAGAAATTATTTCAGATAAACATCCCCCTTTTTCCTTTTATATTATGTTTATGATTATGAATGAGCATTGCATGTTTAAGGCAAATCAAAAACCAAATACGATATGAGCGAAAGTGTGCTCTGTGGTCAGTGTGCTAATGGTATATTGCAGAGAGTAAAGCAGATGTTTGGTGCTCTGGGAGTTGCTGAGTCAGACTCCATTAAACAGTGCCTAAACACACTGAAACCTCTAAAAATGATCTCTAGGGAGGAGAGAGAGTGTGGGAGGCGAGTGTTTGTGCTTATGGAGCATCCAGAGAATGAAATGTTCTCTTCTCGCCATGTGTGCCTGTTTCTGTGTACACAGGTAAAGTCATAATTCAATCCCAGCAGGATGTTGGTTCTCATCTATTCCTGAATGTGCGTGCATGTACTTGTCTGTAGGTGCTCTGGAAGGTAAAAGCTAATTTACTGAAACAAGCCGTAGAAAACAAGAGTCTTTGTCTCTGTGATGCTTGAATGGCGCCACTGAATCATCTCTCATCATCTCTCTGTTTGGCTGTCTGTCTATGAACACTTTCCTGTCATCTTTTGATTTTATTTCACACTTTATGCATTGAGTGTACATCAGACCATTCCAGTTTAAGTACCTCATGGATATAATTTTGAAAACAAAGCTAAAATTGCAGTTGTGATCAAGGGCATCTTCTTTACTTCCAACGTGTCTCAGAAAACTGGAGTTTTTGAATATCTTTTTAATGGTTTGATTCCATGAACCTCACAAATCTGGCAACTAGTACCTCAGATGGTACGCTGTAAATATTTCTTCATTTCCTTTGCTTGGCTATTGAGTAATCTAATTAACTACATATATTTTACAGAGACAAGTGAACTCCCTAAATGAAGATCATTTACACTGTTCAGGCATAACATTATGACCTATGTCCTAATTGTTGGTCCCCCTTTTGCTGCCAAAACAGCCCTGACCCGTTGAGGCATGGACTCCACCAGACCCCTGAAGGTGTGCTGTGGTATCTGGCACCAAGATGTTAGCAGCAGATCCTTTAAGTCCTGTCAGTTGCGAGATGGGGCCTCCATGGATCGGACTTGTTTGTTCAGCACATCCCACAGATGCTCGATTGGATTGAGATCTAGGGAACTTAGAGGCCAAGTCAACACCTCAAACTCGTTGTTGTGCTCCTAAACCATTCCTTAACCATTTTTGCTTTGTGGCAGGGCGCATTATCCTGCTGAAAGAGACCACAGCCACCAGGGAATACCGTTTTCATGAAAGGGTGTACATGGTCAACGATGCTTAGGTAGGTGGTACATGTCAAAGTAACATCCACATGGATGGCAGGACCCAAGGTTTCCCAGCAGAACATTGCCCAAAGCATTACACTGCCTCCACTGGCTTGCCTTCTTTCCATTGTGCATCCTGGTGCCATGTGTTCCCCAGGTAAGCGATGCCGCACACCCGGCCATCCATTGCTCCGTGGTCCAGTTCTGATGCTCACGTGCCCACTGTTGGCACTTTCGGTAGTGGACAGGGGTCAGCATGGGCACCCTGATTGGTCTGCGGCTATGCAGCCCCATACGCAACAAACTGCGATGCACTGTGGATTCTGACACCTTTCTATCAGAACCAGCATTAACTTCTTGAGCAATTTGAGCTACAGCTCGTCTGTTTGATTTGACCTCACGGGCCAACCTTCGCTCCCCACGGACCACCCTTGGACCACTTTTGATAGATACTGACCACTGCAGACCGGGAACACCCCACAAGAGCTGCAGTTTTGGAGATGCACTTTTTTTCGTCTAGCCATCACAATTTGGCCCTTGTCAAACTCTCTCAAATCCTTATTCTTGCCCATTTTTCCTGCTTCTAACAACTTTGAGGACAAAATGTTCACTTGCTGCCTAATATATTCCACCCACTAACAGGTGCCATGATGAAGAGATAATCAGTGTTATTCACTTCACCTGTCATAACGTTATGCCTGTTATGTACATTGCAATACAATACAATAGGTTTAATTTCTTAACTGATTTATCTTTTTTAAGTAATATACAGTACCATTTAAAAGTTTGTAGATGATAAGATTTTTTTTATGTTTTTGAAAGAAGTCTCTTATACTCACCAGGGCTGCATTTATTTGCATAATAACAGTAATAATCTTCTTTTTTTATCGTATTGACCCCAAACTTTTGTATTATATACATGTACAGTAGTGTATATATCAGTCTCACTAATCCTGATTTTAAAGTATAGTTGAACACCTCTAGCCAAACTATAAACCAATATTGTCAGAGTATATTTCACCACAAAGTCATATATTATAGAAAGAAGGATCTCAGATCAGCAGACACAGGTGTGTCAGTTTGTTAGCTCATAATCCAAACTTAATGGCCAACAGACATTCTCAACAGCCCTATTATATTCCTTACAATTTCATTCTGACTATGTTCAATTCAGATTTAATAGGACATTTTATACACATCATTATTTCAAGGATTAAATTATGTAGTTGAAAGTTTCCTGAATGATTTCTGTCTAAAAGAGCTTTATGTTAGACCAAAAGAATATACCCACAGCCCAATGAGATTTTCACACTTTCAGCCCTGAGGGCGTTGAGGAAAGAGACAGAGAAATGGACTGCCTCACAGTTCTGATGCTTGTACCAGCTCATCTAACTCTTTGACACTGATTTCCTCTCCACTAATTCCCTGGCAAATGATCCAGCAGCTGACAGATGACCTACAGAGATAAGTGAAGTGTATCACACTCTGCTATTTTCGTTATTTCTCCAAGGCTGGTTGCAACTTGGATCCTCTGTCTTCATTCATACATCAATATCATAACTGAAAGTGAGCACCTTCATGCACCAGGAAATAGAACATTGATTGTAATAACCGGAGAAGTATTAAAGGCGTCATATCACATCATATTATATTTTTATAGTTTATCATATTTTAGTTTGTCATATTTTCCACTCTTTGTCTGTCTCAGTATTAAATGCTGCTCTTCCTTTAAGAAATGCTATTGGCATGTAAACATGCACAGTCATGTGTTAAAGCATTCATCTGTCACAGTTTTTGTACATTAAATTTAATTATAAAAGTTACACTCTGAAAATGGACTTCAATTGCTTAATCATTACACTGCTTTACAGAGGCATGTATTCATATGTCCACTACCAATCAAAAGTTTGTGGTCAGTAAGATTTTTTAAATGTTTTTGAAAGAAGTCTTCAGATTTGGGTCTGTGTTTGGCGCTCTCCATGGTGCTGAATACCATTCCGCATGTGTTGAATGACGCTAGACGGCATCAAAAGCGCCATTGTTTTGTTTTTTTTCAGTTACAATCCTTCAATTCAAACTAGTCTGGTGTAAGCATTAAAAGTTTAGGTAATGTTTGAAGTCTACGAGTTACTATATCATAGTCACTCAATTTAGCTGTAATCTCATTCACCAATAGTCACTTCCAATACTGGTGAAATCCTGTTATATAGTTTCCCAAAATGAGTCCTTGCTGTGCTCTGCTGAAACTTTCAGAAGGATCTTATGTGCAAAATATTGAGAAGTATCACAGAGGTGAGTATATGCTTCTCTCTATTTTCTGGCATTGATAAGTGGGCTATTTACCTCGCAAACGGTAGCGAGTTCACCGCTGTGCTGCTGTAAGATCAGTGTGAATAATGCACTGATTAAGGAGACGGGCCAGTGCTTATATTGAGTTTTCAGTGCGGCACAGGGCAGCTAGCCATTAGCTTAGTGGTGCGGAACTGTAGAGAGGAGAAGGCACTTCATTTTCGACATTGGAAAAGGAGGTTAAGATAGCCTTTTTGCGTAATCGCACTTCACGTTGTGCTAAAGGAGCTTTCTAAATGCATGTAGTATACTTCATATTCCAAGAAATGTCTATTTCTTTCTCAAAACATTCACATAAACAGCACTACAGTACCAATGTTACTTCGTTATTTTGCTCTTGGTTTCCTTTTCATGGACTTTTAGTTTGCATTCATTAGTTTCTGTTGTCCTTTGTTTAGTTTCCAGCAACTTATTAGTTACTATGGAGATTCATTAAAGGGATAATTCACCCAAAAATGAAAATCCCATTATTTACTCACCCTCAAGTCATTCTAGGTGTATATGACATTCTTCTTTCAGACGAATACAGTCGGAGTTATATAAAAAAATGCCTGGCTCTAAAATATCTAGCTTCCGGCGTTATTGTCACGCCAGTTACACTTTTTTACGATATGTTGACTGCCATTATAATGCTGGTAAGAGCCAGGACATAATATATATATAACTCCGATTGTATTCGTCTGAAAGAAGAATGTCATATACACCTAGGATCTCAGGTGTTTGTCATTAGTTCCCTCATTTGCTTTGTATTTAAGTTGCAGTCTTTTCAGTGTTCATTTGTCCGTTCACGTTAATGCTTCGGTTGTGTGTATTTGCCTGTGTTATTTGGATTTACGTTCTGAGTGTGTTATTAAAGACTTTTAAAATGATGTTCCTCTTCATCATATGTTTTCTGCACCCCAGTGTGACATGCACATGTCGGTCAAGCATGCTGTTCTTGAAATAGTTAATTGTGTGTTGTAACAGCGGCCGTGGCATGTTAAATCACGGCTGCATTTGTCTCTGCTGACAGAGACCATCTGCCTCTGAGCCACAAGCTCAAGTTCGCTCAACCCGTGGCATCGTGGGAGACGGGGAAAAGTGCAAAGTCACCTCATCACATATTCTTCCTGATAAATGACAAAGGCAGAGGAGATACGTAACCCGCTGATACCTCTGAATGAGAAATGGGTCTCTAACACTAAATAAGACTCCTGCCATTGTTCCGTGTCCACAGACTCAGCAGAGTCCAGTCTCACAGGAAGAAGTGTGCCGAGAAACAGGCTGTTCGTCTCACTTTACTCTTCCAGCCTCACTGTGAAATAGTCTTTTTTGATGTACTAGGAAACTTCATGATTTTTTGAGGCTGTGGAAGGTTTTCCATTTTTTTGACCCAATGCTTCGGGACAGATTAATTGGTTCTGTTTAATTGATTTAAATGTTTTTGTCTTTTAGGTCTTCAGTTTCTATCAGGAATGTTGAATTAAACACAAGGATAGAAAATTATTATTTATTATATTATGATTAATTATTTAGTTGTTGATTGTAGATTATAATATAAATAATTAAAAAAATATAAAGTGGTATCATATTTAAAACATAGCTTTCTAATATTTATTTAGATATAATTATTTCAGTCATCTAATTTCATGATGATGAAAACATGATGATCAAGTCATTATATTTGAATGAATTAAAATTTAAATATACTTATACTGAGATTATATAGGGATTGTATATGTATACAGCCTGCTGTCTGTTATAATGTAAATCAATAAAGTTCTTGCTAACATATTAACTAATAATTATTTATAATAAATGTACATATTTTGTCTACATGTTCAATAGACCGTTTGATTACAAAATGATTTATGTCAGGCTTTACAGAGATAATGAGTCATATTTTCTGATTTTATACATGTACACAGGTGAAACTGTTGTGAAAGCATATCAAATATACAGGTGAAAGTATTTTGACAGGTTTAGACATGTTCTTTGTATTAAAGCAAAAGCTGAGCGTTTCATGTCCAGATGGCCAGAGAGCATCTCTCAGATGGTCAAAGACAGATTGTGTGCAACATGTCTGTCTCTGATTCAAACACGTAACTGTCAGGCAATTAGACAAAACTGACAGCAAATAAACCAGTTTGAACTTGTGTGTGTGAGAGTGTGGTTCCATAGGAGTTTCTTTTTTTTTATCACTGGGCACAAGGTGGTCAGCTTTATTTTAAAATTGATGTGCATTGTACAGATAAAAGAATAATTTAATATATATAAAAATAATACCTTAATATATATATATATATGTGTGTGTGTGTGTGTGTGTGTGCGCGCACATGTTTTTCTATCCCATTGGGGACTTCAACCTGAATGCACACTGAGTCGTGGAGACTCATAATGTGATAAATTGAGGCCCCCATGAGAAAAGAAGCTTATAAATCATACAGAATGAGTTTTTAAAATGTAAAAATGAGTAGGGTTAGTGTAAGGGGATAGAATAAACCATTACGTCTATGGAGAATCCCCACAAAGATAGTGAACCAGACGTGTGTTGTGTGTGTGTGTGTGTGTGTGTGTGTGTGTGTGTGCTTGAACTTTGAAGATGCATATGCATGGTTTTATCTTGCTATCAAATCAAAATGTATTACTAAAGCACAATAAAAACAACAGTAGTTGACCACTGTGCTGTAAAATAACCACTATGCTAAAAAATACACGTAAGAATTAATATAAACAATTTAAACTGCAATGCAATGAGAAGGAGGACAGTATCAAAACACTAATAAGTGATGGATCCTTATACACTAGGGACAGTTATATGCCTGGGTAAAGGTTAGATTTATATTCAGATTCTGAAGAAACTAATCTGAGCGAAACCGAAAGACTATCCTTCCCTTTTTTTGTACCTTTATATCCAGTTAGAGGGCATCATTTGCATTATAATACTTGATTTAGTCACAAATATTGTGGCAGTAATGATGCCCTGGATCCTGTTGTTGTTATGCACAAAGGGTGGTCAGAAGGGTTATAGTTGGTTTCAATTGAAACACAGATCTAAATCAGACTGCTGTGAATTTGAGTGTACGTATGTGCATTTGTAATATCTCCCTCTTGTATAATTTGTGCAGCCCACGTCTGCCTACAGAAGCCAAATGGGTCACATATTCACCTTTGATCCTCCCACAGTTCAAGTACACAAAACCATATCTGTACTGTGTATTGGGATAGTATGCCCAGACTCAGAGACCCAGATGAGCAATAATGTACATGGTTTATCCATCCATTTTCCAAATCGCTTGTCCTAAGGTGACGGGGATGCTTGAGCCCATGCCAGAGTCTCTGGCTGTAGGCAGGAAAACACCCTGGACAGATGGCCAGTCCATCTCCATTTCTTTTTTTTCTGTCTCCAGAATTTTAAAATGTTCTTCAAACCAAGAAAAAAAGAATATTTTAGGAACTGATCACTGAAAGGTTCTTTGGAGAACCCAAAATAGTTCTTTATATGGCATCACTGCAAAACATTGTAGGGAGTGTAGGGACAAATAATATAAATAAACATAAAACATATATGTGTGAAGATGTTATAAAAATCTTAATAAAAAGCATTTATAAATTAAATTATATTTTCAAAAAATTATCTTTATCAAATATATCAATAAAATGATCAATGATCAAATAGAAAACATCTTACAGAATAGATATTATTCTCACGATACAATTATTTTTTAGTTGACAATTGTAGTTTATTGCAAATTATTTAAATATTGCTGTATTGTGCTTGCACTGATATCTTAAAATATGTCAGTGCCATTGTTTTGTCTCAAGATGCACACCAGTATTTTTTTTCTAAGGCACGTTTATAAAAGATACTTGAATGTCCTAAGTAAACTAAGGTCTAATCCTGGCTTAAACTAAACCTTGTCTGTGAAACCGGGCCGTGGTCTCTCGTTTAACATAAAACCTTAAAAACAGCATGCATAATAATGATAAAAAACTAGGAAATGCTTTCTAAATTAGTTTTGCATGCATTAAAACGTGTGAATTTTAACCCTTATTAGATTCACTAATATGATATAAAGACTTTGGAGAAGACATTGATCTAATCATCTGCTTTTTGTGTTTTACAGATGCTGGTTCAGGATCAGGAGATGACGGTAAGGCAAACCAGCTCAAAAATGTGAGAATTTGTGAGCATGCTGCTCATTAAATCACTCTGCACTTGTTTACACTTCCCCACAAATGATGCTCATAAACACACACTCACTTCCTCTCAGCCTGTCAGCAGTCATCTGCTCTCCTCCACAAGCCGCCCACTGAAACTGAGATTCAATTACGCCCACTCACGTATTGTTCAGAGAAACAGAATTATTACACTCTTCCCCCAAAGTGCAATGTCTGACTGACAGTAGAACAGTCTGCGGCTCAAGCTGTATATTAGCGTCACTTGAAATGTGTCACTCTTCTTTGATTTAATCTCTCACTCTTCCAGTCAACCCTTTTATTCCTCTCTCTTGACCGAACAGACCACATCTGCTAATTCAGTACTGTAACATCCCCCTGCATACTGCTGCTTATTGTGGTCTTATTTTGCCAGCCATTTCCTGTTTGCTAGATGTGGTCTGTGCTTTTTGCTAATTTTACCAGCTTGGTTGGTATATGTGTCATTTGGACGGGACTGTTTTTCCTGAAGAGTTTAGGTAAATGTATATTTCACCGTACTATGTGATTTTAATCCTCTGGAGTTTTTTAGAGAAATTGAATCCCATCTGGATAGGAATGTCTGTGATTGAAAATGTCTTGTTGTGCTGCTTGTTCATTATAAAATGAATCCGTTTTGCTAAATGTTTAGGTAAAATAATAGTTAGTGGGTCAAATACTGCCTGTTGACATCAATTGTGCCAGAACATCAATTGTAGTAGCAGCATCAGGTATGAGATTCTGACACTAATTTCTCCCATTATAATTTCATGTACCATTCAAAGGTTTGGGGTCAGTAAGATTTAGTTAAATGGTTTTGAAAGACATCTCTTATGCTCACCAAGGCTGCACTTATTTGATCAAAAATACAATAAAAATAGCTAGATAATGTTTCTCTTCAAGCTTGTTTACAACACTCTTATAGTGAGTAGAAAGGAGATACAATATTTTATAAAGTTTAATACAATATGTTTTAGATAATACTCTAATAGTTAACGTTGATCAGTTCAGTAACAATATAAAAGCCAATTATTTTACTATATTTTTCTTGTGTTTATAGCTACCTAGGTTCCATGACAAAAGTTTGTAAAGTCCTGGTTTAGAAAACTTAACTGCCCGGATAGTGCTTATGAAGGACTTAATTCATCATGAACTTCTCATTTACCAAGTATGCCAACTAAAGAATGTGTAGATTTTTGTTCAGAATGCCTTTGTGTTAGTAGATAACAATAAATAACTCTCTACAGAACAGAAAAATAGATTCAATGTAGTGAACGTGGAGAAGACAAGATGATGAGGGGAGAGGGGAAAATATGGATAGAGAGACAAAAGAAGAGTGATAAGAGACTGGAGAATGTGCACATCGATAAAATGAGTGGAGAAAGGATAGGAGAGGGAAAGAGAAATGGAAGGCTGATAAAGAGAAAGATAAGTAAAGAGGAGGAAGAGAAAGATGAGGGCGATAAAGGCTGGGGTAAGGAAAGGGAGAAATGATTGCAGTTTATGGATAGAACAGAAAGAGAGTGAGAGAGAAGGGCATTAAGGTAAGCACAGCACCATCGGTGTGATAAAAATCAAATGTGTTTCAATGGCTGCAGATAAATCATATGGGTTGACTACTGGGCCTGGATGTTGCTGGTCACTTATGGCAAAACACAGAGAGAACCTTCTCAGGCTACATGCAGAATAACACTGTTTACACTCTAGACTAATCCAATATTGAGAAACAGATGATAATTATGGTTGATGGCAAGAGATTAGGCTGTTTGCTGGTTATCAAACATTTCATAGCAGTTGATATTAATTCTGATTCTAATGAAGTTTAGTCACCAAGTTATTAATATATAATAATTCCCATCACCAGGTGATTATAGCGCATTTGCACACAAATAATTGCATTACATTAATACACAGATAGTTTTGAATTGTCATCAATGGATAAAGATGCTGTTTTGAATCATATGTGCTCTTATAGCATCTAGTAGCAGGGGCTAATGGGCCATGCTTACCAGCCAAACACTGACCCCTTGTTTAAAACATTTAAGGTGGGATTTCTGAAAAACACTGTTGAAAGTGGAGATTTGACGAAAGACTGTTGAAAGACAGATGGCTGAGAGACATTACAAAAGAGAAAAGGTCAGAGGAATATCAATGGAGAAAGAAGGGTTATGATCAGGCAAGAGCTGTAGGACCCGCATTAATATTAGAAAAGCTTTTCAAAACGGACACAGAGGTTGCATTGTTTCTGCTCCATACATGAGTAACATTGGCATTGAGTGTGTGCTGCTGCCGACTAACAACAAACTCTTGCTTGTATATACTTGTATACTTCTTATTGACTTCCTTGTCGTTCGTTTGTCATCTTCGTTTTATTTTTCGCAAAGCTTTATTTTACTTCACTTCTGCTATGATATAGAAACATTCATGCATTGCGTGTTTGTGCATTTTTGGGGCAGAGCAATAAAGGGAGGGGTTTGTTCGTGTGGATTGATTTAAAATATCAACAGGGTTCAACAATGATTCTCATTTACTGCACCTTTAAGGCCTGGTTTTACAGACAGGGCTTAGATTAAGCCAGTATTACGCCTTAGTTCATTTAGGACATTTAAGTAGCTTATATAAACATGGCTTAGAAAAAAAAAAATACTGGTGTGCATCTTGAGATAAAACAAAGTCACTGGTTGCTTTCAGTTAAGACAGCTCAAATATGCATTTTAGTCTGGGACTAGCCTTAAGCCTGGTCCGTGAAAGCGCCATATATGGTACTTTTGTTGTTGTATGTTTTAAGACAGTCCTCGGAAAATAAATCACCTGAGAATTTTCTCTTTCGATCTCAATAGGCCTTTATCACACTTCCGCGTTCGGAAGCTTCAAATAGGAGTGTAAAAAACCTTGCATCCTGTATCAATGGCTGTGCCCATAGCACATTTTTTCTTGCACCACTTACTTTATGATGCATTCATCAATAATTAGATCAAACTGAAATTGTTTAAATAAACGCTGCTAGCGTTTGATCAAGTCTTTTAACAGAATCGACTCAAAAGAGTGATTCATTTGTGAACAGGGCATCGCTCATGTCCCAGAAAAAAGTGACAGCACGCTTGGAATAAACTACGCATTTCTTAACATGTTTTGCATTAAACTAAAGTAACAAAAGGAAAGTCGCCCAGCGTAACAAAGTAAAAGTACAGTTTTTTCATTACAAATTTACTCGAGTTAAAGTAAAAGTACCCACAAAAAAATCTAGGCAAAGACAACCTCCCGTGCCACGCTGGTACAGCGCCTTGCCGGCACAAAGACGCTTCGCATCTCCAACCAACCAACTGCCCATCTTCGGAGGAATTGCCCCTGCAGAGGTCAAGCAAGAAGGAGCTATGCTGGCTCTCGCTCGAGAGGCACAGGCGAGTGAATCTCACCTCCTCCACAAAAGCGCCACAGAGACACCACAGCGCATGCGCCTCAAGTCCCGGCAACCTTTTGCCACACACACCCAAGAACTGCTCCGCACTTCACCAGCTGACATCTGCAAGGCTGCCTGGGTCAAGGCGAAATGGAGGGACCAGTTGAGAACAGCGGAACCATCTCAGCTACACCTCTACGTTGAAGACCCCACGGACGTTCCTGGCCAGCACCTGCCCAGAAAGCAGTGGACAATCCTCAACCGCCTGAGGACAGGTGTGGGACGCTTTGGGGGAGCAATGATGAAGTGGGGCATTGCGGATAGTGCCCAATACGACTGCGGAGACCCACTACAAACTGGAACACATTTTAACTAGCTGCCCCATATATATCGGCCCCCGAACGGCGAACGTGGTCTAATTGACCTTGATCATAGGACACTGGACTGGCTCGCCTCAACAGAACTGAAGGTCTAAGGACATACGCCAGAAGAAGAAGTTTAAATAAAGGATTTCCTGACAATCACGTCTCTCAGATAATGTTACACAATAAAATAATAATAAAAGATGACATAAATATTAGGGTATCGTGTAAGTCTAAATAAACTTATAAATAAAATTATTTATTTATCTTTAAATTTTTATTTATCTATTTATTTATTTGTTTGTTTGTATTTTTTTTTTTAATTCTTGCTTTTAATTCAAGAAGCAAATAACCTTGTTCCATCACTGTAAAACAAGAAACGCCTGATTTTATTGAATGATTAATCGCTGTATCACTTCAGCTGTCAAAACTGCAGCAGTATGGCTCCACCAGCACTTCATTATTTCTAATTACTTCCAAATGAAATCCATTTACTGTGTATCCAGGGCTCTGCTTCAAGAATCCATTATGTTTTTAATTTTGGTAGATTTTCTATAATCAATACAGACAATACAGACACAGGAAGTAGTCTTTAAGGGAGTTGGTTTGTGTGCTTTGGGCTTTCGTTGTGTATTTATTTAGTCTTTGCAGCTGCGGTTGAACGTGTTTGATCTTTCACATAAAATGGTTGTTAAGTCATGCCTTAAAATGTTCTAAAACACTCCGCAGCTTTTACCAGAGGGAAATTAATGACCTCACGTTCCCGAGGTGACGACAGTCAGCTGCACAGCCGTCTCCGGGTGAGGACCTTCCTCAGTCACCGTGGTATCACCATGGTAACAAGCTTAGAGGAATGAGAAAGAGAATAATCTAATCTCCCCATTTCAGCTGCTGCGATAAAGACGGGCGCAGTGCCGTCTGGAATGGGAGGTGAAGACTAAGGAAAAGTGTCTGGCTGTGTTCAGAGTTTGTGTACTTAACATTCAAGCTGAGTGTGAACATGTGCACTGTTTTTTCAACTGCAGTCCTTACTGAGTTATACATAGTGTTTATCGGTATCCTGCATTACAGCAGGAAAAAGCTTTTAAAACATCACAACGGATATAATTTATAGGTTCATCTGATATAAATGCCCTATTGAAAAGATATCTGACTGTCCATAACCTAGCTTCAATGAGAGGGCAGTGTTTTATCTTGGATTATTGAGTTTATATACTGTATCAAAGACTGAAACCAGTGCTTAATTTGAGCTGGATCCTGTTCCGGTAAATGTCAGATTTAGAATTTTTGGTATTTGTTTTTAAACAAAAATGACATTAACAAGTGCATTTCAGGGTAAAAGTGTGTTTGTGTGTGTGTGAGAGTGAGTGAGACAGTGTAAGCACAGGTTTATGCAAATGTATTTGGAAGTTATGTTTTGCTGTCGTTGGCTCTCAACGTACTGTAGCCTATTTTTGACCAATCAGCTTTCTTAAGTTCAAAATCACTCTGATGCTTACTGCTTATTGTTTTGCGTGCAGTGAGCAGCGGAATGTTTGGAGTGTATATACCTGACAAATTATTCTAATAAAAATAAGTCAGTATCGCCAAAATGTCAAAAACACATTCATATTTTCATTTTTCAAATCCGCATGTAAAGCTGATGGTGTTTCTAATCTGAAGAGATCCTAAAAAGACAGAACTGCATCTGCTAATACTAATGCAGGGCCTGAAACAAACTTTTTGCCACACCTGCCATTGGCCGGTGACTTACTAAAACTAAAATTTACCGGCCATAAATATTTTTTACTGGCCATGAATAATGACTTTTTAGATACCATTGAAAATGTACAATTCTCAATTACAATTTCGATACCACAGCTAAAACTACTAGCATAATATAATTTTAAAACATTATTAAAGACAATTAAACAGTTAAAAAAAAATAAAAAGAACAAATCAAATTACAAGCAATAGCACACATACAGTACAATACAGTAGATACAAAGATACAAATGAAGTAAACAGTGCTTTTCAGGTTTAGAAATTGATTCATAGAAATTGAATAAAGTAATCAAATGTAAAATAACACTGCATATAGTCTTCATTATATAAATTATTTATATATATATAAAAAAATTTTTTTTTTTTCAGCCAAGAGCAGTGAGAGATTTGTCTTTTATTGTTTGATTAAACACAGACAGCAAGCGGGAATATTAGGCTGCTGTCATTTTAAGACATAATGCAGGGATCCAAAATACTGATACTGTACACATGCGTTGCCAGGGTTGCCAGCCACTTACTGTATTTTTACAGAACTACTTCTGTAAACAGTGTTTACAGTACTGTGCTGTAATTATCAAATACAGTATCCTACTGTTATATCATGTAATTTTACAGTATTAAACTGTTCTCTACAGCAATAAATTGTTTTTTATTACATAATTAGAATTATTATACTTTAAAGTTTCATAACAGTAGTCACAATAGGAAATAGACAACATTCTCTGGTTTTTAAAACATTTATTTTCGTTTAAAGCAAAGACTACAAAATTGCCTGAAACACCAGCTGTATTTTAAACATGTAAAATGCGAGTTTAATACTTAACAACAAAGAGTTGACACTAAGCACTTAAAAATGCAGTAATCTTGTTTAATTTTTAATTAAACACAATATTGCCCTATATAAACATGTTGGCCGACCAGTTTGTTTGGATAAAACAACATGAAAAAATGCAATGTTGGATGTTGTGATCAAATAACTTAATGCTTCATGCAGACTGCCCTAAACATTGATTTGCGGCGAAAGAGTGAACTTTGACCCGCAACACATGACGTATGCACAGAGGATAGACAAAACACCGATCATTATATAGCAAGTCTAAAACGATACATTTTAAAAAGAAATGACAGAGGATTTCGATATAAGAGAAGACAAGCTTCAGTTTGTTGCCCAGCTTTATTTGTTTAAACCGTGAGAGGCGTCTAAGCTTACACTACTCCTACATCCTGCGTCAGGGTGTTACGCATTTGATGCAGGTCGGCTTGCGAAGTATGCATATTTTACTATATAGCTCGTTATTTTACTATATAACGTGTTAAATATGGATACTTTTTTTTACACAAACGCATTGCTTCAGAAGGCCTTTATTAACCCCCAGAGCTACCTGGAGCACTTTTGTTTTGGGCCTTCAACTTTGAACCAGCCATTCACTGCCATTATAAAGCTTGGATTTGCCAGGACATTATTTCATTTAACTCTGATTGTATTCGTCTGAAAGTAGAAAGTCATAATGGCTTAAGGGTGAGTAAATCATGGGTGAATTTAAATTTTTGTGTGAACTATCCCTTTAAACTAAGCCCTGTTTGTGAAACCAGGGCCATGTTGTTCATCCCTGTAGTCAGCTGTACAAAACATTTATAAACAAAAAAATAAGGTCCTTAACAAATGCTGTCAAGACAAGGTTAGTGACACAATTTAGTCTTAAATATATTAACTAATGAGTAACCTCTGAACAAACTTAAGGGTGCATGCTGCCTCTTCCTAGTACTGCAAGTTGAAGTTATAGAAGGAGGCAAACAGCGCTGCCAGGCCAGTGATGAAGTTGGGCTGTGCTCCTTCACACACAACTTGACCTTCCAAACTTGACATTGACATTTCTTGGGCAGGACTATGGGGTCATGGCCAGGAGTCCTCTCTGGACGCTGGTCTGGGGCTGGAGCCCTTGCAGGACGCTGGTCTGGGGCTGGAGCCCTCGCAAGATGCTGGTCTGGAGCTGGAGCCACCTCAGGACGCTGGTCTGGAGCTAGAGCCACCTCAGGACACTGGTCTGGGGCTGGAGCCACCTCAGGACGCTGGTCTGGGGCTGGAGCCATCTCAGGATGCTGGTCTGGGGCTGAAGCCACCTCAGGACGCTGGTCTGGGGCATGACTCTGGGCGTGGACAGGAGACATGGCCTGGCTCTGGACGCGGACATGAGACGTCGCTTGGCTCTGGACGTGGATATGAGACATGGCTTGGCTCTGGACGTAGACAGGAGACATGGCTTGGCTCTGGACATGGACAGGAGACATGGCTTGGCTCTGGACGTGGACAGGGGACATGGCTTGGCTCAGGACGTGAACAGGAGACATGGCTTGGTTCTGGACGTGGACATGAGACATGGCTTGGCTCTGGACGTAGACAGGAGACATGGTTTGGCTCTGGACGTGGACAGGGACAGGAGACGTGGCTTTGCTCGGGACAGGGACAGGAGACATGGCTTGGCTCTGGATGTGAACAGGAGACATGGCTTGGTTCTGGACGTGGACAGGAGACATGGCTTGGCTCTGGACGTTGACAGGAGACGTGGCTTGGTTCTGGACGTGGACAGGGCTTTCTGGGGTGGAAGGTACTGTGAGATGGCAGGGCTCCTCCTCCACCATTCACACAGTAAATAATGAGCCGCACAATAAAAGAGCCTGGTCTATATACCCCTCCAGGGACCAATCTATTTTACCCCCTGGAAGCTGGGAGCGTAAGGGCTCATTGAGCCCAAAACAAAAAATGTCCTTTAGGGCGACATCATTAAAATCCACCTTGCAGCACAGATGACAGAAGTCCTGAGCATAGTCCTCAATAGGACGGTTACCTTGACGCAGGCGAAGGAGGGCAACTGCTGGGTCCATATTTGTGGGTCTGATATTCTGCAACATTAACCCACTGTTGGTGAGTCTTTGTTTATGCCATGCCATTGTCTTTGTTTAATCAAGTCAAGCCAAGTCTTTGTTTAATGTTTTGCGTTTTGATGAATGTGATAACCTGCTGTGTTGGAGAGTTTTATGTTATAGCCACGCCACGCCACGCCACACCAAGTCAAGTTTTGTTTTGCCAAGCTAAGTCTTTGTTGTATGATTTGCATTTTTGATTTATGTTTTGAGTCTTTGAGTTTAATAAAGACTGCACTTGGGTTCAGAAAGCTCGCCCCCAGTGGATTAATGTTACAGATATTATATGGCTCGCAAGCTGGAATTTTTTTTGTATTCTCCTTTAGTGGTCAGAAGAGAAAAACGTCATATGATATTGGAACAACACCGCACTGGCAAAAAAATACTTTTCTTACTTAGCCTTTTTTTTTTTCTTAAATACATAATTATATAAAAATTCTTACATCAAGAATTTACTAGTCTTATTGTCTTGTTTTCTGAAAAAATCTTATTTTGCTTGTTTTAAGCATAAACTCACTTAATTTTGAGATATGTTTTCAGAAAGCAATACAATACTTTACTTGTCTATTAAATGCTTCTTCATGTAAGAATTTTGAGATATCTGGACAGGAAACAAGACAAAAATACTATTTTTTTTGCAGTGAGGTGAGTAAATGATAACTTGCTTTTCAATTTAGGGTGAAACTACCACTTTAATGTTTACATACCAAGAAATATAAGGTGTGCAAATGTACAGATTGCTGGACATCAAATGGAGTTGCAAATTCCTGAAACAATTTTTAAAAAGGACGGCACAAAGACAGCGAGTGTTAATCAGGATAGCAGGAGACACAAGCAGCAGGAGTTAGATCAGACAGAAATCGATGTAATGAGGCAACATCGTCATCGGTGAGAGAGAATATCACTGATCAACTGAATGATATTTGGTCTTAAGGTAACTATACATGACAAAATAATACACCAGGCTGTGGTGCAGAAACTTGTGAATGATGCTCTTATACAGTAGTTGTATGTTGTATCATTGTATGTTCCGGAAAAACTGAAGTTGTATGGTCAGTGTCAGTCAAAGTGACTTTTATTGATGTTTGATAGGAAATTTGATAGGAAATTTGTATAGGAAAAAGTTAAACCAATTACTCAATATTGACCCTTATAGCTCTGACCAGAAACCAAATCACAATATGTGACACAATGCATGAAAGCTTGGCTCATAAGCGATTAAAACATAAAAGCTACATTATATTAACTAACAAAACATAAAGAGGAAAAACAGATATTCAAATTTAAGACAGATATTGAAATGGATTACTTGGTTTTTGGAGAATATTTCCTCTCACCTTTGTGTAGTATAGCGCTACATTTATTTTGAGCTTCAATAGCAAAGGAGTTGGTATAAACAGGTATAAACTCACTGTTGGTTCATTCCTCTCAGAATTCAAGTGCAAAAAAACTGAAGCTGAAGCTAATTTCTTGATTGTTTTGTCACAACTTAATTTCATTGAACCACATAAGTCATTTTTGCTTTTGACTGAAACTGGGCAGGGTATTTATAGTTCTCAGCATGCTTTGCACAGAACTTGATGTGAAGAGTAAAAGTTGAAATTTAGAAAGGGGGGACTTTATGTCCAGTTATGATTTGATTTATAACAGTTTCTAGTACATGAAGAACATTGCTTTAGTCAATGAGCTATTATTTAGTATGGTAACATGCTGTTTATATTTGGTAGATAGCTATGTAGTAATCTAGTAATATAATTGAGTAATGTGACACAAATGAAAATGGATCATGTCATGGGCAAGCATAAAAGCATGTTGAGGCTGCTGAATTGGGTCACTAAAATATAATTATTCCATTCCACAATCCATTATGTTGAATTTACATGAACAAGTTATGTTTTCTAACAAAGAATTATTGAACTAAACCGAGAAGGAAAAAATAAGTCAACTTAATCGATTTGTGTGGAATAATGTGCATGATCAAATCATGTAAATTCAAAGCACTTTCTTTCAGTGTTATTATTCTCCACAGCTGAGAGTAAAGAATTTAGCGCTTCCTTAAAGTATGAAAATTGAAAATAACATTGAAAATAGAAATGACTTCATGTTCCACTTTTGTTCTTATCACAAACAAGACACAGATCCGCCCTTAGTGCCTTTGTGAAAAAACATTTCAAAGACTAAGCTATTTGCAGCCCCAACAAGAGGGAAAATGCAATCATTTTATGGCAGCATCTACTCATTCACGATTTGTTCCGAGCTCTGACAAATACCTCCGGAGTTATTAATATAGTTAGGGTCTCTGCAGATGAAATGTAAATCTCAGGCACACATGGAAGGAGGGAAATCAAATGAGACAAAGGTGTATTGGGGTCTGTGTGAACCTTCTGTCGCTCAAAAATAAATGTGCTGTTTTAATGTGGGTCATCCTTGGGGCAGAAGGGGATTTCTATTAAAATGTATTTTGGGAAATACAATATAATGATATGAGCAGGGTGGAGAGAGTGGGAAAGTGGCAGAGAGGATGAACAGGAATCACACTAGACACAAAAAGATGAGCCGTCCACGGTAATGGTGGGATTATATGGAGATTAGTGCACTAGACGGGTCAGGAGACATTGTGATTGATGAGCCGTGGCAGGAAGTGACAAAATGGCCTCAAGGTCACAAGAGAAAGTGAAAGAAAAGAGCAGAGTTCATTTTGGCTTATATACATTCAGTAGGACTGAACTGAAATGACATACAAAGAGATTATTTTTATTTTTTTCTGCCAATAGACAGAATAAATTATATCAACATAGAATATGGAGATTTACAGTCCAGGAGATGAGAAAGAAAATGTAACGCATGGAGAGAAAGATAAGACGGAGTCAAAAGGCAGAAGCATTTATACAGTAACTGGGGAAAATAGAGTTGTTTTGCAGCGGCTGCATCTATGAGGAGTTTAATCCCTTTCCAGTCATGGATCTTATGAGGACACTATTCTCTGATAATAGTGAGCTTCATTTCTTGAGTGCCACTAAAAACGAACCGACTGCAATCTGTTCTGGTTGAAATCAGTAAAGCATCAACCCTCAGTGGTGCAGGAATACCCATCATAACAGCAGTCTCCAGCTCCCAAATTACTGGTACTAGCTAAGCCTGAACTCCTTGGAGACAAACCTTGATGTTTGAAATGTAAACATCTAAGGGCTTGGTTGTTTATAGAGCTTTCAATTCTTAAAGGCTCATTTATCCTGGGATGCATCTGCAAAATCCGCTGAGGTTGTTGGTTTGTTTGACTGTCTTTGAGTAGAAAATAGAGAAGCAAAGAGGAGCTCCGCTGGGCTTGATTCTGGAGTTTGTGCTGGAGCTGGAGGTGTTTTGAAATGGAAAAGAATTTCACATTTCTCTGTTGACACGTGACATGGTAGGGGTTATTTGTGGGCTAGAAGCAAAATGGATGATTACATTTTAGCATCTGTTGTCCAGCTTCTTAAGGCTTTTTGCAGCTGTTAAGGATCATTGACTTCTTCTGTTAAAGGCACAATATGTAAGATTTTTAGATTAAAATATCCAAAAACCACTAGAACAATGTTATATATTTTGTTGGATTGTGTACTTAGATTATCCCAAATGTTTCCAACAATGTTTGAATCCAGAGAAATCAGCTATTTTCTTGATTCACCACGAGTACCGTTTTTACCATGCCTCAGAGACAACACTATTTTGTCAAGTGGCTAACATAGCATAATCATAGCTAGCTTTCTCCATCATACAATCTATTTTTTAATTGATTGCATGTAATTTAGCAACAGTCATTTAGTCATCCTGTTTTTATTAATATAATATTCTAGTATCGATCTAGATTACTGCAAAGTGCAACAAGCAGGGGCGCAAACTTGTCACCTTTCGGCGAACTTTTGACTTTTTTGATCAAAAATAGGTCATCATTGTGATCCGTCTAGATCCGATGAGTTTTTGGGGGGGGGGGTTGCCAGGAGTCACGGTGAATGACATTTTCAAAAAGTTTTCAACATTTTCAAAAAGTTACTCATTCACGTGAGGTTGCTGTGCTGCATGGTCACGAAAACATTATATTTGCATGCGTTTGTAAGCATTGCAGTGTAAAAACAAGTAATTTTAAGCCTTTGAATCGCAGTCAGCAGCGAAAGACGACTCATTTCTCCATTTGTGCGAGAGACTGTTTGAAAGATGCAAACACATCCGCTTCTCACAAAACGTGTGAGTTTTGAACAGAGTTATATTTGCCGCTTTATTGGCCTTGAACAGTTATACATGCGTATGTGTCAAAATGCCCATCTTTGCAAGTATCCTCGTAAACGCAGTCATTTATGTTTTAAATGAAAGTAAACAAGTAAACTGAAAGAGAAAAGGCAAGTGTTACAGTATAATGGACCCAGAGCCATAGAGAAACCCAGGCAGTGCTTAAAGCGACAGTTGTCTCATTTTCCTGCTGTCTGTCATTCATATTAATCAAACAACTGCTCTTGACTAATCTACTTTTGTAAATTTAATCAGAGTAAATATATATTTCATTTACACAATGAAGACGGGGCAGTGTTTTTATACATATGATTAATTTATACAATGCATATAGCAGAGGTGGGGGACTCAGACTTGAGTTAAATGACTCGAAATAACTTGACTTTTGTTTAATGAACGCACCGCAACCTAACCACGTGACGCAGCAGGCAAGAAGAGAGTTAGCGTAAGAGCATTGACAGTCATGACTGAACATGTAAGGCGCTACGCCAAGAATAATTAAGTTCGGGTACCAGGATTATGTGAATTTCAAGTTTCCATGGTAATCACTCACTCATGGGTCACGGCACGCCCATGCTCGCACCCACGCTGTATCCATTATTTTCATACAAAGAGGTAGCGATGAGTTCAAAATGGCAAAAAAACTCTTCACTACGAAAACGTCAAGCACTGTAAGTTGACGTGGTATCCGAATTGTGATGCACAATGATGAATAACTCTGCCTATTTCACTTGTTGAATAATTAGCCAGTTTTGCTGAAGACGCCAGCTGTGTGCATTTTGGCAGCGTAGAGTTTTGTGTGTGTGTGTGTATGTGTGTGTGTGATATACGGAATATCCGCGGAAGTGTTACTAGTACTTTTAGTTTTATTTATTTAGGCTAGTAGTTTTTTGTGATTATTGACATTGGTGACAAGAATATCAAACATGTTGATACCATAAAATCCTTATTTAAAGCAGAAATAACTATATCATGATAAATAACCTGTTATTATCGTTGTGATATAAGATTTTGGTCATATCGCCCAGCCCTATTAAAGTAAGCATCTGTTAAAGAAATGTTATGATAAACTTTCAATATTTCAGTAATATGTCAAGCTTGGAACTGTTAATTAGCCTGACGTGGCCGACTTTTATTTTGATTTAAAGATGTTGTTGTTGTTATTACTATTTTGCCAACGAATGCAGCTTTACTATCATAACCACAATACAATAAAATATAATTTTTTGTACACTTTTCCACACACAAGATATTCTGTGATATTCTGGTTTGAAATTAACACCAACCTGTCAAATGAGGTAAAATGTCACCTTTTTCACCCCTGATGAGTTTGCACCCCTGAACAAGTCTCATACCAGCCACCGAGTGAACACACAGAGTAACGGTATAACATAACTTTCAACACACTCAAATGTATTTAGTATGATTGTTTTAACCATGTAAAACAGCACTGCGTTACCCCACATATGCAACGAAAAGAGCAGAAACGGCAGACTGCAGCATAAGCATAATAAAAGCTCAGAGACCAGTGTTTTGCGCATGTCTCTCACATTAGCATTCGCTCCCAAGGGCCCATGATTCCATGCTCATTCACAGCGTCATCAAGCTACACCTTTGTTTTGAATAAGTGACCTCTAGCGGTGAAACTTACATACTGTGCCTTTAACAGACCCTGTTACTGTAATCTGATCAATGGTTACAGGTGCAAATGGGCTTCAAAGTGATCAGATCACTCAAACCAAATGTGTCAGAAACATGAGACCACATTCACAAATTATAGTGTAATGCTACACTATAATGCAAAGCAGCTGTTAATCAATGCTAAAACAAGGGCTAAACCTTGCTGATTACATTCCACTTTAAAAGAAAATAATAATCCTATCAAAATATTTGGAGAAGCACATATATGTGCACAGGGGATACCGGAGATGGAAGTAACACTCTGTGGTTGTACTAGACCTCTCAAACTTTTATACACAGTAGCCACATTTGTCTACTGCAAATAAAGCTCACTTGGATGTGTACTATACACAATCATTATGTAAGTTATGTCAAATACAAAGAGTTCTGTTGTTACAGCTCACTCCACTACTGGGGATAGATGCAACACTGAGAGGCAATTTGCTGAAATAAGATCCACACTTTTTCATCCACACATCTTGTGCAAGAACTTTATTGAAGAACAAAGAATAATCAGTTTTGAATTAAGTGAACAATTTAAAGTGACAAAAACATTATATTGTATTTATTTTAGGCCTTCTAAATTGCTTCTAGATTGCAAAAGTAGGAAAATCCTTTGTGAAAATGCTTTTGTTTGTTTTCATTTGTTTTTTGTTTGTGCATTGGCTGTTGGGTGTTAAAAGGTCCCTGGTGGGCACATGTTGTTAAAGGCCAATATCTAAATTTGGTTTAGGTCTCTGAGCAATGAATTCATATTCCTTTGAGTTGTAAAATGACCTTTTAACTTGATACAGAAAAACTAGTTGTTCTACTGAGGTGGAAAACCTCACGTCGTCCTTGCTAAATCATTCATCGTCAAATGAGTTCATAAGATCCGCTTCAGGGAAAATAACATTGCTCTTTTATAAATAGACAGTCAGAACCAAGTGAATGAAACAAGAGATCATATTAAACTTTATGTCATATTTTATGGAATTCTCTCTGCAATAGCCTTTAGCAGCTAGCTTTTGTGTACCAGCAGCTTGCCTTGCACTACTGATTTGGATCTTTTCTTAAGATCAGCGGGTAAAACCGGAGTGGAAGATTGGCACTGTGGTGCCATGGGGATTAGTGGGGCTCGATGGCAAAGACTGGCACCAACAGAGCTGGAACATCTCAGCTGCTCTCTGTGCCACCCCACTGTGTTTGGGAGATCAGATGGAAAGACATGGTCTTTCTGCTCGGACAAACACGATTCACTGCAGTAGGGGGTGCGCTGGGAGAATATATTGGGGGCGGGCATAAAGAGGTCATAGTATAAGGAATCAAATGTTGCTTGATCTTTAGAGATACAAGAGTTTGATGTACTGTACTTAATCCATTTATTGAAATTAAACTGCTAAACTGGTTCTGAACTTCTGCAACTTTGTGATATCAACAACAGTAAAAAATGCAAAAATGGCCTGTTTATTTCTAAGGTTCAAAGGAACAATAAAAATGGTCATAAAAAACAATTTAAATATATTTTATATACATTTATGTAAAATGGTTTATTTTTGGCATAACAATCTTTAAAAGTGAACATGAACAATGCAAGTTCCAAATGTATCAATTACTTTTTTACCCTCATCCTTCCTGTATCTTGAGAACAGAATTTAGGAATGCACTGTATATTGATACCATATTCTTTATTGGCTCACATTAGTGATTTTTACATATTGTAGATATTGAATATTTAAACCAGGGCCTTAGGCAGGGTTTTAAAATCAGTGAGGTCCCAAATTGAAAGTAGTTAGGGGGGTTCGGGGGAATACTCCCCTGAGAAAATTTAGATTTTTCTGATCTACATATGTGCATTTTTTAAAGACGTTTGAAGGCCAAAAAAAAATAATAAATAGCATTCAAAACCATGTCAGTGGGCAGTAGATTATTTGTCAATACCCCCCTAAAACTGAGCTTTGACTGTAGTCTTTTCATTTTCGTCTGTCTGTGAAGAAAGTAAACATAGGGTCAACTGATATTTAGCCTATATGTTTTATTAATAATTTTCTTAGACAATTTAAATTCATTCACAATCAACCCGTTCTCACTCCCAAGGCGTCAAAATCTGAAGCATGGTGCCTTCCGCGTCACAATGAAGGTACCCCTAGGCGTCATTTTTCGACGCGCAGGGTGCTCCATTCATTTCAATGAGAAACCTTTGCCGTCATACACAGACGTGTTGGGCATGGGAGCGTTATCGTCATGATGAAATTATATTGGGTTATGATTTTGCCATTACGGCATGTTGGAGTGTGATTCTCAATTTAATCAGCCAGCATAATTTTATTTACATTTATTTTATTTACGCTATTTAGACACGTTTTAACATGTAACCCAACCCCATCCCATCCCTAAACCTACCCATTTGTGGATTATATGAAATAAAATACAGGATATAACAGGCAAATACGACTGCATGCACAATTTATTCAAAAAGTACAAATATTCCAAGTGTTCTGAGGCCAAACGATTGATTTGTGTGAAGGAAATCCCCAAAAGCGATCAGCGTTTACATCCGCCGAAGATCATGCACACATCAAATTTTAAAAAATGCCACCTGTTACGTCAGATTTCATAGTGAAATTGCATTGGCTTTGGTATGTCTCGTGACCAATTGCGTCATTACGTCAGCTTTGATTGTAAAATGTCACTGGCTCTCGTGTGTCTTGTGACCGATTGCGTCATGCTAAAGAGTCGTGTGTATCATTTGATATGAATGAGTGCGTTCACGGAGCGGCGGGATCATCATTTCAGCGATTAAAACATTAAGATCAACTCTGTTCTTTACATGAAAATATCGTATGCCTTCAGAAGACTTGGAATGCAATATGAGTTAATACTTATATACTGTTTTTGGTCATTTGCAATAAATACCTGTGACTGTACTTTTGTTTGCCTGTTATGTGTTTTATACTGTTTAGAAGTGGGTAGGAGTTGGGTTAGTTGCTCCAAAATATAAAGTAGCCTATACATATTCGTAAAATCATGTCTGCTTTTACAAATGCAAAGAATTTAATGCATCTTGATCTGATGCATTGTGCAAACAACTGAAATGAATGGAGCACCCTGCGCGTCGATATAGGGACGTCTTCATTGTGACGCAGAAGGCACTTAACCATGCTTAAAATTTTGACACCTTGGGAGTGAGAATGGGGTGAGCAGGGCACAACCTAACGCAGGGTTAGTTGTAACACACATGGTTTAACACTTTCCACACATGCCAGGATGACGAAACTTAGTGTATTTACTAGTTGCCATATCAACATTATTTAGAGAAAAAAATGCACCAAAATTAAAAAATCTTTGGAAGATATCACTAAACATTTATTTAACCATAGCAAAAGTCAATTTCTTTAGTTAATTTATCATCTCTGTTTTTTGTGTTTATGTAAAACTAGACAAATCTGATATTATTTTAATCTTATATCTGTTATTTAACAGTTGAGATAGTTCTTTATCTCTAACCAGCAGAAGTTGGTTGCGCATGTTGTCACACTGCGTTATAATGTGCCCCTATTTGAACTACGCTATTATATTCTATACTTTTATGAATTGAGAAACCATAAGAAAAAGGTGAATAAACACTGAGAGTCAATGTTCAGAAATGATTCATTATTATGTTTTGAACTATGTTGTATAGCTGTATTTTACGATGTGTTAGATTATGTTTTTTTAATTTAAATTTTTATTGACAAAATATTTTAGTTTTTTTTTTTTTTCTATTATATCAGATAACATTTTAAGCTGTCATATGCTCATGTTACAATGTGCCCCATCTATAGGGCATGTTGTCATATTTCACTTCCATTCTTTCAGGGTAAATCAAGAAAAAAGTATACACTGTAGGCTATTAATGAAACAAAACCACATAATTGTACTAGTGAAATTAATGTGGGAAAAAATAAATACTCTGAACCCCAAGTGGATTTACACAAACTGAGAAAGTGCAATCGGGTTTGTTAATGTTTATTTTCCTCTCACATTGACAGTTACTAATTATTACATTAGCTACATGAGTCAGGTGAATTATAAGCCTATTTTTAATTCAAAATGGCGAAATTAGACATTTTTGTGGGTTGTTAAACATTTCTTTCCTAAAACAGCTGTCAAATATGAAATGTTAAGTTTAGCTACTTACGCTCGCACTTTATGTCCATTTACAGAAGCGTTGAGCTGGAATTCGCGCTAAGCATCTTCTGTGAACATAAAGCCTGCCTACTTTGATTTGATTGGTCAAATATAATATTTGACATTGGGTACGTCTCAATCAGCTCCCTAGTTCAGTAGTCAGGGCACTGATCAGGGAGTCAGCCCATTGACTTATGTCCTGATCAGTGCCCTGACTACTAAACCAGGGAGCTGATTGAGACGCACCCATTGACAAGCGGTGACAGACCGCTGAGGTAGCTCCGATGAGAAGCTCTTGGTGCTGTGCTATATCCTTGCAGCACTAAAGTGGTGTTAATACTATATTAGGTATTTATTTCACAACATTTATTATATACACCTCAGGAAAATACAGAGGTCCGGACCTCGGTGACCTCATAGCTGGCTACGGCCATGATTTAAACTCATTTCCTCTATTTTTATATTAAGGCCCTGTCTACACTCTGCAATTTACATATGAACGCAACCAGAGATGACGGAGAAACATTCAGAGAGCAGCAGCATTCACTTCTGCTCTGATAGTCACAAGACCATGCCGAACGCTGTGAGTGCATGTTAGAAATCAGGAAGGGTGAGAGAACATTGTGCTTATACGATTTTTATCTTCAAACCAAACTTGGGTCAACAGCTGACAAAATGTAAATCATGTCTGGCTATAGTGCGCTTCCCATAATGTTTAGGTCTCTTGCGGCTGTTCGAACACATTCGACCACATAATGCAGTGGTCGAAAGTGGACAAGCTGAAAATGATTTAGACCCTGTTTACACCTGTATTTAGCGTCATCCGATCGACCAAAATGCGTCTTTAATACCATGTGTAAACAGGGCCTGAGATTTCCTTTGCCTTCATCTAATGTTTAATTCTTTGAAAGTGAATCTTTGAAAACACTGTTAAATGCATTATTAATAAATAAAGTTTCCAAAAAGGGGTTTTCACAGCGATGCCATAGAAGAACCATTTTGGATTTTAATAATCCAAAGAACCTTTATCCACATTATTTTTAAGAGTGTGTAACAAATCTCTGCCTAAATTCACTGGTAGCATTTAAAACAATTGATTTTCATTTTTAAGTGTGTTATTTTTCATTTACTGTTTTTCATTTATAGTATAGAATTTAGTTAAAAAGACCTTTAATGGACATTTCATGAAAATAAAGACCACAAGGAAGTGGAAACAAGAGTATTATGTAGGCTTTGTAAAATAGCAGTATCTTCCTTCAAAGCTTCAAAATTCAAAACAGCTATGCATGTAAGAAAGTTTTACAAGATCTTGGTCTAATATGAGAGTGCGGTTTAGGGAAGGACGTCTAATGGGTAAAGCAGTTGATATGGCCGTTAATACAAATAATTTCAGCCTCGATCCTGGTCAGATTCCTTCATCAAGGCCAGCTTCTTAGCTTGCAGAAAGTGACACTTTATTGACTGTCCATCGACCGCTTAGCTGCTGGAGATGGTTTTTTTCTGTCCCTTTGTGTTTTATTTTCTTTCAGTCTGTCTCTTTGTCTCTCATTCTTCATCTGTTTTCAAACGCTCTCCATCATGTTTACTTTGTTTTGTTTTTCTTTCTTTCGTTCTCTGTGCTACATACCACAAACACCATTTGGTGTTCTCTCCATCCTGTTTTTCCTCTCATTTCTTGTTATCCTCTATTCTTTATCTCAGTTCCTTCCCCTGCACTCTTCTTCCATTATATTATTGAGAGTGTTTCCATCACTAGTGTTATTATGGGTGCCATCAGGGGCAGATCATAGTCAGAGCTGGAGATCAGCACACATGCTGGTTTGTGTATGAATATAAGAGGCTCTGAACCTTGTAGCACTTCACATGGGAGAAAAATGGAGAGCTCTAGAAACAGTACAGCTGTATCAAATGCAAGTGAAATGGTGCTTATGTGGGGGCTGAGTGGTATGGAAACATCTGTGTGTTTAGTTTACGCGGTTGACCTTTGTGCAGTGTAATGACCCAGAGTGAAACCGATTCGTAGATCTTCTGCTGGGTCTTATAGGCGCTCAATGGAAGACTTTCAGCGAGCAGCACTTAATCTGGTCAAAGCTGGAAAAAATGAAGTTTTAAGCCATAATTCCTCTCCTAATTCTTCTTCCCTAATCCTTAGAAGAAGGGCAGCCCGTTTCAGGCCTCCTTTCCTGAATTTCGCACGTTGGCTCATACAGCTCTTGCCAATTCAAACCCTCATCTGGCTTTCAAAACGCTCTCCAAAAGCTGTCAGCCAGTGGAAGAAAAGAGCCTCGGGAGCACTCCACAAAATTAGACACCTTCGCTCTGTGCCACCGTCGTCAGCGGATTGCTGTAATTACATGCGCAAATGGGTCATTGGCAAGGTCTTCTATGCTGTCAGGTGTGGATAGAAGAGGCAAAGTGCCAGAGGGGGTTTTACGACATGCTTTTCCCAATTGGACGGGGATATTCACAGAGCCTTATTTGTGTGAAGTAGGTTATAATGGACCCAATGTAGTGGAGACTCAGTTGATGACTATGTGATTGGAGCATTGAGATCCTGGTACTGTATTTATCAGACAAGTTTGCAGGTCAAATTTAGAAATATACATCCTTACAAAATGTCATATATTAAATGTTTCGGATTTTTGTATATGTTAGAACAGGGGTTCTCAATCTTTTAATAATTGTATTACTACTACTACTAGTAGTAGTAGTAGTAGTATTACTTTTATTTTTACTGTGAAAGTACATTCTACTGTACAATAGTAATATATTTTTGTTATTATTTCTTCATGTTAAACCAAACTTTTATTTTAACGGGTTGTCATGAAAACTAACATTTGTACTCAGATACCCATAGCTTAGTAACCAATTTTAAATGAAGAGTACCATTACATCGAAGCACATGTTAAAGCTCTAAGTAATCAATTTGCAATATTTGTAGAGTTTTTATTAGCCGGCTAGTTGGATTGAGCTCTAGTCATTACTCATGCACATCCCTAATTTTGTGGCACAAACACTTTATGATTCAGTCATTCCATGAATTTTGCAATCATTGCCAGAAAAAAGGCATGTTAGTGCGAAACAAAGGCAGCGGAAAAAATGTCATCACTCTGAGATTCACTCTGAGAAAGTATAAGTGTTAAGACGATTCTGTGGATCATGCGTAATGCTTAAATGTCACATTCACCGCATAGAAGAAGCATCATTAGCTCGTAGAGATCAGTGAAAATCTAAAGATCCTCTTTCAGGCTATCATCTTTCCACTGTAAGCATTATGCTTCCTATGTTCTCTATTGATTCAAAGATGTAATGTGTCCTCACCATCTGTGGAGATTCACTTGACCTTTCCGTCCCTTAAGAGCTCATTGTGTTCTTGTGTGGTGGCATCTCTTCGGGGAGAATATGGGATGTAGGCTTTTCTTCCATTACGCGTTTGTTTTTACATAGTAGGCTAATAGAACATTGCATTTCAGTAACATGTTAATCACAATACATGATAAAATGTGACCTTTTAGAGTCCCAGGAGAGCTTAACAAAGAGAGTCTCATGATTCTCTTTGTTTCACCAAATGTTTAACTGCGTTGAACTAAACTCTTTCCATTTCACAAATGGTTTGTGTGTGCATGTTAATCTGAGCTGCTTTTTGTTAGATGACCCAGGAGTTATCATCCAACCATTCATTCATTGTGTACATTGCCAGGAATACCACAATTTTCATCTCATGCTCATGAATGAAGCAATACAATTTATCTAAGAGCATTTAGTGCAAATGGGGTAAAGCGAAACAATCTACAGTACACTGAAAAACAATCATGTTTTTAAGCAAACCAATAAATTTTGTTAGAGTTATATTTATAAGTTGAAACATTGTAAATTCTGAAAACAAAACTTTTATGCAGTCTTGACTATGGAGCCCCACACATAGATATTGTGGCCATAAATTAAAATTTGAGGTCAGGCCGGTAGTTGTTTTGAATTGCCTGTGCAATAAACCCTTCCATTTAGCCAAATCAAATGCAATATAAATGTGACTTTTTCCCATGAATTTATGGCCATGAATTTATTTAATTGAGTTAAATCGTGACCACTTTAGTAAATCTGATCTAATTTGTTGCTGGTATGTTTTTCACTGGAAAACAAGGCAAAAATACTGATTAAGAAGAATCTATTATCTATTTTCACTTCTCATGATGTGATCTTAGTTCATACGCAGCTCCTCCGCCCTAGACTGGAATGCTACATTCATTCTTGCTATTTGTTGTGAAGGTCAGTTTCCATACACTGTGCAAGAGATGGGTGGCTTCATTCATCATCTATCTGACAGCCCATGTTGTGCCCTAAATCCACCCCCACCTTTCTCCTTAGTTTCTGCACAAGTAGGTTTGTCCCATTAAGAGCCATTTTCTTGGACACTCACCATCTGTCTTTTGTTCATTTGAGTATCTCCTTTCCATCTACCATTTAAAGCAAATCCTATTCCTCTGCTCAGTGTGTGCTCAGATTGCTACATTTTAATGTAATGCAAAGACATTTAAGGTTATGAAACATCAAAAGCACTTTAAAGATTCTTCATTACCAACAACAACAAAGACTTGTTCTGCCATTATCCACAAAAGATATATCAAATCAATCATTGAACTTGGGTGTTCACACACAGTGTATCATAAATATTCTTAAACAGGGCCAGAATCAGGATTTTTTTGTTAGCGGTTCCAGATGAATGCGGAGGGGGTTGGTGATCGATTGTGATTCTGGTCAGGGAAAATCGATTCAGGGGGTCCATCTAAAGCTGGAGATAACCGTTACTGCCCCTTCCCTCTAACATGTCTCTCATTTCCAGACCCTTGGGTCCATGCAGCTTCACCTCAGAAGGAAGCTGGGCACTGGGTTAATCAGCTCCGGTCATGATGCGGGACAAGAGATGTGTTTGGAGCAAAGCGAGATCTTTTAGCTCATGCTTGTGATGTTAATGGTAGCCATTGTCTTCACATAAAGTAATCAAAATAAAGTAAAATCTTATATCTTATACTCTCAGTATTGGAGGTACATGCGTTTATTTGACTGTTTTTCTTTCATTCACTTGTAATTTTCATTGTTTGTGTCTCTCCGATTGTCTGTTTTTGTGCTTCCAGACAGACTGTCAGTCTATGTATTAGTGGTGGGCATTTTTAGTGGCTCTGCAGGTTGCATCACTATGCCAGTAGATATTGACAAGTCTTTAAATCATTCCCTCAAGCGATTTGTTCAAATCACTGATTTATTCAGGAACAAAACAAGTGGCTGATTTTAAGCAAGTCAGGCACTGAATCATACTAGTTAATTCAGGACAAAACTATAAAAATGACTATAAGTGAATAATTGAATAATTTTCTCCATAGATTTGTCAGAACACTAATTCATTTAGCAACAAGACACAACAGTTGATTCTTCTCATTTTGATGCCAAACTACTCGTTTCAAACTATTTTTAATGGTGCAGCAAAATGCACAAAATAACTGCCACTATTGTATCTAAAATGTAAGTTACTCAACTTGTTATGTTGTTAATGATGTTAGACTGTTAAAATTACTCAATATTAACAGTTTATTGAACTGTTGTATAAAATCAGTTGTGCTGTTTCTCATGTAGTACTGCTGAATTTAAATGTGAATTTGTGGCTGTCATCTACACCAAAATGAAAGAAAATAATGCAATGACTGAAACACCTGTGACTTAAACATTGTTCTTAGTATATTTCTTTCTTTTTACTTTTCTTTCTTTCTTTTTCCGTCTGCCTTTCTTTTCTCATCTCTCTGTCTTTGCGGTCTAAGTTTTAAAAATAGCACCTCATAATGGAGGGTCAGGATCCAAAGGGGAACGATGATCCTCTGAGAAGGAGACGTAATTTAAATTCCATGGCGTACAGGATTGCCTTTCCCCGTCCACTGATGAGGGCAGATATGCGATAGCGAGGGGCTTTAAGCTTCGGCTCCTGGGAAGCCTCTATCGCCAGGGAGCAGGAGCTGCATATCAGAAATCATCATGATGAAATGAGGGGCGAGGCTGAGGAAAGATCAGTGGGGGATTTGAACTTCTCATGAGAGCCAGAGACAAAGGCAGAATGAGAATTATGTCTGTCCTCTTTCTCTCCATCTATTCATGAATGTTTGCGTGTGAGAGAGAGAGAGAGAGACTGTGATTGCCTGCACATCTTGCCCCAAGTAATATTTGTCAGACCTTTAATAGCTTATGCTGGCTTGTCTCGTCTTTGTGTATCCAAGCAGGGAACGAGGGTTCGGCAGAGAATGGACAGAAGGAGACGTCCACCTGTGACATTTGCCAGTTTGGGGCGGAGTGTGACGTTGATGCAGAAGATGTCTGGTAAGCACAAAAACAAACTGTAGGAGAACTAATATAGAATAAAAAAACTAAACAGGATAAAAAGGAAAGATGCCCTGCAAAGCATTTATTTAGTGAATAAAAAAAAAAAAAAAAAAAAAATTCTATCATTTACTCAGTGTTATATCATTCCAAACCTGTATGACTTCATTTCTTCTGCGGAACACTGACAAAGATATTTTGAAGTGAACAGTGAATGATCACACTAATCTAATTCATACATTTAAAAGGCTGATGGGGACCAGAGGCTGTTAAGCACTCTGTATACTGTATACATGTAATACTTGTTCTGGAGCATATTGAAATTTATGTGAGGAACTGACTGAAATTTAAGTCATTAAGTCAAAATTATTGCCGTGAAAATCTCCATAATACTTTCATTGTATTAAAAAAATGTAAATCAGTTTTTACTGAATCTGTTCGAAAGTATGGGGTCCTTTGATGACAAAACTGAATTTTCAGCATCGTTACTCCAGTCTTCAGTGTCACATGATCTTTCAGAAATCATTCTAATATGCTGATTTGGTGCTCAAAAAACATTTCTTATTATTATGACATTTGAAAATTGTCATGGGTGGCTGTGTGTAGATGAAGAATGCAAGGAAACTGTTTTTTAATTCATGCCCTTGAACTCCACAAGCAGCCACATGGGAACAGTCGATGTAGCCGGCACACACACCTTGTCAGACTCTCTGGGAGGCTCTGACTCTGGCTTCTTTCTCGCAGCAGGCTTGAGCACTCCACCTGTGGTGGGATCATGCGTAATCTCCGTCACGATAGTGGTTGGTGGCTAGCTAGTCTCTGGGTGCGGAGTGGGGCTGGCAATATCTAACTCGGCCGAGCAGATGGTAAAAGGCCTTCCATTACACGCCAGCACCCACTCTACAAACTGTGAAATCCAATGGAAGTCATGCCTTAGACCGCTCGCTCAGGCTAGTGTGGTAAAAGACAGAGCGAGCGGTCCAGGTAGTGCATTTGGCACGCTAGATGGATGAATTCCCAGGTGTGGTCTTCCAGCGGACGGTCTCCCTGATCCAGGCACAGAAGATGGATAGCAGGCAGGTCCATGGAGAGAAAAAACACAAAAAAACTAAATAAAAAAGGGGGAAGAAAAATGCAGCTAAATGAACTATTTTTTGGTCCGGTCTTCTGTCACGCGTGGCTGTATATAGAGCGCACGGAGCGGAAATATTCTTTTAATTCAGTAATCCAAAGGATACAGGGCAGAAACATGGGGTAACACATCCACTTTAACAAAGACGAGACCGGACAAAGAACTGAACAAAACTGGGACTATATGTGATGTGATCTGGGAAAACCCGTCGGATGTCGCGCTGGAACGTTTTCAGGAAGGTCGAAAAATAGGTTGAATGTCAATTTTTTGGTCAAAATTGGGTTTTCATTAAATGATTATTCTATAACATCTTGTCTATCATCTCTAAAAATATCTTGGCTAAATTCACTTGTTTAGTGTAGAAAAATAGCGATTCATAGCGGCAAGCTGAAAAGACTGTGTCTTTCTCTAATGTTTTAGAACACGCTCGGCGGAGGTGCAAAAAAAAACTAAAACGGCCATAGTTTTCGCTCTCTTAACACTACAAAGACAGTTCACCCATCAAAATAAACCCCATTACATGTAGAATAAAGGTGTATCAATGCACATTTCCCGTCAGTCCTATGTAAACTACGGCACGCAAAGTTTTTTTTTAATACATGTTATCGTATTGTGAGATGGCGGAGCACAAGAGAACAACACAGTCTGATTGCTTAAATGATCTCGCTCACCTCAATCTGCTTAATCCTGGTGATTCCAGTGTCCTTAACAATGTTATAATGGACTATTTCACATCCAGAGATGAAGGATTGGATGATGGAGACGTTACTGAAGAGGAGTCAGTTTAGCTGTGCTACAGTCCCTTACGAAAAATAACCATGGTTTTATTATAGTAAAAGTGTAGTAACCATGGTTTTTTGGCTAATTGATTACCATTTATATAACCACAGTTTTACCACAAATGCCATGGTTAAACTATGGTTAGAGTAGCAAAACCATGGTTAATTTGTGTTTGGTTATTTGGTTTTATTTGTAGTAAAACCATGGTTCATTTTCGTAGGTGCGCTTGTGCTTGCTATTCTTGTACAGTTGTGCGATCTAAACATACAACGGGTGATTAAGTTCAGACCTTTATTTTGAAATAGCGATATTTCAAAATAAAGGTGAGTGTATATATATATATATATATATATATATATATATATATATATATATATATATATATACACTCACCTAAAGGATTAATAGGAACACCTGTTCAATTTCTCATTAATGCAATTATCTAATCAACCAATCACATGGCAGTTGCTTCAATGCATTTAGGGGTGTGGTCCTGGTCAAGACAATCTCCTGAACTCCAAACGGAATGTCAGAATGGGAAAGAAAGGTGATTTAAGCAATTTTGAGCGTGGCATGGTTGTTGGTGCCTGACGGGCCGGTCTGAGTATTTCACAATCTGCTCAGTTACTGGGATTTTCACGCACAACCATTTCTAGAGTTTACAAAGAATGGTGTGAAAAGGGAAAAACATCCAGTATGCGGCAGTCCTGTGGGCGAAAATGCCTTGTTGATGCTAGGTCAGAGGAGAATGGGCCGACTGATTCAAGCTGATAGAAGAGCAACTTTGACTGAAATAACCACTCGTTACAACCGAGGTATGCAGCAAAGCATTTGTGAAGCCACAACACGCACAACCTTGAGGCGGATGGGCTACAACAGCAGAAGATCCCACTGGGTACCACTCATCTCCACTACAAATAGGAAAAAGAGGCTACAAATTTGCACGAGCTCACCAAAATTGGACAGTTGAAGACTGGAAAAATGTTTCCTGGTCTGATGAGTCTCGATTTCTGTTGAGACATTCAGATGGTAGAGTCAGAATTTGGCGTAAACAGAATGAGAACATGGATCCATCATGCCTTGTTACCACTGTGCAGGCTGGTGGTGGTGGTGTAATGGTGTGGGGGATGTTTTCTTGGCACACTTTAGGCCACTTAGTGCCAATTGGGCATCGTTTAAATGCCACGGCCTACCTGAGCATTGTTTCTGACCATGTCCATCCCTTTATGACCACCATGTACCCATCCTCTGATGGCTACTTCCAGCAGGATAATGCACCATGTCACAAAGCTTGAATCATTTCAAATTGGTTTCTTGAACATGACAATGACTTCACTGTACTAAAATGGCCCCCACAGTCACCAGATCTTAACCCAATAGAGCATCTTTGGGATGTGGTGGAACGGGAGCTTCGTGCCCTGGACCAATCCCACAAATCTCCATCAACTGCAAGATGCTATCCTATCAATATGGGCCAACATTTCTAAAGAATGCTTTCAGCACCTTGTTGAATCAATGCCACGTAGAATTAAGGCAGTTCTGAAGGCGAAAGGGGGTCAAACACAGTATTAGTATGGTGTTCCTAATAATCCTTTAGGTGAGTGTATATATATATATATATATATATATATATATATATATATATATATATATATAATATGTTATATACAAAATAAAACATCCAGTCAATATTTCGAGAAAAAAATAAAAGGTCTGGAAATTTTTTTTAGATTTGCCATTTGTGATGCAGCAGTGAGCTATAATGCACATGTTCTTTTTATGTTTATTAGAGGTTGAATTCAAATCAAATACTGCCAAACTGCCTATACTACTTCTTAATAGGATGTCTACTTCATAAAATATATGAAAATTATGGAAATATATGGTTCAGATCACTCAAACCATATGAAAATGGAGGTGCCCATAGATGGTCAGTAATGGAGCTTGGATGTTTGGAGGATGGAGTTTGGTACTGCACCCAAACAAAATCTCACTGAAAGCTCATTTTTTGATATAACAACCTAAAATTTGAAACACAACTTCATATTTCTGGTTTTCATTTTCTTGTCGTTTTAGAGTAAAACATGTTTTGTAAAATACATATTATTATAAAATATAAACAATTATATTTTTACATTTTACATTTTCATAAACTTAAACTTTTATAACTTTTTTTTCTATTTTACTTTCATAATTTAATTCACTTCTATATTTTCTTTATTTAAATAATCTGCCAAGTGTCTTCTTTAAAACAAGACCAACCTTATTTCTATATTCCAAAGCATTCTTGAATTACAGCCATTTAAGTTTGGATAGTGCATTTTCATGTCTATGCGAAACAAAGGGGGTGACAGTTATTCAAACCTGTTTTTCTCAAAATTCCTTCCTAAAAATCATAGCGATCAGCCGACTTCAAATAACCAAAACTTTTGTTTCAGACAAGCCATAAAAGAAATAAAAAATATATTTGGAAAGGGCTTTCATATGGCATCAAAAGCTGTAAGAGGTTGAATTTCACCATGTGAAATTTTCGTAGATCACATCACATATATCCACAGACTTAATGAGGTAATTAACAAACAACAGGTGAACAGAATGATTAATCAAACACACTAGGAAACTAGGGCCATGTCCACACTAATACGTTTTCTTTGAAAAAGTATATTTTTCTCTCCGACCACACTGAGACGGCAATTTAAGTCAACGAAAACGTAGCTTTTTGAAAACGCTCTCCAAAGCGGATACATTTTTAAAGAACTCTAAGAACTTACCCGAGATAAATGACCAAGAAACAAGGCCAATTATGACAGTTTCATCTCTGCTAATGAATGGCCATTTAGCTCCGGCGCTCCAGCTCTGAGAACTCATTAATATTCAATAAAAAATAAGCAGAAAACCACCATACGCCTGTCACTTTGCTCTTCTAACAAAATCTTTATGCTATATTCAATGAGAAATGTTTATAATTTGAGTTGTAAACATGTGAAAAAATCATAACTCACATCATGTATTTAAAATCCACCCATGGATGTGGAAAGGAGGTTTTCGTTGCCCTGGGCATCAGTGAACAGCTCATACTGTCAGCAAGAGTGAACGAGACTACCCTTTAATCTTAATAGAAGAAGGCCCCTCTTCCTCCCTCCTGCCTATCTCTCTCAGGGCGTCTGAAGGGAATTACATGTCGGCCTTGGCAAAGAAAGCCTGTAGATTCACTAAAGATTCAACAAGCACTGGCTGGAGAGCTGGGGTGTTTGGAGGCATCAGAATGAAACAGCCCGGCCTCTCCCTCCTCAGAGATATCAGCACAATTTGAGGCATTTATGCCTGAGTCGTAGGGATGGTCCCATGACAGACCCCTCGCTCTGATACACTTGACTGCAGATGACTCACTCACCTCACTGTTCCTCCACCAAAAAATACTCTACCTCTAGGCCTTCTTTTTTTAGTCTCGCTCCATTTTTCCATCTTCCTGTGTCATTTGAAAGGATTACTGAAAAAAACAAGATGAAAGATTATAAATAAAATCAGTGCTATAAGCTGCATTAATAACATGTCTGTGTGTTTGTGCACTGATTGTGTGCAGTGACAAGCACCGGATTTGTTTGGCTGTTGTTTTGGACGGTCGGTGTGTGTGTGTGTGTGTATAGAGAGAGAGAAAGAAAGATAGAATTTCAGTATAGTTTGCCGTTAACATGTTGCTAAATATTATTGAGGTATTGTATAAATTATTCTAAATGGATGGATGGATGGATAGATCCTGTGACAAGGTGGACCAGAGAGAAGCCACAAGAGTTTGCATCAAATTAAATGCCAGATGCAGTTTATTTTGCAGCCAAAATACCAATAATAACTACACTGTAAAAAAAAAACAACAACAACACACTGCTACTAATATCTATTTTGTACCTTTAACATATAACTTACTGTACTGACAACCACGCAGGTGGTAAAAGAGGAAGCCATATGAAGAATCATGAAGAAGTTCATTACAAGTAGCCTTTCCACAAGCTGAATTATACTATAGTATACAGAAGGTGCACAGTCATTTACGCAAACACAAAACACCATCATGGTAACACACATGACACGAGAATAATGCAATAAACATTCATTGAACAACAGAAGATGTAACATAAAACATAACTGATAACAACTATTAAATGGATATTTCACCCTGAAATGAAAATAAAGCCATCTTTTACTCACCCTGCTGTTGTTCTAATGCCTTATGTCCTTATGTCCCGGACCTCAAAAGCAGAAATTTTTTAAAAAGTCCTGCATGTGCCCCTCCATATAATGGCAGTGAATGGCTACCAGGTTAAAACTTTACAAAAAGGATACAAAAGTATCACGCAATGATACAGTGAGCTGCGCACCATATATGAAAAGTGTTCAGGAGGCATACTATAAGGTTTTTGCGAGAAAGAAACCTTATTATTCAGTCAAAATACTGAGCTTAGCCGTTACTCTGTGCACGTTTCTGTGAGTGTGTGAGAGCCGCCAGCAGCCGCCTCGCACTGTTGTCATGGTACCCAGGATAAGCACACGCACCATTTTGAGAAATCAGGCTCAATAGAAACAAACGCGACTCTCGTCTTTTCTATAAGGTATATGATAAGAAATAATACAATAATAATAATAATAAGGTAAACCTCCTGAAGTGAATGTTGTGTACCGGTTGTCATGACAACATTGCGCGAGCGGCTGCTGATGGCTCGCAGGAACGCGCACAGAGTAACGGCCGAACTCAGTATTTTGACAGAATAATAACGTTTCTTTCTCGCAAAACCTTATAGTATTAGCCTGACAAGCCAGACCCACATCAGATATCGGGTCTGGGAACACACCAATCCGAGGGGTGGGATAAATGGTTGTCTTTTAAATTCCCTCTGCACGCAATAGATGATAGCGCTACAACCAACCAGAGCAACAAAGAAGGTGAAGCAGAGCTAGTTGATAGATTAAACTTTTGCTGTACCTTTTTTTAAGAATGACTTCAGTGCCGTTCTTTGTTCTTTTCTCAAAGAGAAGCTTAACTCCAAGTCTTCCAGAGTGGCGGCCAAAGCCGATTCGAAAGACTGTTCACCAGCTTCTTTGTTTTCAAGTAGCACGCGGAACCGTTGCAACTCTGCCGTCATTATGTTAAGCCCGCCCACCGACTCTATACACGATGTGATTGGCCTGACTAGAGTTTGGTTTTTCAAGCTCACAAGCCAACGGAGAGTTGCTAGACGAACCTGGCTGCAAATTACATTTGCTACCACTAGGGTGCGTCTAGATTTCTAAGCTATTATAGTATGCCTCCTGAACACTTTCCATATATGGCGCGTGTCTCCCTGTATCATTGCATTATACTTTTGTATCCTTTTTGTGAAGTTTTAGCCTGGTCGCCATTCACTGCCATTATATGGAGGAGCGCGTGCAGGACTTTTTTTTATTTCTGCTTTTGAGGTCTGAAAAAGATAAAAGGACAGGGCATTGGAACAACAGCAGGGTGAGTAAAAGATGGTTTTATTTTCATTTCAGGGTGAACTATCCCTTTAAGAAACAATTATTTAAACTAAATTTGTGAAGTATGACACAGGGAATTTGTAGCATTTTTACAATATTTTACCGTTTTTACACACATTTTTTACAGTGTAGAAAAAAATATAGAAAGAAAGAAAGAAAGAATTACCCTAAAAACTAAGACTGGTCCTCAACAAGTAAAGACTCTGTCATCATAATCCAGCCATAGAGAGAGAGAGAGAGAGAGAGAGAGAAACGTGTGTGAGTAAAGGGCAGCTGGACAGACAGGAAGCCCACAGGCCATGCTGGAAAAGTTTAGATAACAGAGAAACCACATGGCTCTTACGAATCAATAAGACATATCCCCTCACTCAACAAGATAAACACATGCTCACACACATACAGAGGCTACCATCCAAACAACCTGAATTTTTAAGGAAATCTCATCCCTTCAGTTTGACTCACTTGCAAAGCCATTATTACTTGATTTGCTATCGGAAATCTTTGGGGTGTGTGTGTGTGTTATTGACGCAGTGCATTTGCAGTGTGTGTGTGTGTCTAGAGAACGTGAGAGGCAACATTAAATATTCATGCTCTCAAGACACATTAGCCTTTATGACCACTACAGACGGTCACAGTGCAGAGCAAATGTGTGTGTGTGTGCGTGCGTGCGTGTGTGTTCCCTTGTTTGTGTGACCATTATAGTGCTTCACAATAAATACATCTCAGTATCATTGTGCCTGTTTGATTTATCTCACATTCAACGTTCCCGGGGACTTATCTAAATTACAATGCATTACAGATCTCAATTAGCAATGGCAAGCAATCAAAGCTGCCCTTGAGTGGACTTCATATCATAGTTCAATTCAGTCAACGTCTCTATTTAAAACAGATATTTTTATCTCACATTTGTAGTCAGTTCACATTATTCCAGTAGTGCCAGAATACAAAATTGCTCCTTACTAAAGCTCACTGGCAGGGTGGAAATATTAAAAAGGAAAGTTGAAGAAAGAAACACACACACACACAAAATAATGACAGATTTATAATTATACTGTCGTCTGTTTGCTGCAGCGAGAAGTCACTGGGGACAGCAGTTTAATTGTCATTTCTGCTCAACATGTTCCTGCAGTGGCACACAGATGACGTATACGCACTTTAGAGAGAAACTACAGCAGAAACACCTGAATGCTGTAGATACACACCATAAATAAATTTCTGTCATGACAACTCTCTGAGAGTTTGGCATTGTAATGAATATGACAATGTTAATGTGTTTGGTCTTGGCGGAATAGATCTGCTCCTGCAGAGCAAGTACGGAACTTGCCACTGCCAATACACACACGAAAAGCTGCAGTGAGCAAGTAAGGGGTCGTTCACACAGAACGTGTTTTTCCATTCCACTGCGCTACTTTTCCATTGTTTTTTAATGTAAATGCGCTAGATGAATGTATTTAACAATTGCACTTGCTTCTCACGTCTTTTTTAGCGTCTCGCATGTGACAAGTATATTTTTAAGTATACTTTATGTAGTAAGTATACTAATATCAATGTGTACTAGTAGTAAACTTGTAAGTGTACTATTTCAATACTGCTTGGGACTAAATTGGCCCACTTTTAGTATATAAAAGTATACGTTTAAGTGTACTATAAGTGTAACAGTAGTAAGCTTTAAGTGCACAACTAGGTTTCTCATTTGTACTGCATCTATACTACAAGTGAACTAGTAGTTTACTATTTTAATACAAGTAGTACATTTTATAGTTTATGAAAGTACACTTTGAAGTGTACTCAGTAAACTACTAGTTTAGTAGTTTATACTGCAAGTAAGGGAGAGCGGGGCACAACCTAACGCGGGGGTTAGTTGTAACACACGTTTTAAAACTTTCCACACATGCCAGCATGACGAAACTTAGTGTATTTACTAGTTGCCATACCAACACTATATAGAGAAAAAATTGTGCCAAAATTAAAAAAATCTTTGGAAGATATCACTGAACATTTATTTAACCATAGCAAAAGTTAATTTCTTATTTAAGTAAATTTTTCATCTCTGTTTTTTGTGTTTATTTAAAACGAGACAAATCTGATATTATTTTCATCTTATATCTGTTATTTAACAGTTGAGATAGTTCTTTAATGCTGATCTAACCAGCAGAAGACACGAGCCGGGGTTAAATCCCAGTTGTGCAGGTGGGGCATGTTGTAACACTGCGTTACAATGAGCCCCTATTAGAACTACGATATTATATTCTATACTTTTATGAATACTATTGAGAAACCATGAGAAAAGGGTGAATAAAGACAATGTTCATAAATTATTAATTATTATTATGTTTTGAACTATGCTTTATAGCTGTGTTTTGAGGTGTGTTTGTTGTCAAACTCAAAACTAAGAAAATCAAAAAGTGTTAGGTTGTGCCCCGCTCTCCCCTATACTTGTAAGTTTACTTTAAGTGAACATAACATTATACTTATAGTTTACTATTTATTTATTAATTTTGCACTTTCGGTATACTACTATGTTCAAATGTAGATATTATTTTGAAATATACTTGAAATATACCTTTAACTGTACTTAAACTAATTTTTTAAACATTTTATTATAGCTTCATGCAGCCTTTTTTATCTACACTTGAAGTTTCATAAAGAAAGGCAAAAAATGCAATTTTCTTTATTCTTAAATTATATTTAATAGGCTACTCACGCAAGCATACATGAATCACCCTGTAGCAAATCTATACAGGTGGAGCTGGGGAAGGTGGAGGGTTTCTGAAAGTGCGCTGCAAACTGCTAGAGCAAATGATAGGCAAGTATTTGAATGTTGAGCAGCAAGCTCATTGGCTACTGATACAGCAGGAACCAATCAGCTGTGCACAAAAGAGAATGGATGTGACTGCAAGCAGATTAAATCAAGGACCTTTCAGGCATGTGCCAGAGTTTCATGACAGAAATATGTATATCAACTCCTCTGGGAAATACTAATATACCAAATAAACTCACATAACATACTAGATGACAGATTTTTTTATTCTCTTAGGCAGAAACGAATAACTAGTTCACACGAATACAAAAGTTGCATGTGTTGCAATGCCTGTTGCAAATGTCAGAATCTTTGTCCTGTATTCAATGCGTCTTTGTCTCCTTCTCAGAAACGCATAGCCTTTCATCCGTGCATACGCACATGCACATAAGCGCTCATTACTGTCACTAATGAAGGTATGTGAATAAGAGCAGCCATTAATACGGGCGAAGGAACATCAAAGCATTGAAACTCATAATTTCTCGTTTGAAACGGAGCGTTGTATTATTCTCCACCGATGAGTTCGCAGTGCTTTGGTTGCTAAGCCAGTCCTCTGTGCTAGTCATTAAGCCCCTGAGATGATAGACTCAAGAATGTGCTATAGATTGAAAATCACTGCTGCATCCAGTTCAACCCGTCCACATTCATTCCCGAGCTTTCCCTTCTAGCTTCACGCTGATCCGAGTAGATGAAAAAAGACTTTAGTCATTACATTTGCAATCTTGACACCCTTATCAACATTTATAGAGTAGGCACATAATAAAAATGCTGTTGATGTTGGTGTTAATCTGTTTCTAATGGTAATTCATCCAGCCTCAAGCCAAATGGGCAATTATGAATGTCAGTTAATGTTTATGCGAGGTTACCGTTCCCGCTGATGCAGACCTTTTGTAAAGAGGCTTGTATTTTTTACCATTGTAATCTGTATGTTGCAGCGTTGTAGTCTCGCAGGACACCTGTGAAAATGCTGAGCTTAACACACTCATACATGATGGAGAGGTGTACATTAAAATCGTAATGTTCACCCTTTGCAGAACTGGTTCTTACAAAAGCAATTTTCTTGTAGGCATAAAAACAAGTGTTCGTGTGATTGATTGAAACTACCAGCAACACTAGAATACTCACAAAATACTTAAAACTGTCCATTCCTGGCAGGTGTCATTTGTGGGACAAACTTTGCTGTGTAGATGTTCTTTATATTTTTCTTTTATATTATATATTTTTTATTCCACAAAAATAAGAAGCAGAATGGTTTTCAACACTGATAATAATATGAAATGTTTCTTGACACCAAAGAAATTGCGTATTATGATTTCTGAAGGATCATGAGACACTGAAGACTGGAGTAATGATGATGAAAATTCAGCTTTGCCATCACAGGAATCAATTCCATTTTAAAATTAGTACTGTTAAACCATTATTTGCGATGAATCGCATCTAAAAAGTTTGTGTTTACATAATATATGTCAAGTCAAGTCAAGTCAACTTTATTTATATAGCGCTTTTTACAATGCAGATTGTCTCAAAGCAGCTTCACAGTGTTAAACAGGAAAATAATGAACAGAATTTGATTCGGCTGTACAGCCGCTCTGGAGAAAACGGTGATGTCATCTAGCTCATTTCAATTATCATATATATTCAAGTAATGTAGTTGATATAATGTGTGTGTGTGTACTGTGTATAATTATTATGTAAATATAAATACACACACATGCATGTATATATTTAAGAAAAATGTGTTATATTTATATATAAAATATTTATATTTATGTATAATATAAATTATATAAATGTAATACATTTTTAATATATAAATGTATGTGTGTATTCAAATATGCATAATAATTAAAAAGTACACACACATAATGTAAACAAACTTTTATTTTGGATGCAATTAATCGCGCTTAATTGCTTGACAGCCCTATTACAGTAGAAATAATGCTTCATAATATTACTGTTTTTACTGTATTTTTGATCAAATAAATGCAGCCTTGTTGAGAAAAAGAGACTTCTTTCAAAAACAATAACAATCTTACCAACCTTTTGAACAATAGTGTATAAATGTTTTAGGGATGTCCCAAGCCGATCTAAAGGATCAAGATCGGGGGATTCTCTGACATCACAAGCGTCATGCTTTCTAACCTTAAATCCATTTTTTTTTTTACCATGTCTACTATTGTAACGTACAGTAACAATGTACAGTACCACAAAATAATATCTTTCTATTAAGTTACCCCTATCTTGGCATGCAAAATCAAACAATACAATGTGACCAGTGCAGTCTAATTTACAAACTAATAAGCTGGCTCTTTTTAGTGAGTCAAAAACATACAGCATGACCAGTGTTTGCCCCGATTGCCAAAACAAATGACAAAACTTATAAATTCTGTACAATTTACAGCGTTAGAAGAGAGAGAATCACTTTCGTATATAAGGAAAATGGACATTATAACTGATATCAAGCCAAATTAATTGGAATTGAACTGAATTTAGCTTGAGATTTAAAATTGAATCAGGAAATCTGCAAAAATACCCAGCCCTAGAGCTGTATTGTCCTAATATATCTTAATAAAAATTGGTAAAAGGCCAAAAAATATGCATTATTTCCAAAGAGGCCATTAACGATTTTGCTTCAGCATCAGATGTGAAAGACTGAAACCCCTCCAGCAATTACTCTTGAGTCCCCAGTTTGCATGTCTGAAGTGTTATTCTTAGCTGACAGCTTGATCAAACAAGGTGTGACACTTGTTTAATGATCTTTTTCACGGTCTTTGATTTGTCAGTAATTGGCATTTACTGTGCTGTTTCTCACTACACAGGTGCGTCTGTAACATCGACTGCTCCCACATCAGTTTTAACCCTGTGTGTGCATCAGATGGCCGTTCCTATGACAACCCCTGCCAGGTAAAAGAGGCATCCTGTCAGCGGCAGGAACGAATTGAGGTCAAGTTCCTGGGTCACTGTCAGGGTAAGAATCATTATGATTGCTTTATATAATATATTGTTACATGTCTTCTTCCATTGAATTTGCATTTATATAAGACAACAAGAGAGAACACGTAAAGATGAACATTATAAATCAGTTACATAATCAAAATCATTCATGTTCATATGATCATTAGTCTCTGGAATATAGCAATTTCCCAAATATCATCTTCAAAATGACAATGTACAAATGAAAACATAAAACATTTTATTGTTTTATTATATAACCAGCAGACTGGCTGAGGCAGATCTGTTCATTTTACCATCTGAATTCATTTCTTATCCTGTAGGCGACATGATTACAGGCACCAAAGCAGGAGATGGACAATATGCCAGGACAGACTACACAGGTGAGTGAGTGTTTAATGATAAAAATATGATTTTAACATGTATATCCTGTGGTTCTGATTATACCCTTGGATTCCAGCTGTTGACCAACTTGTGTGTGTCTGTGTTTGAAATATAGAGGAGAAGCCTGAGGTTTCAGAGGTGGCGAGAGGGTTGTACATCCCTTGCCCTGAGCACTATAAGAACTATTGTGTTCACGGAGACTGTGAATATCCCAACATGCTCTCAACGCCGTCCTGCAGGTACACACAGACACCCATGATTTGTCTGATCACTCAAGCGTATCCCGTCTAGAAAAATACATTGTGTATAAGTGTGTGTGTTTAGGCACACTGCTTCTTATGATTGTGTGTGTATCTCTATATCACAGACCTTTGTCTCCCCCTAGTGTTCAAACCGCATAAGATCTGCCTCAACAATGATTGTTTTTATTCAGTTTTATTTCAGTTTAGATTTAGGTATTTTAGTACATCACCTTCAACTAAATGAAAGTGGAATTTTTTTCCTTGGCAGCTAGCTAAAAAAAGGTTAAATTTTTTGTTTGTTTGTTTGATTTTAATTCAAGTAACACATTTTTTATGGTTTTAGATTTACTTAACTGTAAATCTTAATTGGTAGGTCTTTCATTGGTAGTACAAACAGATTCCCAAACATTCATTGGTTGATTGTCACATTTTTCAGGAAAGTCAATCTACAACTCATCTCTATAGAATAAGCTTGGACAGAAGTATTTTAACTGGAATTGTGCAAACATTAGCTTAATAAAAAATAATTGGCTATTCAAGTTTTAAAGGGGTCATGAACTGCATTGTTTTATTGTTTTTAGTATTTAGAAATAAAAGGCATTTTTCCTACCCTGATTTTAGCCCTCTGTTTTAAGGGGCGTGTCTGCTGTGAGACTTCATTTAAACCCTGAGTGATTGGCTAACATCTTTGCATATGAAATAGCTAAGTATATTATGTGGAAAACTTTTAGCATGTTTTACTATTACAGCTCTCAAGGTTAACTTATTGTGAAAAGAGTTGATCATAGCATTATATTTAGATTGTGGCATGAACGGTTGCAGTGATGAGCATTGTAGCCGATCAGACATGTTGAGCGCATGAATGCAGTGATCTCGTCATTGCAACTCGATTTCTGTACTCTCACAAATGCTTTCATCATAACTAACAGTGCAAACACGCTGTAAATAAGTGATTCGTTTATTATAATGGGAGTTTTGGCATGAGTCCGGAACTCAGTCACTGATAAACTCACACTGTTTGATTGACAGCTCCAGCGATTGTAAAGGGAGTGGTCTTTGATCACTTTCTAGATATAATTTAATCACAGTTTAAATAACAGATTATTTTTATCCTACTAAGAGAAACAATGTGTAGTTGACCGTTTAGTCACTAGTTTGATTTACTGACGCATAAACAATAAACGATTTTGAGACAAAGAACATCTGACTGTACATGAATCACTACATATCAGAAATCACTGGTCACAGATCAAGCATTAGAATTAACACGGTTACTTACATGTTGTGGCATTACTGTCGAGTTCATGTTGTAAAAGTCTGTTTAAAAAGCCTGAGCCAAAATTGAGACTGAGCTACCAAATAATCCACAGTGAAATGTACCACATACAAATAAATAATGCTCTACTGAGACATTCACATTGTTGAAAAAAAAAACACATTCCTAGCATTAGGATCCTTTGGAAGGTAATGTTATTTTTAGTCCAGTGATCCTGTATCGCTCTTCTCTCCTTCATCTCACTAACACGCCAGTGGGCGGGGCCAAAGTTGCAGTGATGAAGTAGGTGTTGATCTTCTTCTGCAGAGGTGGTCTTTCACCTTTCACAACGGGTTGTTTTCTGAGATTGGTTTTAATAAAAGCTTTTGGACTAAAAAGGAAGTTTTCAATTCTGAAACTTACAAGATATTCTTATAGTATGATGACCTCTTATGTCAAAAGCTCAAGGAAAATGTATTTGATTTCTCAATTCACGACCCCTTTAAAACTCATATTAAAGTCACTGAAAAGCAAAAGAAAAGTTACTTGAGAGAAATAAGACAGTAAAGGGGAGTCTTTCTGGCAGATGCTGCAGTAAAACAACAGGTATTTCTCAGGAAAGACTTTGAGAGCAAGAAACACTGCAGCATGTGTGTGTGAATAGAGATATTACAGAGACAGTGTGAACACTTTAAAATAGCCTGAATAAATCCACAGAGGACTAAAACACACGCATCTAACCTAACAAGTACATAATGCTGTGTTTTTTTCTTCAGCTGTCACTCAGGATTCAGTGGTCCGCAGTGTGACACTAAGGAGTATAATGTGCTGTACGTGGTGCCCGGCTCTGGAAAGCTCCGTTACGTCCTCATCGCGTCTGTCATTGGGGCTCTGCAGGTGGCCATCATATGTGTAGTGGTGCTGTGTATCACCCGGTGAGTAGAAACACACACCACAGCATTATATCACACACGTTGTGCTACTGCGAAAGAAAGCAGAGGACCTCCTGTGTACCTCCATGTGTAGATCACACACACTCGCAGCTTTTTATAGAGTGAGAGGTCCTGCCAGCAGGTGTCTTTTTACACTTTGTTAAAGGTCATTGTTGAAGGATGTGTGTGGTAGTGAAATCTAAATCACTAGTAGCACTAAATAACTCACCCATCTACTGCAATACACATCAGAAGAGAGAGTGTTTTCAGTATGTTTATTGAAGTCCATAGAAGTGATGGATGGATCATTAAACCACAGATCATCTTCTGTCTACAAAGACTACTGTTACATTTTTTGGGCTTAGTAAGATTTTTTTTTAAATATTTATATTTCAAATAAATGCTGTTCTATTCATCAATAAATCCTGAAAAAAATAATCATGGGTTCTACAAAAATAGTAAGCAGTACAGTTGTTTTCAACATTGATGATAATAATAAGAAATGTTTCTTGAGCAGCAAATCAGCATAGAATGATTTCTGAAGGATCATGTGACACTGAAGACTGGAGTAATGATGCTGAAAATTCAGCTTTGCATCACAGGAATAAATTGCATTATAAAATATATTAAAATAAAAAACATTTATTTGAAATTGTAATAATATTTATCAATATTACTATACATTTCTGTATCTTTGCTCAAAATCCAGCCTTGGTGAGCATAAGAGACTTTTTTTCAAAAACATAAAAAAAATTGCACTGTTCCCAAATGTTTGAACGATGGTGTATGCATAACTAGACATCTGTACAATATTTTCAGCTGAATAACACCATGCATTACCCTTGTCATGTAAGGAACAGAAGTTAAAAGTGCACAAAGTAGTTCCACTTAAAAGCGTAAAATATATGTATATTTTCGTAAAAATAAAGATTGTTTCTAAAAAAAACAAACGTATCAAACTCTTAACCCGTCTTCCATTGTTTAGACAAAAAAGTAGTCCCGTCCATGCCATTGGTTGAGCAAATGTGTTGTACTCACTCAGGCAGCTCATAAAGATTGCAATTCCATTTGATGTCACTAGTGACGTGACACAGAAATGACCCACTTCAAATATATTCCACACAAAATAATGAAAAGTACTTTTGACAAATATGGTATTAAAAACTGCAGTCAAAAAGTATTTGTCAGTATAAATCTGTAAGGGCCAGTAAAATATATGTTAGGAATCACTGTTAATTTAGCTTTCTTGTCAGTATTTATTTGTTGTTTTATTGTCTCTTCTTCAGTGAAAGAAACAGACCCTGGTTTGTGGATAGGGCTGAAAAATCTGTGAGCCGTGATATGGTTTCAAATCATAGCTGTGGAAAACATTCTGATGAATACTGATGCAGAAGCATGCATGAGACATTCTTTTAAAAACGTCCAAACTCTCAATAAACATTACAAGATATTTTTATAGCAAAAGCTCTGAAATATGAGTTTTTTTCTTCCAGGCATTGTTTCAATTAGAAATAACATAGAACTGCCTGATGGAAGCAAGTTATATGTATAATAAGGACTTCCTATGTGTATGCACTTTCAAAATGAGACAACATTTTGTTGTACAGCTGTACAAAGACAATAAAGTTTTCTATAAACCATCACTCCCATAGACGCTGTATTAGAAACACCCTCACAGCAGTGTTAACTTGTTTTTTGTAATTTGATGCAAAAGTAATGTAATACAAAGTATTAGTGTTATAAATGTACATGCATAAAAAAAAGAAAAAAAGAAAATACAAAACACTTTGCAGGTTAAAATGCGTCATCACAGTCTGTGAAAAGGGTCCATTCTATTCTATTCTATTCTATTCTATTCTTTTGCTTCCTCCACAGGAAGTGCCCACGGACCAACAGAATCAACCGACAGAAGCAGAACACAATGCACTACAACTCTGAAAACACCCTGCGCGCCTCCACCCGCCTCATTTGAGGGCTGCGACCGCTCATGAGTAGAGAATCATGGGAAACGTAGTTTGGATAGAGGACAGAAAATAAAAAAACTCAATCTCCGTCCTCACAGAGACACTGCATCCTGCTGGATGATGGGATGGAGGGACGGAGGACAATGGTGCAGATATAACGGAGGACGATGGGTTCTACACACGATGCCTTGCACCTGTGGCACAGGACACAAACAGAGAATTTTAGGACACTATGATAGGATAAGTCCTGTTATTTGGTTATGTATGGGTAATATTTCCAATAGTTAATTTGTTTGTCTTGATGGGGTCCTTTTTCTGTAATGTAAATAAATAATTTATATCACAAAGCACCGTGTGTTTATTCTTTTGTGAATGATATGACTTTTGAAGGATCTGACTTGAAGGTCATTTCAGGTGATTCTAGTAGGACTGGCAAAATGATTTTCTACAGATAAACACCATGAGGCTTCGACAGGCCCAGCAAAATTTTGCTGTTTTTAATGTAATCATGTACACTACTGTTTAAAAGTTTGGGATCAGAAATATTTTTTTTAAATTAAATGAATACTTTTATTCAGCAAGGATGTATTAAATTGATCAAATGTGACAGTAAAGATATTTTATAATGTTACAAAAATTTGAATTCAAATAAATGCTTTTCTTTTGAATATTCTGTTCATCAAATAATCCGGGGAACAAAATGTAACAGTTTCCACAAAAATATTAAGCAGCACAAAATTAATATTTAAAATATTACAATAGAGAGCGGTTATTTTAAGTTGTAGCAAAATTACTGTTTTTACTGTATTTTGATAAAATAAATCAGCTTTTCTTTCAAAAACGTTGAAAATAATAGTGGTACATTTTAAAATTAACCTCTTAATTTCACTTTAAATGAGACTGTTGTCCAATATCATTATTAGTGTGGCTTCTAACTTACTAGCAACTATATACAGATGATACTAGATTTTTTAAATTAGCTGAGCTTTTCAAAAGATGAGAATATTACTGACCTCTAAAGGTCATGTGGAGAACAGGACCCTTTAGGACTAAGAAATTCCAGACATTCCTTGTCTGTAGAAGTTCTTCCCACTTCATCACCAGACCAGACCAGTCCAGTGCAGTGGAGTCCCCGGACTTCCTGTCCTGTCTGACAGTCTGTGTGCCACAGGGGTGAGAGAAAGAGAGAGATCCTTAATGAAAATGAGCATACATGTGCACATATATGCAAATACACTCACCTAAAGGATTATTAGGAACACCATACTAATACTGTGTTTGACTCCCTTTCGCCTTCAGAACTGCCTTAATTCTACGTGGCATTGATTCAACAAGGTGCTGAAAGCATTCTTTACAAATGTTGGCCCATATTGATAGGATAGCATCTTGCAGTTGATGGAGATTTGTGGGATGCACATCCCGTTCCACCACATCCCAAAGATGCTGTATTGGGTTGAGATCTGGTGACTGTGGGGGCCATTTTGGTACAGTGAGCTCATTGTCATGTTCAAGAAACCAATTTGAAATGATTCGAGCTTTGTGACATGGTGCATTATCCTGCTGGAAGTAGCCATCAGAGGATGGGTACATGGTGGTCATAAAGGGATGGACATGGTCAGAAACAATGCTCAGGTAGGCCGTGGCATTTAAACGATGCCCAATTGGCACTAAGGGGCCTAAAGTGTGCCAAGAAAATATCCCCCACACCATTACACCACCACCACCAGCCTGCACAGTGGTAACAAGGCATGATGGATCCATGTTCTCATTCTGTTTACGCCAAATTCTTACTCTACCATCTGAATGTCTCAACAGAAATCGAGACTCATCAGACCAGGCAACATTTTTCCAGTCTTCAACTGTCCAATTTTGGTGAGCTTGTGCAAATTGTAGCCTCTTTTTCCTATTTGTAGTGGAGATGAGTGGTACCCGGTGGGGTCTTCTGCTGTTGTAGCCCATCCGCCTCAAGGTTGTGCGTGTTGTGGCTTCACAAATGCTTTGCTGCATACCTCGGTTGTAACGAGTGGTTATTTCAGTCAAAGTTGCTCTTCTATCAGCTTAAATCAGTCGGCCCATTCTCCTTTGACCTCTAGCATCAACAAGGCATTTTCGCCCACAGGACTGCCGCATACTGGATGTTTTTCCCTTTTCACACCATTCTTTGTAAACTCTAGAAATGGTTGTGCGTGAAAATCCCAGTAACTGAGCAGATTGTGAAATACTCAGACCGGCCCGTCTGGCACCAACAACCATGCCACGCTCAAAATTGCTTAAATCACCTTTCTTTCCCATTCTGACATTCAGTTTGGAGTTCAGGAGATTGTCTTGACCAGGACCACACCCCTAAATGCATTGAAGCAACTGCCATGTGATTGTTTGATTAGATAATTGCATTAATGAGAAAATGAACAGGTGTTCCTAATAATCCTTTAGGTGAGTGTATGTGTTTGTATTCATGTGTTTTCAACAATGCAGGATGAAATTGTAGCCCTGGTGACACTGTGAATGCAGTAAACATTAAATTTGCATACAATGTCCAATTCACTTTCTGCACAGATCACTAGAGTTTCAGTCAAACATAAGTGCAAGATACAGGTAGACATACTTTGCATTTTTTAGCAACACAGAATCAATTGCCAAGCCAAGTAAAGAAAGCACTTATCTGAGCCATTCCAAGACCTTCATAGCATGTTCCACAATTTCACAATCAATACATGTGCTTTCAGGTGAATGTCATTGTTTTATTGTTTCTCATTCTCAGACAGATAAATGTGTTCCTTATAATATTTTACACGTCATTTATAGCATTTGCATTACTGATTTTAAAGTGGCCATTTTACAGTGATTCACTTTTAATATAACCCTGGTTGGGAAGCTCTGCTTTAAAATACTAGACAACAATTGTTTGACTTTTTTTGCATTCTTGAAGATCTTTACAAAAGAAGGGGGAATAAAACTGACAAATCTTGCCAGGCTGAAATGCAAGGCAAAGCATTTCACGGAGGTGGTTGAGAAGGCTTTGAAAAACACTGTTCTTCAGCGCCTTTAAGATCTGAGGAAAATTGTCAAATTATCTATCAAATGTCTTTATCATCTTCTGCTGTTTTCATCGCTGGTCAAAAGGTCCCAGAGACAAGAGAAAGAAATCTGTCTGCTATCATTCGTCTAATGAAGGCTGAAGTCTTTTCCTTTCTCATTACTGTGATGCCACAAGCGCAATCTCTCAGCAGACCTGGAGTTTGCATTCACCTAACAGTCAAATTGAAAAACCTGTTACCTGCAAAGCCATCCAAGATTTAAACAAAGGTAGCAATTATATGTAACACGGGCATTACTTTAGTGTGCTCTGCAGTGACATGTCTCTGCATACTCGGGAATTTTCCCATGATGCTGAAACACAAATCATGCAACGCTATGAGTGACATCACAATAAGTCACGAATAGGCCTAATATGAAACTAAAGAGAAAGATGGTCTACGAGGACGGAGATTCGTTAAAAAAGAATCAGTAACAGGATGTTTTTACGTAGAGGACAGGAAACACCACACATTATTGAGATTATACAGTATAACTCAGTACAGCATGCATTCATTCAAGTAAATTCACTTACTGAGATTACTGAAGCATGTGGTCCAAAAATATAATAATTTAGAGGTATCATAACAAGCACTTACTTTCTCTGCTTGCATTGAACTATCAGTGTGAAACTGCAGGTTAGTAAGTTTATTTTATTTTATCTATTTTGTTTTGTTTTATTTTATTGTTGTTATTTTCGTTTTTGCAGTGAGTACCTTCTACCTGCAGAGGTCAGGCCTCACTGCAATACATGGGTGATTATGAGATATCTTTATTGAAAAGCTTTTTAATGGGATTCTACTCCCAAAATGAGAATTCTGTCATCATTTACTCGCCTCATGCCATTCTAAAAAGGTTTGTCTTTCTTTCTTTTGTCGAACATAAAAGAAGATGAGAAGTGTGCGTGTGTGTGTTCATGTTTTTCTGGTGGGGACTTCAACCTGAATGCACACTGACTAAATCGAGGTCCCCATGAGGAAACAAGCTTATAAATCATACAGAATTTGTTTTTTTGAAAATGTAAAAATGCAGAAAGTTTTATGTGATTGGTAGGTTTAGGGGGAGGGTTAGTGTAAGGGGATAGAATATACATTTTGTACAGTATAAAAACCATTACATCTATGGAGAGTCCCCACAAAGATAGTGTCCCTGTCGTGTGTGTGTGTGTGTGTGTGTGTGTGTGTGTGTGTGTTTCCTATTTCTGACCTTATGGGGACAATTTTTGGTCCTCATGAAGAAAACAGCTTATAAATCAAACTAAATGAAGTGTTTTGAAAATGCAGAAAGTTTTCTGTGAGGGTTGTGTTTATGGGTAGGGGGATAGAATATACAGTTCGTACAGTATATTATATATATTTCATCTATAAGAAGTCAGATCACACAGTAAAAGTGCATACGGTCCAGAGTGTGCAGGGGATGCAAATGTTTTTATGCTCTTTACTGTTTATAAATCCTGATATGTGTGTGACAAGGTTTATATTAGGCCTGTCTCCTTGACGCAAATGTATGTGTTCTACATGTTTAAATTATGAAGAACTATGCCTTTAAGTATAATGTTATATGTTTTGGCATGACCTATTTCTGTGTATATTGATGTGGGGATGTGGGGTCACTTGGGTGATGGGTTTTGTTTTGTTTCTATAATCTGAGCACGTGACAGGAGAATACACATAACTACAACAGAGGAAACATTAGCACTGTTTTCTTTTGTGTATGTGTGTGCATGCAGGCAGCCATGGGAGAGGGAGACAATCGCCTCTAGTCTCAGGAAATGAACGGATGTGGGAGATTATGTTTATGTTAGTGTCCTTTAATAACACTCTCTTACAAATATCTAAGCTATGCATGTTGCTTTGTCCCTATTGATTGTCGTTATCCAGAAAATGACCTCTGGTCGAAACAGAATAATGTGGCGTGTTTATCTATGATATGAGCTCCACTCCAGATTTCCAGGTGAGGTGAGGCATTTATTTCACAATGTTTACTTCACGGATCTATGAATGATTTAGTGTCTTTCCTTCTCTTTGTTCTTTCAGACTGTTGAGCAAGATTCAATAGGCTACTTTGTTAATTTTCAATGTCTGACCTGGGCTTATACCTTCAAATAGCTCATAAGAACTTTAATTTGTAGAACACAAAATTAGTAATAGTATTATCCGTCCAAGCCAGTGTTGTTTTAGTGTCATTGAGATACTATTATAGTTTTTATTATTGTTTGGAATTATTCAATTGTTGTATTTCAGTTTTAGTTTTTGTACATCAAGTTAAACTAAATGAAAATGAGAAATGTTGCCTTTGCAACTAGCTAAAATAAATACATTTAAAAATATATATATATTTTACTTCAAGTAGCAAAAGTTTTTGGTTTTAGATTTTTGGTTTAAGTTTTAGTTAACTATAATAACCCTTGTCCAAGCTGCTCTTTTCCATATGAGAAAAGTGAATGGTGAGCACATTTTTAGAGCTTGACAGTCCCTGGTCCCCATCCAATTTCATTGTATGAAAAAAACCACGTGAACATTCATAAAAAAAACTCTCCCTTTGTGTTCCACAGAAGAAAGAAGGTCATACAGGTTTGGAACGACATGAGGGTGAGTAAATAATGACAGAATTTTCATTTTTGGATGAACAAATGCCTCTTTGGATGCCTCTCTATAAGCATTCATATAATGTGTGTGTGGTGCTTGAGTCTGGCACCGTGTCATGGCCACATATTAACTGAGTTCACTGTCCAAACACTGATTTCCATAGTGACATTTCTCCTGTCTGCCGGACAGCTGAGACAAAATGGCAGCAGAGATTCATTAAGAAATGGAGACATTCAGGTGCATGTACACAGAAACAGATACACCCACATTCCCTCACACAAACACTCCTGTGGCTAGTGTCGTCCAAATATGCCTCACTACACAATAAAAAACATTACTGACTGCAAATTCAAGCTGATCAAACAATACTGAAATTGCACAGAGGGAAAATACACATATGCAGTGGGACACTTTCACACTGACACTCTTTACTCACATTACTCTGATGGGCTGGGCTAACTACCACAGCAACCAGGCCCCTCCCCTGGGTGTGTGAGAGGTTTTTAAGTGGAGTGTTGGGAATGTTGTTTTTAGAGAGGCATAGAAGGCAGGAGAGTGTCTGTGAGAGTCAATCTAACCACACCATTCAAAACCATCAGCATTGACTCCAGGATGGGTGAAGACTCCTCTCATGCCGAGCGAAGCACAACCACCTTACACAGGGAGGAAAGCACCCCAACGCCACCAGCTCCGGATGCTCAGGATGCCCAAGATCTCCTCATTTCGAGCTTCAGCCCCAGCCCGGTTCCCTCTTCCCCCGTCAACACCCTTTCCCGTCTGGGCCCCAAGTCCCCCACCAGCCCCACCAGCCCCACGGCCCCTGGTGGCCAGGTCAGCGCCATCACAGTGGTGGCTCTGCTCGACAAGCTGGTGGTGATGATTGAGTCGGTGCAGGAGAACCAGCGGAGGATGGAGAAGAAGCAGGCCGAGCTTGAGGGGGCGGTCAGGGTGGTGCAGGGGGACGTGACCCGGCTTACCAAGAGCCACATGTCCACGGCCAACAGCGTGTCCAAGCTGCTGGAGCGTTCTCGCAAGACTGGCAACAACGTGAAGGAGGTGAGGGAGCGCCTGGATAGACAGAGCAGCCAGGTGAAGCGTCTGGAGGCCAACCACACCCATCTGCTGAAGAGGAACCACTTTAAAGTGATCATCTTTCAGGTGAGCAGATTGAGATCGTCACTCTTGAGGAACCTTTAAAGATAAAAAATATGTGTCTGAATGAGGTTTTTCTACACTTGAGAAAACTTTATAGCTTGTTTTTCATATAGCTAATAAAACAGTTTTGAAGCTATAAATACACTGTAACACATGCTTTCTATATCTTCCTTTGATACAATAATTTTGCTTTTTTTAGTTAAACTCCATGTAAATATTTTTTGGATTCTTTAGAGAGAGAAAAAATGTACTGAGTTTTGACATATTTGCAAGAGGATGCACGCAATAATTGCAGAGAAAGTTAGATTTCAGTGTGTTAGGGTTTTAGTGGTGTGTGACAGGACACGTGTGCAGTAGTGTATCATGAATGAAACTAAAGTGCATGGGAATTCTTCCTGTGACTGCAGCTGGGATGAAATGTTTGAAGTTTGCGCAGATTGCAGAGGAATGGCAATATATGCATTTGTGTGCAATCATTTAAGAATGTGTATTGTAACAGAATGTGTGTAAATGAGAGTTGTCAGTAGCTGATCTTGAGCTTCCTGCAAAACTCTCCCGTTCTTCATCATTCTTTGCCATAAAGCTCAAAGATCATTTTGTTTACAATAGGTTCATTAAATGAAAAGCCTCTCCTTACAAATAAATGTAAAACAAACTGAGATTGTAAAGTTGAGTCTTCTGGCTAAACCAGCTTTGTGACCTGTGCTTTAGTTTCCTCTAATCTTTAGTGAGGTGTTTTGTATGTTCGGATAATGCAATTTTACACACTCAGGATGTGCTATTATACTTTATGCTGGTTGGTTAATGTAAAGGGTGCGTCGTGTTGATCCAAGCAACTGCGTGGGGCTCATGCTTTTAGAATAGTATTCTTATCTGATTGCCCTGGAGCGAGCCACATACACCTTTACATGCTTGAACAGTGATCTTTAACTTGTAGAAGCAGGTAGAGGCATTTCTTATGGGTGTTAGAGTTCTGCTTTTCAAAATGATTTCTGGGAATCAGTTTTCCTGAGGCTAATGTTATTCAATAGCAGAATGAGCTAAATGTCAAAGAGTGTTTGAACCTCAATAGATATGAAAACACAAACTTTTATCTAGCTCCTTTGAGACTCATCCTGATCCATCATGTTCACCTGATCATTCACAAAGGCATTAACTAGCATAAAATGTTGTAAAATGTCAAATGGATTAATTTCCTTCATAAGAAGTCCTCGTAAGTCTTCATAAGAATTTCCTTTTTTGGACAAAACACTTGATTCTTCATCAAAGTTTCTTGAAACAGGCTGAGGTTAACAGATTTTTAGACTTAGGCATGCAAATTCAAAATGATTAACTTTATAAAGACTCCTAAGTAAGATAGGAACTTTTCAGGATATGGCTTTTAGTAAACTATTTTAATAAGAGCAATCTATCCTATCAGTGTGGAGAGAGTTGATTATCAGGGTGATGATGACTCTTGACTAATCCAGCTGTCATGAGGCTGAACAGTGCGGATAATGGCTGATCCCAAATCTTAACCGTTCCCTTTGTGATTGCTAGCAGCAGGTGATTTTCTAAAGTGATAATCAGCCTGTATTCAGCTTGTTAAAACACTTTGGCATGAGTGCAGGCTTGCAGAAAGTTTGCTGCAGGAGATTGTAATACCTAAAATGTAAAGAAGAGAGCGAGACACACACACACATTCACTGGACTAGCACTTCTGTTATGAAAATACACTACCATGTTTTTATATAGAAATTAATACTTTAATTAATAAAAACAATGAGACTTCCTTATCTTAAACTTTATCTCACAATGACCTTTTTTTTCACCTGACTTCCATAGTTAGTTGTCATAGTGTGTCTTAAAGTGTTTTAGTTCTTATACAGTATTTTGGTCAAAACACCCATGTGGTAAAGTGCCCCAGATAGTGACAGAACAGCATAGGCATGTACTTTCCTTTCTTGTTTGGGACACTGACACATGTTCAGCATTATAGCTGCAGGTGATGTTTCACATTTGTTGCACATGTGTCAATACAAATATGACGTGAAAAGGATCTTTAATTCACTGACTCTTTTAAGTCAAGACATTTTTTTTTCTTTTTGTTTTCTGTCTTTGATATTGAAAGTGATGTGCATGTCCGTATACCATAGGCCAATAAAACAATGGTGAATTGTTCTGTAGAGTGACCACCCCTTTAACACTCTATTGAAAGTAAACACAGAATACAAACACAAGGGAGAACCATTCGAGCTCAGAAGTGTGCTTTGGAAGAGCACTATTGCTCTTTGGTTGCGCGTTTGCTTGTTTTGTTACATTTTTTGGCATCTTAACGATGCTCACGCAGCCTGTGTGGTAATTATAAACGTTTTGTGCACTGTGTAAAGGCATTTGGAGATGGAAGGTGTGGTTCGAACACACAAGGGCCCTCCAAAAGAAAGAAAGAACTGCAGTAAACACACTAAGTTTGGCACTGAAAAATGCATGTGTGTGGGAGAGACATTCCGGTCAACTGCCTCGTTTCCATTAACAAGCACTAATGATCTGCAGTAATTACTGCCCATTTAAACCTCTGTTTGTTTATGTTTAATGCATCACTGCTCTTTCTGTGTTCTCAGGAATACATGAGTGTTGATTCTTGAAAAATATGGTTCTACGTGCTGAAGCTCTATACTGCAGTTTCACAGTGCTTGTGAAAGGATCATTAAATGTATTCACAGCAATAATCTAGACAACTGCTCATAATTTATGTTGTTTTTGTTAATCTAAGATATAAAGATCGGTTATGTGTGTGCAAAGATTGGTTATGTGTGTGTTTTCCATGACGTCTATCAGAAAAACTCTTTCTATACTTATAAGGGATAACATGCACCTTAAACATCTTCACCAAGGCGTGCAAAGTTTGGCAAGCTGCATGACTGATGGCAAACATGAGGATTTTATGGATGGTTATAAAACATATTTTATTGCTTTTATGTTTTTGAAGGAAGGAAAGATTTGGCTGAGATGTTTCTGCAGTGGGCGTTCACGAAACCATCTGACAACTGTCATTTTTTACACCTTTGTAGTCGCTCTGATTCCCCTCATTAGTTCACCCTCTGAAATCCTGTTGAACATTGTCAGGGTTTATTTTGGCTCAGAGGTGCCATGGAACGCCTTCTTTAGGGTGATGTAAGTCTGCTTGAGATCCAAGCAATGCCACGTATGATTGACCAAGTTAGTCCATTGGCAATTGTTTAATTGTACAATGTACATAGATGTTCAGTCCTCAAGATCAGGATGCTCAATGAAAGTTAGAACAAATATGACAATATGTGCAAATGTGAATTGTGGGAAAGTGACAGTCTTGGGAGGGTGGGAGAAGGGAAACAACCCGATAGCCAGTGTTTACAGGCCCTCCCATAACGAGAAAGAGCTTTTTATAGCGACAGAGCAGATTCTGATCATCAAAACACATTCAGTCTGATAGTTCTGCACAATAACACTTGGTTATACAACAAAACACATTCTTTCATCAGTCAAAAGCATGATTTCCTTAAAGATTTGTATCCATTTCATGCAGTGGATGCACACAGTTCATTTTGTTCAACAACAAAGAGCATTCATCTGGATTTGATTGTGTTGATTTGATCTCATCAATGATTATATTCTCTGACACTGAGAGAAAATGTGTTTGCTTATTGTGATCGGTGCATTTCAGAGATTTGTTCTGGCTATTTTAATCTGAGAGCATACTGATTTAGATTGCAATTATAATTTTTTTTTAAAGCTCAGGTTGGCATAAAACTGTTGTTGTCCTAGGCTGCCATTATGATTCCTGTGTCATTCCCTGAGCTCCACCCTCAACCAACAGAGATTCACCTCAAAGCAAATCTGAGAGAGAGGGAGAGAGAGAAAGAAAGAAAGAAAGAAAGAAAGAAAGAAAGAAAGAAAGAAAGAAAGAAAGAAAGAAAGAAAGAAAAGCATGACAGCTTTAAGGCCAGGGAAGAGATTGCGATGAGGGAGGAAAAAGCAAAGGAGCAGAACAAAATAGAATGAACTGGATGAGAACAATGGAAAACAAACTGATGTATGAGAGAGAGAGAGAGAGAGAGAGAGAGAGAGAGACAGAGAGAGAGAAAGAATCAGACATGTTTCGGCCCTGTGCAGGATTTCTGGTTTGACAACGCAACTCCTCCCTTTATCTCTGAACTAACATAAGCACACACATATAGCTGTTTGTTTAATACAACGCTCTGAAATACTTGATTCTGATTGGTCAATTGCAGCATTCAGCAGTCAAATATTTTTAAATAATGACAGCCAAACTGTATATTTGACTGTTGCCCCAGCAACCTCCTATTCTGTGTTAGTTTCTCGTATCACTCCACAGATAATGTACGGCCTACAAACACCCAGTCAGGGTTTATTTTGTGATGATGACCATAAATGAAGAACCATTCACCTTTTCACTTTGTTGCAGTGGAGCTGGAGTGTGCTCATGCACTTTCCTGCCTCCTAGTCATGATTCCTCCAGCACCCAGCTTAGTAATGTTTGCAAGGGATCACAAAGCGGTGTGACTCATCCTGCACAACACAGATATTTGGCCAATCAAATGTTCTAAGGATTAAGAATGCCCCACCCCCTGAATGTAAATACCACCTGCAACCGACTAGAAAGTAGCAACGGTTCACTGGTTAATATATTAGTTATTAAACTCTTTGGTTTGCCCCGCCCAAACTTGCATCAAGAGTGAGGTGGGGTGAGATCTGAAAAGTCAAGCCCTGTGAAGATGAAATGATCCAGACACACTCTTTCTGCAGGTGTTATTAGACTCGCTCAAAGAAATACAGTCTAATTAGAAAAATGATACTTCAGGGAGCATGACTAATCATGTGATTAATTCAAGCGGCCAGACAGACAGAGACAATGAAGCTTTCTTAATATGAACCTGAGAGAGATAATGAGATACAATCAGACCCCTTCTTAGACAGCTTAGTTCTCATCAGCTCAGGCAATAAGTCAGAATTTTATTTTATATAAAACAAAATACTCTTCATTTCTGCAGGCAGTTAACCTCTGCTAATTCAGTAAAAGGCAGTCGAAAGTCCACAGATGGCCCTTTAAGTATCACTTTCCCATAGTTTTTACCACAATGCCGCAGATCGGAGGCGTTGATAGCACATTGCTTTGCCCAGCATCTCACTGAACTGTGTGTTCAAGCCAGTTGGCCGTTGCTTTATACTTATTCTCTCCATCTGGAGCGAGGCCAAAGATTCCCTGAACACACATCATAAACAGGTAACGGATGAGCGAGCACATTTTTGTCTCACTCTCTCTCATTTTTGTTTTGTGTCTTTGTTTGAAGAGTGGGTTCTTGAGATTTTGTGTTCCCATTTTGTTTCCACAACTTCACAAACCCCATTTCCAACAGTTTATTGATTTGTTGTTGTATTGCTATTTTCTATTTCATTATCTTATATTTTGACCCTAGACATTTTTTGTTTAACTTTAAATACATTTATATTTTCTTTATTGAAACCCATCTTGTGAAGTGTCCTCTTGTGTCCTGTTGTAACTTTGAGTCAGGTCGTAACATTTGTGTGTATGTGTGTTTTTTTTTTTTATGGGGCATCACATAAGGGCTGTAAGTCATGTGTTTTATGTGTTCAGATACTTATAAACGTGTTTTATAATTAACTTGAATGGGGTTAAATTAGAGAAAAGGGTTTCAGACATGATATTCAGTCATAATATTCATAGTTAGACATCCATTTACAATCAAAACTTGTGCAGATGGTGTAGACTTTTTATGAGTCAGATTTGCATAGGAATTGACAGCTGCAGAATCTTTTTCCCAGAAGAAAGTACAAAGACTGTGCCTTTTGTACTGTGCCTTTTTTTGTTGTTTTGTGGTTGTTTTTGTCTTTCTCCAGTTTTTCAGATTTTTCAGGTTTTTATTATCATTAACTAATATAAAAAGTAAAACCTTCACAACATAAATAAATAAAATGAAATAAAGCTGAAATAAGTATTACATGAAAAGCCTAACTAAACTAAAGTAAAATTAGAAATGTTGCTTTGGCAGCTTACTAAAATACATTTAGGTTGAAGCACTATAAAATTGGAAATGAATAACTAAAACTGAAATAAAAATAAATTAAACCCAAAATTATAATATAAAAAAATAATAATAATAATAAAAATGACAAAAGCATAAACAAAATTACTGAAAGTCAAACTAAATTTAAATAAAAACAGAAAGTATAAAAATAAAAGCTAATTCAAAATATTCATAAATACTATATAGTAAAATAATACTAAAATAGCACTTATCGGCTAGATTTTTATTTTTTTATATTAAGTATTGTATTGTAGTGACAGTCTTTGAGAGCCACTTTCCCTTAGTAAGAAAAAAATGCGATACTGCAAACGTCCACCAGTGACACATCCTTCCTTTGTGTTTTTTTCTTTTTAATAGTATATCATCCTCTATTGTTCTTATATTTGTCTTTCCTCTGTTTCTTTCCTGTGCTTTCCACTGCCCTTGTGTTGTCTGTTCAGGTTGTAAGAGCCTGATCGAGACACACACACACACACACACACCAGTCTCTCTCATCTCTTTCGATGTTTCCACTCCAAAAAGTCCAGAGGCCTCCAGCGGGGTGCATTAATTATACAGGCTCCCATTACACACACTGAACCAGGGTTTTCAGCATGTGACACAATGTTTTCAAAAGTTCTCCCTCTCTCTTTTCTTCAGTCCCCTCCTCTTTCTCTTCTTTTGAGCCTCACAAGCCATTGTGTATTTAGATAAAGGCCAAAATCTTTATTTATCACTTTGTTACCAGACACAGGGCTGAAAAACAAATGTTAAGAAAGGTGGATACAGAGCAGAATCAAAACGACTTTAACAGCTTCAATTAAGAATGCAAATGATAAACGAAGAGTGAAACTAACCAAACAGAGACTCCCTGCTTTGGTTTTCAGCTTGTATTCAAAATATGAATGTATATGTATAGTAGACACTGTAGCTAGTTACATGACATCATTCCCAAAGAATTTTGTAAACATCATTATATTAATATATGTTAGTTTTACTACTTTTTATGACATTGTTATGACATATCTCTTTTAATAAAGCCTTCCAATTGGGGTCAACCTACTACTGTGTGAAATTTCCCAGGCTTATATAGAGATACATTTCATGTGTGCACTTTTCGTCTGACAAGACCCTCAAGGTACAAACTAATTAGATTTGAGCTGAATCAACATATTTCAATAGGGAATCATTTTACAGAATTCAAGGTTTTTTTAATCTAATATCTAAATCCCTAAATCTCATCTGCGTAGTTTCTTGGTAAATTACAGTTCTTGTATGGTTGGCTGAAAACATAATATGAAGGTGATTCCTAAGTTTCATTCTATTTATTAATTATGAAATATAATACAAATATAGACATTACCAGGTTATTACAAATTAAAAGCCGATACTTTTACAGAACTAACCAAACGCAGCCAACTCCCAGCTCTGGTTTCCACGTCGCTCTTGAACCTGAGGGGTGTTACATGTGCTCGTGAAGAAACTGGTTTGCCCAGAGTCAACACTGGTTTTGACTGGATCTCTGCCCTCAGGTGATACTGGGTATTCAAAGGTGAAATGGTAACAAAGATGAGCAAGTACCATCCCTTTAGACCATTTAAAAAAAAAAAAAAAAAAAAAAACATTTGTTACACTGAAAACATTTTTGAAAACTTTTAGAAAAGGTTCTCGTATTAATCAAGAAAGACATTGGGATTATTTATTGAATGTAAAAAGTGGGAGTTGGATTCCTTCACTGGAATTTGTAAACCAACTTCTTTATAATAGCACAGAGTTTTAGCAAGGCATGAGGATCAGGTTGTCTTTACATTATGATGTTATTCCATTTTTTGGCCAGCAGCCATATCACCCTGTAACCCAAGACTGGTTTCCCACTGAAGCTAAGCAGGGCTGAGTCTGGTCAGTACCTGGATGGGAGACCTCCTGGGAAAACCAGGTGCTCACCCTGTGGTCTGTGTGGGTTCTAACGCCCCAGTATAGTGATGGGGACACTATACTGTCAAAGAGCACCGTCCTTCGGATGAGACTTTAAACCGAGGTCCTGACTCTCTGTGGTCATAAAAAATCCCAGGATGTCCTTCGGAAAAAGAGTAGGGGTGTAACCCCGGCATTGACCTCTGTCCATCATGGCCTCCTAATAATCCCCATATACTGATTGGCTTCATCACTCTCTCCACCAATAAGCTGGTGTGTGGTGAGCGTTCTGGCGCAATATGGCTGCCATCGCATCATCCAGGTGAATGCTGCACATTGGTGGTGGTTGAGGAGATTCAACCCAGAAAAGCGCTATATAAATGAAAAGCACTATATAAATGTAACAAATTATTATTATTATTGTGTAATATAATACAGTGCATGTTCAACAACCGGGAGCTTTTGCATAAGGAACGTGTGATTTTTGCAGATATTTTGAATTAATGAAAGCTAGGGTAGTCAATGTTTTTCATAAACACTTGTTATACTGGTTGAAAAACTTTACATCTTAATAGCAATTAATATTAGAAGTGGTCTATTAATCTTCTGTGGAAGTCTCAGAACCAAAACATGTTCTGAGCTGTTTATATCCTCACTCTGATTTTCTATGGCAACACTATCAACGCCAAAATGAATCTGCAGCTGTCAGGTGGGTCGGTCACTGTGATTTTGCCAAGTAAGACACGTTCCTGCATCAACATATTTTGTTGATCCTAGAATAAAATTCCTGTCAGAAAATTCAGTGCTAACCCTATCCCTAACCCTAACTTATCCCTAAAATCAGAGGGAAAAGGTGGGTGAATAACACAAATACAATAGTAATGGTAATGTCCCTCAAATCTGATTAGTTGATTGAAATGTTGTCTCGGGATTATTAAAGATGTTGATCCAGGAACATGTTGTATTTTATGTTCATTATTATTGTAATGTTATGTGCTTTGAGACATGAGGTAATTTTTTTACGCCATCTTTGCAGACTACTCGGGCTGTGCATGTGTTTTGGAGGAGGCGTGGTTTTGGAGAGCGCTCTGAAGGATGGGGGATCTTATGCTTTCAAAGCTAGCCTCAATGAAACTGCTCACCCTAGCTTGAAAAGAGCATAAATGAGTGCTTTATAGGATAGAACATTGCTTGACTTGTAAAAGGTTAATTTAGAGACAGGGACATTGGCATCTGAAGATCTGTTTATGCATATACTTGCATTTGCAGTTTCAAACTGAAATACTGGCAACAAATCTGTCATTTAGATGTTTAGAGCTTGGACAGTGCATGCTCTAAATTACTGGGAGTGTGCTTAGTGCCCTTAGGAGAGAGCAGGTGCGTGTGCAAAAGCTCCATTCGTGCTGTTAATCCGCCCTTCCCTGAGGGTCAGATCTTCAATTTACTCCTTAAGCGTGAAGCATAACCCCTGTAAACCTCAGCAGCCGTGTCTGAGGTATGTGTCAGGGGTCTGCGAGTATGAGGGGAGAGCGCAGGAGATAAGAGAAGATTCTGCACTACCTCTGTCAGAGAGAGATTTGAAAGAGCGTGGCATATTTTGTGTTTTTTTTTTATTATTATTATTGTTATTTCAGTGACTGAATATTTAACTCTACATTAGGTAACAGTATGTTTATATCTCATATCACATACATGCATAATCATAAAATAAGAAACAAATATAAGTGATAAAAATGATTGCATTCAACATATATTAAGCACAGTTTACCCAAAAATCTTTTGTTTATTTCAGTGATTGAATGATTGAGCAAATATTTAATTATGCAAAAGGTAACAGATATTTATATTTTATTTATGTACATGTTGCATAATCACAATAAGTAATATAATAAGTAAAACATAGGCAGAGAAGAAGCAATAAAATGATTGCATTCAGCATATACTGAGATATGCAGCATACCCAAAATGTTGACTTTTTTGACAAGATTTCAGTTTGCATTTTTATACATGTAAGTTTTAAATCAAAGCTTTTGAAAAGAATTTGGTGGGAAGAATAAACCTAAACCGTGTGCCATTTTTTATTGCTTTGGAATAACTCCAAGACAGTGCCTCCACATGTCTTCTGTAAAGCTAGCTGTGCCACAAACAGGTTTTTCAACAGATTGCACAATATAACTTAAAAACAACAGCACAAACTGACTCATCTCTTTGTTTTGCTTATTGATACAAGAATATTGTGTGCGGACCTGAAACGAATCTTTACCGTATAGTCTGGTTCTAGCAATGCCAAGGCTGTGAGTTTGATTTCCAGGGAATACATCAACTGATAAACTGTATGCATTGTAAGTGGCTTTGCAAAAAATAGGGGAGGGGCACTATTTTCAATTAACAACACATTCAGGTTATAGTAGGATTTACTATAACACAATATATCCACTGTAACCTTAAAGGACAGGCATTAACACACTAAACCTTTCAGGCTTTGTTAATACGTTTTCTTTTTCTCCAATTTCAGGAGGACAATGAAATCCCCTCCACTCTGCTCACTAAAGATGGCCTGGCCTCCACCTCTCAGGATGAAATCGCTCCATCTTCACCAACTCCACTCACTGATTTAAACCACTCTCAAGATGAAGGCTTGCAGACCATTAGCCTCTCCTCCGATGACGATGAGGAAAAAGGAGCAATGAGCCCCCTGGCAGAAGGCGGTGATGATTCCATGGTGGATCTGCATGAAGATAGCTTCCCAGGCTTGGGAAATGAACGTCTAGAACGTTCTCGTGCTGACAAGTTCAAGCGCTCCAGTCTGAAGAAGGTGGATAGTCTGAAAAAGGCCTTCTCGCGAAGCAGCATCGAGAAGAAGATCAACAAGATCGTGCCTCCGGAACAACGTGAGAAGATCAAGAAAAGCTTCATCCCCAACCACCCTAAGAGCTCCTCTTCCAAGAGCTCATCATTCCATGTCTCGCCAATGACCTTCAATGTCAAGAAGGTACGAGATGGAGACGCTGACTCCTCCCAGCAGCCTGGGAGCTCACCCAGAAACCTCACCCCAGTGGAGCTTCCCAATATTGGGGGACCTGACGGTGAGCTGCCCCTGGCTGAGTTACACTCCCCAAGTGAAAAAGCAAACGGAGATGATCACCACAGCCCCTCCACACCAGGAAGTGCCGATGGAGAGGTGTTCGTCACAGGTGAGGCTGGAGATCTTGAGAACGGTCCATCTGCAACTCTGGCTGAAGAGGAAGTGGATAAAGAAGATGATGACACTGATGATAATGATGAAAATGGGAAGGAGGAAGAGGAGGAGGAGAAAGAATCAACACCCGCAGAAGAAGTGCCCGTGTCTCCGCCGTCGACTGCAGCTACTGTTGAGCTAACTTCTTAAATATAGTTGTTTCTAGCCCTCTGACTTCCATCTACTTTTGAGACTTTGAGAAGCATAGTTACTCCCTTGTGCCACTGGTATCTTGTCCCCAAGCTTGTTTAATGTTAGCATGTCTGCTGGAATAACATATTGCCCTGAATTAACCCCAAATATAATGTAACTATAACCTATTGTGTTATGTTCAGAAATTAAGCATGTTCTTGTAGGAGGAAATTCCATTTAGATTCCATTTCAAATAGATTGTGTACAAAGGCCCAGAGAATGGTACAGCAGTTCAGACCACTGTCACCACAATGATACACCGAAATAGCTATATTTTCCTGTGGGAGCCTGTGAATACCATGAAATTGACTGAACTGAAATGCCTGAACTCTCACTCTCTATCTATTTTTTTTCTTTGTGTAGGAGAGGCAATATGTGTGCCAATATGCCCTTTGTTATGCTGGAGTCCAGACTCTCTTCTGTCAGTGTACATAAGATTTAGTATTAAATTGTCTACAATAAAGTACTATGGAAGTATTATGGTTTTTGGAAACAGTGGTTTTTGAGTATATGATGCAAATACTTTGGAGTATCATGTATACTATGGTATATCACATATGAACATGCTAATCATACAGCACCATGAAATATAACACCATTAAACATCATTACCAATGTACAAACAGTACATTTTTAGTATAAAAATAAAACAGACAACTACAAAACGCAAGAGGTGAAATGTAGACAAAGTTATGTTTTTTTTTTTCTTTTCTTTTTTTAGAACTTTTATTAAAATATTTAGCAGAAATCCACCTCGAGGCTTGAATAAGTAGATGTCTATGAGGATGTTTACAAATTTTCTGGGGGAAAGCCAGCACTGCCATCTCCATGGAAACCTTGCCCACTGCCAACAACTCTCCAATTACTGCTGTAGTGCACGGCAAGGGCACATACACACACACATAGAACCTAATAAATACACGTATACAGTGAAGCAGAAGTATTTGTGTGTTGTCAAACATTCCATATGGCTGATGTAATAATGCCATATTCTCCTAAACACGTTCTCCTTTTTAGATGATTCAGTGATGAAATAAGTACTCAGACCTGTAAAAATAAAAACTGCTGCCAGATAGACTTCTAAACTAAAGCTTAACACCCAGGTACCATAAGCTTTTAATCGTTTCTCTGGACAGTCGCATCTATCTCACACTAAACTATTCAGTACATGCACAATCTCTGATATACACACACATACCAGGTGAAGGTGCATTCCTTGTTCTGATGAATAGCTTCTCTGCAGTTCATTTTCCACTGACTGGAAAAAGAAGAGCTGGGAATGGATTGATGGCTATAGTTTCCACTGGTTAGCTGAGGTATGGAGTACCCGCATGTTCTACAGGTGTGCTGCCTGCAGGCCTCTTCACGGCCCCTCTCGGACACACTACCTCATGCTGGTGTTGCGTCACGGCAGCGATGCTCAACATCAATAAAACGACTTCAGGACCAGCTTAGTTTTGTGGATTTTGTCAACAACAATAAACACTGTTATAGAAAACATTTAAGTATTTATTAATGCAACTTAGACGTGCAAATCATGATTTTGAGTGTCTCGAGTCCTGTGTTCTTCTCTTAGTAAATGTGGAATATGTGGTAAAATGAACAGTCGTTCTAGAGAGAAAACTTCACTGTTTAGTTCTCAACATCAACCATGTGAGTTTGGCAAGTACAATCTCTATGGCTCCCAGGTAGACTGAGGAGTCAGGTTACATGTAGCCTGTATATCTCTCCAAGTTGAGGGATTATTGAGGAACGGATAAGAATGACAGTGTGAAATATGTAAGGGGGTATGAGATGTAAGAGGAGATTCTAGCTGTGATTATATGTGCCATAAAGAGAAGAGTCATTACACTATAGCCTATGTGAGCTTTTTCCTTTCCTAACAGAGATTACTTTGCACAAAAGGTACAGGTATGTATGTGCAGATGCAGAATGTAATTTTAGGTCTTATAGGTCTCACAATGTGGAGCTGAAGGACGTTTCTAATAGGGTGTGGTAATGGTTGTAACTGCCATTATTGCAGAAATACACTCACCTAAAGGATTATTAGGAACACCTGTTCAATGTCTTATTAATGCAATTATCTAATCAACCAATCACATGGCAGCTGCTTCAATGCATTTAGGGGTGTGGTCCTGGTCAAGACAATCTCCTGAACTCCAAACTGAATGTCAGAATGGGAAAGAAAGGTGATTTAAGCCATTTTGAGCGTGGCATGGTTGTTGGTGCCAGACGGGCCGGTCTGAGTATTTCACAATCTGCTCAGTTACTGGGATTTTCACGCACAACCATTTCTAGAGTTTACAAAGAATGGTGTGAAAAGGGAAAAACATCCAGTATGCGGCAGTCCTGTGGGCGAAAATGCCTTGTTGATGCTAGAGGTCAGAGGAGAATGGGCCGACTGATTCAAGCTGATAGAAGAGCAACTTTGACTGAAATAACCACTCGTTACAACCGAGGTATGCAGCAAAGCATTTGTGAAGCCACAATACGCACAACCTTGAGGCGGGTGGACTACAACAGCAGAAGACCCCACCGGGTACCACTCATCTCCACTACAAATAGGAAAAAGAGGCTACAATTTGCACGAGCTCACCAAAATTGGACAGTTGAAGACTGGAAAAATGTTGCCTGGTCTGATGAGTCTCGATTTCTGTTGAGACATTCAGATGGTAGAGTCAGAATTTGGCGTAAACAGAATGAGAACATGGATCCATCATGCCTTGTTACCACTGTGCAGGCTGGTGGTGGTGGTGTAATGGTGTGGGGGATGTTTTCTTGGCACACTTTAGGCCCCTTAGTGCCAATTGGGCATCGTTTAAATGCCACGGCCTACCTGAGCATTGTGTCTGACCATGTCCATCCCTTTATGACCACCATGTACCCATCCTCTGACAATGAGTTCACTGTACTAAAATGGCCCCCACAGTCACCAGATCTCAACCCAATAGAGCATCTTTGGGATGTGGTGGAACGGGAGCTTCGTGCCCTGGATGTGCATCCCACAAATCTCCATCAACTGCAAGATGCTATCCTATCAATATGGGCCAACATTTCTAAAGAATGCTTTCAGCACCTTGTTGAATCAATGCCACGTAGAATTAAGGCAGTTCTGAAGGCGAAAGGGGGTCAAACACAGTATTAGTATGGTGTTCCTAATAATCCTTTAGGTGAGTGTATGTTGACTGTTAAATAATACATTTGAAAAATATTGCTAAGATTTTCATTCAAATGATTTCTCAAAATTATCTCAAAGGACTAAGGAGGGAACGGAGACGTTACGTCAGTAACTGATGAATGGGGGGTTTCGCTTAGAAGCCTATCACCTTCGAGTTCTTACAAAACGAGCCAATGGCAATGAAATGTCATGGGTCTGCGGAATTTGCATAGCGTAGCTCCGCCCCACCCTGTGGGTATATAAGGAAGGACGCTGGCAATCTCGCATTATGTTACCTGCTGAGGAGCTGAGACTGAACTCCCGGCTGTTCCAGCAGTACAGCGGAAGTGGCAGAGGGACGTAACGTCTCCGTTCCCTCCTCAGGGAATGAGGGTTACATACGTAACTGAGACGTTCCCTTTCGTTCAGTCACTCCGAGTTACGTCAGTGACTGACGAATGGGGTCCAATCTAATCACGCCACTCGGCTGTATTCCAGTGCCCTGCGCAAGTTTGAGCTCCCTGTCGTGAGACTAGCATGGACGAAGGACTCCACTTAACATAGGAATACCAAGGTACACTGGGAAGCATATCCCACGTGGATAAATGCAACACAATGCCTGCCCTAAACTCATTCTAAGGGAACTCTTGGCCCGTAGAAAAATTTGGTTTGCATGGGGTGAAGGTATGATGGCAGGCCCAAGCCACTGGGACCCGGAGCGTGCCCTGTTGCCATGCCCATCTCGGGACTTGATCGCGAGGCCAGTGCTGAAGCAGTCTCATATTGAGCAGTTAGAGCGGCGTTACCATGGCTACGGATGCCATATTCCCCAGGAGCCTCTGAATGACTTCAGTGGAACCCATCCTTGCCCTCGAATTGACAAAGGCAAGTCAGCATTGACTTTGCGCGATCGCTTCCATATCTAAATGGAAGCCCGAAAAGGGTTCGGTTCAAGACGCGCCGGTCCAGGACTAGCCGTGACCCACCGCTTTTCCTAGGTACAATGAAGTCAGGGCTGTGAAAGCTGGACTTCATCTAAGCTGGAGGGACGATCTCGACCGTACCCTGCGCCAGTAGGTTGTTGACCTCCGCACGCATGACAGGGGCATTGCCACCCACCATGGTATAGCGGACTCCCCGAAACCTTCCAGACCATGGAAGGACTAGCGTTCCACGGGGGTCTCCTCTGACAGGGGGCTGGCGACAGAGGTGGACGAGAGTGGCGAGGCCCTGAGGCGGCGCACACTGCCATCCGCGGTCTCTGGGGGCTTAGGGATGGGGACATGAGTTCTTTCTAGGCACAAGGGATTCTCCCCCGGCCCTCCACCGGGGGAAGGAACCCATCTTTGAGTTGTCCGCGTCAGGAGCGCTGCTTCGCCTGGTGTTTGGCAGGCTGCGGGGCTAGAGCGGACTTCCTCCACGGCGTGGCCCGGGTGAAGGCTGCTGCTGGGGCCGGGCGGGAGCCACAGGGGGCGAGCTCGGCCCGAAGGCGGCAGCACAGCCGAATCTTCATCCCCAGAGGACTCTAGCCCACCTTGAGATGTGGTGATCGACAGCTCGTCGCCATCTGTAGCAGCGAACAAAACACGCGGGCCATCAACAGACGGTCCCGCTGCTTCAGTCCGACCACTCGCGGGTAGCGGTGTGCAAGAGGGGAGTGTGGCCCGAGGAATGATCGTCGAGGCTTTATTGTTATAATGGCAAGGAGCCATTTGACAACAGAAGCATGAAGGAGAATACGTTGAGTTGTGTGTGATATTTCTGTCATGATGTGGTGACCAAATATTTAATATGTTCAAGCCTTTCACGTTTTACCATTAAAGTTTTTTTGTTTTTTTTTGCATTTGTCAAAAGATATTATTTGTGTTAATATTAAATAATTATTAATTAATAAAATTTATTCATTTCACTTTCAGGGATTAAAAGACTTTCATCTTTTCAAGTCTTTCTGCAGAAATGCCATGATAGGGCTTAAGAGTCAAAAGTTTTAAGATGATTATTTGTTGTTTGCATATTTTTATTTTTATTATGAGCCGTTTAAATACATTTTAAACCTATTATTTTAGAAATATGTTATTAATGTCCTATTTGTTTTCATACAGAGAAACATGTTTCACTTGTTCAAGGCCTTGTATTAAATCGTTATTTTTATTTGACATTTTACATTTTGAAATATGTCATATTCTATGTGTCTAAGTATTATTTGTGAACATGAACATGAAGGAAATAATACAACTGAATATACAGTCAAATGGGAAACACTTTACATGTTACACATTTATTAATATATATTTTAAATAATAAAAAAGCTGTATAGTTGTGGTATAGTTGAAGTAACGATAAACTACAGTGTTTGTGTCCATTAACAATAAATCTTCTTATACTTTGTGTCAGTAAGTATTATTTATAACAACATGAATGTGTTATAAATAATAAATCTTTTTTAGATACTAGTATCTATTCCATTAAGTACTAGTACTTAGTCATTAGCTACTAGTGTTTATTCTTTATGTACTAGTACCTATTAAATAGATACTAGTACATATTAAATAGATACTAGTACCTGTTAAATAGATACTAGTACATATTAAAGGTGGGGTAAGTGCTTTCTGGTAACCGATGTTGATATTTCAAATCACCAAAACAAACATGCCCCTACCCCAAAAAGGTACGATGTTATCAATAAGTGAAATCAATGTGTGTTACTATGGTAATCCAGGTCGAATGTTCAATGTAAAAGTCATCCCTTACATACCAAAAACACAAACACAGTTCTCATGAACAACTCGTTAGCACGAGCACGACAGTCCAACTAACAAATATATTACAATTGTGACAAGATTAGAGGGTTATATCGATCACTAAAAGAGGAACCAAAGGAAACAAATATATATTAGGAGTTTATTATCTTACTTTTTGGACACACTGCAAGCTGACGCTTGAAACAGACAGTGGTTTATGTGGAAATGAATGGGTCTTTATCATAGCTGAAGTGAACGACGATACGATTCAAGCAAAAGCTAACATACACTCACCTAAAGGATTATTAGGAACACCATACTAATACTGTGTTTGACCCCCTTTCGCCTTCAGAACTGCCTTAATTCTACGTGGTATTGATTTAACAAGGTGCTGAAAGCATTCTTTAGAAATGTTGGCCCATATTGATAGGATAGCATCTTGCAGTTGATGGAGATTTGTGGGATTCACATCCAGGGCACGAAGCTCCCGTTCCACCACATCCCAAAGATGCTCTATTGGGTTGAGATCTGGTGACTGTGGGGGCCATTTTAGTACAGTGAACTCATTGTCATGTTCAAGAAACCAATTTGAAATGATTCGAGCTTTGTGACATGGTGCATTATCCTGCTGGAAGTAGCCATCAGAGGATGGGTACATGGTGGTCATAAAGGGATGGACATGGTCAGAAACAATGCTCAGGCCGTGGCATTTAAACGATGCCCAATTGGCACTAAGTGGCCTAAAGTGTGCCAAGAAAACATCCCCCACACCATTACACCACCACCACCAGCAGCCTGCACAGTGGTAACAAGGCATGATGGATCCATGTTCTCATTCTGTTTACGCTAAATTCTGACTCTACCATCTGAATGTCTCAACAGAAATCGAGACTCATCAGACCAGGCAACATTTTTCCAGTCTTCAACTGTCCGATTTTGGTGAGCTTGTGCAAACTGTAGCCTCTTTTTCCTATTTGTAGTGGAGATGAGTGGTACCCGGTGGGGTCTTCTGCTGTTGTAGCCCATCCGCCTCAAGGTTCTGCGTGTTGTGGCTTCACAAATGCTTTGCTGCATACCTCGGTTGTAACGAGTGGTTATTTCAGTCAAAGTTGCTCTTCTATCAGCTTGAATCAGTCGGCCCATTCTCCTCTGACCTCTAGCATCAACAAGGCATTTTCACCCACAGGACTGCCGCATACTGGATGTTTTTCCCTTTTCACACCATTCTTTGTAAACTCTAGAAATGGTTCTGCGTGAAAATCCGAGTAACTGAGCAGATTGTGAAATACTCAGACCGGCCCGTCTGGCACCAACAACCATGCCACGCTCAAAATTGCTTAAATCACCTTTCTTTCCCATTCTGACATTCAGTTTGGAGTTCAGGAGATTGTCTTGACCAGGACCACACCCCTAAATGCATTGAAGCAACTGCCATGTGATTGGTTGATTAGATAATTGCATTAATGAGAAATTGAACAGGTGTTCCTAATAATCCTTTAGGTGAGTGTATATTAGTTCTGTGAAACAAAACAAAATGTTACTCGCCTATCGAGAAGAAATAAAGCAACCTCGGCATCCGATTGCAGGCCTTAGCACTCCTTGAGTTCTCTCCAGTGCTGGAAAGCTGATACTTTTTGCCTGATTGTAAGCCTTTTTTTGTTCCATAGACATTTTCCACATTTGTCTGCCATCTCTCTCTTTCTGTCGTCGCTCGGCTAATGTCCGTCCTGTGTGTCGTGTCTTTTGAATAATGACGTGCACTGAGCGCTCGCTTCTCACCATCATTAGTAGACACGCCCCTTACTGCTGATTGGCTACAAGTTTGTTTTGGTACTCGGGGCAGAGACACTTTTATAAAGCAGTTTTGAAATAACACTTACCCCACCTTTAAATAGATACTATTATTTATTCATTAGCTACTAGTACTTATTCAATAGATACTAGTACCTATTTATTAGATACTAGTATTTATTCCAAATGTTACTAGTAAGATTTTTTTATTTTACTAGTAAGATTTTTAATTGAACTGTACAGTGGCCATTCTGACTAGTCATAAAAAAAACTGTTGTGACTAGTAAGATAAGAAATGTTACTAGTTACAATTAAAAAATATACTAGTGTCTAATAAATAAGTAGTATTTATTGAATAAGTACTAGTAGCTAATGAATAAGTACTAGTATCTATAGAATAAGTACTAGTAGCTAATGAATAAGTACTAGTATCTAATGAATAAGTACTAGAATCTATTGAATTAGTACTAGTAGCTAATGAATACGTACTAGTATCTATTTAATATGTACTAGTATCTAAAACATAAGTACTAGTACCTAATAAATAACTACTAGTATCTAATAAATACATACTAGTCACAATTGGAATAAATACTAGTCAGAACTGAATAGTTGATATCTGAATATAGGGGATAGATGGGGATAGATCCCCATAGAAGTCAATGGCAAAAATGTTAAATGTGTTAATAGTAACAAAAGAATAGTTACTTGTCACTGTCGAAATAAATACTAGTATCTAATGAATAAGTACTAGTATCTATTTAATAGGTACTAGTATCTAATAAATAAGTAGGCCTACTAGATTCTAATATTAAGTACTAGTAACTAATGAATAAGTACTAGTGTCTATTTAATAGGTACTAGTATCTAATGAATGAGTGCCAGTATCTAAAAAATAAGAACTAGTATATACTGAATAACTAGTATCTTTTAAAAAGGTAAGCACTAGTAGCTAATGAATAAGTACTACTTAATGGAATAGATACTAGTATCTAAAAAATAAGTACTAGTAGCATGATAATAGATACTAGTACGTTTTAAGGATTAAATGTTAAAACGGCTTGCCATAATCACATATGTATACAGTCAAATGGGAAACACTTTACAACATGTTACACATATATTAATATTAAATAAAAATGGTGTATAGTTGTAGCCTATATCCATGAAGTATAAACTACTGTGTTTGAATCCATTCATTGACATAGCATGATCAATAGGCTGTTTTAAGATTTTGCTCATTGTACATCATGATATGCATATTATATGAACAGAAAAATGTTGTTGTTAAATATTGTAGACATAGACCCGATCAAAATCCATGTGAAAACAGCTTAGATTTAACAAAATTAGGTGTGTGAAACTATGACTGTTTAAGCCCCGCCCCTAAGTTCCGGTTCTGTGGCTGCGGTTCTGAAACTGCTGTTTTGAAACTGCGGTGCTGCGGGCCTGCAGATGGATATCTCCAACTTTTTAGTAATTTAATGGATGATGTCTCCACCGTGTGGCCAAATGCCGTCAGTTTACTATTCCATCTGCTTGCTGGCGATTATAAACCCATAAAACGAACATTAGTTCTTGAAGAATTATTAATATTCTGTCATTTCATTACTCAAAGCATAATCAGATCACTAATTGGCAAAAAATAAATAAAAGGAAGTAAAAATTCACTGAAAACAAGTGTACGTCTGCTTTCCATTACATATCTGTAATGTGGTAATTGCTTTTGTTCTATATAGTATCACACCATGGAAGTTTATTTGAAGACCATGTGCTAATAAATATTTTTTTGTTGATAGATTTTAGGCAGTAACTTTTTTTTAGTTTTACATCTGGACGAGAAATATGTCTAGGTACTATTTCATTTTTTAAGTAAGCCATATAGGCCAAATATAAATGTAGGTAGGTAATTTAAGACACAAAACTAAACATCTGTAGGTATACGTACAATTTAAATGAATTATAGTTTTATATCTTATGTGCAACAAAGTAAAATGGCGTCACGGTGGCCGAGAGGTTAAGGCGTTGGACTCGAAATCCAATGGGGTTTCCCCGCACAGGTTCGAATCCTGTTCGTGACGAATTTTCTTTTTACATGTGTGCGCGCGAGACTGCAGTGAATTATTGTTGCTAAACCCCTGCAAACAATGTAGCAAGATGTCAACTATAACGTGTAAAAAAAAAAAAAAAAAAAAATATATATATATATATATATATATATATATATATATATATATCATAATTTGACTCTAGCTAGTCAGCCGGTCATGTTCTCAATTTTTAATTCGAAAGCAGAGCACTTATGACAAAGCAAATGTTATGTACTTCTCTACATAGCTTTAACATTTTCTTTATTTCTTTCTTTGATGTGAACATCAGTTTAACTACCGTACTCTTCATTGATATATAAATACATACATAAATATATCAAAACTCTGTTGGATTACTGAGGTAGGTGATGATGCAACCTAAATACCTTTGGAAATATTTTGGAACGTGTAATCAAATCATATTACACAACGTCGACAATCATACAAGGAAATGGAGTGTGGTTATTTCCTATCCATGTGGACACATTCTTCACGGTGTCCAATCAGATTGAGCTCAATGTAACGAGAACACGGTAAAAACCAACACATGGGTCTCTCAAGCTTTCGTTCCCGTGTAATATCCATGATACTGGACAACATAGAGTAGATTATTTGTAATGTCTGATCAATCAAATGTGCGTGTATTGAAATCAACTGTGTGATTTTAACAACAATAACGCATCTGTGAACACCCCCGCGAAACAGTGCGATGGTACATCCGGTAGAATTTAAAGAACCGAACACACAACTGGTGCAGATCAGACGCTTTGTTAGCAAGGGAGAGGCAGATAGCACTGTGAAATAGAGATTTCCCCTCTTTTGCGAAGTGTTTTTTTATATTCTGTTTCTTAGTAAGATTGCAGTACGTCACAAGTAGAAAACATAATATAGTTATAACAATTTAAAAGGCCACAAGGAAGTTTCGAACTGCTCATAAAGCACATTAAAGTTAGGCAGTTATAGTTATTTCGGCTGACATCCGTTTTATATTGACTGTCTCGTCGCTTTAGCATTTTACCGTAAATGTCGATTAGACGCCAGATGAATGATTTTCGAATGGAAGGTGACATGAAGAGACGCGTTGGTGTTCAGTTTGACCGGCAGTGTTTGTGACTGAACTCACTGAAACGGTTTTAAACGCAACCCGCAATATAACCGGCATATGTGTAAAGAAAACTGATTTTAACAGCTATTTGTTAATTTGACGTCGTGTATTGATAGTGTAAGCTAACAAAAAAACGTGACTCGGTATAAATGAATCTGTATGCTAGACATTTTGAGCAGTGACAGACTTGGAGACAAGTCTTGGGAGTCGTAGTTTTTAAATTTTTGGGCAGGATGAAGTCTAAAATATCTGTCTGGAAAACGAATTGAGTGGTTTTTATACGAATAGTTTTAATCGTGTAGGAGGAAACATTTCCTGTTTTTACTTTCATTCCTTTAGCTCGATGATCAAGTGTGAAAAACTGCCTCAAATGTTACGCTAGTAACACATCTGCCTTTCCAAAAGGGTGTTGCATACAAAGTTTATTCGGCAAATAAAACAACCCACACAGAGTAACGTTACAGATTTAGCTTTAGATAAAGAAATCCTCCAACACAGCTGTGGTTTCGCTAGCCGGTGTGCTAGCCTTCACCTCAGCTCTCAGAAATGTCGAATATCTCCAACGAAGCTGTGCTCTTGATAAAAGATGTAAAGCCCGGATCGAAAAACCTTAATATCGTCTTTATAGTTTTGGAAATCGGTAAGTGGATTCACTGCTGTGCCCCTCATGACCGTATATTAGCACAAGCGGAGCTAATTTCTCACAGCTAATATTTATGAATGTCTAACGTTGCGCCCGGCGTCACTGTTTGCCGTGTTCTTGTAGCTTTGATTTTTCACGCATCACCATCATGTAACTCAATCGTCTGTGTGTTTTCCGTAGTTTTGCAACGGTTGAAATTTTACTGAACTTTGCTGTGCACGCGCAGGTCGGGTGACGAAGACAAAGGACGGGCACGAGGTGCGCTCGTGCAGAGTGGCGGATAAGAGCGGCAGCATCGCCATCTCTGTGTGGGATGAACTGGGCAGCCTCATCCAGCCTGGGGACATCATCCGCCTTACGAGAGGGTACGAGCCACCTCCTGTGTGTTTTATTCAGACCTGTCAATCATATATAAATTAGATTAAACTGCTTTGAATATCCCGCAAGCCCGTATTAAGGACGTATGTGAAATGAATGTCAATAGCAACCATGTGCTATAAAAACGAGCAGAGTACAAATATTTGTGTTAAGGCTCGTAAAAATGATGCTTCAAGTACAGATGACGTGTTTCAACCTGAAAATATTATTTGTGTCTGGTAGTTATGCTTCAATGTGGAAGGGGTGCCTTACTCTGTACACTGGACGAGGAGGAGACTTACAAAAAATAGGAGAGTGAGTATTGCCTCACAATATATAATGTGATTTAATCAGCATGGTAATTTGCCCTTGTGTGACCTGTTCCAAAATCTACTGACAGATGAATCCGTGAATAATGCATGATGCTGTATTCAAATGTTTTGATTTCAGCAACTGTCTAAAATAACTTAATATAGGGTTCCCATGGTGAAACCTGGATATATAAATGTATAATATTCTTTCTTTTTTTTTTATTGGAAATGTCTATAGCAGGGATGTCCGATACGTGCATGGAGGGCCACTTTCCTGTAGCGTTTGTTACCCAACCAGCTAATCAAAGTCTTGTTAAAAAAACATCCAGGTAGGTGATTTGAGCAGGTTGGATTTAAACTGCAGGAAATTGGCCTTTGAGCTTCATTGGACACCCCTGGTCTATAGTGAAATATAAGATTGTCTTTTATGCTTGACTCTTAATCATTTAATTGTCAGGAGTGAGATCGCTGAAATTGTGATTAACCAAAAATAATTATAGCAAATGTACTGGGCAAAAAGTGTTAACATTTCAGTCATTGTTTGTCAGCTGTCATCTCATTGGACGTCACTAATATATTATCACAATATATTTGCATAATATGGATTATCAGCCACCTTGCTCATATTGGTTTTGTCAACAAAAACACACACCGCAGTCAATCACTTTTTATAAGCATTTTCCCGTACCTCAAAGTCATGGGTTTAATTCTCAGAGAATGAATTAACTAAAACATGTACACCTTGAATGCAGTGTAAAAGTCTTTGGATATGTCAATGTTAACAAAAGGGACCATTCATTTTACTTCAGTGGCATGTGTTAAAGTCATTAGAAGCAGCCTTTATTGTGCATTTGTCTTTTCACAGGTTCTGTATGGTGTATTCTGAGGTTCCTAATTTCAGTGAGCCAAATCCAGAGCTGCTAGCACAAGCTAACCAGCAGAACAAGATGGTGAGTCCAGTCAATGTTCTTCATGTTTATGCAAAATGGCACCTCAGTGTGACGCCTCAATGAATATACTTGCGTTCAATTATTTACATGCCTAAATTTGCTTTAGTTATAATGTAAAAACATTGGCTTGTTTTGAAGTCCTTGTTTAGAACATATACCTTGGAATGTAGAAGTGTTTATTCAGAAGCAATCAATTTTTATTTTTTTATTTTATTTTTTTTCTCGCATTCAAAGACCGAGCCATTAAAATGTACATAACAGGAGCTTTGCTGGTTTGGCTAAAGTCAACACAATGGTGTCTTATCTCTTGTCCTCTCAATAGGGTAAAGAACAGCGTGGAAATTCTCCACCAAATCAAAATGCAGGTACTCCTGTGCAGACAGGTGAGCAAATATGGCTAGTACTTCACATAATCTGTCCTACTAAAGTGACGGATGCTGATTTTGTAGTGGTAGATTAATGGTTTGGAATCTGGGCTGCTAATGAAGGTTGCAGGTTAAGTCTCTGAAATTGGAGTTACTGAGATCCCACTCCTGTTTGTAAGTTGCTTTTGATAAGTGTCTGCTAAATGACACAAAGTAATAGCTTTTTCTGGTCACTCAGTGCGGTGTATTTTGTATGTCTCTGACATGATTAAGTCTGCCACCTTTTGTTTTTAATTGTTTGCCCAACAGGAAATGGTACTGGGCCAGTATTTCCCAATAACAGTGCTGCACCTGTGCCTCGGGATCCTAACTTTGGGGCTCCAGGAAGACCAAATGGGCGTGTTCCAGGCAATGGACCACCCCCAGTAACTGCAGGGGGACCCTCTGCCCCCCCTAAACCAACAGTCACCATTAGCAATGGCAGGGACCCAAGAAGGGCTTCAAAGAGATGAGACTGCAAGACCACTTCCATGTTCCCACTCCTCCCTTAAATCCTTCCACAAACCATCCTTACAGTATAAAACAATACTGCCAATCAAAAGATACGAGGTTTAATGCTACTTTTTGCCACCTGTGCTTATGTTGTCACATGCCAATATTTGCATAGTTTATCACAAAAGGTTAGAATTCAACTTGTTACAGTTAAAGGTTGGCATACTCTTTGCCGGTTCAGTGGCCCACCAGTTATTTCCTTTCCCTAAATGTGTTGTTAAACTATACACCCTACTTGAACACTCGATGCACTTTCTTCTCCTAATTTATAGTGAATGCATTGTCATGTGATTCAGGAATGATTAACTGCTGTTGCAAATTGGGGAAAGAACTTCAGTGACTGACTATGTGGGTTTTTCCCCCTCCTCCTTCTTTGGCCAAACAAATAAATGCCAGAAGTGACCGTGTGAAAGGAAAGGTGATAGTTTGATTGGACACTTAGGATTATTTAATTAGGAATAAATGAACAAAATGTTGGGAAATTGATACCCGTGTAATTGTTCTATTCAATCTTTTCAGTGCCATTTATATGTAAATTGTTGCCTTTTATATAGTGCAATGTGACTTAACTGAAAAATTATGCTTACTCTTATATACTGTAACACCACTGTTTTGTTATGTAGACATTTAACGTTATATATAAAATATCAATTTAGGGATACTTTTGTTATTCAGCCAAATATGTGTTGCTATTAGTCTAATAGTTCTAATATATGTTAACTTTTGCTGCATGAGTGAAGCTAATACAAATAGCCAAAGTATTAATTTCTTGCCTGTTAACATGACAAGCTGCTTTATCTGCAGATTTCGTGGTCGGAGTGTGTAATGCTTCTGGTAAGGAAATCTAATGAATTAGACCCTGAGAGGAGATTTAAGCGTTTTCCCAGTTTGTGGTCTAGATAAGTGGTACTCAACTGGTTTGGCCATCGGGCCCATGGTTTTTTTTCATGGTCAATAAGCCATGACTTTTTTTTTTTTTTTTTAGGAATTTGACCTAATCCTTATATATAATTTGCTTAATTGACATATATGAATTACAATGAATTTGCTTTAAAAAAAGCAAATCAACAAAAATGGTTGATACAAGTACCGCCCCTATTAAATAGCAGTCCCAAACTAGTTTTTGTTAATACAATAAAGTCAGTAAGTTGGAATGAGCCACTATATCGTTTAAAAATATACAAAACAAAGTGGTATTTTGGGGTTACGGAAACGTACACCATACTAACATGAACTGTTAATGAAACGTATGGAAACCGCTCCTGATGAATAGAATAAACGTACCTGCATGCAAATCCTTTCCAGCTAGCACATGATTCGCGACCCAGTTGAGAAACATTGGTCTAGATAAGCACCCAACTTTTTTTCTGGAAGAACTGGTTATATCAGTATAAGCATTGTGCCAGTATGTTAATGTTTTTGCATCCAGTGCCAACGCCAGATCAGTTGAATTCCTTGCATACAAATTGTGCAATATATGATTTTGTTTTCTAAGACATGGTCTACCATCATTGAAAAGTTATTATTGTATTAGTAATGCTTTTCATACAGATGTTTTTGTGTTTGTTGTTAGTTTGCATCCATAGAAACTAAGATTGTCCAAGGGTTTATGTCAGGAAAAATAGCTGGATTATTTGTGTAAAATGCACGCTACTATTTTTGTAGTTGTGTGTAGGCGAGTTTATTTCATGAACGCTTGTGAAAATGACCCAAGCATGTACTGATCATGCAGTGCAATGCGATTTTCTGTGCACTTGAAACATCTTTGAAGATGTCTAACATCAATGCATTATAGCATTGGTATCTAACCTATACAATTTTGTTTTTGATAGTGCTAATATGAGGCTACATCATCTTACGTAAATTGTGAATCCTAAAATTGAATACTTTGTTTACCAGCAGTCCACATTTGTGTTCTGTTCAGAAATTCAAAGCTGTGGCGGCAATAGTAATTTAGCAGTTGGAGTGTCCCATTCTTATACTAGTATTATTATATCTGTGAAAAATGTGGATTGCCTGAACTAATGCTTAATATTGTAGCCATGACATATTTTCACTGCCGTCTAGACTATTGAATTTACAACACTAATGCCACACAAGTGAACAAAAAAACAAAAAAAAATGGTGGAATCATCTTGTTTGAAGTACTATATTATATTTAATTGGACTAGCTCAGTTTGACAGAAAGGAGGCATAAATATAAGATCAGGAAACCTGTGCTTGGGCATTATCAGACCAATCAAGCACAAACTTGTACGAATGATTTAAAAACATTAAATCAAATTTCTTGTTCATCTCTTGACAGGAACTTGTAAAAATTAAAATTCCTGTTGCTGTCTGTACTTGCTCACCCTGATACTCATTCAATGCATACAGTATGTAATCAGCATATTTAAGATAGAAGGTTCCTTCTTCAAGCACTAAATGTTCCAGCGCTGATATCCATAATTCTCTGAATGACATCATCAAGGGGTGGTCAAACTGCACTGACCTAATTAGCCTTTGTATAATTATATACACCCATGAGCAGAACAGAACGAGGACACAATATAAACCCGAATTATGGCGTTAAATCGCTCACAATCACGAAATAACCTTTTACACAGAACTGCTCCAAAAGCAACAAAAAAATAGTAAAGCACAATTGAATATTGCCCTTTTAAGATGCACTTAAAATAATATAGTTACTCCAAGCTTGAGGAGTATTCATCCTATTTTTATCAAAACCGAATTATTCCCAAAATGTAGTCAAAATCTGTCAAGGGGTAATAATGGAACAACAATTAAAAATATATATATATATATATATATATATTTTTTCACTATTATTTGCAAGAGGGTCTACATTTTCATGGGTTTTAATTAAATATTTTTTATAAGAGACAATAAAAACAACTTTGTGCATCAAAACCACTCCTTTCATGGTAAAAAATAAACTTGATTTTTAAAAGTCAAACATGCATTTCCTGGAAAACCCACACTACTGGATGTTTTCGATGCATCCACTTTTTCGAGAAGAGGGAGAAACATGCTGTCTGTCAGAGACATTATTGTGCATAATACATACCGCACACGAGTATAAATTTGTTCCTCATTTGCTGAAATTAAATCGGAATGATCAGGGAACTGAGTGAAATACACACCAATCCAACTGAAAAACTTAGCCAGGTTAGAGAACATCCTTCAACGTGTTGGTTTTGACAAGATGCATTCTGATTCTGACATTCCTGATTTGAACATTTTCAATAATTTCCTATTCTTGACCGACCTTTTCTTAAATATAATTTTGGCAATAGATGAACTGTTAAATGAGTGATCTTGAGTGCCTGCAGTCGTCCAATTTGAATCATATATATTATCTTTTCTAGACTAAGAGCAAAGACCAGAGTCTGTATTAAGTGTTTGAGGGTTTTCCTGTTTGCTGATGATGCAGCTCTCACCACACATTCCACTGAGGATCTGCAACAGCTGATAAATCACTTCAGCACGGCATGCCAAGAGTCTGGGCTCACCATCAGCCTAAAGAGACCGCAAGTCATGGTACAAGATGTAAATCCTCCTCCCAGAATCTCAATCTCTGACTATATATTTGACGTTGTACACGACTGTGTACCTGGGATCCTCTATCTCGGACTCACTCACTCTCGACATTGAGCTGAGCAGGTGAATTGGGAAGGCTATCACAGCCATGTTTAGACTGATAAAGAGAGTGTGGGCTAATGACACGCAGCGAGTTATGGACCCTGCATGCTCGGCAAAAAAGTAGACTCAACGTTTATGCGTTGCCTCTGTCGCATTCTGGGCATTACCTGGCAGGACAAGACCCTCAACTGCACCGTCATTGAGAGAGCAGGGATTTCTTCCATGTTCACCCTTATCAAGCATCCGAATGGATGCGATGGCTGGGTCATGTTGTCCGAATGGAAGATCGCCGCATTCTGAAGTATCTCCTGTATGGCGAGCTGTCAAAAGGAACGAGACCAACAGGCAGACCCCACCTAAGATGCACAGACACTTGCAAAAGAGATTGCAAGGCCCTCGGAATCAACCCAGACATTTGGGAAGACTCAGACAGACTGTGTTGAAAGGGCTCTCCAACTTTGAGGAGACCTTCAGTCTGCAGACTGAGGCAAAGTGGCTACGGAGGAAGGCCAGGATCCAAGCTATCTAGCCTGCCTCGGATTTCAACTGCAGGTTTTGCGGCAGAGACTTCCACTATCGTATTGGACTGTTGAGTTGACTGGGTGGATTCTTGACTGATCTTTTTTTATAATTTTGGCAATAGATGAACTGTTAAATGAGTGATCTTGAGTCCCTGTAGTCGTCCATTTTGGCTCTCATATGCTGTTGTAATGTATACTGACAGGTGATTTTTATAAAATGTAGTTTGAATACTATTCTCTCAATTGTTTAAAAGACTAAGACAATTATCATAGGTTGATTTTTAATTTTTTTTTTTTTACATGACTCTATTATTTAAAGGTTTGAGTGAAATGACATTGTAACCAAATGAATACTATTAAAGAGTGTACCCAAAAATTAAAATTCTGTCTATTTACTCTCACTCTCATTTCATTCCAAACCTGTATGACTATTCTGTGAAACACAAAAGAAAATATTTTGAGAAATGTTTTGTCCATACAGTGGAAGTCAATGGTAACCAAAACTGTTTGGTGGCCAACAATCTTTAAAATATATTTGTGTTCCACAGAAGAAAAAAACAGGTTTTAAACAACATGACGGTGAGTGAATGATGACAGAATTTTCATTTTTGGGTTAACTATCCGTAATAAGGGCTTATAATCTATTGTTGGTGGCTCAACAAATTCCCTATAATTAACTATTTATTAGTTTGCAATTTAGTTAATACAGTGTTGAAAGTTGATGGCTTGTTCACATGTGTACACGCTGCAGCTCTTTCCAGAACTCTCCAATGCCATTTGAGAGCGCTCCCTCTGCCAGTCTACGGCACTCGCGTGGGGTAAAGCCCACCAGGGCCGTACCCTTGATGGCCACTCCATGGTGTCTAGCCAGCTCTGCTACACGTGCTGTGATTAGTGAGGCTGGAGCATGGCAGAAGTTTTGCCCTCCAATGGCAAAGCTTGGCCATTGTTCCTCAGCATAAGATGAAGACAACGGAGGACCACCCTCAACACTCTCCACATTGCAGGCGATCTCTATAGCACCTTCATGTGGCAGGGCCATGACCTGAACTCCAGGGATACCGCCAGAACTGGATTCACGGATTGCTAAAGCAACAATCCGGCCCAGGACCAGATCCTGGGTTTCGATGGTCACGTTACAGTTCATGACATAGGGGCTGGTGCCAACACCTGCAGAACAAATAGCTGTTATTTGTTTTGTTTAGTCAAGGTCAAATAGTGATTCAAATTATTGAAACACTCTCTTAAAGTTAAAAATCTGTCATCTTCGAAACACATATTAAGATATTTTTCATGAAACCTGAAAGGTTTCTGTCCCTAAATTGCAATTACAGGTAACCAAAATTTTGAAGTTTTTTTTTAAGAGCACAGCTTTTTTTGTGGTCTTGGGTTTTTTTTTACCAATCAGGATATTTAAAAAAATTAAACGCTCAAATTAAAATGTCTCTTACTTGAATAAAAATTTTTTTTAACTTCCAGAACCCAATTGGCTCTGTTGCTGTGAAGCAAACTCTACCTTTTTTTTGTGAATGCAGATTTGGAAAAATAACCTGTAATGCCATATCTCCTCGTGACCTGTGGACCTACATCTGGCTGGATGCTTGACATATCTTTGACCTTTTTGAACCAGCCAATCTCCTTCCTCCTTTGAGCCAGACCTCGACGCTGAGGAGAATCTGCCCAGCCAAACAAAAAAGCACTGGTACCTGCCACTCGTTCTGTCAGAGCTGTTACTAATGCTAAACAGGAAAGAAAACAGCAGTTGAGGTGCATATAGACAAGAACAAAATGACATTCACATTTGAAAATAAATAAAATTAATTTGTAGAATAATAATAGTGCCCTATCAATAATAGCATGCGGAGCCCAAAATAGCTTATTTATTCATATACTTAAAGATTATTTTGATACCGTTTCTGTACTTTGTAAAGTGAATATTTAGAGAATGCATTTTAACATTTCTTCTGTACATGCATGGCCACATACCCTGGGCCTCTTTTCCACAATCCTCAAGGCCCACCTCCTCCCCCAGTGGATAGAGAGGCACCAGATCCACTGCACCCATACATGGGTGGGTGCCCTCATGGACATTCATGTCAATTAGAGAGTATGCACGCTCACAAGCAGACAATACAGCCTCCCCTGAAATTCACAACAATAAAGATGCCTCTTTTGTAAAATTACTTACAAAACAATTGTTCTCAGCAACTGGACATTTATTAAAAGCAACTGGAAGGATAAGCAGGCAACTCACTTATTAAGTCAATGCTTGCAACAATAGTGATGACAGAGCGATTGTAGTCAACATCATTGAAGATGTTGAGCACTGTGATGCCTTCACGCTTTTTTCCTTATGAAGGAGAGATTCTGACAGTTTTGCCACAATAACATACAATGAAAAGATTCCTAATGTCTTCAGATACAGTTTAATGACCACTCTGAAATATTATTTGGTTTAGAAGTAATTAATAAAGGCACATTTAGTAGATCCATTCGGTCTCACTCTCACCATGTGTGTCAGTGATGGCTGATCTAGCCACTGTCTCCACCAGGTCTCTTCTCCGAGCTTCCGAGATGTTCAGGAGACATGCAACCAGCCTTCGACCAAGAGCAGAACAGGACATCCCTCAAGAAAGCTGAAACACTTTACACATTTACAGGCCCAAGGACCACAAACCTATGGTGACTCAGCCAACCCACACAATATTTAACAGACCAAGTTAGAAAATTTGAAATTAACGTTAGTTGACAGAAATGTCATGAACATTTAAGTTCTATACGTTTTCGATATATTGTCCACAAAAGGAATGAACTTTCAGGACTGAAATAGTTGTGTAAACACTCGGCAGCTTTAAATTGATCAGTTTCTAACAGTCCAAAGTTTATCATACTCGTTGCTACTAAGGAGGCACCGTTGATAATTTACTTATAGTTTTATTAACTGTCTGACTTGTAATCAAATTAGCACAAACATCGTGTACCTTGATTCTCATGCACAATATTCATTCAAGGCGTGAAAGTCCAGAAGCACACATGCTCCCAGCTGTTTCCGCTAGCGACGTCCGATTCGTGAACGAATTGTTCTATTGAGTCGAAACTTCTCAATGAATCAATTTTACAAAAATGTCTCAAAAAATAAAACCTATTGCAAATGTATTCACGACTCGTTTACACGCTAACAAAACAATTGGTTATACATATACTTGTATTTAGCAAAGAGATAATAAAATAAGTTTATTATTAAATACGTTTAGATTCAAAACGACTTGTTTTATGAGCTAAATGGCTGCAACAAATTGACAAATAAAATACGACAAAAACATCAACAATAAAACATGCCTATAAAACATTTACTGCATGTGCCACGTCAGAATGTTAGGGACATGATGACGCAATTACGTCATGTTCTAAATCTTTTTGAACCGGTTCTTTGACGCGAGTTGTTCAAAAGAACCGACATGAGTCATGATTCCATCAGTAAATATTCCGCCCCCTTAAATTGAAAAAGAAACTTTTTGGGCATTAGATTAAACATTGTTCTGCGGCATTAATCACTACAAAGTGTTCAATTCACTCAGTCAATCCAAATGCGTTATGTATCAGCACTACTGCTGTTCACGAATGCGTCTCGACTCCGCGCATGCGCAACGTTGTCAAGTTTTGACGCTCCCCTAAGTGCCACTTGGCGGCGTTTAATATATAAACAAATATAAACCATACATATTTCATTGTCCTGAACCGTTCGGTTCATTTTAAACTGAAAAAATTAACGACCGAATGTCCACCAGATTATCCTGAAAGCAGGATAATCGTTTTTGATCATGCGGCGTTACTTTTTGCGCTTGTTTTGCAGGGATGGTTTCGATCTTAACGCTGCAGGTCGTGCAGTCGCCTCTACATAATCCCTTTGCTTATGGGAAGTATCAGATCAGTTGTGGCTTGTTTATCGCTAGCCGCTATAGCGAGGAAAATGACCGCCGCTGCGGGGCTATGTGTACCCGGGACATCTGCTGCTGCGCCCGGGCTGCTCCGCCTGACTTCAGTACCCGGTTTTGAGCAAAACCGCGTAAACGATGTTCTGCTCTTAAGACCCGCCACGGACACGCAGAGACGATGCGACAACGAAACAGAGAACCTGCAGAATGGAAACGAACACGTCGTGTTTTTTCCCGGAGACATTCAGGTTGGTGCATGTCATGGATCCTGCACCTGTCATGGTACCACGACTGCATAAATGGTCCTCATGCCCTACTAAATGACTTTACAAACAATAATGTGTTAATAAAGCTCTCAACTGTGTCAGGAATTAGATATTGTTTATACGGTGTATGATTTGGTCCTCTTATTAAATAAAATAAGCATATTGAACCTTATAGAGACTGTATAAAATACTACGAAACCTCTTGGATTATTCACTAAAGTCATTTGATACAGTTTAGCTTCTTTTGCGACTGAGATGGATCTCTATATTTAGTTTTTCATTGGAGACATTGAAAACATGCCCACGACACGTATTAACACCATACAGACCAGCATTTATTTGAAATAGAAAGTATTAATTTCATTCAAAATAAAAACCATACTGACCCCAAACATTTGAACAGTTTACACAGCTATAGAATTATGTCTAAATAAATGGAGCGTTTTTCTTTTAAATAAAAGTAAAGACATGCACATTTAGTTCTGCTATTTTCTCCTTGAAGAATATTAGTAAAAGCTTGAATATACTTGATTCATGTAATGGAAAACTAGGAATTATCATGGAATTTTAAAATTGTGATTTCCAGGCTTGGAAGAGTCATATAAATTAATATTTTCACAAGTCATGTAAATTACTATAATGCATATATTTTTCTAGTTATGTGCAGGTGTAAAAGCGTTCATTGTGAAAAAACTGCCTTTTATGAGTGCAATCTCTATACATTTTTTAAAAATAAAATTACAAATGACAGTTATAAATTCATTGCTCAAAATGTGTAAGAACCCTTATTCGACAGTTTTCCATTAAATATATGCTGAGACTGAATTGCTTAAATTTCTCTTCCTCTTGACTATTCATCCCCTCTTCCCAACTTCTCATTCTCATCTACTATCCAGAACTTTCAGCAGGAAATGGCCCTCCAGCCTGACGCTGCCCCATGGCAGTCCTGGAGTCTGGAGCGTGTCGCCCTCATCCTGGGCCACCGTTTTCCTGGCTGCCATATCTGGGTAGTCCGTGCATCATGCATGTACCTACACAAGTTCAGCTGCTATCAGAACTTTGTAGAGAGCAACCTATTTGGAGCACCAGAACACTCTCCAGACTACGGAGCCATTCGCCACCTGAGGGCACTCCTGGGTCATGGCATGCAGCGGGCTGGTCTCCCAAATCCTTTACCCCCTCTTAGTGGTACAACCGCCCTTGGCCCCCTTCCAGCAGGTTTCACCCTTACCATAGTAGGCTTCAGTAAAGGATGTGTTGTTCTCAATCAAATAGTGTATGAGCTGGCTGGAGCTCGAGCAGACCCAGAACTGAGGCTGTTTCTGGACAGTGTCTCAGACATGTACTGGCTGGATGGAGGACACCCTGGTGGCAGCGAGACATGGGTGACCGATAAATGTGCTCTGGATGAGCTGGCCTCCAGTGGGGTGGCTGTCCATGCCCACGTCACTCCGTATGAGGTAAGGGACCCGATGAGGGCATGGGTTGGGCAAGAGCACCAGCGCTTTATAAAGACTCTGGAGGATCTGGGCGCCTGCCTGAGCCAGAAACTGCACTTCGAGGAGGAGCCGGCATCCATTGAGAATCACTTCCGAATCATTCAGGAGTTCTGACTGTTCTCGATCTATGCTTTCAAGTCTTAACATGGAGTGTATTCTTTGCAAAGCAGACAGCTTTGCATTGCACTGACGTAGTAGTTAGAAAAAGCTTTGGGTTTGCCTACCCAACACTCATAAATAGGAGAGAAGATTGAAGCTTAAAGGGATAGTTCACCGAAAAAGTAAAATACTGTCAACATTTACTCGCCCTCATGTTGTTCCAAACCCGCAAGACTTTGGTTGATCGTTGAAACACAAATTAAGATATTTTTAATGAAACCTGAGAAGTTTCTGTCCTTCCATTGAAGGTCCAGGTGACCAAAACTTAGATCCAAAAAGGTCATAAAAGTGTTTTAAAATTAATCCATTCCAAGAGATATGACCACTTTACATGATGAACAGATTTAATTTAGGCTTTTATTTACATATAAACACACATACATAGAGCGCATCACATATGGTAAACACGGTAGTTCATGTGCGCATACCGTGCATTCATCAAGCGTTAGAACGAACCTCATTGGTTCTCTTCACAAGACTTGGATTAAACTGCTTGATTCATATGGATTCATTTTACGACACCTTTATGACCTTTTTTGGATCTTTTAAGTCCTGGTCACCTGGACTTTTAATGGAGGGAGAGAAATCTCTCAGGTTTCATTAAAAATATCTTTAATTTGTGTTTCAAAGGTTAACGAAAGTCTTATGGGTTTGGGCGTGAGTAAATGATGACAGAATTTACTTTTTTTGGGGTGAACTAAACCTTTAATGACCAAACTTGTAAAACATTTAGCTGCCTGACATTAAGCCTTATTGTTTGTCTATTGCATCCACCTACATATTTGATAAACTAGGGTACTTGTTTTACATAGTCTATTTGGAATGCAGATATGCTTAGTAAAACCATCATCTCATGTTTAAAGGGCTCTTATTTCCCAAGAAAGGAGAAATTAACTATCTGAAAGTGTTTATTATTATTATTAATTTGTTTTTGTTGTTAAATTAATCAGCTTGAATTTTCATTTCAAGTATGCATATCCCCAATTAGGTATGGATAACCTTGAATGTAAAACTTCCTTGCCCTGCTGAGGAATATATATTAAAAACATTGCAGACAAGCGAATCCACTAAAGAGCAATGTTATAGCCTCAAACTGTATTTCATGATTACATTGGTTTATTATCTCAAATGTGTTCTGTATTTGTGTTCAAAAGTTGGTATTGCTTTTATTTGGTAATCAAATCTAAGGATCTTCCATTAAAATGAATTGTATAGAATATATTTTTGGTTAGATTTATTTTATTTACCGACTCAAGTCTTAATGTTTTAATGGTTAGTACCTAAAACGAATTTAGTATTGAATCTCAGAATACTATACTCTAGGTGGCGCACTTTATTTGGATTGTGCTGCATTAGTATCACATACTAATGAAAATGTGGATTTTGTAATATCCTCAATGTAATGCAATGAATGTACTTCCTGCTTCATAGTCATTCCGTGCTGATGTAATCCAATAAAAATGTTGAAATGTTTCAGTGATCTGTTTAATTAGAACTTTAAATAATGCAATTAAAGTTGATTCAACATGAAATAAAAAAGGAAAATGTACATCAATCTACAGCTGGCATCAAGGTTCAAGAGAATGTTAGAATGATTAAAGTCATAAAAATGTTAAAAGTTAAAATGATTATTTTATTATTATTATTCATGTAAGATTTAAAGGGGGGGGGGGGGATTCTGATGATGCATTTCAGAACTATAAGAATGTTTTCAAGTCTGACAGGTGATGAGGGATGTTCTATTTTTTTAAAAACTAAATTGTTATGGGTCATAAAACAACATAGAAAATCGATATTAAGGGTACATCCTTTACAACTTTAGACTCTCAATGGCTTTATTAGAATTTGTAATTCAATTGAATGTCATTTATTGTGGTACATCAACAAAGTTTATCCCTTAAAGTGTCTTTACAAAGCTTTTTACACAAGCTTTCTGCAAATACCACAGTAACCAGTAACTGCTCTGAAATGCACTCCAAAGTCTGGCCTATTCTCTATTGAATTCCAGCTTCAAATACCTCATGGCCCTTAGACGTAATTGAGGCCGTTTCCCAGGCAAGGAATAGATTCATGTTTTCCTTTAAGATGACGGCATACAGTGAGCACACGACCGTGACAAAAGCCTCTCATCTTAGGAGACAATAGCTCTATTATGATTGCAGACTGGTGACATCTCTGGGAAACCGTAAGGCCCTGAGCACACAAACACACATGAGCTCTTCACACCCCTTTAAACAGAACAAAACTGAAGGGCTCGACCTTCAAGACTGAATTCTGCAATACTAACATTTCCAGTTTTAACAGCCACTCAGAAAAGCTGTCAATTATATTAAAAACCAATAAACCCTCAGCTGTGCTAGTTATATTTTTCCACTAACCCTCATACGTTGCATTACTGCAAACTATCTGATGTGCACAATCATCTTCTTCCAAACTATTTTCCACCACAATCACATTCATTTGCGTACTTTCATTACAACCAAACATACTTCACTATCCGACCATAACCATATAATTTCAACAAAAACGGCCATCAAGAACCCATCTTTACATGCCCTACATATCCAAATACCCTACATATACCATATATATAACTTTTAACACTGTTTTCCTTTCTAAAACCCATTGCATATATGTATCCCCATTACCAAAACCAGTCCATACAAATAATTTACTTTAAATACACCAGGCCATCAGTTTGAAGGGTGTACCAGTATGGTAATTAAGACTGGTTAAACATTAATAATAATAATACATCTGCATAAATGTGCTGCACTGGTATTACATGAGATCAAGTGAGGCTGTGTGGCTTAAGCATAGAGAAAAAAAATGCACACAAAAGGCACTCGAGAAATATACACCGGTAAACTGCAGTTACAGCTAACCCTGAGAATAAGGCTCAGAATGAACGAGTACTGAAACCTCCATCAGTTAATGGCATTAGCTTAAAAACACCTGTACAAAAAAGGTAACAAAACCCTGAATTACCTCAGATTGGTGCATAGATAAAAACTGTCATTTTAAGATTATGTATATCATAGGCAAATCGCAGGCATTGAGATATTAGGCGCCTGCCATAGGGGAATGCTAGAATGGTACTTAACAACAGTTTATTATACAATACGTTGGCAATAAAAAAGGAAATATTTAAAACAAGAATGATTTTAAAATCAATAGATAGACTTGATTTACTAAATCTAATGTTACAAATATTTTCTCATATTTTAGTCACATAAACACATATAATAGAGGGTTTAAGTGCTTTCCTGCATTTCTTTAGTCATTCTCTAGAGAAGGAAGTTCTGTGACCAATACAAACACATATTTGTGTAATCCAGGGTGTGTTGTGCGTGTGTGTGTTGAGTCACATTTTTATGGAGCCCACTAATGTGTCAATACCACACGAAAGGAGAGGATGTGAGACAAAACACACCCATAAACCAAGGGCATTCCTGTACTGAACCTTTTCAACAGAGATAGTCTCACAAGGTGTTTTTGAATGAACAAGGTCTAATCAAACAACTAGAACTCCCTCTGACACTGAGACAAAGACTGAGATTAGTTTGCTTAAACACTCTCATCCTTCATTAAAGCAGAATTAAAAACCACTGAATGCCCTGCTGCTCTCAAGCGTCTGTCTCTTTCAAATCCCTTATTGTTGCTTTAAGTGCAGTAATGGAATTAGTGTTGAGATTAATATGGGCTAAAATCTGCAGAACATTAAATCGATACTGAATGGCAAGTCAAATAAAAAAATATTCAAATTAATAATTTAAAATCCAAATATGACAGGAAAAACAAAACATCTCGAGACAGGACAGCAACATAGATAATTAGATTCTCACTATTATAGTATTAATATTACCCTTTTGTGAAAAGATCATCTTTGGTCAACCAAAGGATGGTGAAAAAGAAGCATGTTTGCTGGTGCCATGTGGGGGAATGTACTTAAGGACCAAAATTGTGACAATGCTATTCAGTGCAAGTGCATTTCCCTTTAGGATCAGCATAAGTGGTCACTGTCAGCCGTGGCTGACATGTCCTCCTCAAAACGAAACCTCTTGACATGTGGCGGGTCCAGAATGTTCTCTTTGTCTTCAGGATCCTCGGGTGGCGCGGACCACTTCCCCCCGAAACTCCTTTCCCGGGGAGTGCGTGGGGTAACAGGGATTGGATCAGAACCTGGATAGTGGAGCCATAGCCAAGGATGGGTCATGCAGTCGGCTGCACTGGGACGATCTCTGAAAAAGGAGGGGAGAATTCATGTCAAGGACTTTGATATGTGGCTGAGTGGAAACTAATCTGAAACTATTACACTGAAACTATCATCAAGAACAGTAAAAGTACCTCAATTAGTTTATGACAAGTAGAGCAAATGTAAATTCGTAACTATTTAAAACAACCAAACCTTTTTGCTAAACAGTCTATTTTGACCTCATTCGTTCTCAATTGTTTTGTCTTTTTTGTCTTGTGAATGCATGTTTGAAGACAAATGAAAAGAAAATGAATCCTGGACTTTATACTTTGTGATAACCAACAGTTATACAATCTTTGGGAAAGGAGAAAGTCAATATCCGAATACTTTGAGCCATAAAAGAGTGATCATTTGATCAGTTAATTTGTAAGCCTATTTAAATGTTTGCAATGACTCTGTAATGTATAATAAAACCATATGACCCAGAATAATTACGGTTTTGGAAGTGGGGAAGGGTATTACATAGCACTTATTATAGATTCTTTATTTAGAAGCAGTACGCAATTTTGCACAGTACAAACTGAGCTTGGCAAACAAACTTCACTTCCTCTAAGTGTCTGATATGCCAGTCACTCAAGGACAGACTCACTCTGGTGTTTTGACCAGCAGTTTCCGGATAAAGTCGACAGCCAGCTCAGACACCCGTGAGAAGGCCTCTATGCTGTAGTCCACGTTCACCTGGGATACGTTTAGGAAGGTCTCCTGTTTATCCTCGCCAGCGAAGGGAGACTCTCCAGTCACCAGCATATAGGCGATCACACCCACACTCCTGAAGTTAACGGATACACAATCAGTTTAAAACCATCTTTGACACATAAACAAAAACATATATGAACATGGAATATCCTTTATTAGCACAAAGTTGTTTGACTCTAGTATCAAATTGACTTCAAATCTGTCTTGTTTTGGCTGCAGGGGTTAAACCACCCTGCTGCTGCCTCAGCTGGTGTCTGGTCTTAACTGCTCTCCGTTTTGATAGGCTGGTTTACTGGCTGGTTTAAAAGCGGTTTGGGGCACATTTTACCTTGTTTTAGTTTGTTTGAGGGTATTTCTTTTTAGCAAGGCATGTCTCCAGAGTCCAGACATGTACACTACTGTTCAAAAGTTTGGGGTTTAGTAAGATTTATTTAAAAAAGTAAAGACATTTATAATATAACAAAAGATTTCTATTTCAAATGAATGTTTCTATTCATCAAGGGATCCTGAAAATTATAAAGTATTTCAAATGTTTCTTAAGCACCAAATCAGCATATTGAATGATTACTGAATGATTTCTGAAGGATCATGTGACACTGAAGACTGAAATAAAGACTGCTGAATATTCAACTCAGGAATAACATTTAACAACAGTTTACAACATTACTGTTTTGTTATATTTTTTTGATCAAATAAATGCAGCCTTTTCAAAAAAATCTCACCCCAAACTTTTGAACAGTAGTGTATAGCAAAGTTCTATTTTTGTCTTTACTTAACAGAATATAGTAGACAAAATTCAGAATTCTCACATTTCCCAACCAATGAATTTCCACAAACTGTGTATAAATAGAAAAATGCCTATTGACCATTCCATTTTCCATGACCTTTTACAATTTTATTCATTACCATGACTTTTCCAGGTCTGGATATAACCCAGTGGGAACCTTGTATATTGAAACACCTGATGAAAAGACTCACCAGAGGTCTGTTGCTGTGGTGATTGGTTCATAGTTCAGGATCTCAGGGGCTGGATATATGATCAAAAGCAAAACGAACAAATACATCACTTTCATTGAGCATGAACTTCTATCATGAGACCATGAACACAAAGACGTGTTGATTTGAAGATGAATCACACTGAATGAACCTTACCGACATACTCAGGGGTTCCCAGAATCTCTCTGAGCTCCCCAGCAGAGCCTAACCTGCGGGCCAACCCAAAATCCACTATCTTTATATCCCCCATTGGGCTCAGACTGGTCAGGAGAATATTCTGCGGCTGAATGAGAGAACAATAAATAAATATCTCAATAAATATAACTGGTGCTTTTTAGAAGAAATGCACATAATCAAATTAAAAATAAGATGAAAAGAGACATGTGATATTTATTTGAACCAGAGCGGATCATAGGTAAAAGGCTGTAATTGCAGGACAAAAAAGCAGTCGTGCACCTAACCTTCAGATCCAGGTGGACCACGCTGCTCTGGTGGAGTAGGTGAATGCCCTCAAGCATCTGTCTGATCAGACGGGTGACCTGACCTTCAGGAAGCAGCTCTTCTGACACACAGTGGTCAAATATCTCTCCACCTGCCGCACTAACACACACATTCAGGGTTATTCTTAGTACTGAACCCAATGATCATTTTGTGAACAGGGACATGCAACTGATGCATCGAATCACAGCACTCACTATTCCAGCATTAAAACGAGGTCGTGATCGGTCTCATATACAGCATGCAGGTTCACCACACGAGGGTTGTTCTTCGCTGCCTCCAGAACGGCGATCTCATGAATGACCTCCGCCCTGCAGTCGCGACCTCGTCGCCGCTTCTTGATGAACTTTGCAGCAAAGACTTTTCCTGTGGCCTTTTCCACACAGCGCTTCACCACTGCAAACTTCCCCCTAAAGGAGGCAAACAAAGAACACAGAGATAAAAAAGAGGTAGAGAAAGAATAAAATTAGTATAATGAAGGCTAAATGTGACAAGTGGGACATTTTTTGATAAATAAAAAAGTACCTATATTTTTAATATCTGGGGTTTTAAATACTTATGATGCACACATTCAGTCACACCTATAGCAGGTATCTCATTTACACCAAAGCTCTTACTGACACAGATAGTTATTAACTGAGTCAAACCTTCTATTAGATGTTCTCACAATTTAATATCAGGTTAGATGACTGATGTGGGCCAGTCTTTACTCTAGAAACTGCAATTACGGTCACAGCATGAACAGGTGAGACATTAGGCCACAAGCATATACTCAAAATCAATCCCACAATTCTTTAGACCAGACCATCACCTTGTCTATTATCTTTATAAACAATTTTGTTATACTATATCTTAGGATGTATCATATTGAATGTATAGCCGTACTGTATATTGCATAATGTATCGAGTTAGATCTTGGAACCAAGTCAAAGTAGACAGTTCAATTCAAAATATATACACAAACTACCGTTCAAAAGTCATTTTTTAACATAGTCTTATGTGCTCACCAAGTCTGCATTTATTTGACAAATAAATAAATAAAAAACATAATATTGTGACATATTAATACACTTTAAAATAGATATATTTCAGTATATTTTAATGTGTAATTTTTTCCTGTGATGGCAAAGCCGAATTTTCTGCAACCATTACTCCAGTTTCCAGTGTCACATGATCCTTCAGAAATCATTCTAACATGCTGATTTGAGAAACATTACTTAGTATTAATGTTCAAAACAGTTGTGCTGCTTAATATTTTTGTGGAAACCATGCAGTTTTCTTCAGGATTCTTTGATGAATAGAAAGTACAAAAGAACAGCATTTATTTGTTGATTGAAATCTTTTTAATATTTAAATGTCTTTACTTTTTATCAATGTAATGCTTTCTTGCTGATAAAACTATTCATTTCTTTCCTTCCAAAAAACGTTTGAACGGTGTATATTTATATGAAAAAAGAAAACCCTCCCATGAGCAGAATGAATATTCACTATTGATAGTTCTATGATTTCCTAATATTTTTACGTGACTTTCCCAGCCAAGGAAAAATCCCTGATATTTCCAGGTTTCTCCATTAGAAGTAAAAATGTACTTGACCAATAAACTCTTGCTCTTTGAGCAACATTTCAAATGATCTTGTCATAAAACCTATGAAAAATATCACAGTATTCAAACATTCTTTCCACAAAACTGCACCTTCCTCCAGAGAAACAAACAACAAAACATCTTCACACTTACAAGTTAAAACTGTAGGTGAACTGTGAAATGATTTCCTGTTAAACAACACAGCCGGTAGCATAGAAACAAACCGAATATGGCTGTATGCAAATGGTATGAGAGAAAGAGGAAGAGACCAATATCACTTCCTCTTTCTCAGTATTCACAGTACATTCTACAGCACAGCACAAAACTGGGTCTGGTTCCCACATGGGTTTCCTTCCTGCAAAAGCTCCAAAGCCTTGCTGTAGAGCTTTAGCAATGACACACACACACACATATTAGTCACAGTTCAGTGAGCAAGGCCTTTCCAATCCTGAATAATACAGAAGCAGGACAGACTCCAACTCCATACAGCAGACAACCTTCAGTCTTACTCACCTCACTCTGTGACAAAATAAACAAAATAAACCAAGGAAACATCTATCCTAAAATTCATATATCTGCTTATAATTTGGGAATACAATACTTCACTCAATGGCAATATATGATCAATATTCCAACTACATACATGCACATAAGCAATTACATGAAATAACATGAAAATGTATGTTTTTATTCAGCAAAGATGCATTAAATTGATCAAAAGTAACAATAAATATTTTACATTTACAACCATTTATATGGTTATTTTGATAAATAAATACAGTTCTTTTGAACTTTTTACTCATCATTGAAACCTGAAAAAAAAGAATCATGGTTTCCACATATATATTAAACAGAACCACTGTTTTCAACAATTGATAATAATAAGAAATGTTTTTTGAGCACCAAATCAGCATATTAGGATGATTTCTGAAGGATCACTAAGACTGGAGTAATGCTGAAAATTCTGAATAAATTACATTGATCAACACATATTAAAATAAAAAAAGGTATTTTACATTGTAATGATAAATATTCTAACTATATTATATTATATTATACGCAGAACCAATGTGTGGCGCAAAGATAATGACTAAGATGATATATGAGGACTAAAACATGCTACAGTTCTCTAAATATATATCTATCTTTTCATTAAACATCTGACAGTACTTTTGCATCAGAGAATTACAAGAAATATGACAGAACAACCACAACATACCGATGCATATTTACATTACTGCACTGAGCATCAGCTTTGCAGTCACTGTATTGCTCATCAATCAACATATGAAAACCGTTTATTATGATAATGTACATTATAATAACCAAATGAAGCATTTTAAGATGGACACACTTAAAAAAGACACAGACTTTAGGTAATGAGGAGTATTTACACACCTGCCAAGTTCGTTGCTCATGTCAAAAACGGCATCCAGAAGATCCGTCTGGATGTGAGTGTGGATCTCTGACAGCAGAGCCGAGGATCCACTGCGACTGTCCAGCCTCCTCCGGGCCATCACCACCAGCGAGTGTCCACTGTCCAGTGAAGAGTGCAGACTGCTATTATCACTTAACCAGCACTGTGCTCATGTTCAGAGTCACCACCAGGAAGAAAACACCCTTCTGCCAACGGCCTTTTGACGGTGTTCACGCCGTAAACTGTAAAACGGCTTCAGAACGGGAGTTTAGTTCGCGCCGCGGTTATCCAGAAAGTGTTGACAACAAATTAATACGCTTAACTGGAGTGAGTTCGGCTGAGTTTGAAGACAACTGATGCTAAGAGCCTCTAGCTAGCGCAGATTAGCTCATTTAGCCCTCAAAGATTCCGCTAAAACCCCTGGATTAAACTCTGCCCTTTATTTAGATGAACGTACATGGAGATTCGTCTCATTTTGTTAAAAATACAAACCGACCGACAGACAGCGCTTCTTTTCACGCAGAACAAAATCACGACAAGTTAGAACGGGCACCCGCTTCCTCTGTAGTGCAGCTGACAAACTATATGTAATAAACTCTGAATGAAGCTGAACGGAGAGTAAACACGCTCGTCTGGCTAGTTCATGCTGAGGTAAATCAGTTTTCAATCCCGGGATTCAGCTCTTGTCCTCTTGTCCGCCGTCACCGTGCTCTTCAGTTTCAAATCCTGCTCTGATGCCAGCACGAGAAGTGAGGCACTACGTCACCACCACCGTCATCGTGGTAGTTAGAATTCGCCCATTGTACGGATAGATAGACAGATAGATAGATAGATAGATAGATAGATAGATAGACAGACAGATAGATAGATAGATAGACAGATAGACAGACAGATAGATAGATAGATAGATAGATAGATAGACAGATAGACAGACAGACAGACAGACAGATAGACAGATAGATAGACAGACAGACAGACAGACAGACAGACAGACAGACAGACAGACAGATAGACAGACAGATAGATAGACAGACAGACAGACAGACAGACAGACAGACAGACAGACAGACAGACAGACAGACAGACAGACAGATAGATAGATAGACAGACAGACAGACAGACAGACAGACAGACAGACAGACAGATAGACAGACAGATAGATAGATAGATAGATAGATAGATAGATAGACAGACAGACAGACAGATAGACAGATAGATAGATAGATAGATAGATAGATAGATAGATAGATAGATAGAAGTGGTGTAAAATATTTGAGTAAATGTAATTAGTTACTGTACTTAAGTATCTTTGGCTACTGTGTAGTTGTAGCTACTGAGTAACAGAAATATTAGCAACTTTTACTCTCTACTTGACTACATTTTTGAACAAGTAAATGTACGTTTTACTCCAATACATTTGTGATGAGTAGGCCTAATGCAATTACCCATTACATTTTGCATGGCATCTAACTTTTTCTGTTATAAAGAAGCAATATCGCCATCTAAGGACATTTAAGGTACTATATCTTGTGCGTTTTGCCTTTACTCACCCAAACATTTAGGTGAATGTGAATGCATTAGCAGGTAGTTGCTGAATCGCAGGTGTTTGATATATGAGATGAGGACATGACTGCAGCCGGTGTTGAGGCCGAATCCAGCACATCCAGTGCAAGAAGGCTTTAATTTTACTTAACATTATTTGATTTATCTGCTATATTGACGAGAGCTTTTTGAATGATATTGGTTTACTAATGGCCTTTTTGTGCACTTGAGCTTACCTGGGACTTGAGCGTTTGTAGACGTTTAGAGGCTGTTGTGTCGACTTTGATTTATTGCAATAATGAGGTGTTCAGTTTTATTTTGATTTTAGAAAATGAACATGATTTCTCATCTTATAAATCAATTGTTTCTTATTTTTTACTGGTTATGGCAAGCCGTTTTTAGCTTAAATTGCTCCCAGCGTTACTCGTCGTAATTGCATTTTTACTAAGAATTCAATTAGAGAGCTCTACAATTCAATTCTTACTAGTAACAATTATGATGAGAGCTCTCTAATTCAATTATTACAAGTAAGAATTACAATTAGAGAGCTCTATAATTCAATTGTTACTAGTAAGAATTGAATTGTAGAGCTCTCTATTCAGTACTACCTCATTATGATAATTAGGCTAGGCCTCACACATATTCACAAAATGGCCGACTGCACTGCAGCTTATTCAGTCAAGCCATTTTTAATGATGAATAGAAACGTAGATGCTTTATGATCTGTTATCCCAGACAGCAATGCAAAGTTGATTCTGCGCTAATATGATCCAATGTTTAATATTATATTAAATATGCTTATTTTTAAATGTTGTAGTTTATGTAGCAACTGAGAATCGATAAAATGATTGAATAAATTTTGAGACAAATTTCTTGTTAATGTTTTTCAGTTTTGTTCAAGGTAATGAAAGCAACAGTTTTTCCAAATAACGGAAGAATATGTAAAAATAAGGTATTTTGGGTAAAATAATATAGTAATCATATATTTTATGTATTTTTAAAATGAACATAGGCTGTATATTTATTGAAAAAAATAAACCGAATAAACAGAAAAGATAAATATACCCAGCGATATGCATAGGCTATTTATTTATTGGTTGTAAAATACTTATTTTGTTCAGCATTGCAAGGGTTTTATTTGCATTATACACTCACAAAACAATGCTAAGGCAATTTGGGCTAGAGGTGTGCAATATTTATCATCTACAATAATATAACAATAATTTAACGATAAACAAGCTGACATTATTGAGTATGTCACTGACTTTGCAAAAACAGACTTGAGAGAGTCCAAACGAATTCACTGCATGATGAAGTTAGAAGTGCCGCTATAATTCAGAGGGCAAAAATATCCCTGTATGAGTTTTTTTTTTTTTTTTTTTATAAATATTAATAACATATAATATAGTTATGTAATACCACACAAGCAAGAATGCTGTTTTATATCAGATAAGCGTGATCACGAATGTGATATTTATTTTATTGCTCAACAAATAAGAAGTTAATATTCAGTGAGTTACATTTTGGACACATTATTGGCAGAACGTCTCAGAGCAACAGTGCAAATTTGTTTTGTACTTGATATGAATCTTTGTTTTAAACGAATAATTTGAGTCAATGATTCAATGACCCATTCATAAAGACAGTGGTCGTTTCTCAATATGCGTTCTTGTCTGTACTTGTGTTCTCGTGGACTTGTGAATCGTCATCAGTCGCTTCCCAAGTACTGTTCCAATTCAAAGTTCACATCTAGCCAAGTAGGCTACAGTTCAGATCCCCGGATGTGTCATTGACCCGCCCCTTTTATCGAGGATGCATCGAGAGGAGAATTGTCTGGACTTCAGTCAGACCGGTATCCCAGAATGCATCTCGCACCGACCAGCAAGCGTCAATAGCGGATGAGAAACCCTGTGTAATTTAAAAATACTACTGTTAATGTGTCAGACAAGAACGCATATTGAGAAACGACCACTGTCTTTATGAATGGGTCATTGAAATGAATCAACCGTTTTGAACGAATCATTTGAATGAATGATTCAATGAATCACTCATTAAGACACAATTGGGCTGCCACCTACTGGTGGTTTTAGACAGGCCTAAACCAGCCATCACAAAAACAATTAGCAATTTCCTTGTCGAAAAAAATTCCTAATTTGGGTTTGTATTTGTTTGTTTGGTTATATAGCCATGAGAATAAAAAAAAACCAGTTTAGGCTACAAGAAAAATTTCTCTCTCATACTTATATTCCATATATAGTCCTAGTTATTGAGGAATTAAAAACAAACATCTTTGCTCTTTAATATTTTTTAGAGTATAAAGATGTGAATTAATGTAGTGATTAAATATTATCTTTCAACTACAAAATATTTCTATATAGCTATCCAAGTGGTCTAATTGGACTTTTATTTTGAAGTGTAGCACCGCAGGCGGGATTTGCTGAGGGAAATGTGTAATCGCAAATCTGTTTTGCATCTAATGAATACAAGTTTTTACTAGTAAGAATACAGTTGTAGAGCTCTGTAACTGGAATTCTTACTAGTAACAATTGCATTAAAGAGCTCTCTAATTGTAATTCGTACTAATAAGAACTGATTTAGAGAGCTCTCTAATCACAATTTTTACTAGTAAGAATTGAATTGTAGAGCTCTCTAATTTAATTCTTACTAGTAAAAATGCAATTACGACGAGTAACGCTGGGAACAATTTAAGCTAAAACGGCTTGCCATACATATGCTATTAAAGTTAAAGCACACTTTAATATATATATAGGCCGTGATAAATATCTCAATTTTAAAATAAGTGAAAAAAATTAAATAGTTGATAGGCTACCGATAAATAAAAATAAAACTAGTTTTCACTCGGACAGGCTTTTAAAGTTAAAGCACTCTTTAATATATATAGGCTACTGTCTCTTTTAAATGAATTTTAAAATAAGTGGTAAAAAATTTAATATTCTATAGGCTACTGATAAATAAAAATAAAATGCGTAACCAAATACATCTAATATGGTGGCTATATATCATGTATTCTTAAAATAAGGTTGTTTTAAATAATTATTTATATACTACTCATACATTTGGTAATTTTTTTTTTTTTTTTTTTAAATATTCCTGCTTTTTATTTAAGTGTTCATCTGTTTTGCAGCTTATAATACTGTCATCAATGTGAAATGCAGAGGAGCTGGAAGTTCCTGGAACTTTGCAGGTCTGCTTTGGATTTCTTGTACCTTCAGTAGCCAACTGAAGTATGCAAGTGGACTTTAGACCATGGAAATGCAAACTCAATGAGTAAGCTGACAGGTGCACTTTGATTGGCCAAGCAGAAAGATAAAATGTAAATCATGGCTCTAACAACACTTTTCAAATCTGCCAGTTCTGTGTCAAGGGAAAATGTGTTAAAGCACAAAGACGAGCACAAAAGAGACCAGACTAGCACTCAAATCTCTGGTACATTCAGTGCAAAATATAATTTAAACACAGGACAAGACTGACACACATATATTACAGCTATATACAAAAATGGACACATCATGGAACGCATGCAGTTTCACATTTTCACCAACTGTTTTTAAGTGATGGCTCTTTCATCAGCATCAGTGACCCACAAAGTTTAAATAACAGCACAGATGATGTATGAAAAGTATGGGAGTGACATTTTCTATTTTTTCATTTATTTATTTCTGTCCCCCATCCCACCCCTTATTAACAGCAACTTCTCATGCAAATTAAGATAATCTGGACTTGTTGTTTCACTAATTCCAGCATGCAATATCAAGCTATGACACAACGCCATCTAAGGGTCAAACTCAGGTACTGCTTCCTTGACCCTGCATGCAGTGTTTTATCCAAAGATCAATTACATAGAGAAAGGAGCTGTTTTAAGACAAATCCATATCCTAGGATCTGAGCTTTGGCCAGATCGGCATTGGTGTGGTGTGAATGCGGGATGTTCATGTATTGCTGAGTGTGTGTGTTTGTGAGGGTTTGTGGAGGGACCACAGACGGAAACAACATGTCTGTAAACGAGGGGTGCAACTTGTCACCCAAAATGAAGAACTTTTCATCCATCCAGTGTTTAGCTTCGATCTGTGGTTACATTAAATGGAAATTCCTGCACTGTTCCATTATTATGTCGTATTTCCAAAACACTTCATACCACTTCAAGGGTGTTACAGTTTGGCTTGCTGCTCCCTACACATGCTAAAACGTGTTTTTTTTCTCTTTTTCACTTTTTTCTTTTTCCATAGCAGAAGAAACTCGTGTTTTAACTGGTTTTAACCACTGCAGCCCTGGTTTTAGATTACTCCAGTGGACTGCACACATCACCATGATATTAACTATACCCAACTATACATTTTAATAAAGATGATTTCAAGGCCACTGTTTGTGTCTGTCACCACAGTTTAGAACAATAGGTCTCCTTATGATTAACTCAAAGAACAAATCTACCATTCCTGATACACAAATATCTTTTGCACACATTGCACATGGTGATCAGTGTTCATACATTCATAGTTTTTTTAGTATTTGTGGGTTGCATAAAAGGTTGAGAGGTGGATTTAAAAAATGTGTGCATCATATAAAGTACTGAGTGTTGGTGTTTATTAGTTAATCGGCGACCGAAGTGATTACTACATTTACAGTCCCCTGGAACAGTCTGGTGATAAATGTCTTGCTCAAGGGCACAAGAGGTGATAGAGGAACTATCCTTTCCAGGGTTTGAACCTAGGACGTTCAGGTTGCTATTCTACAACCACTACATTTGGTGCAAGGATCTCTATAAGAGAGTGTGCATGCTGTTTTGTTTTCATGGGTTCTCTTGAAAGATGGCAAAAAGAATGAGTTTTATAGAACTAAGATCAATGTCATTTAGACCCTTCAAAACCAAGAACGCCAACCATAAGTGTAACCTCTAAAACCAAAAAAGTATTTTTTTAACTGACCTATCTTTCCATGACAAAGACCTGCAGCAAAAATCATCACAGCTTTGTTCCTTTAAAACCTACAGATATAGTTTTGACTTTTAAAAAAGCAGCTCAGTCAAGAACAAAAGGCAAAAGACCTGAAACCCAGATCAAAATGTACTGGTCTAAACCAATCAGAAGACCAAAACCAGATAACCAAGATTCCCGCTCTGATGTCTGTGAATGTATAATGGCCCGGGTATACTTCATTTTCCGCGTTCCGCTCCATCTTCAGAGACTTTAAAAGTATACTCCTTTGGCCATGAGTGCGGAAAGACACGTTCGGCGTGTGCACACTAAGAACTCAAGTCACTGGCACATGTGCTGTTGTACGCGCACCGTCCGCGCGGACACGAAAATTGGGCTGCGCGCGGACAGTGTGCGCAGACGTCAGCGGACAGTGCACTGTCCGTCGCGAAACGCGGATGGCCGAAGTATACTTCGGGCTTAAGTCTGTCTTAGTGTGAAGAATTGATTGCAGTTATCACAGGCTTTGAGTTCATACTATATAGAGCAGGAGTTGGCACATGCCAAATGAGTCATTTGATGGCATATATTCCAGTTCCGGAGACTTCTTCAAGAATATTATGTAAGTGTCCAGTGACCAAGGTCGTAATGAAGAGTGAGGGATGAAAATAAAGGATGAAAATATACGGTGAGCTAGGTTGTTAGGAACTGGGGGAAAATTTGTAGCACTTTTGCTTTGCTGGGAGCTTACTCCAGACCAAAGGTGCTGGTTTCCTCCACAGCAGTGAGCATCTTCTCGTAGAGCATGGAGAAGGAGGGGTAGGGAGGGAGATCCAGGCGGTTAAAGCAGGTGTGAGCCCTACACAAACATATAAGACAACATGGCATTAGCTGATTGATCATCGGTGCGGGATAACATATAAAGGTCACAGTAAGATGTTTGTGTAAGACACTAATTATAAAAAGCTCAGAAATACCGTGGGAGGGAGGTCACTTTGCCCCATTTCTCCACACAGAATCGACGTGGACCATTACTGCCCCGCAGGGAGGCAAAGCCTTCATAGGGAATGCTGGAAGTGCCTGTAACAAACTGGAGGAAAACAGAGCATATTTTGACTTGGCTAATTAAATTGATCTACCTGGAGAATAGCTTTGGTTTAAATGGGAACTCAGATAAGAATGAAAATTTTAGAGGTTTTGTTTTACACTATCTGTACGATTTGTATCGGTTCATGTATTCCCTGGGAGTCAAACCCACAACTTTGCTGTTGCTAGCTAGCGACATGCTTTACTCTTTGAGCTACATGAGCTTTATGAGCTAATCTTTTTTAAGAAGTCTCTTGCTCATAGGGTTGCCAACTTCAGAAAAGGAAAATAAGAGATGGAATATAAGACACTCAAAATATTTGTACTGTATACCACACAGTGTATGTCATTTCAGTGTCTGCAGTTAAGTGTGTGTTCTCAGACATAAACACATTTGTTTTGCTTAACCTATTTCTGTACAATTTAATTCTAAAAGTAATTTTAATGTCATATGAAAAAAAAAAGTGTGTGCACATTGCACACAAAAAGCATCATTCAAAATAACAGCATTTGTGATTTGATGGGTTTTTTTTGGAAAGAAATTAATACTTTTGTTCAGCAAGGATGCATTAAATTTGTCAAAAGTGACAGTAAAGACATTTATAATGTTACAAAAGCTTTCTATTTCAGATAAATGCTGTTCTTTCAAATTTTACATTCATCAAAGAATCCTGAAAAATGTACACACATTGCATAATGTTTCTTGAGCAGCAAATCAGCATATTAAAATTATTTCTGAAGGGTCATGTGACACTGAAGACTGGAGTTTTCAGCTTTGATCACAGGAATAAATAACATTTTCATACAATAATATTTCACAATATACTGTATTTACTGTATTTTGGATCAAATAAATGCAGCCTTGGTGAGCAGAAGACGTGGTCATTTTGTGTTTCAATAATGAGGTCCAAGGTTAAGAATACGCTATACTTAAATGTAAAATGTTTTTCTCTATTTAACTCCATTAACTTACTATAGTGAAAGACGACTTCCCTCAGGTAGATTGCATGTTTGTTTGTTTGTTTGTTTTTTTGCGTGGCTGTATGTTGGACCCATGAACAATAAATCACAAAACTTTGTAGAAATCAGTCCTGATTGCTGTGGAGCGGGAGCCGGTCGGTGATCATGCTCAAGTGTCGTGATCAGCACTGCTGCTCTTGCATCAGTCAGTGGTTAGATCAGCGTAGCAGTCAATAAACGGGACAAGGGAGGTCACGTATGGGACAAATCAATTAGGCCCAATCTGAATCCCAAGCTGAATTTTTTAGTATCATTACTCTAGTCTTCAGTGTCACATGATCCTTCAGAAATCATTCTAATATACTGATTTGCTGCTCAGGTAACATTTCGTATTATTATCAATGTTGAAAACTGTAGTTGATTATGTATATTTTTAGGGGTTCAAAAGAACAGCATTTACTTGATATAGATTTTTTTTGATCAATTTACCCTATTATGTTTTTTTTTTCCGAATATTCCCTTTCATGCTGTGTGTAATATAGCTGTTTGTGAATGTAAACGTTTTGCAAAGTTGTAAAGTCGAAAGTGCACGATAAATAAAGTTATTGTCTCCCAAAAGAAAGAATCGACTCTAAACCGCCAATACAAGTCGTTTGTATTTCGAATCCCACTGCGTGACAGTTCTACATCACTAGAAAAGAGTTTGCATAATGCCCACCTATGTTGTATGTTGTCCGTCTGCGAACAACTTGACCAGCCCACAAACATAATTTTACTGATGACTGCTTTTCAAATCTTGATGCGGGATTCACAAAACACTTGCTCTGGAAAGATTAGTCAGTACTCAGTTTATTTGGACCAACTTGCTCCTCAGAATCACAACCTGTAAGTTAAATAACTATTGATGTATATATTTTCTACCAGGTGTTCAAAATACGTTGTTTTGTGTTTTAAATTGTGTACGTTTCCGGCTAACTCGTGTTATTACTGTCTTACTGAAATAGTTCTGCTAATCAGCTGTGGCTCACTATTGCTGTGTCTATTAATGCAAATTATCTGTCGTTCTTACTACTTACTACTAGTAAAGATAAAGGATGGAGCAAGATTTGATTTACAAACGTTTTTGTTACATCAGTCATTCACGTTAGTTATTGATACAGTTCCCGCATGTGCACCGCAATAAATTAGAAATACAAATTAGTTTGTTGATGGACATACACTTGTTCATGCTGATGGTGAGGAATTACAGCTGCAACATCTCATAATGTACCTCAAACTGAGTGTATTACTAACTGTGTGTTCACACCGCCGCTGGCGAGAGCGTCAAAATTCGCTCTGGCCGCCCTGCCAACGACACTGTAGAAAGATTTGTGGACACGCTGACGCTCTGACGTAGATCGAATGCTTGGTCTTTTTTTAACTTTAAAAACAATTATATTGATCGGCATTGGTGCAGACTGACCACAAATAGGGTATAACCGTATAAGTTAACCTCATGAAATCATTTAAATGTGAAGTAAAAAAAAAAAAAAACAGATCGATGGAAAGAACTTAATTACAGTTCCATGTTTGCTAACGAAATAAACCAATTAAAAGCCATTTGTGTGGTGTGGCTTTTGTGTTCATGGTTAAGTGCTAGTCTAATTTCAACATGCAGTTTATGGGAGATGTTTGCTAGCCTTGGTCTTTAATTAACATTAACATTAATTTGTGTGCAGCCTACATTACAATAACTGTCCTGGTTGAAGTGCAGCATTAATGCAATTGGTCAAATCGGTGTTGTTTTGAGCAAATGAATTGCATTCCCGCTGAAAAACAAGCGTTCTAGAGCAAAAATGTTGCCTATAAATAGTGTTGTGCGCCTTCTTATCAAACCCGCCACAGCAATGATCAACCTCTCCTCCATTTTGCTTGGGAACTAATGTGGTCGGAACCAAAGTTTACAGCACTGCGCTCTCTGAAATCCTCTCAAAATGCCACTCTCGCCGGAGCTCGCCGCCGGCTCCCATTGAAAATGAATGACATCCGGCCACTTTGACGCTCTCGCCGCTGGCGGTGTGAACGCACAGTAAGAAACGTCCTGCTCAAGTCGTCCTTGCGATGGAGGTTCAGGTTGAATAAATAGTTCTTCCAATGTTTCATCATCGGACTCGCACTCGGATTGATATGGTAAAATCGACGGCATCGTTACTGTCTTTACAGTGTGTACAATCGCTGAGCCTTAGGAAGCTGGATGGAGCTGGACGTTTAGCTTCCAAAACATGCGTTGTAAGTGGTAGACCAATCACAACAGACTGGGCTATCTGGCCCAGCAGAGTAGAGTAGGCTTGCGGAAAGGAGGGATTTAGAGAGACTGATTAATCCATCGAGTCGTTTGAAAAATGTGGTGATGTGCAATGTATACTATGAGAACATTAAAGTGTTTTTTGAACTTTGATGCATGTAAACCTGTTGTAGGACACCTCCAAAACAAAATTAGGAGCCTTTTAAATAGCATATAGGGCACTTTAATGCATCCATGCTAAATAAAAGTATTAATTTCTTTCTAAAAAAATACTTTCTAATAAAAATATATATAATTTCTTATTAAAAGTTACTGACACCAAACTTTTAAATGGTAGTGTATCTGACCCAAGGTGTTTGTGAGATCTGAGTGTACCTGAAGGAGTCGTAGTCTCTGTTCATTATTAAAACGCTCCACTGCTGCCCAGAACCATCGAATCACTATGTGGTTGTCATGATAACCTTCAAAGGCAAAGATGAGAAAAAAAGTCACATTAAGATATCCTGCTGTAACAATTTTGCACATTCTGTGATATTCTTGCCTGGTGTGAAACAACACCTGAATTTGTTTCAGTAAAAATACCTCCTCTGTATTCTGTATTGCTTCTCCAGTCGGATAAATCAATCTCCGCTGTTCCAGCAATGACCAACTCCAGCTCTCGGGCATCAAACACAGAGACAAGTCGGACGTCCACCACCTGCACAATCACATGGTCTCAGATCAACAGAGTTAAACTATAAGTCATTAATATTCACAGATTCAGACGACAGCATACCTCATAGAAACCTCGCACAAGACTCTCAGTCTGCTGGGCCACACCCCTCTCAATCCTCCACTTCACCATGCGTTCAATGTACTCCTTCTTGTTCTTGTCTGACACAGCAATGCCAGACCCACCCGGCTTTAGCTCACGCTCTGTAATCTGACATAAAGAATCCTCCAGTTCACTCTTAGTTTATATAACTTTACAATGAATATGATTAACTAAAATAATTTCTGGTTGCTAGGGTGTTGCTAGCATGGTTTGGTGATTGCTAGGGCGTTGCTAAGTTGTTGCTTGGAGGTCTACTTATCCAAATACCAAATACCCCAGCAAAAAAGTTGTATTACTAGTTACTGTACTAAAATTACTCAAACTAAAACTAAAATAAAAATAAAGCTAAACATAAATATTAAAAAATTACAATAGCACATGAAATTACTAAAACTAAAATTAAAATGAAAACTGAAAAAATAAAAATGCAAAAATAATGTTAAAAATATTTAATATTAATCATAAAAAACACTATAGTAGTATAAAAATAACATTGTTGATGACATGTTACTCTTGGGAGGGTTTAGGACTTTTATAGATGTAAAATATTGAAAATATCACTTAAAAAACATCACTTAGTCTGATTTATAAGCTATTTTCCTCATGGGGACCAAAAAATGTCCACACAAGGACAGGACTTTGGATATTGCCATCTTTGTGGGGACATATTGACATAAGGTATGGTATACCTGAACCACACACGTTGGGTTTTATGGGGACACTCCATAGATATTTTTTTTTATACTGAACAAACTGTATATTCTATCCTCTAACACTAACCCAACACAGAAAACTTTCTGCATTTTTACATTTTCAAAACACATCACTTATGATTTACATGATTTATATGATTTATGATTATATAAGCTGTTTTCCTCATGGGGACCAACAAAATGTAGGGTTTACCTGAACCACACACACAAATACACACACACACAGACATAAACCATTCTGACCTGTCCAAACACTTCCTCATTGACAGTAAAGGTGAGGTCCAGCATATCCTCAATGTCATTGTCTTTCATCCACTGCAGACTTTGATGGAACTCCTCATCCAGAAACTCTAGATCACTCAAATCACATGGGCTACAAAGAGAAATACATCACATATTATGTGACAGAATTATACAACAACTGGAATTTCAATCAAAAGTCTGGAGTAGTAGAATCATCCTTCAGTGCTCAAAGTGAAAGACTCACATGCGAAGAAGGCCTTTGTAGAAGGGTCGAGTGAAGAACGCATCCAACAGGTACTGATGAATTAGAGCAAGACCCAGAATGCGTCCGCTGAACCGGAACCTAAGAAACACAACATTAGTCTAAAAATGCCCTTTGGACATTGATTGTCAATGAAATCCATCCATTCATCCATCGGCTTATTACCACTCATGATGGTTGTCCACAAAGGCTGACATGGGGCTGATCTGCACAGTATAAGTGTCATTAGCTGAGTATTCAAATAGTCCATAGTATGGGTTAAACAGCTCTCGGGAAACCAGGAAGAAGAACTCTCTGGATGGACCACTATAGTCCAATCTGAAAAAGAAAAAAAAACAGACACGTATATTTAATGCACTAACCAAATCAATGCACACATACATGTAATAATACAGTGAAGTGGTTTAAATTACAAAATGTAAAATGATTGAACTAAAGGTAAAGCTAATGTAACTTATATACATTTAAATTAAAGATACAGTTAAAAGAGTCAGCTTTGCCATCTGCAATGAGATGAACACACCTGTTGTAATGTAGAGATTTAACATGATCTCAATAATATACAGGTCAAAATAATTATCAATATATTTCACTTTGATTTGATATATATACCAACCCTTCTTCTCCAACAAAACTGACGTAAAGCCTGCTCCTCTGGAGGTCTTTGCGGGAATAACACATGATCTGGTTGAAAGCGTCCTCCAGCAGGTGATCTCTTCTAATTATTAATCTAGAAAGTGATGGAAACCATATCAGGACACAAAGAATCTAGAGAAGGACAGATGAATATAATCATAACAAAAGTGGCTCCATATTTTGTATAACTGCTGACAGTTTGCCTTGACATTGTGACACACCATATTGTTGTGTCTAAAGATCTAGAAAAAAGTTTTAGAAACAACCAAGTATTTAATGTCTACAATTGTATTTCTTGGTAGAAACAACAACTACAGTTTAAAATTGGAAATGTATCGATTTGTTTTACTTATTTTAAATATTACTCAGCTAACAAAAATGTGTTCTAAGAATGTTTTGCTAACTTTCCCATTAAGTTAGAAAAAGATTATTTTTGTCATACATTTTTTATATACAGTATTTTAAAAACATACATTTTATCATTTTGCAAACATTATGGGAACATTTCAGAATGTTTAGAGAACATTCAAAAGTAACAAGTATTAAAAACAGTTAAAAAAATGTTAGATAAATGTCCAACTATAACGTTTCAATGAAAATAATGTATAAATTCTTTTGTGCTAATGTTTTGAGTATATTATTAAATCATCAGATAACTTTAAAAGAACATTCTGTTAATGCTACTGGTGGAATGTTTGTTCATAACTTTGAGAGAACCTTGCCAGAACGTTAGCCAAAGTTCTGAGAATGTTCTCTATTAGCTGGGTAGACTCAATTAGACAGGATTTAAACTCTTTCAACCAACCAATGAACTGCACACACAAGATTAGGGATAGAATAAGCAGTGTGCATTAGCTGCTTGTTGAATAGAACGGAGAATAGTAGAGAATTATCTTTTAAATTATTTTTTGAAGCTAGAACTTACTTCACTTTTCCCGGCCCCTGCCCGTAGCCCTTGGTCTCCATTTTGCGGTAGAAGTTTCTTAGTTTGGCCTCAAAATCACGCTTGTAGGGTGCAGGGGCTCGAGCATTGGCCCGTGGAGTTCCTGTGAGTAAGAGATGTAAATAACTGGAACGAAAACTGAAGTTACCTTGACAAATCTAGTATCCACAATGCAAAGCTCTTCTAACATTTAAATGCATATATTATAATCAGTATAACTGTTTTAAACATGCGTGATCAGGTAAACATACAAATTACTTTCATAAGCTCATTATTTAGTCTTGTAATGGAGGACACAAGGCAGGAAAAATGGGTGAAAACGGGAAATTATTTGTTTAGATGTGAGTCTGGGTCATGTGACCTCTCACCAGGGGAGCTCTGTGGGGAGGCATGACAGTAGCTGGAAAGCAGTAAGGCATTGGGCGGCACATACGACATCACTTCCTCTTCAAACAGGCTGCAAGGAGAGAGGGCCAGGTAACAGGTATGTGTATTCTAACCTGAGCTAGGTGTACAAAGTCAGGCCATCATAAAATATGTACACCGCTTTTTTTCTTTCTTCTTTTTTTACATATACACTACCATTAAAAAGTTTGGGGTCTGAAAAATATGTTTAATGTTTTTGAAATCAAGGCTCACCAAGGAAGCATTTATTTGATAAAACAATACATTAAAAAAAAACAAAAATATCATTACAATTTAAAATCACTGTTTTCTATTTGAATACATTCCTGTGATGGCAAAGCTGAATTTTCAGCATCACATGATCACATGAAATCATGATACTCTTACTATCAATGTTGAAAGCAATTGTGCTGCTTAATATTTTTGTGGAAACCGTGATGCTTTTTTCCAGGATTCTTTTATTAATAGAAATATCAAAAGAACAGTATTCATTTTAAATAGAAATCTTTCTTAACAATATAAATGTCTTTACTGTCACTTTTGATCAGTTTAATGCATCTTGGTTGAATAAAAGTATTACTTATCTTAATGGCCCCAAATTTTTGAATGGTAGTGTACTGTACATACACACTCAACTAATGCATGCTTATCTCAGGCAAAGGGAAACAGGCAGGCACACGGTTAGCTTTAATTATATACACTCACCTAAAGGATTATTAGGAACACCTGTTCAATTTCTCATTAATGCAATTATCTAATCAACCAATCACATGGCAGTTGCTTCAATGCATTTAGGGGTGTGGTCCTGGTCAAGACAATCTCCTGAACTCCAAACTGAATGTCAGAATTGGAAAGAAAGGTGATTTAAGCAATTTTGAGCGTGGCATGGTTGTTGGTGCCAGACGGGCCGGCCTGAGTATTTCACAATCTGCTCAGTTACTGGGATTTTCACGCACAACCATTTCTAGAGTTTACAAAGAATGGTGTGAAAAGGGAAAAACATCCAGTATGCGGCAGTCATGTGGGCGAAAATGCCTTGTTGATGCTAGAGGTCAGAGGAGAATGGGCCGACTGATTCAAGCTGATAGAAGAGCAACTTTGACTGAAATAACTACTCGTTACAACCGAGGTATGCAGCAAAGCATTTGTGAAGCCACAACACGCACAACCTTGAGGCGGATGGGCTACAACAGCAGAAGATCCCACTGGGTACCACTCATCTCCACTACAAATAGGAAAAAGAGGCTACAATTTGCACGAGCTCACCAAAATTGGACAGTTGAAGACTGGAAAAATGTTGCCTGGTCTGATGAGTCTCGATTTCTGTTGAGACATTCAGATGGTAGAGTCAGAATTTGGCGTAAACAGAATGAGAACATGGATCCATCATGCCTTGTTACCACTGTGCAGGCTGGTGGTGGTGGTGTAATGGTGTGGGGGATGTTTTCTTGGCACACTTTAGGCCCCTTAGTGCCAATTAGGCATCGTTTAAATGCCACGGCCTACCTGAGCATTGTTTCTGACCATGTCCATCCCTTTATGACCACCATGTACCCATCCTCTGATGGCTACTTCCAGCAGGATAATGCACCATGTCACAAAGCTCGAATCATTTCAAATTGGTTTCTTGAACATGACAATGAGTTCACTGTACTAAAATGGCCCCCACAGTCACCAGATCTCAACCCAATAGAGCATCTTTGGGATGTGGTGGAACGGGAGCTTCGTGCCCTGGATGTGCATCCCACAAATCTCCATCAACTGCAAGATGCTATCCTATCAATATGGGCCAACATTTCTAAAGAATGCTTTCAGCACCTTGTTGAATCAATGCCACGTAGAATTAAGGCAGTTCTGAAGGCGAAAGGGGGTCAAACACAGTATTAGTATGGTGTTCCTAATAATACTTTATGTGAGTGTATGTTGCAAAAGGTGCACACACTAACCTGAGCAACATAACCAGGTCTGCATCACTAGACAGACGGGTCAACCCAGCTGGCCCCTCATTGCGGATGAATTGAACCTTCTCTCTGAAACAACCATAAAAACATATGAAAAACTTTTAGCATTTAGCTATTAAGCATAACAGCACAATCTCTCAAAGGTGCAGTACGAAATTCTGGGCTTTCGAGGAACCTCTGTGGATGAAACATAAAAATGCAGAAATATGTACCTAAGGGAGTGGTTTCTCACGAGCTCTGGCTGCCTCTCTTGCAAAATCTCAAAAATGTTGGGTTGTCGCAGGAAGGCGACAATCTTCTCATTATAAGCTGTAAAAAACACAGATGTGTAATGTGTCTGTACACATGTGATGATATGTCTCACACTGTGCAAACATGAGCACACACACTCACCCACAGGCACCAAGTCCTGGTACTGACTGTTTCTTGATGACCGGCCCTGGACAGGAGAACTCGGAGAGCGAGAGTCATCTGCTACCTGAAACATCAAAGGAGGTTTCACAACTGCATAGTGTATTTTCCTAATGACAATGCCCCATTTGAGTTTATTAGATGTAAGCAAACAATAGAGAGCAGAATAAAAACAAGTGCAGGATCAATGAGATTTCACTGCGGGCAGAGATACCCAGTACGAAGGGATAGAAATAGAAACCATGCAATATGACATATTCTTTTCTTTCTTCATTTATTTAACTCTACACTACCGTTCAAAAGTTTGGGGCCGGGAATGTTCTTGAAAGAAGTCTCTTATGCTCACCAAATCTGTATTTACTTGATCAAAAATACAGTAAAACAGTAATATTTGTAAATATTATTAATTTAAAATAACTATTTTCTATTTTAATATAATATTACAAATTTTCCTGTGATGACAAAGCTGAATTTTCAGCAGTCATTACTCAAGTCTTCAGTCACATGATCCTTCAGAAATAATTTTAATATGCTTATTATTATCATGGGTTGAAACCCATTTTTCTGCTTGATATTTTTGTGGAGACTGTGGGTAAACCTTTTTTTTTAGGATTCTTTGATAAGTAGACAGTTCAAAAGAACACTTATTTTTGTCATTTTAATGCATCCTTGCTTAATAATAGTATTAATTTCTTTAAAAAGAAAAATCATACTGATCCCAACCTTTTGAATGGAAGTGTACATGGTTAGTACACACAATGTATTGCGGAAATATGTACTGTATACAGAACTACAGTTCTCACATCTCCTGCACTGTGGCTGCGCTGACGGGAGAGATGCTGTCGGTGAACGAGCAGGCCGCTGGACCGGGAGTTCTGTAAGGGCAGCCGCGGGTCAATAAACGTTGTGGCACGACAGTTATGATCCACAAAGAAGGCCTGTGATGCATAAACACATAAACAGGGGGTGTGAGCAAAGAACTGTCCATGAAACATATAAAACTGATGGGCCCTCAAGAATAAAACAAGCATCTGTTAATTTTTTCCCGTCTGAAACACTAAATGGGCATCAAGAAGACAACCAGATGGGCCTACATGAACATTAAATCAGATTTCATTTTCTGTCTGTACAGTTTGTCCTGTCAGACTACTCTTATGCAGGCCTAACAAGTTTATAGTTCCAGAAGGAGAAAACACACACACACCTTCCCAGTGGTGTCATGCTTCATCTCCCAGCCCCGTGGCAGCTCCAGCTGCTTGTTGGAGAACAGATTGAGGAAGTTTACGAGGTCCCGGTTGTGCTGGTACCGCTCGAAGTGTTGGCCGTCCCGTCGAACTTTACTGATCATGTGCTTCAGACACGTGTTACTTGTGAACATGCGATAGGCACTCTGAAAAGAAAATGAAGAGATCAAATCAGGAAATGTGTCAAAATGATTGCACGCCTGAATATTTTATTCTGTTTGGATACTTGACCATTATCTGTAGAAACATGCCACTGCTAATTTCATATAGCAAATTAGAATAGCAAATTGCTGACATTTTGCGATTCCAAAACACTTAGCTACTGAATACAGTAACAATGACCTGAGAGGACGTCAGTGTTTGAATATAAACAGTAAGCATAAAACCATTGCTAGATATCTAGAAGGAGTCCCCATTTAAAGCAATAAGATGAAAACATTGCTCAGAAAAACTATGTAAGAAACACAAAGACATAGATGAGACAGAACTTAAAATAGAGGATAACGTTTTACAATGTAGCTAAATATGTTTGCAAAAACTGTTAATTGGATTACACAATAATAATAATAATAATAATAATAATAATAATAATTAATATTGTAATAGTGCTGCAGCATTGTTGCTAGGCAGTGTGTTATGTTCTAATAGACTATTTTGCTTAGCACAAGCTTTAAGCAAATCTACAATTTATTAAGATAATTTAAATTCAAAATTAAATATTTCACATCCATGTATTTATTTGGTAAGTAGCCAAGTAATAAGCTGGATAATGTCGAGTCCGTCGTCATTACTTTAAAAAAAAGTTTCAAGGTTTTGCACTTATTGTCAGGGTTTGTTTTGTACAGAGCCACGCATTTGACACAGGAAAGAAAAAATGTATATTGTGGCCAAAAATTAAGAATTTGCTCCCATGACATTAATTTGCAACCTAAATATAGTTACTAATTCATTCCCTCCCTTTAATTTAGTTATATTGTGGCCACAATTTACCTACAATGGGAGAATTTGTGACCACAATCTCGTTTTTCCCCCACATGTAATGTGCGGGGCTCCGTAGTTTTGTAATAATGTCCAGCTATACATTATCAATTACTTAGTTTCAGGTGTGCGTGTAAGCACTGATATCTGTGTCTCTGTGTGCTTTAGCTCACAGGATTAGAATGCAGAACAGAGAAGAAGTCTGGACTGGAGAGGAACTTTGCACCAGGAGACTGAAGCAGCAAAGCCAGACGAGAACGTGAGCTGGCTTGACCCATAAAGCCGTCCCGCCGGTATTCTACATGAGAACAGACACATCAACAAGCACAGACTGAACAAAAACCTCTCATTCTACCCAGCCTCAGCCATCTTACATTCATCTCAGCATAGCATTCATTCACTTTCCCAGACACTATCATTTGTAGTTCTCACTTTGATTGACAGCTTACCACAGATGGAGTGGGACAGCAGGTCTGTTTCTTCAGGAGGAGGATCGTCCACTCTCGGTTCCTCAGACCTTTCGCTGGTCATTGTCCTACGAATACTCTGATACCTGCCAGAGAGAAAATACAGCAATCACAAATTCAGTAATGTATTAACCCTCCTACTATAGAAAAAAACTGTAGCTATACAGCTTTCATATTCCTGGGTCAGCTTTGATTTCTGTCTTCACCTTTCCCTGCCTGTTTGATTTCCTCATTTGTTACTATGGTTACAGATTTCAGTCATCATTCAGTTCAGGTGTGTGTAATTAATCATCCTTGTTTGCCATTGTATTTAAGTTGCTCTTTTTCAGTTGTGTGCGTCCGGTCTTGCCTATGTTTGTTGCGATTACCTGCTGCCTTCTATTATATTACTATTACTATTATTATTATATTATATTATATTTTGGAGTATTATTAAAGACTGTGCTTATACTCTATCTTCATCATCGTGTGCTCTTCCTGTAACATGTGACTGACAAATGTGAGCTTATAAAACAGTCATAACTTAATACTTTTCAACTAAAACCATATTGTATCTGATCATTAATGAGTAAACATTAAAAAGTTTTGAATGTTACCGTGTTTTACTATGTTATTACTACATTTACCCCCTTTTTATTTAGAAATTCTTTGAAATTTAAAATTTTACAAGAACTACAGATATATGTATATATTTCAATATTCATGAGCTCTAACCTGCGGTTAAGTTGTTCCATCTGCTGTATGGAGCTGGAGCGGGTCAGACCCTGTGGGGCAGGTGGGCCAGTGGGTCTCTGCCATGTGGTGGTGCGGTTCACATGATCCACAAAGAAGATACGACCATGACTGTCAATACGAGCCTCCCAGTCTGAGAAAAGAAAGGTGGGAAATGAGAATAGAGAGTAGGATGTGATGGTGCCTGATTGAGTCATCAAGCCTAAATGACATAATTTGGCAAACTTGTCTTTACAAACAAACACACATAAGCATCTACAGACACATAAACAACGGAAAAGCACATGCGGACATACAGAAACACATACACACACTCACTGGGAGGTAACGGCTCATCCACACGCTGGTATCTGTGGACGTCTTGTCTTACAGATGGCAGAGAATGAACACGCTGATCTCCGTTTATCTGAGGGACACCTGCGCAACATTTTACATACAGAATCAGGATGTATTTCTGAACTCACATTCGATAGTCAAGCGAAGGCCAGCTAAATGATTCTGTGAATACCTGATTCTGATTCTGTCTCGGTAACGAAGGTCTCAGAATCCACAGATTCTCCGTCACCTGATGGCATTAACTCCTCCTCTTCCTCGTCCTCCTGTGACACACCTGCTGTTGCCTCCAGGCTCCACCTTCTGGACATTGTGTCCTCGGTCATATCTTCACATTCCTCCTCCTCATTGACTGATGGTTCTGGTTTTGGAGCATTCCTCTCTTGCTCATTAGTTGGATGGGTTTCTTCAGCAGTCTCAACAACTTCATAAATTGTTGGTGGATCATCTGAAAGATCTTCTCCCCCTGGGTCAATGGCTGCCTCTGCCCCCTGTTCTGCCTCCTATAAGGATCAAGTTCATAGAGAAAGATTACCTTCACCTCTCTCTGCTTTTATTAGCATCAAACATGTCAGGTCTAGTGCAAGAGCCAGTTTGATTGATGATGTGACAATAATTTTTTTATGTTCACTTACTATTATTATTATATCTATTAATTTAATCAAAAATAGATTCATAGATTTCTATTTCTATTCATATAATTTTTAATTTCTGAATTTTTATATTTTAGGGCATATATTAATGTCAGGATGATTAAACAGTCCTAATATCATAAAAAAATACTTAATACTCATTTATCAAAAATAAATACTCCTTAAAAAAATGAAATTCGTGAAAAGAAAACTATATCATGAAGTTTGTCACAATGTTTTATTATTATTCCTTCAAAGTCATGTGGTGCAACCAACATGCAGAAAAAAATATTAGAAAACTTGTCCTTTTTATAACAAGGCAAGTGGAACAACTTGTGGAGCATACTTTAAAATACACCCATTCACGATGTAAAGGAAATATGTTATTACTACTTTTTACTTCAGTCTTAAAACTGATTTTTTTTCTTGAACATAGTATAAAAGTGTTTCAACGTGAACACAAAGAACATGTGTTATTTTATTATTATTTATACACTATCAGTATTTTCTAATTTCTTGATTTTTTTCATAGTTTCAGTTTTCATTTTAGTTTGTTTTAGTAATTTTGTTATATGCTTTTGTCATTTTTATTAGCTTTTTAAATTATTAGATTTTTTTTCAGCTTTAGTAATTTTATATTTCATCTATTTTTATTTCATATTTTATCTATTTATATTTAAATTTTTACTGAAAACTATTTGAATAGTTTTAATTAACAATGACAACAATGTTTTAAACTAGATTTGTAAAATATATGGACACTTTTAAAAGGTTGTGGGTACTCTTATACTGTATGTCATTGACCCACATTTAAACATTTAAAAGAATTTTCCTTTCAGTAAATCTTCAACTTACCTGAGAAGCAGATGTAGGGACCGGGCAGCAGTCAGATGCCATTGAAGAAATATCAACTTCGGTTGCCAGCTCCTCACTGGGTGCCAGTCCCTCTTCCTCCTCCTCTGCCTCAACTTCCTCCTCCTCTTCCTCTTGCCTCTCCATCAGGCTGGCGGTTTGCACCTCAGGGGCGACTGAACTCGGCATGACCTCTGGCTCAGGAGGCACCTCTGTAGTCTCTATTTCTGACTCCAGCCCAGCCTCTTCTGGAGGTTCCTCTAAAGATCCTTCAAACGCAGGTTCTGTAATTGGTGGTTTTGGGGGTGTTTGTTGAGTCCTTGAAACACCATTAAATGTTGGCTGTGTGGCTTCCGTAGCAGTGGACCTCTCTTCATCTTCATCAGAGTCGATGTGCAGCATAGCACTGAGGCGTGTGTGTGTGGGAAAGCTGGATCGCAGTTTAGGAGAAGCTGCCCCAAGAGGCCTATCTCCCGGGCCCTTAGGGGCCTCAATGGAATCAAGCTGCTCACTGAAAGAACCTTGGAGCAGGTCTGGTGAAGAAGGGGCCTCATCATCCAGGGTGGCCCCATACATCTCTGTGTCTGGTGAAGGTATGCTGCTGCCTTCCCCATTTCTATGGGAACCCAGGGAGCCGGTGGGTGAAGGGCCTGCTGATGGGACATGGAGAGGACGGGGCAGCTCTTCATCATCTGAAGGGGTTCCAGGAGCTCCATTGAGGACTGCTGCCCCCAGAATCGTCTCAGGGGAAACATCTATGAGAGGTGGGTACAAGTTATTTCATAACCATTTGAAATTAGTAGCAAAGCTGAGCCAGACCAAATGTGTTTGTATGTGATTTTACCATCTTGGCCCATAGTTGTGATATCCACTTTAAAGTGCATTTGACCGCTCACATGATCAGTGGGCAAACGACGACATAGTGAGAAGCTCAGTGATTGGTTCCTGTAGCCATATAAACATACATTTATTGACACACATACACACCAAGTGTGCCGCACACATCCTGAAAAGTGAAGCCAAAGTGTCTCGATCGCCTCCAAGTGGTTGGTCCCAGTATAGCTCATAAACCCCTCCCTCTTCATGTATTCTAATGGCAAGACAAACTAAACAATCAAATTACACTTCAAATAATTTTTTTCCAAAGAGGGTTTCTGTCATTGTTTTTTTTTTTTTTTTATAAATAAGTTTAGTTTTAGTTACTTATTTGATGCTATACAAACAGGGATGTGATGTCATGATTGACAGCTGAGATTGACAGCGTCTCTGAGCAAAGTTGTCACTGAGGCACCAACTAAATTTTTTCGGAATTTTCAGGAAGACATTTGAGCTTTAGCTTTAATTTCTACATTTCCACAACTGTTTATTTCACACCCGCATAATGAGTTGTTTTGCAGTAAACTGTACTAACAGATACTGTGGGAGTGTGGGCGGGGTTTTGATATAGCGGCTCTACTTCCTGCTCTCTCAGGTCCCGAGGTCACTAGTGTGCAGACGCAGGTCCCAAATCAGTGCAAGATTTCAGCGCCATATTCCGACATTGGCGGCTTCACTTTTCTACAGTGGAAGATAGTGAAGGGGTATTGTCCTTTTTTTTTTACAGTCTATGATACACACATACACATCCATTCAAAAGTTTGGGGTCAGTAAGATTTGTAATGTTTTTGAAAGAAGTCTCTTATGCTCACTGAGGCAGCATTTATTTGAATGAAAATACAGTAAAAAAGAAATCATTCTAATATGCTGATATGGTGCTCAGGGAACATTTCATTTTTATTATCACTACTAAATACTTTTTTATTTGAAAGATATATCTTTTGTAACATTATTAATGGTAGTTTAATGAACCCTTGTTGAATAAAAGTAATAATTTAAAAAATCTCACTAACCCCAAAGTCTTGAACGGTAGTGTATTACTGATCAATTATATTGTGACTAATATCAGTGTTTATGTTGCATTGAAGAGATCAATCAGAAAAGAAGAATCATGTTTGTTTACATAAATTGCACATTGTGGTGTGGTGACGATAAGACGAGACATTGCCATCACACTCACCCTGACGCATGTCTCTCCAGCAGCATCTGCACCGGAATGTTCAGCTGACCCAGGAAGCGCTTAATAATTGGTCGACTTTTAGCAAACTTGTCTTTAACCTCAATCACTAAGACGTCTGTCATAAGAGCCACAAAAGTGTGTTTCTACATGGAAAAACAAAGAGAGAATTGGAAAACAAACACATCTGGGTCTGAAGTGTTTCAGTAGAAGTCTGCATTAGAGAATTTGTTTCTCTTTATGTATGTATGTGTGTGTGTGTCACCTCTCCATGCCACACAGGATTAGTAGTGTTAGTTGTAATTCCGGATCGTCTTTCTTGGCCATGATGGGAAAAGGTTGGAAAGCAACTTCTCTTGCCTGGATGAATGCTCATCTTCAAATACGGGTCTGGGTTAAAAAACATCCCCTTCTTCAGCCCCACAGCCCGGATATCTAAAACAAACAACAGTCTAATTAGTAATAAAAACAGCACTGATAAATCTATGGAGTATAATATCATTGACAGGTATTTAAAGAGTATAAATCATCAATGGATCATTCCTCTTTGTCTCTTACACACCTGACAGGGTAAAGCTGACCAATTTTCGACTGCTCTCTGAGGCTAGTTGTCCTTCACCTTGACCGTCGACCTAGAAGATACATAGATATGAGTGGCTACATACACCTAGCCTTCTTCTGTAATAACATAGACTTACAGTGATCTTAATAGTTTATCATTCATAATTTCTCACTGTAGTCATCATGTATCCTCAGGTTACCTAACACAGAGGACAGAAATACACTGTCTAAGTGTGATTATTTGGCTCAAGTGAGTTTCAATAGAGTTGGAACTCTATTTATAGCAGGAGAGAGCTCCCATATGTACATGACTGAGTTCCCTACATCCACCCAAAGACATGATAAATGGCCTGCACTTATGGGAACTGAGAAATATCCGACCTCTAAACATACATGATGTGAGGCTCCGGTCAAATAGCCATTCAGCACTTAGCACCTCATGTACTGTGTAATCTTTACCAATCATTGTCTGACCTGTCGAAAACAAGACGGCTACAGTAGTATATACTGTATATAATCATCTGCTAATAAACATGTTCAAAATTGCACAGAAATTGTGAGACAGAAAAAAAGTATAATTACGCAAATGTTTTTGAATTAAAAACTGTGAAAAAATATATGTTTGAAATAACAAACTACCAAATACACTAGAGTTTTTGCAAGATTTTTGAATATTTTTTAAAGAAATCTCTTATGCTCACCGTGGCTACATTTATTTGATCAAAAATACAGTAAAGGCCTGTTCACATCAATAATGATAACTATAATGATAACTATATTAGTGCCCACACCAGCGGGTGATATTGTTCCGTTCATTCTAAGTGCATTCTAAGTTTTGTCACTTTAAATGCTCAAGCTCTTTAAAGCAGGATGGGTTCTGATTGGCTGTCTTGTTTTTATCATTCATTACCTGGAAAACATTTTTTGAAAGTGATTCCAACGATATTGTATCTTTATAAATGTGGTATGGACTATTCTTTTATATTTAGAATGATTTTTAGAACTATATCTTTATAGTTATCGCTATAGTTATCATTCCTTGGTGTGTAAAATAGATTCTTTGATGAATAGAAAGTTCAAAAGAACAGCAATTATTTGAAGATTTATTAGAAATCTTTTGTAACATTATAATAATTCTCACTGACCCAAACATTTGAAAAGTAGTGTAACTCATGATGTGTTCACATCATGTGTATAATGCATTGTATAATGCAAATTATCTATATGCATGGAGTAGACAAATGATGGTTATAATTATGTACAACCACAGCACACTGTGTTGTCTACCTTATCTCACAATGCAATGTTCTTGACCTTCCATTTCCAGTGATGAATGCACCAGAAGTGTTTTATTATACCTTGTATAATTTATTATTTGATCAGACAACTGTTTTACACAAAATTCTATTGAAAAGCCAAGCACTTTACCACACCATGTGTTTTGGTGAGCTATAATGTTGTCTATTTACTCAGGAATAATGTCTGCTGTTGACACACACACACACACACACACACTAACCGAGGCTCTGGGGTTCTTGACTGTGATGCAGGGTGTTGTGGCTCTCAGCGCACCACTGACTCCATGGTAGTATTTAAAACAGATCCTTGTCTCAGCTAGAAGAAATAACCAGAAGAGTGCCAGCATAACAAATCTGCCCAGCATATTTGAAGAGTCAGCATGATATTTTATAACAAAAAGAAAATTACATTTCATATTTATAACCTTAGAGATTTCTAACATGTCAGTATAAATCCTGAGTGCCAAGAATGTAAAACAAGGGCATGCCATTACAAAAGTATCTGTCTCCACTTTTGTCTAACCTCCTGGTCCATGAATTATTTTATAACATTAAGTTGTCACTTACCTTCAAGGAAGTACGGCCCTGCCTCCAGCCTCCAGACAATCTGACCACATTGTGTACCGTTAACCCCACGGTTCTTGCAGTCCCACATGTTTGATGGACAGGTCTCATCTGAAAAAAAGTTTATAAAACTCGTTTTGGACATGCCTCGTTGTTATTTATTTTTTAGGTGGCAAATGGGTGGCGCAGGAGGTATAATAAAGCAGAATAGTGCCCCATAATGATGACAAATTTCACAAGTGATAAAAAATCTACAGTGGCTCTGTAAATGACATTGCACAGCATTAGTCATCTACTAATGAACAAATGTAGGGCAGATTACATTGAGGCCATTACTGAATGTCTGCTTAGTCATGGAAACTTAGAGCCCCCTAGAGATAAGACCCTTGTGCAGGTGAAGAAGTTTTGCTGGCCTTCAAGTCGATGGTTAGTGGCTTTGTGCCCAGATGTATCGCTTTGCTCCAGTCTCATATTTTTACATGACAATGAGAATTGTGATCTTAGTGTTTAAGGATGAGGACTGAAGGGCACAGAGGGTGAATGGATCTGTCTGCCATCATCAAGTAAACATGTCTAACAGCATGTCTGGTAGAGTCCTGCTGCTTTTAATTTATATTCTCTTTGTACTATATTGTGTCTCTCTGTTGTAGTCTGTACTTTTGTGAGCGATTTTTAAACTTTGCATCATGCCACTTCTTATGCATTAACCTCCTTAGGATTAATTGCTTTGTTGTATTCCTCAGTTGTTTTGAATAAATGAGTCTTTTAATAAAAAAAAATGGAAATGTATTTGATTTACAGGATGCTAAACTAAAGCTTAATACATATATATGTATATAATTATAATTTAAATAAACAATTATTAATAATTATATATTATATATAGTTATTAATTATTATTATCTCCTTAATTTAATTGCATGCAATCATTTGAAAATGTATAAAATGAGAGTTTTATTTAGATTATTTAAAAATGTACTTAATCATTTTATTAATCATTTTTATTATCTGGTTCCCAGCATGTGCCCTGGCATGACAAAATGGTGGCCCCTTTTGAGTTATGTGTCATCATGTGTTGTTAACATCTCTTTCATTAAATATGTGGATCATGTTCTTGATAAAAGGGCTATAAATCTTGTTTTGAAAACCATCTGCATGTTACAAGATGTTGTTTCCTTCTGAGACTATAAACCACAGCTTGGCACATTATCACTAGCAACAAAAATAAATAAAAACTTTGATAAATTGATAAATTCATGACTAAATAAAATTATGACTTAGACGTCTAGTAGACATGACAAAATTAATTTTAATTCATACAATATGACTAGCAATCGATTTAAAGTAAATTAAAAACAATTATTTAATTGCACATAAAAGTTTTTATTTGTGTAAGGTAGAGCAAACAGACTAGATCATATCAGCAAAACCCAGAACTACTGGAATTTAGATGCTAGTCACAATAACACCAAGCCTTACCTATATGGTACAGGCCAATCCAGTCTGTGGCATCCACCTCTTCCTTGATATCCCATGAGATGACCAAGTTCTGGCCCCGGGCCATTGTGAACTCTAAAGTAGAAGCTGTGAGTGAGGATCGCCCTTGAGAACTGACCAGGTCTGTATCACTGTTGGCTCTGAGGAGTCCAACTCCAGCCTGCTCGGCCCCACCACGCTCGGCTAAGCTCCGAAGATTGTCCGGGCTGAGTGTGTGCCGCACATTTGGGCTCCGTCTACGACCTGCAGACTCCCGTGTGGCCAGGTGATCCCGCCCCTGAGGCGCCATGCCTGACGCCGGGGTGGAGCGGGGCCTGGACGGGAGAACTGCTGTGGCAAGAGAGGGGCGAATGGTGGCAACTGTTTGGGAGCACGTCTATGGACTGGATGGGTTTAAATGGGGGTTTGAGGAAAAGGCTGGAATGATCGAGAACCCTGACCTGTATCCTGGATCAGACCTGGCCTGAACTGTAATTGTCTGGACATATAGGTGAAGGACCAGATAGGAACTCTTCTGGCCTGTCGTCTGTTAGAGCACTTGGCTATGATAATGGCTATTGACGTTAACGATTTGAGAATAAGGTATTTAATTAATCTTTAATAAATCTAAAAGAGCTCAGTTATTTCCATTGATTGGCCAATGGGTTCCAGCTAGCAAACGCAATCCTCCTCGGTCTAATAGATTATCGTCAAAACAATATATCTATAAACACACAATGAAGATGAAAATAATTTTAATTCAAATAGTCTTAAGAACCTAAGAAATAAGTGTGAGGAATAGGAAAAAGATATGGGAAATGGTAAGGCAAATGACAAAGAGAGAGAGGAACAAAGAAAGAGAAAGGTCAGTAAAGAGAAAGTATTTATAGTACTATACAATTTTATATGACAGTCATTAATATCACATATGTAAGTTTCATTAACCTTAATTACACATAACTTGCTTCATTTTGAAACATATTAATCACTGAAAGTAATGATAACTTTTAGTTCAGTAAGTGAATCAGATTTCAGAATCAGTTTCCCTAACGATTCAGTGAGTTAATTCCAGTGTTATTTTTGAATTATTTATATACTATTATAGTATTTATATATACATTCTAGTTTAATGTAATTTTTACAACCAAATTTTGTTTAATATTTCTATAACTTTAAAACTTCAGTTTGAGTTTTAGTCATTTTACTTCATCTTAAACATTTAATTTATTAGTAAATAAACATGTAATTTTCTTAAAAAATTAAGTTTAAGTTTTATTATTTATTTACTATCATTGTGTTTTATTGCAGCTTTATTTCAATTAACTTTTTTTTTTTTTTTTTTTTACATATTTAGTTATAGTTAAAAACAACACTGGTTAATTCGGTGAAGTATTCATCAAAATTTCAGTAACACCTGAAGTCAACATTTTGTCAAAACAACCAGTTCATAGGAGTCATTTGTTCGTGGATTGAACTGTACTGGTTGCACTGCACTGAGGTGCGTTCCCCATACAACGATGTAACTACAATATAGTACGATTCATTGATGGAGAACCTAACCAAATTATCACAACTGTTTTCTGAAACCGTAGTAATGGTCGCACCTCTGTCGTTTGAACCACAATGGTTCAACAATATAGGACTGGCGTTAATGACGTCAAACGCAGGTGGAGGAGTAATAACTTCTGCTAATTAATCTATTCGAGATCACTGAGATTATGGGTTCCCTCATACGTCATACTCCGGAGTTCCTTAGCACATTTTACGCACATGTGCACTCTTCAAAAATGCAGAATATTGACGTATTAAAATGTATATACTTAAATAGAATAAGTTACAGAATGTACTGAATGTTAGCTTGCGTACTGTGCCCAAGAGCATGAAAAGAATAAAGAAAGGCCTGTTTCCTGTTTGCTCTGCAGGTTAAAAAAAGAAACCCAAGAATTTGAAATGGGGGGTGGCGGTGGGGGGGGGGTTCTAGACTGTCTAGACACCATGCACCAGACACCTGTTTCATTCAAATGTGCCCCACAAATACACTCTCTATGATCATTTGACAGGTCTTCAGTTCCAAAGGCACCTCAGGTAAAAATAGGACCAGTGGGAGGATTAGTGGATGTCATTTCTTTGTACTCAGCAGCATCTTCGGTTTTTCAACACACTCTAGCTCAGCCATTATCCTTCTCAGCCTATCACAGTCACTTTTTACTTATACCTTATAAATCACTAACATGGGCAGGTGGGAAAATTAATGTCATACATTTTTTTCAGATTTCTAAATAGTGTTACTAAAAATACTAATAAAATTGGTGGAAGGAGATTATTTCTTGTGCATTTAAAAATGTATCTATTTTATAATATAGTGTAGCGCACAGGCTCTTCGTAGTTGTGAAATTGCTGTTTTATTTTGCACCGGAAGTGATAGGGTTAACACAGGGAGTTCAGAGGGGCAGGGGGAAAAGCGAGTGAGTTAGATGGGTGCGCTTGTGTGACAGTGTGTTTCTTCGTTCTGAGTCATTCTTCAGACAATACACTGGTGTCAGAAGTGGGATGTCGGAGCGCGAATTGGAACGCGTCATGCGTGATCTGAGCATTCTCATGGAGGAGATGTGAGACAATGTGCGAAGCTGCGGCGGGGGAAAACCTGTGCCTGCTGCGATGTGGACACCCGTGCTGAGAGAGAGAAGTGGTTGGAGCCAGCGCACAAACTACCTGCCCGCAGGAGTGCCGCGATCAATTCCGTGATGGCTCAATTGCCTCTTTAGAGGCAAGAGCATGAGATCCGTGCGAGTTGGAAGTGAGCCAAGATGAGGACGATGCTTCAGCCAGTGAGAGTGAACATGCTGGGTTTGAATTGTTGAGGAGGTGCCATCCTTCCATGACTGGAACTATGGGTGCAGCAATGGAAATTCTGCCAGGAAGGAAGGTGAACAGAGTTGAGCCTGACGCAGCACGGGTCCATGTTAAGCTGCCCAGGTATGATGGATCTGTGCCACCCGAGCCCTATTTTGCACAAGTACAGTTGGCAGCCTGGCGGGCTGGGTGGAGTAAGGAAGATTCAGCAGCTCAGCTTGCATTGGCGCTGGAAGGGCCAGCATTACAAGTTCTGCTACTATGAGACTCTTATGGGGGGCGCTCGAACAGCGGTTTGGGGTGCGGCAGACGGCAGAGCAAAGACGGGAACAGCTGGCTGTTAGACAGAGAAAAGAAGGGGAGAGTTTGGGTGCTTTGGCAGCGGATGTGCGGCGAAGGTACCCGCAGTGCACAACAGCTGCACAGGAGGAGCTGGCTCTGCACGCATTCCTGCAAGCCCTGCTTCCGGAGAAGCTGCTACAGCATGTTTGCTTATCTGCCCCACGAACACGGGCTCAAGCATTGGCAGAGGCAGAACGAGCAGAGTCTGTATACATGATGACACAGACAGCTGCCCTTTTTTACCGCCCTCCTGCCCGAGTACACCAGGCCAAGCAAACTGACGTTGACAATGCTGAAGGGATATGTTGTATGGGTGACTGTGCAACAGTACGAGAGCAGAGAACAGCCCCTGAACTGGTGAGGGCGTTCTACTCGATGGGATGCATGTTACCATTGCGGGGAGGTGGGACATGTGGCCCGTGATTGTCCCGCCCCTGTGCCTTTGCCCCGCAAGCCGGAAAACTAGGAGCGAGCGACCAGGCGGAGGGACGGCCGCTCCCACCACAGTCTACACCCCTTAATGGAGTTAACCTCGTCAGTGCCCTTGCCATCAACAGAGACTGTACAGGCCGTTCAGGAGCTGTGGCAACAATGCAGTGAAGGAATTACCCCCAGCCAGCATCAAAGGTTGCATGAAGTGCTTGACCACAACCAAGACATCTTCGCGGCACAAGACGCGACCCCATCGGCTAGCGCTGGCCAAACAGATCGCAGCAGAGCAAAAACTCCAGGAAATGGAAAAAACTGGAGTATTTGAGCCGTCTTACAGCCCATGAGCAGCCCCTGCTGTGCTTGTCAAAAAGAAGAACTCCTCTTGGAGGTTTTGTATGGACTATCGCCGCTTAAATGCAGTCACGAGAAAAAACTCTTAACCGCTACCTCGAATCGACAACACACTGGACTATATCGCAGGGTCAAGCTGGTTCAGCTCCCTTGACCTCCGGAGCAGGTACTGGCAGGTGGCGTTTGCTCCGGAGGCCAAACCAAAGACCACCTTCACCATTGGCCAGGGGCTATGGCAGTTCAGAGTAATGCCTTTTGGCCTATGTAATGCTCCAGCTACCTTCTCCCGGTTGATGGAGCAGGTCCTGGCAGGTGTCCCACACAGCTGTTGCATAGTGTATCTGGACGACCTGTTGGTGCATGCACCAGACTTTGAGGGAACACTGAAACACCTGCAGGTGGTCTTCGCTGCTATCCGCCGAGCTGGGTTACAACTCAATCCAAAAAAATGCGACTTACATTGGAGAGAGACCGCCTTCCTGGGACATGTGGTGAGTGCCGCAGGAGTCGCCACCGACCCGGCTAAAGTAGCAGCGGTGAAGGGGTGGCCTGTCCCTGGGCCTGGCATCGTACTGCCGACGCTTCGCCCAGAACTTCTCCACCATCGCCAGCCCGCTGCACCAGCTAACAGAAAAGGGCCGGCACTTCATCTGGGATCCACCAAGGCTCCAGTGCTAGCATACCCTGATCCAGGCCGGCCGTTCATCATCGACACTGACGCCAGTAATGTTGGTATTGGCACGGTGTTGTCCCAGGAAGGTGACGATGGTCCTGAAGAAGGCGGAGAGAAACTACTGCATTACCCTCAGAGAGCTGCTAGCAGTGGTATTGGCACTCCACCACTTCTGGCCCTACCTGTACGGGAAGAAGTTCCAGCTGCGGACAGACCACGCATCCATCACCTGGCTATTTAGCTTCCGAAACCCAGAGGGGCAGGTGGCTCGATGGTTGGAGATTCTCCAGGATTATGATTTTGAAGTGCAGCACCTGTCCGGCCAGGCAACATGGAAACGCGGATACCCTGTTCTAAGGCTCATGCATGGTTCAGTGGGGACGGAGCATTTTGGTGTGGCAAAGACCCTGCGGAGATTGAGAATCCTGTTCTATTGGGCAGGATGCCGGTTGGACGTCAAGCTCTATGTCCACTGCTGCAACGCATGCACAGCCAAGAAGGGACCCACGCGGAGACCCCATGCCCCGCTGCAACAGTACTTGGTTGGGGCTCACCTGGAGCACCTGGACATCCTTGGCTCCTTCCTGGTCTCAGAGTCTGGCAACGGTTACGTCCTAATTGCCATGGACTACTTCACTAAGTGGCCGGAGGCATATGCGATACCCAACCAGAGTGTGGCCACTGCGGCAGAAAAGCTGGTGGAGGAGATGTTCTGCCGATTTGGAGCCCCAGATGAAATCCACAGTGACCAGGGACGTAATTTCGAGGCCGAAGTGTTCCAAGAAGTGTGTCAACTCCTGGGGATACGCAAGACGCGCCCAACTCCCCTTCATCCACAGAGCGATGGATTGGTGGAACGCTTCAACCGTACCCTGGCTACCCAGCTAGCCATCCTATCCAGTGAGCATCAGTGCAACTGGGACCGACACATACCCCTGGTTCTCTGGGCCTACCGAACAGCAGTGCAAGAGTCTACGGGGTGCACGCCGGCTGCGCTCATGTTTGGCTGGGAACTACGAACACAGGTGGAATTGGTCAGAGATATGGATATGAACCAGAGATCCCAGGGGGGCCGGGTTGGAGTATTTGCAAAGGCTGCGGAACAGGCTCCATGTAGTGCATGAGGCAGCCAGGAACCGACAGGGAGCTGTGTCGGCCAGACAGAAGCGGGCATATGATGTCCACAGCAACGACAGAGACTTTGCTCCCGGGGATAAAGTTTGGGTTTACTCCCCTAAAAGGAAAAAGGGCTATTTTCCTAAGCTTACAGTGCAGGCAAGCTCGATGACACACGCAGCCTATTCCCGGCTAGCCCAACTGCTATGGTGGGGGAAGGATGACCTCAGCGACAACGGAGACATCCAAGATCCTTACAGGACTACGTCTATGATGCTGCGAGTATATACACTCACCTAAAGGATTATTAGGAACACCATACTAATACTGTGTTTGACCCCCTTTCGCCTTCAGAACTGCCTTAATTCTACGTGGCATTGATTCAACAAGGTGCTGAAAGCATTCTTTAGAAATGTTGGCCCATATTGATAGGATAGCATCTTGCAGTTGATGGAGATTTGTGGGATGCACATCCAGGGCACGAAGCTCCCGTTCCACCACATCCCAAAGATGCTCTATTGGGTTGAGATCTGGTGACTGTGGGGGCCATTTTAGTACAGTGAACTCATTGTCATGTTCAAGAAACCAATTTGAAATGATTCGAGCTTTGTGACATGGTGCATTATCCTGCTGGAAGTAGCCATCAGAGGATGGGTACATGGTGGTCATAAAGGGATGGACATGGTCAGAAACAATGCTCAGGTAGGCCGTGGCATTTAAACGATGCCCAATTGGCACTAAGGAGCCTAAAGTGTGCCAAGAAAACATCCCCCACACCATTACACCACCACCACCAGCCTGCACAGTGGTAACAAGGCATAATGGATCCATGTTCTCCTTCTGTTTACGCCAAATTCTGACTCTACCATCTGAATGTCTCAACAGAAATCGAGACTCATCAGACCAGGCAACATTTTTCCAGTCTTCAACTGTCCAATTTTGGTGAGCTCGTGCAAATTGTAGCCTCTTTTTCCTATTTGTAGTGGAGATGAGTGGTACCCGGTGGGGTCTTCTGCTGTTGTAGCCCATCCGCCTCAAGGTTGTGCGTGTTGTGGCTTCACAAATGCTTTGCTGCATACCTCGGTTGTAACGAGTGGTTATTTCAGTCAAAGTTGCTCTTCTATCAGCTTGAATCAGTCGGCCCATTCTCCTCTGACCTCTAGCATCAACAAGGCATTTTCGCCTGGATGTTTTTCCCTTTTCACACCATTCTTTGTAAACTCTAGAAATGGTTGTGCGTGAAAATCCCAGTAACTGAGCAGATTGTGAAATACTCAGACCGGCCCGTCTGGCACCAACAACCATGCCACGCTCAAAATTGCTTAAATCACCTTTCTTTCCCATTCTGACATTCAGTTTGGAGTTCAGGAGCTTGTCTTGACCAGGACCACACCCCTAAATGCATTGAAGCAACTGCCATGTGATTGGTTGATTAGATAATTGCATTAATGAGAAATTGAACAGGTGTTCCTAATAATCCTTTAGGTGAGTGTAAGTACTAATGAAGGACTAAAGCTGTTGCAACTGGAGTTACTGCACGCTACTGAGTTATTTTATGAAGACTGGGACAGTTGTCTCTTAAGGGGAGGGTAGTGTAGTTCACAGTCTATACATAGTTGTGAAATTGCTGTTTTGTTTTGCACCGGCAGTGATAGGGTTAACACAGAGAGTTCAGAGGGGTGGGGGGAAAAGCGAGTGAGTTAGACGGGTGCGCTTGTGTGACAGTGTCTTTCTTCATTCGGATTAAAAAGTTCAGAAACAGAGCCTCCCTTGTCTGTCATTATTCAGATATTACAATATTTCTGCTGGTTATATAAACATTAAAACTACACAGTCTCTACATCTAATGTAAACTTTTAATAATGTATTTATTCACCAATACTGACCGAACATTAAACAGAATTAACAAAGTATCCCATATATAATGTGGATTACTGTAATGTGCGTGCAATATGTGCAGTGGCAGTTTGCAACACTTTGAATTAGAAGTCTTACACTGCAGAATGACAATGTATTGCATGTCAAAAAAATTCTTGAGCAAGTGTGCATGTGTGTATGAGCGCGTTACAGGAGGTGATGTCAGCACAGAGAGTTTCTGCAGTGTTTGCATGCGGATGACACCTGATCTTACAGTCCATTAAATAGTAAATGAGGTCTGTTCACCTATGCATTAATGCAGTGTTTGCCATCACTACAGGAACCCCTCTGTGCACTATAGCGGAGGTTACTGCAGTCTTTGCTTCTTGACATAACGGGCACCTTGGGAAGCTGGCACAGAGAATGGCACAGGAGTGTTACTGTTCCACTCAAACACATTCAGAAAAGCACAAACACACACACACGCACACACACAACATGCAACTGCACACTAATGCCCAGTTTAACAGATCTTGCCAGCTTTTAAGACACAAGTCCCAGTTTACTCTTGAAAGATGGATAAATATTTTCTTCCAAGGATCAGTACCCATTTTTTAAAAATACCTAAAAAAACATGCCTATTACTAAGGTTTTTTTTTTTTTTTACCCTAAGTGGTTTCTTGCAACTGGTTGCAGGGAATAAAAGGCAATGCACTACAGGAGTCTTTCTCATTTGTCACAGATAATGGTCAAATACAGTCAAACATTCACTCTGCCACCTGCTTTCCCTCACATCTGAAAATATGATGCAGCATTATGAATATAGAATGATTTGGGGAGTACTGCAGCATCAGCGATATATATATATATATATATATATATATATATATATATATATATATATATATATATATATATATATATATGTGTGTGTGTGTGTGTGTGTGTGTGGCTTGTTGTATGCAAGTCCATAATAAAGTAAAAAATAATAATTGTGCATTACGCCTGATACTGATCTCAAAAGAAAAATCGAGATCAGCGTTCTGTTGCTATGGTTACCTCTTCACGCGACTTCAGTTTGTTAGGGTTTATTTGCTATAAAGATACACTAACTAACTTCTTGTAGCATATGACTTTTAACGTTACTAAAAATTAAATTGAAGCGTAGCCTAAATGTACCGTTTAATTGCATGCAAAAAGAACACGTTTAAAGGCACTGCTTGCACTGAAGCACTGATCAGGGGAGGGGGGATTTCAGTCTCTAGAAGCTGAATCGTCCATCCAATTTCATTTTTATCAATCTCTGTTTATTTATCGGGGTATTTGCTGTCGAAAATTTTTTAATAAATAAATGAAATAAATAATGTGTAATATATTTTTTATTACTCAGTAGAAATGTGTATTACGTCATATGAGTTCGAGCTTCTGTGCGATCCAACCATAGACAGATTAATCCCATGAAGGTTTTTTTTATTTATTTTTTTTAATCTGCAGATGAAGCTCAGCGCGCGCACAAGTTCCCCAGAGCGTGACGGCTTTTCTCACGACAGCATGCAGCAGCACTATCGGATAACACGGGGAATTCCCTTCGTCATGTATTCTCACATCATGATCTGCAGATAATCAGCACTGCTGCATTAACGCAAACCCTCATCAGCGCATATGTATTTCTAAATCTCCGTGTCAGCCCCGCATTACACCTTTATTAAATCTAGAAAAATATATCCGCGCTAAAATGCGTGATATTCAAAAGAACCTCAATCACAATATGCTGTAGTGCGTTAAAACTGCTGAATCACAAAACATTTTCTGTTAAAATATCGGTTGCATAGCCTGCAGCATGCATCAAAACACCATACATTGTGTAACCGCGTACCTGCGCATAGACGTGATGTGTCCATGGAAACGCCAACATAATCCGCGGCTCAAAGGCGAAAAACGTGCGTTAATAATACTATTTTATAGCTATTTCCTTATATTCTCCTTGGCAGCGAGGCGTCGATCCATTCAGGCCCTCTTCAACCACTGAAGAGAGATTTTGTCGCTTAGCCGAACCAGAAATCACGACTGAGGGGACAGTTCCCTTTCTGCACAGGTTGACAGATGAGCTATAACATGCTGGATAACTGCCCGATCTATCTGATTTCACGCTCCTGAATATCTGTGTGATTAGGCTATAGCAGAAAACGGCGTTCGGTTTCCCTGTGGACGTGAGCACCCGGCTCGGTCCGTCTTCATGTCACTCCCCGCAGCGCATGCAGCGGTGGTAATAAAGCAGTTATAAGGCGCTCAGAACTGGAGGCAATGTGAGAGTGGCGGGGTGGCGACTGCTGGGGAATACATCTGTCCGGCAGACACAGGAGCTCTGGGAGAAATAACAGGCTAAAAGTTACAACCGTCTTCAGATTGCATTTGGACGGATTGATCAATCCAGACCTCATCATAATAATGCAGATGTAAAATAATTCAATAGTCTATAATATATAGGCATATAGCCTATACACACACACACACATATATATACGCACACATGTATATGTATATATCTGTATGTATGTATGTATGCATATGTAACACACAAGGCTATACATGAGTGATCTAACACACATCTAACACATTTAATGCATAAACATTAAAGAAACAAATTGAAATGCAAATACTTACAAACATGTTCTCTTTTTCCTATGTAAGATTGTAAATATCTCTGCATCAGGCATTTAAGATTTCAATAACACTTTACAATAAGGTTCAACTGGTTAGTTAATGCAATACTAATACTTTTACAGCATTTATTAATGTTAAAATGTCTATTTCAAGTTGTACAAATACACATTAGTTAATTGTAAATGCATTCTGAATAAACATTATTTAACAATGAGCAATATTATATTTATCAATTAACATGAACAAAGATTAATAAAAGGTCATTTGAACAATTTATTTGCATTAATGCTGATAATTTATATATATATATTATAGTTTACATTGGACAAAACTCATGAAAATATGTTCTGTCAGCATTAGAGACACATTTCCATTCCATGAATCTTCTGTTTGATGTGACTGTACTTGACTCTGCTCTGTTGCGGACAGCACTTGTATTCATATCCTGTGGTTTATTCTGAACACTCAAAGACCCTCTCACTGGATCTCACTCCAGACACGCATGTTCACATTAATTCTATGCCATCCAGGGAGGGAGTAAATAATGCTGACTATAAATGAGCTGTATGGGCCAAATGATTTATGTATTTATGAATGGAGAGGTGGACCCTTCAGTGAAGCAGAACAGTGCATCAGATATTAGAAGACACTGTGATTATATTGTTATCTGTTTTTTAACTGACATGAAAGAAAACTTTAACATCTCATTCTAAACACTGTCAAATGGTGTTCTGGCAGCTGCAGTGGCCAAATCTCAGCAGGACTAACAGCCATCTGTTAGGCTGAGGAAAAAATGCAAATATCATTAAATGTGATTAATTAACAGGAATTAAAATGGCACTGACAATATGTTTGAGGGATTTTTCTAGGAATTACTAACACATACCACCCCAAGGACAGTGCACCAATTAAAAAAATAAATAAAAATAATAATAAATAGACTATATAATATAATGTAAACAATAATAATTTAAACGATGTAAACAATAAATAATAGGTCTAGCCTAGATGACTCATGACTTTCTTATTTGATCTAAAGATTTAAAAAAATAAAAAAATAAAATAAATCACACACACACACAATACAAACTCTGTAAACAATTTTATTGGAACTGCAGTAGTGCTCAAACTGCACTTATTTTTGGGTAAAATAACATGGTAAGATATATAAACACTACAAGCCACTGACTCCACAACACATTATTCGCAACCTGAGAATGTTCACTTTGTTATAAGAATGTACTAAGAGCAAATACCTTGTTATCCTGCACTGTAACAATTTAATTACAAAACAGGTGCACAACATCTGACACGTTCTAGCATGTCTGTATATTAAATAACAATAAAAGATGCTCCAGAAATAAGCATGAATAATAATAATAATCATCATATTAAGAAAACAATGATTCACAGCCAATCACAGTGATGCTGCTGTTTGGCCAAACAGGTGAAAGCCAATTATGTTAAATCAGTCCGACTGCCAAAAGAAGTATTAATATGTTAGCATACATGTGCTAACATCACAGATCAGTATAAAAAAGGCATTGACAAATGTTAATTTACACTCTCTTACAGTTTAGTTACTGCACATGAGTGAAATATGTTCATTACAAAAGCACCACAAACCAAGCAAAACAGCACTATAATCACACTTGTATCAACGTCTACATCTCTTAGTAAACATTTTGTAATATTATGTGTTTTAGTGAGCAATTTACAACTGCTGATTTATGCTTTCATTTTAAAATATTACATATGTAAATACCTATTATTCAGCTTTCAAATGAGACGAGTAATATCCACTCCTTACAATACAGATTTAAACCTCTCCATTATATAAATCAGACGAGTCACTGTAATGAGTGAGTCACTGCAACTATATTAAAGCACAACAGCATTTAGGTTCATGAGGCAGTGAGCTCCATTTTATTAAAAAAAAAAAAAAAAAAAGAGGTAAAAACAGTCACAGCTAAACTTGAAACCCATCTGAGACCCCACTCAAAAACAACAGAAATACAGAATTTGTGTTTCTCACACAGAATATGACTGTGGGATGTGCAGGCTTTAATACTGAAAACATTTTGTTTTTAGCTTTATAATTAAATTTTTTATTGCAAGTTAAATTTAATTGAAATTTTCAATCAATTTTAACATTACATTTTTAAACTCAAACCTCAAATATTAGTTTTAATCCATTCCATTCAATGTTTAGGGTCGGTAAGACGTTTTAATGTTTTTTAAACACTCACCAAGGCTGCATTTATGTGATCAAAAAAACAGTAAAAAAAACAAAAAAAAACAAGTTGAAATGTATATGTAAATGTATATATATTGCGAAATGTTTTTTATTTTAATACTCTATTCTGCAATGTCACATGACCCTTCAGATATTATTTTAATATGTTGATTTGGTGCTCAAGAAACATTTCTTATTTTATGTTGAAAAAGGTTGTGCTATGTAATATTTTGCATTTGAAATATAATTGTCACTTTTGATCATTTGAATGCACCCTTGCTGAATCTTGTTGAACCCAATCTTTAGAATGGTAATGTATTCATAAAACCGTAGAGTTCATAAAATTCCTGTAGGGAATTCCTGTCTTTACAATTAACATTCAACCGTTTATATTATCACACAACACTCCAATAAACAAAATAGGTTTGCGCAAGTTCTTCATTAAATTTCGCTCAGCAGAAGCCTCACTAGCATCCATACAAACATTGCTGTCATTGCTGCAGAGTTAAAGAGTAGCTGTTGAATCTGTTTGGCTTTTCCTTGCAGACGGAGAGTGTACTCATTATATGACCAGGACAGATCTGGTTCTAAATTAGCAGTCCTTGCTTCGAGACATAAAATCAGATCCTGGCCTCAAAATATTGTGGCACATCACAGTGAACACCGATGAAAACAATCAGTCACAATCATACTGATAGAAAAAAGGCATCCTTTCAGACTTTTACCACAAAAACAGCTTAAATTTAGCATGAGGCAGAGCAAGATTGCAACATACCATAAAAAAAAGACAACACACACCAAAGCTCACTGCAAAACATCTTAAATGCACACACACTCATGTACATTCACAGTGCAGAAGACACAACTCTGTGCCGTATGAGTGTTTTTTGGTCAAGTACATCCTGTGAGAGAAGGACATCTGATTTAAATATCAGACTACTTGGATGAACTGACAAATATCCTCAACATCCGTCCTCAATGACGAGAAGGTTAAATTGCAAATCGGTATCAGAGAAGCAGGCGCATATTACAAGAAAGGCACCGTTCTGTCATTTGACTCAGGATGACAAAGTATCTTTTCAGCTCTCAGGTAAGCAATCCTGAATCATGAGCAGATCAAATGATGAAAGAACAGATGGACGCTGCTGAGTAGTGTGTGAGGAACACAGACGGACCATCAACAGCATTCATCAAACATTACAGTAAAAAAAACTATGCAGACAGCAACAATCTCATGGCTACTGTGACTGTGGCAGTGTTTCTAATAATTTGTCTCAGGTTATGAGATTGCACTATAACCATAAATGTAACTGTGTCTATTTAACACCACAAATTGTGCACATTGATGCTGATATAAAATCATCATATTGCTCATCAGTCCAGTTCTGTGATCGCACCTTGTGATACTCACAATAACACCTAAAGACAGAATGTTATCTTTCTTGCCTTACAGCTTCAGCTAATGCAAAAGGTGAGTTAATAAGAACAGATCTGAAATATTTCAGAATTACATGTGCATCCAAAGCTAAATGGTTTAAGGCAGAAATAACAGATCGAAGATAGAACAGGCAGAGATCCAATCACTCACACACAGACATGTGAATTGCAGACAAGCTGAACAAACACCTAAAGCTGCTTTTACACCCTTAAAGTCAACATGAAAAAGCGTTCGCAATCGCAACCCATTTTACTTCTGTAATGTGACATTTTTATAATGAAACCGGATAGTTAAAAAAAAGAAACCGAATGGGAACTGATTTCATCCACTGGAAATTGACTAAAAAAATGAAGTGAATATTTTCATGAACAGCATGATTTACAGAAAAAGGTGTAAAAAAAAATCGATTTGGATATTATAACGGAATGGAATGAAATGTAAAAACAATTTTGTAGTTTAGCAAGGGAAAAATGCTAAGTAACTAAACATATGATATGACTAAAAATTGTTGATACTGTAAAACAGAACTGAAGCAAATGCTTCTCACAGACAACTGAAATTTAAAATGCTACTTTTGATGTGAATTTAGGCATCACAACATAATAAATGTATGGTTTAAATTTCATAAAGACATTTAACAAAGTTATTAAAATATTTGTGTTTTTAAAAATGAACTTTGAGTTTTAGATGACAGCAAAGCTCAATTAAATGTAAAAATAGGGGAAATGAGCAGCAAAATTAAATATCCAATGTTGTCAGATGCTGATAAATAAAATAAAAATAATATAATAATAATATCTGAAAACAGACATGGTACTGATATATTGTGTATCCCTATCAATTATGATTTCATGTTGACTTTAAGAATTAACAATAAATCAGACAGATACGCTCTCACCACCCCCAACACACACACCAGTATAGGCTAGATTCCCAGACACTGATTAAATATAGCCTTATTTTAACTTATTTCAGGCCATTGGTGGGTCTAGCTTGTTCACCCCCAACCCCTGGAAGAAAAAAATAAAAATAAAAAATATTCAGAGATGATTGGGTGAGACTACACAGGTTGCTCTCTCTTTACATAATTTGTCAAAAAAGAAAAATCAGCTAATGCAGAACACACAGAAATGAAGGAGTAACACATTACATCTACGCTGGAGAACAAATGAAAACACACACACACTCATATAACAGCATGTTCAGGTTTGACTGTAATATTGTGACAATTAAATCATTAAATTATGTTTATAATGTATTAACATAAATCTAAATAAAAACCCATTGAGTAATCCTCTGCAACCATCTAGTGGCTGTAGTTAAAAAAAATTGTTAAAACAAATAAATGATAATTGAGGTTAATTGACCCACATGGTGTCATGATATCATTGATGTGATGCGCAAATGAGTGGAAAAAAACTCTTGTTGTTTTTTTGCACAGGTGCCCTGTGCCGCCCCATGCCAAGATGCCGCCCTGGGTGGTTGCCCATGTTGCCTATGCCTAAATCCGCCACTGGTTCAGTCCTAGACTTAAAATGTGCCTGGGAAAACTAGCCTTATGGACAAGAGGTATTGCTCATAAATACAGACATACCATCATTAACAAATGTAATACCCTGTCAAGAAGCAACAAATTATGACATACGACAAATCACATAACTCTGGATGTGCTGGTCCACTGATGTCACTAGTCCATGTGATCCCACTGAATACACACAGGGTTATAAGGCTGTTTTGGTCTGATCTGGTCTGGATTTATACAAAACCCAGGTCTTGTTCTAATCTCAATGCATACTCACATTTAAAGTTCGCAAGGAGGTCAAAAGTAACAAGAACAGACCAAGAGGGTCAGTGCTGCGGACAGGAAGTAAGTAACTCTGTAAATGTGCAGTGGACAAAAAGCCAGCATTCCAACGCACAGCGGCAGCAGTAGATGGAGCATCAGATTAAGCATCAGTTTGCTGTAATACAAGTGTAAATACAGACACACAGCCTTGTTATAAAAAAAATTTGTAAGAAAGAAATTAATACTTTTATACAGAAGGGATGCATTAAAATTGATCAAAAGATACAGTAAAGGCATTTATAATGTTACAAATGATTTCAAATAAATGCTGTTCTTTTGAACTTTCCATGAAAGAATCCAAATGTATCATGGTTTCTACAAAAATATTGAGCAGCACAACTGTTTTCAATGTTGATAATAATAATAATAAGAAGAAATGTTTCTTGAGCACCAAATCAGCATATTAGAATGATTCTGAAGGATCATGTATCACTGAAAATTCAGCTTTGCCATTACAAGAACAGTTGCTATTTTACTATACTGCTTTATTGTATTTTTGATCAAATAAATGCAGCCTTGGTGAGCAGAGTCTTCTTTCGAAAATAGTATGTGCGTGTATTTGTATATACTGTATATATAATATATGAGCCAAAACATTATGCTTTTGGTCCTCCATGTCATGCCAAAACTGTGCCAACCCCCCAAGGCATAGACTCTACGAGACCCCTGAAGGTTCAAGGACCAAGACATTATCAGCAGATCCTTCAAGTCCTGTAGGTTGCATGGTGGAGCCAACGTGGATTGAACTTCTTGTTCCAGCACATCCCACAGATGCTCAATTGGATTGAGAATTGTGGAATTTGGAGGCCAGGCCAACACCTTTATCTCTTCATCATGTTCCTCAAACCATTCCTAAACAATGTGTGCAGTGTGGCAAGTTGTATTATCCTCCTGAAAGAGGTCACTTCCACCAGGGAACACCATTGTCGTGAAGGGGTGTACCTGGTCTGCAATGTTTAGGTAGGCGCCATGTGTCCACATGAATGGCCGGACCCAGGGTTTCCTAGCAGAAAATTTTCCAGAGAATCACACTCCCTCCACCGGCTTGTCATACTCCCACTGTGCATCCTGGTCCCATCACTTCCCCAAGTAAATGGCACATACCAACATGCCCATCCATGTGATGTAAATAAAAATGGGACTCATTCGGACCAGACGACCTTCTTCCACTGCTCCAATGTCCAGTTTAGTTACTTTCGACAGTGGACAGGAAACACTCTTGATTGGTCTTCGTCTACACAGTACAGTGCGATGCACTGTGTGTTGTGACACATTCCTCCCATAGCCATCATTAAAATTTTGTGTGACTTGTGCCACAGTAGACCTTCTGTTGGCTCAGACTAGGCGTGATAGCCTTCGCTTCCCTCGTGCATTGATGAGCCTTGGGCGCCCAGCACCCTGTCGCCGGATTGTGGTTGTTCCCTCCTCGGATCACTGTTGGTAAATTCTCACCACTGCTGACTGAAGCAACCCACAAGCCTTTAGAGATACTGTGACCCAGTCGCCTTGCCATAACAATTTGACCCTATTCAAAGTCGCTCAGATCTTCATTCTCCCATTTCACCTGCATCCAACACGTTGATTATGAGAACTGATTGTTTGCTTACCATCTAATCTACCCAGACCTTAATATGTGGCCTTGTTAGTAGACGATCAACAATATTCTCTTCACCTGTGACTAGTAATAATGTTTTGGCTCATCAGTGTGTATATTTATATAATTCACTAAATATTTGTGTGATGATTTTAAATTATACTTAAAGGCACAGTATTTAAGTTTCACCACTAGAGGTCGCTTATTCAAAACAATAACAAAGGCAGAGCCAGGGATGGATTATGGACCAGGCCTATGCATAGCTAGATGATGCAGAGAATGAGCGTGGAATCATGGGAGTCATGAAAAGCAATTCGATGGGACTTTCGAAATGATGTTCATGGATGAGCTAATGTATTAAAGTTTTATGGTTATTGTGGTATGAAGCAGGGTGGGGCAGAGAGCCAGGGACATTTTACATTGCTGTTTTTATTATGCTTATATGCTATAGTCGCCGCTGCCGCCCCTTTCGTTTTGTTGCTTGTTTATTTTACGATTAAAAGTTCAGTTTAATGCCTTCTTCCGTGAACTTGAAGCAGATGAATTACTACTCATACAGGTCACTTTATCTGACAAATTAAAATTGTGGGGTAACATAGCAATGTTTTACTTGGTCAAAATAAGCATACTAAAAATAAGTATTGAGTGTATTGAAAGATGTGTTATAATGTTACTATGTGTGTAGGCTCGGTGGCTGGTTTGCGACACTTGTTGCACATTGTAGTAAGCTAGATCAATATTAGAATATCATATTAGTAAAAGCTGGATGATTTATGTTGCTAAATGGCATGCAATTAATTTAAAAATATACTGTATGGTGAAGAAAATGCTGTATTACTGTTACTACAAATAAAGCTCTTTCTGATTATCCTATGTGGAGGCATGGTAGTACAAACATGTTACTCGCGGTAAACCAAGAAAACGAGATTCAAACAATAAGACACACCATGTTGAGCTATATAACAATTTTTGTTTTCTGTCAATTTGGATATTTTAATCCAAAACTCTTACATATTGTGCCTTTAAGTAACAAATATTTAGATGATTTTAAATGCTCTTTGATATGGCCATATTAAGCTTTCTAAAGAGTGTGTCAGTAATGAACATGACTATGAAATTACATGACAAATTTTGTGAGAAATGCACACAAACCTGCGGAGGAGTGTATTTGTGTTACAGTTGATGAGCAATACAGAGCTGATGAGCAGGGGTACAACGTGAGGCCAGCAAGGGTCAGGATCCAAATGAACCCAATATCTGAACAAGACATACACGTGTTTAAATTATAAACTTCTACAGGACTTTGGCTATAGAGTACTTTGTCTTAACTTTCAGGTAGTTGCTCTCTTCTAGGACTTAACTTACTTTAGTCACTTGTATGAGAAATTCAGAAATTTCTAATGAACCTGCACATTAAATTGCTCTATTACCTGAGATTGTGCTTCCAGTGGATAAGGGAAGGGGTGCTGAGCATCATGGTAAGAGTAAGCATGGTGGAAAAACTAAAGTGGAGCTGCAGATCATCTCTGACGTCTTGTAGCACTGATTCTGACAGTAAAGGGCTGCCGTTACATTCTTTACTCTTACTGTGAGAATCACTGCCATGAAAACCATTTTCTGAGTTTTGTGAAACTTTCTGGGGTACCTGATTTAACGGGAACAAAACATTTTTAAAAAATGACAGGTATTGTGAGCCAATTAGAGTAAAAAAAATAAATAAATAAATAAATAAATAAATAAATAAATATATACACACACACTCACCTAAAGGATTATTAGGAACACCTGTTCAATTTCTCATTAATGCAATTATCTAATCAACCAATCACATGGCAGTTGCTTCAATGCATTTAGGGGTGTGGTCCTGGTCAAGACAAGCTCCTGAACTCCAAACTGAATGTCAGAATGGGAAAGAAAGGTGATTTAAGCAATTTTGAGCGTGGCATGGTTGTTGGTGCCAGACGGGCCGGTCTGAGTATTTCACAATCTGCTCAGTTACTGGGATTTTCACGCACAACCATTTCTAGAGTTTACAAAGAATGGTGTGAAAAGGGAAAAACATCCAGTATGCGGCAGTCCTGTGGGCGAAAATGCCTTGTTGATGCTAGAGGTCAGAGGAGAATGGGCCGACTGATTCAAGCTGATAGAAGAGCAACTTTGACTGAAATAACCACTCGTTACAACCGAGGTATGCAGCAAAGCATTTGTGAAGCCACAACACGCACAACCTTGAGGCGGATGGGCTACAACAGCAGAAGACCCCACGGGGTATCACTCATCTCCACTACAAATAGGAAAAATAGGCTACAATTTGCACGAGCTCACCAAAATTGGACAGTTGAAGACTGGAAAAATGTTGCCTGGTCTGATGAGTCTCGATTTCTGTTGAGACATTCAGATGGTAGAGTCAGAATTTGGCGTAAACAGAATGAGAACATGGATCCATCATGCCTTGTTACCACTGTGCAGGCTGGTGGTGGTGGTGTAATGGTGTGGGGGATGTATTCTTGGCAAACTTTAGGCCCCTTAGTGCCAATTGGGCATCGTTTAAATGCCACGGCCTACCTGAGCATTGTTTCTGACCATGTCCATCCCTTTATGACCACCATGTACCCATCCTCTGATGGCTACTTCCAGCAGGATAATGCACCATGTCACAAAGCTCGAATCATTTCAAAATGGTTTCTTGAACATGACAATGAGTTCACTGTACTAAAATGGCCCCCACAGTCACCAGATCTCAACCCAATAGAGCATCTTTGGGATGTGGTGGAACGGGAGCTTCGTGCCCTGGATGTGCATCCCACAAATCTCCATCAACTGCAAGATGCTATCCTATCAATATGGGCCAACATTTCTAAAGAATGCTTTCAGCACCTTGTTGAATCAATGCCACGTAGAATTAAGGCAGTTCTGAAGGCGAAAGGGGGTCAAACACAGTATTAGTATGGTGTTCCTAATAATCCTTTAGGTGAGTGTATATTATATATATATGATGTAAAATGAGACATTTATACCAGGTTCAGGATGTGGCTCAGTGATCTCTCTGTCATCTGTAATCTAAGCACCTGGACAAAGGCAATCACAGGAGGTTAAACTCATTATGAAGAAAAGTGTACATTTATATTAAGAATTTAAGGTAAACCCCCCCCCCCCCCCCCCCCAATCTCTCTAGTTTAGAAAAAACAACCCTAACACATCTTTATATGAAGTAGGTATGAAAAGGCCTTAAGGAAGGGAGGACAGATCACTCACTCTGTAGAGGTGGAGAAGAGTGGAGACCATAAGAGCCAGCGCACCACAGGCGATGCCTCCCAGCACAATGAGAGAGACTATAAGGAGAATCTGAGTATGAAAACGAAGTGTGCCGCAGTCCCGGGACACTGAAGGTCTGCAAACAAACACAATGTCACACACATGATTTGTGGAAACATTTCTGAAAAGACCTACACAGACATATTAACTAGTTTTTATGGCAGAAAGTGATAGATTTTAGCTAGTTAATAGGGATGGGGATGTTGTTATAACATGTTTATAACATTTTTTTTGTTTTAAATTCAGCATCAATATTTTAGATTAAAATGTGCATCAATTACTCCAGTCTTCAGTGTAGCACGATCCTTCAGAAATCATTCTAATATGCTGATCTGAAGCTTACGAAAGTTTTTATGAAACAAGGATTCTTTGGAAGAGCATTTGTTTGAAACAATTTCTTTAGTTTTTACAGTTACTTTTGATCAATTTAAAGCAGGATAAAAGTATACATTTCTTTAAGAATACCTTACATTTTAAAGAGTAGTGTATAAATATAAAACATTTTAACATTTATATGAATGCAGTGTTGAACTCAGAATGACAAGTGTGCATTTTTGTTTGTTGATTTAGATCGAAACATAAAATTAAATTCATGCAAAACATCTACTTATTCAGAGCACCTACTACAAAGCAGTTGATTTTCACCTGTGCAGTGGTGCAAGAAAAAAGGACAGGAAGTAGACAAACACTCTGAGGACTGTGCTACCCCAGAATGCAATGGCTGCACCGAGCACGCAGAGCAGTGGGGACACTAGACGAGGCCATTCCTGTATAGAGGCTTTTGGATCCTGGGATATGCTTTCCACAGAGTTTAGAGGAAGAGTATCCACTCCAGGAAGACCCAGAGAGGACCAGACATCCTGAAACCAGCTCTGCCTATAATAGAAAAAAACAAAAAGATTAAAGAGGGGGAAAAAAGAGATGTGATATATACTGTATATATTGTATAACTGTATAATTCTGTGGCAACCATTTATTTTGTATCGTCAAAATGGAGCATTGCCTGACTAGGCCATGGCCGTAGCCAGCTTTGAGGTCACAGAGGTCCTTTTGTATTTTTCTGAGGTGTATATAAAAAATGTTGTGAAATAATTGACTAATATAGTATTAACACTACTTTAGTGCTGCAAGATCTTCTCATCTGATCCGCCTCGGTCTGTCATCGCTCGTCAATGTCAAAATATTTGAGATGACCAATCAAATCAAAGTTCAGCGCGAATCGCGCAACGCTTCAGTAAACGGACATAAAGTGCTAAGATGTAAGTAGCTAAACTAAACATTTTGACAGCTGTTTTAAGATAGAAATGTAAAAACAACCGACAAAAATAATCAGGTCAACTAATAAAATTGTCTAATATCGCCATTTTGAATTAAAAATAGGCGTATAATTTACGTGATTCGTGTATTGTAATAATTAGTAACTGACAATGTGAGGGGAAAAGAAACATTAACGAACCCGATTTCACCAGATTAGGCATGTGTACATATTGTGTGAATGAATTTAATAAGCTTATTTACCAAGCATTCGCAGCCTTCAGTAAATTAACTTGTCTAAGAAAATTATTAATAAAACATATAGGCTAAATATCAGTTGACCCTATGTTTACTTTCTTTACTGACACATGAAAATGTAAAGACTATCAGTCAAAGCTCAGCTTTATGAGGGTATTGACACATAATCTACTGCCCACGGTTTAGAAAGATATTTATTATTCATTTTTTGAAAAGTCTTAAAATGCACATATGTAGATCAGAGAAACCAAAATTTTCTTGGGGAGCATGCCCCCAACCCCACTAACTACCTCAAATTTGGGACCTTACTATTTTAAAAACCTGCCAATGGCCCTGGACTAGGCTCTTATGTTTTGCAGAAAAAGAGAATCAGCATTCAGATACAGCAGACAGACACTGTGTCAAGACTCACCTGAGCAGTAGCAGCAGCAGGAGGACAGGCAGTTCCAGTTTGTGGAGCTGTAAGGATTTACTCATGGCCTCTTGCATTTCAACAGGATGCCCTGATCTTTTGACAGAGCACAACTGAGCCCTTATCATCAAGAGAAGCACTACAGCCGAGTAGACAGGTAGAACTGGACCACAGAAACGTAGAATCTAAAGAACAACAATTGCTTTTGAATACAAGACTCTGGGTTCAAAGTTGAAATGGCAGATTAAATACCACAATGTAAGCACACCTGCCCAAGCACTTTGGGAAACGAAGTCCGAATAGACACCTGTAATGAAACAAGACAATGTTAGTTGTCTTACTGGTAGGTTTACCTTCGAGAAAACAAAGGGCGTGGATGAAATACCTTGTATTGGCAGTTGGGGGCAGTGTGGAGCTGCAGGAGGGCACTGGAGGTGTTGTCTGGGCGGCAGGTGTGAATCATGCTGTAGACCTCAGATACCGAAGGAATACTTCGGTGAAAAACATACAAAGAGTTTTAAAAGACACAATCATCAGCACTCTGATGCAAAAAGAGAGCTGCGTAGAAATGAAGAAAGCTGGTTGATTATTAATGGCAAGACACTTTCTACCTTGCCATAGCGAAGGAATCTTCATGAAACCAAGGTACCCTCAGTCTGTACACACTGGGCAGTCTGTCTGTATAACACAACACGTTTAGTATCAGACGTGTGTTTTTAAAAACACCATGCTGAATTTCTGGCAGATGAATTTGAGGAGCTGGTTACCTTTAGTGGTTTTGCAGTGACTCATGATCGTTATTCTGAAAGCCTGATAAACCTGAAGAAACACAAACTTGAGAACACATTTCTTATGCTTTGGTGTATACATCTTTTGTTAGGCTGTAATTGATTACCAATTACTATTAATAATAGGTACATTATCCTCTTTATAATGCAAACGATTAGTATGGGATATGCATTTGTACCATTAAAAAAAGCTTCTACTATATGTATATAAAAGGATATTTGAGTGATTAAATCTATAGAGAAGCTGAGGTTAACAGGGAAGGAGAGCAGAACGACAGGGAATGCTGTGAACGATCACCTGATGAAAGTCTTGTAGCAGTAGTGTATGGAGCAGCCCAGAGGAGTTAATACTGATGTCACTGACAGTCAGACCTGCAAACAGTCACATTATGGTTAAAGCATTTGCATACATTAAACACAACTTACTTGGTTTTAAAAAGTAAGTAAGAATGACGGTATATAACCCTGTATTTTATTCGATTATTACATTCTTATTTTATAGGCCTAGAAGTTAAAATGTCCCTATTATGCTTTTTTGGATATTACCTTTCATGTAGTGTGTAATATAGCTGTTTGTGAATGTAAAATGTCTGCAAAGTTTAAAAGATTAAAGTGCATGATAAAGGAGTTATTGTTTTCCAAAAAGAAAGAGCCGATTCTGAACTGCCTGAAATGAGTCGTCAGTAATTATTTCCTGCACAAACCTACATAGGGCTGTAACAAATTGCATTATGTAAGCCTATGGCTGCCAGCAAATAATGTCTACTTTTGATTGGCCCTCAAACACTGTAGTTATAGCTGAGGCCCGAAAGAGTTTGGTTTGTGTTGTCGACATGTTAAATCCACTTTGTATGCACTTCCAAAGAATGAGGACTAATTGATATGGTAAAACTGACGCCATGTTACTGTTTGTATCACTGTGTATACAAGTGCTGAGGAAGCCTCTGGAGCTGAAACTCAGATGACGTCTCATTTCTGATCACAACAGACTGGGCCATCTGACAAATAATAGCAGAGTAGGCTCTCGGAAAGTAGGGGTTTAGAGAGACTGAATCCTTTAGCAAACCTCTTCATATACTGTAAGAAAAAAAGGTGACGCTGCAATGTATATGAAAAAATTTGGTTTTTGACCTTGGATGCATATAAACCTATTTTAGGAGACCTCCAAAACAAAATTAGGAACCTTTAAAATGGCATAACAGGGGAACTTTAAATGTGCATAAAAATAAAAGAGTTCATGCAGCTGCCATTAAAGCAAAAAAATACAAAATACTAAAACATTACTCTGGATGAAAGTGTCTGCTAAATGCCTTAAGTAAAATGTTAACATATACATGTATGTGATTTTGGCTCACCAAAGGACAGCGTATGAGGCACCTGCACTGAGACAGTAAGGCTCTGCTCTCTTTGCAGCTCACATTCCACTACAAACTAAAATGAGACAATCAAACATTTAGAATGTATCTTTAACTACTGCATCATGCAAATAATTTTTGACATGAATCATCCAATGCATGTTTTAAAAAGAAAAATGTATACTAATGTGGTCATGTAAATGTAAGTTTTCATAATGTGGACTTTAAATTAACCTGTCCTCCACTGGGGTTAGAGGCATCAATGATGAGATGAGAGACTGACAAGAGTTCACTGATTTTCACTGTCACAGCCTATAAAAGAACAGACTGTTTATATATCACATTTATTTTAAATGTAGTATTATACAGTAAGTTGTGTTATTGCATGTGTAAGAAAAACTAGGCTGACCTTATAGGCAGGAAGGAGCTCTGTCTCAGATGACAGATCTACAGCCTGAACACTGGAAAATGAGGAAAAACAGAGAAAGAAGCACTTCACAAAGCAAATAATATAACAAATAGTATACAATTTACATGATCAACAATAGTCTAGAGTACTGGTATGGATCAGCATGTGGACCAGACCAGACTCGTGAAAATGTGCCAACTTTGTGAAAGACAGGCATTTGAATACTGCAGAAGATACGGGTGCAGATTCTGTACAAGCCCTGGTCATTTCCAATTACAAGAGGAATTCATGTGGTTCATTTTACTCACCACGTGGAGCCGCTCATCTGTGTGCAGCCGTACAGCCAGCTGGTCATTTCCTGTTAAACATGCAGAGATACACATAGCTCTTAACAGCACAAACTATTTTCCTGCAAAACATGACTTTTTTGCTTATCATATAATTATCACTTATATTTTTTAAGTGAGCAGTGCATTGCAAAATAGACAAGCACCAAATTCACTCTTAATAAAAAAAAATTAAACTCCTTAATTAATACTCATACATACAGTATACTCATTTATACTCAACTTCATAATATTTGACTAGATTTTTAAAACATTTTAGAATTTGTATATGAATTAAATGCACAATAATACTGCACATTTTCTTCATGGCTGGGTCACCTGGGACAGCAAGGAATGCTCTTAAATACACTTAATTTCACTGTAATGTTTTGTGACATTCAAATCAAAATAATACATTTAAAGGGAAAAAAAAGGGTTCTGAGTGTGATGCTGCTCTCACCATATTATTACTGCGGCAATGGAAATGACTGTAGGCCTTCCTTCGACTGGAGAGAGCAAACAGGAAGTACTTGACTTGAGCTTCCTGCCAAGAGTTGGAGGTTGGTTGATTGATCAGTGCAATGTTCAGAGAGAAGCTGCCGGCATAATTTTTCCAGAGATGATGAAACATATTGTCACCTTGGGGGCAGTGTAGAACAGACGGAGTGTGTTGACCTCCTTCCACGCCTCAGGAGGAGCTGGAAGGACGGATGAATAGATTCGGATAAAAATAGTAAGATACAGAGATATTATCTTCCAGCTGTGTTGAAAACTGATAAGACTATAAATATACATGTTCACAAAAACACAGACCTGAGAAAATGACAGGGGCATCCTGTGCTTCTCCAGGCTGCAGCACTGGGTGTCTAAAGAAGTGATAGTTCAACACTGACATTCGCTTCTCGGGACTCTCTGTAAACTAAAGAGAAACTTGAGTCAATAAAAACACCTTAAAGGGTAAGTTCACCCAAAAATGAAAGTTACATATGTCATTAATTACTCACCCTCTTGACGTTCCAAACCTTTATTTACAAAATATTAATCTCCAACGCACGTTCACACAACAGCATCTGCTCTCACATCAACATAACACGCACGTTTCGTAGTGCTCTTGTGAACGTGTTAATATTTTGTAAATAAAGTGGTAAAATATATATTTTTGTGCAAGCAAAGCACTCATGTCACTTTTAACTTCACTATATTTCTATCAAGGTCCAGCTTTAAAAGTCAGTGGATGATTTTTTTGAACACTGATCAGTTGATGGCAAAATAGAAGAAGACCTCGGCACAGTGTATGGCCATACTTGGAGAGTATATTTCAGTTTTCTAAAAGGATTTGTTTCTTTTTAAACATTTGTTTTGTTTGCTTAAAACTCGCTGTCCAATCTGTGGAAGCATATTGAGCTATGCAAACTTTTAATTTCTGATGAAAGCTTGAAATGGAAACTGTCTGTGGTTTTAGAGAGAAAGTTTTAGTATGAAGTATGGTCGTTAAAATAATTTTTTTATGGATCTGCCTGCAAAGTTGCCATAGCCTTGTGGATACACCGCTAGCACATAGGTAAGGTTCGACAATGATGTTAGTTAGCATGCAAAAATGTAAATGGGCTAGTGACGTTAACTTAAGTCCTTTTGGAAATATGTTTTAGCAAAATCTTGTCAAATAAAAACAATGTAGAAACCTTTTTCCAGGATGATTTCAACTTTAAAAAAGCTTTGTAACTTTTAAACAAGTATTTAAATGAGTTCAAGATAGTCGTATGCTAGCATGTCGGATGGAGCAGAAATGACTAGCTTAAACAACCATGGCATGATGACACAGCATGCATTCATTCAACAATACAACAATAATAAAACAATGCGCTGACATAAAAAGAACAAAAAAAGTCAGCACACCAAACTGTCTGATGAAGAGCCTGCATGCCCGAAATGTCACCTATGTAAGAGTCCATTATTAAATTGATGGAGCTTTGGTGTGCCGACTTCTTTCCTGTTTTTTATTGTTTCCTTTGTCGAGCACCAAACTTGAGCATTTTGCCAGTGATGTGCGTGATCTTGTTCCGTTTCTGTTGACATAAAAAGGAAATGTACTTTTGATACTTAAGCAAGTACTTCTGTACTTTGACTTAAGTAAAAAGCTGTCTTTAAAACTTTCACTTGTAACGGAGTAATATTTGACCAGTAGTATCTATACTTTCATTCAAGTAATGGAGTTGTGTACTTTGTCTGGAACAACATGAGGGTAAGTAATTAAAGGGGTGATGAATTGAGAAAGCAACTTTCTTTTGAACTTTTGATATATAAAAGGTCATGGTAATATAAGAATAGCCTGTAAGTTTCAGAGCTGAAAACTTCCTAGTTAGTCAAAGAAAAGCTTTTATAGACACCAGGCCCAGCAAACGACAGGTTTTTCAAAGTGGGGATCTATGACGTCAAAGGGAGGCAAGCACCACCTCAGCAGAAGAATATCAACGCCTACTTCATCACTGCCTGTTTAGCCCCGCCCACCGATTCACGCATGTAACATAGGCCTAGTGTTAAACCATCGAGCTACAAAGCAATAAACATGCCGTTAAGGATTACAAAATATTGTGCAGTAACTGGGTTCAACAGTAATGCAACATGCAAGTAACATTCTAATGCCTGATCTGAAATGTGATGATGTTCTTTGTCTGTCAGTAAATCAGACCAGTGACTAAACATCAACTTGCATTGTTTCTCTTAGTAAGATGAAAATAATCTGTTATTTAACAGTGATTAAATTCTATAAAGAAAGCTCCCTTTGCAATCGTTTGAGCAGCACGCGCTGAACCTGTCAATCAAACAGGAGAGTTTATCAGTGACGCGTTTATCAGTGACTCCCGTTTTATTCAACGAATCTCTTAACTATATCACGTTTGCACTGTTAGTGAAGATGAAAGCATTCGTTAGTGTACAGAAACTGAGTTGCAATGACGAGATCGCTGCTTTCATGCGCTCAGCATGTGTGTGATCGGCTACAATGATCATCACTGCAACCTTTCATGCCACAATCTTAATATAATGCCATAGATCTAAATATAATGCCATAGATCTAAATGCAATGCAATACTTTTCACGATTAGTTAACAATGAGAGCTGTAATTGTAAAAACGAGCTAAAAGAGGGAGTAATACTATTTCAAATGCAAAGACGTTAGCCAATCACAGCAATGGGTGCCTTTTATTTATAAATTATGAACATTTTTGATGTAAAAAGCATTCTAACATTATAAGTGCACCCCAGGAAACATCATAAAACAATAAAAAAAACGCAGTTCATGACCCCTTTAAAGACAGTGAGTAATTCATTTTTAGGTGAAATAACCCTTTAAACACACACACACTAACTATTAGGACAGTGCTCACCTGCCCTGTTTCAGGTTCAACAAGGTCCAAGAACGCCCGGACTGTGGCCAGAACCAGCTCCTTGCACCTTGAATGAAGCATTTGAAATTACAAAGGATGAAATTCAATGGCTATTAAGAAGCTAGGTACTTACAAGCTAAATAATTAGCCATCAGCTTTGATGCTCAATGTTAACATACAAAAACATACCAAACAATGGAAATATGATCAGTGGAAACCCAGGTTCTGGGAACTGCAGTCACCTAAAACCAATTTACAAAAAAAATATACCAATGTAAGGACATTAAGAAAAACAAAGCAGGTTGTACTTTAAAGTTTCAGGTTGAAATATTTAACTAAAGAGAATTTAAGAACATGGCTAGTAGACCTACCACTACTGACAACTTATTGAGGTCATCAATGGGACAGGACAGCGCAGTCAAGCCAGAGCGCACCTGGAAGTCAAGGTAACCACCACCCACAGAGAGAACAGTAATATTTCGAAGGTCTTCAGCATTTGTGGCCCAGCGATGCCTGACTGTGGAGTAAAACTCTATAACAGACACACAATTCAGATGTTAGCATACAAAACAACTGTTTGCATCAAACTTTTTTTGAGAAAGTAAATATACAAATTTGCAAGTCCATACCTTCTGATTATACTATCGTTCAAAAGTTTGGGGTTGGTAAGATTTTTTCATGTAGACTGCATGTATTTGATTAATATTATAGTCAATACAGTAATATTGTGAATTATTATTACAACTCAAAATAACCGTTGTCTACTTTAATATATTTTTAAATGTAATTTATTCCCATGATGATCATTACTCCAGTCTTCAGTGTCACATGATCACTCAGAAATCATTCTGATATGCTGGTGCTAAAGAAACATTTATTATTATCAATGTTGAAACAGTTGTGTTGCTTAATATTTGAGGAAACCATAATAAAAAAATGTTAGGGTTCTTGGATGATAATAATAATTTAAAAAAATTCAAATAGAAATCTTTTGTAACACTAAAAATGTATTTACTGTTCCTTGTTATCCATTTAATGCATCCTTGCAAAATAAAAGTACTAATTTCTTTCAAAAACAAACAAAAAAATCTCCACATACCACAAACTTTTGAACAGTGGTGTACTATCAAACAAATCTTCTGTACATATTTATGTGTGTCTGTATGTCTTTTTCCTACCCAGTATATAAGGGTCAAGAGACAGGACAGGTGCCTGGTGGGGGGAGGCCTGGGTGATGATGAGGCTGACCAGCCGTGGGTTGAAGCGTGCCAGGGTGAACAACGCTCTTGCCACCACACCACCCATGGAGTGACCCACCAGAACCACACCTGTGGGGGGGTCTGGACGGTCCTGCAGCCATGGGAATGTAGTAAAAGACTACTGGTTTAGATATAGATGATCTACTAATAGCAGTGTGCTTCAATTACGAAGTCATCAAAGACTAGAAAACACTACATGACTTTTAAAGTCTGGCATCACACACTTACAGAGAGAAAAACTGGGCATCATACACTAAACAAATGAGGATCAAACCAGACTTTCACATCGTTCTGAACACAACAAACTCACACAGAAACATGCACCTCGTTGCAAGGAAATATATGGCAAATGAAAACAATGTGTTCTGCTCAAAATAGCAAACAAGATGTTTTGACATTTGTGCTTATTTCAGTTATAACATTTTAATGGCTAACACTGCAAGTAACCTTTTATAAGCATATATGTATATATTTGTGTGCAGTCAACCCAAAACTCATACTGGAAAGATACTGGTCCATAAATTTGATCATTGTTATTGCTCTTGAATCACTGTGCATACTAACAAAAGTGTAAAATACTGTAATTTGTGATCTGTAATTTCAACTAAGAGACAGAAAGGTACAGAAAAGGATGAAAAGGAAAGGGTGAAGGAAATAAAAGAAAAGAGACAGACAGTAAAGTAAGGAAGGAAAGTGGACGAAAGTAAAGGAACAAAAAGAGATGAAAAGGGAAAAAGGACCCCTTGACCTCTGACCTTATAAAGGCGCAAGATGGCTTTGATGCTTTCATGCAGAAACTGAGTCTGTCTGCGCAAGCTGCCCCCGTACAGGGCCACCAGCTCCTCGTTGAAGTCAATAGTGAACACATTCATATGGATCCGTCTGTCCAGGTTCTCAGCCTTCCTCAACGCTACTGAACCCAGAGAACGAGCTGCAAGAGAGTACAACAACATCTTTGTGTTGCAATGAGCTCTCACTTCCTCCATTTGCAATGTATAATCTGAAAGTTTAATTAGCACTGGGACAAAGTCAGGGGGAGGATCAAGATTGATTGAGCAAACAAACAGGTTCTCTGACACCAAGCTGTCAAACCACATCTTGAAGGCATAGCAAACAAGGCCAAGCCATTTATATCACATATGTGTGCATGTATAAGATGTGCTGATTAAAATATTGAAGAAAAAAACAGTTCCATCTCACCTTGCTTGTAGCTGCCTGCATTCCCAGGCAGGAAGAGCACAGGTGCGCCGGTGAGCTTGAGTCCTCTGGTCTCCTGAGCATATGCGCCCTCTCCATACAGATACAGCCCGTATGATGGGTATTGGCGCGCGACACGCCTTGGAAGCTGCACCCGCTGCAAACGCGCACGTACACAAAATAAGTGTGACTGTGAGTATTCACGCGCTGAGGATAATGCAAGACCACAAACCAATTGAGTTGTGGTGCAGGTTTGAATAACATTTAGAGCTTCATTTTGAGATGAGTCACAATAAGCTCGTATCTTAATTGCTAAATACAAAAAAAAAAAAAAGAGTTAACATTATTTAAACAAAATATAGTGCATTTGATTAATTAACAGAAATGTAACGCTTATCGTCTTCGGTCTGTTTTGACTACCGAGGACCACCCTAATACCACACTTTTGCCAATATAAACATTGTATAATGACTGATGTTGCCGATCAGGAATGTTTGTTGTTGCCAAAACAACAGGTAGAATGACAGGTATGAGGAACTGATGCATGGCCTGCCACTGCCAATGAATGCACACTCAGAGCCAGTAATGTTGCCCTAATTACAAATGGTGCATTTTGCTAAATGCAAAACAAACGTCAAGAAAACATCAGTGATAAAGACTGTGTTTGCAGTGATACTCACTCGGTATTCTGGGTACTCGAACATGTATGTCATGCTGCATCGATTCTCCTCGAACCCAAATAATAATTCCCGCAAACCCACGAGCAAAAGCCCAAGAGCAAAGCCGTAAAACGCGTATACAGCGAGTCTCATGTCTCCACAAAATAAGCTTTATTATTTTCACAAATTCATTGTAATCGTGTCTCCGCTTTCCTCGTTGTAAACCCACACTGGCTGTTTAAACCTATAGGAAACCTCCTACGGACCTGTCAAGCATCGCCTAGGATGACGTCAAGACGCAGACAGGAGAGTTAACCAATCGAGAGCGAGAATAGGTTCTAGGTTTGACCAATCAGAATTGAAAGTGGGAGAGACGGAAAGAGAACAGTGGGATCATCGTAGAAAACTTATCTTCCATTTAAAACGCAGAAAGGCGTAAATTGAGGGGAAAATCAAGGTCCGTCACGTCACCTTGAATAAGTTTAGAGCAAAGGGACCTGAATCGCACATGATTACACATCATATATCAGTAATTACTCTTATGCAGTACACTTTCATATCGCCATGTCTTAATATAATAGATAAAACATGAAAAATATAAATTTAATTTAATCGCAATTATGTGGCTATTGGCATCTTACCATGAAAAATTGCTCTTTCCATCTTGTTTTTTGTATTTTCCCTGTAACTAACAAAATTCTTACCTTTTAAGACATAATCCTCCAGGTAGCCACAGCACAAATAAGCACAGTGAGCAATAACATGTGTGATTTTTTGTGGATTGCCTTAAAAACATTTCACTTTATATCATTAAGAAATTACAGAAACCAGTTATAAAAAAAAATCCTATTCATTGTCTTGCCACTGAGTCAATAATCCAGCTATAATCAATAGTTTAAAGGTGTCTTGGCTTGACCAGAGCATATTTCTTAAGTTATTTATAGAAACAATTCATTAGCTTACTACATAACTTCATATTTTTAAGTTACAGAGCTCTAAAGATACTGCATTTCATGTTCAACAGAAAACAAGCCGATACTATAAACTATATAGAAAAAACAATATTTGGTTTCAAATTCCATTTCTGTACTGTATATATGACATCACAAAATAAAAAGATTCCATTAGAATAACTAACCATTTATAAAATTCTGCCGGAATAATTTAAATGTACAATATTTTGATGAATTAGGATATTTTAATACATCATGTTAACATAAAACATAACTTACTTGTTGCCATTTTGCATAAGATGGAAGTTTGTACAGATTGCAGTCAAAATGACCCCAAAACTCAATTATGTTGAAAAACCGTTCTTAGAAGTGTTTACACTTTGACTGTCATGTAGCATCTGCAATCATGTTGCTTTAGTTCATGCCTCCTTCAGTCCAGCACTGTTGGTTTGCTCTAAACCGGCAACAAATTCATTGTATGCTCATACTTGCCCAATAAAGTTGATTCTTCTGATTCATACAACGTTTTTTTAAAAACTTTTTTTTTTAATGATTAAACCGATCAGTCAGAAGCCTTACAAATTTGCAAACATTAAAATACTTCATCTGAGACCAGTGAGATGCAATACACTAAAGTACACAGGAAACCAACATTCATAACTTTCTATTGTCCATGGAGAGTGTCTAGAGCTGACAATTTTTTTCCAGTGAGGGTTAGAGAATCATGCCTAAATTTTTGGGCATGTTGAGAAATATTGAATGAAAAAAAAAAAAAAAAAAAAAAAAAATTATATATATATATATATATATATGACACTTAGTCAAGAAGTTTTGAGTGCTCTATTCTTGTGATGATCCAATCTGGAGTCACACCCTGGGTAAACTCCCTTTGGAATCTGCCAAAACAAAGAAAACAAGACAGACCATTTTACAGAAGTTTACACATTTACTACAATTATGATATAATACTGATATTTCTGGACATTAGCTCAAGGTAAATGGTAGCTTCTCTTAATCTTAATATTTATAGGCAATTTTTACTATAATAAAATGTATTTAATAAGAATCTTGCAATCTATTTCAATCTCACTATGAGACGCAATACACGAACAATGAAAAGAGTAATCACAATACTCACTCATAATTAGCTGTAAGCAATCTCTTGGTCTCTGGTCTCTCTTCCTCTCCACCAATGGCAACCTGGAAAATTCTCGCTCCCTCCATACTGTCATCAGGAATTCTGGCACTCGTTAAGTACCAGAAGCGCATCAAAATACTTACAAATTTCCTCCCTGAAAATGTAATTATTTTTGTCATACATATGAATTTATGATCTACTTTAAACAAAATGATATCTTTTTAAATACATCTTGGCCTGGTTTCACAGACAGGGCTTAGATCAAGAAAGGATTCGGCCTTAGTTCAATTAGGACATTTAAATGAATAGTTCATCCAAAAATGAAAATTATCCCATAATTTACTCACCCTCAAGCCCTCCTAGGTGTATATGAAATTCTTCTTTAAAACAAATACAATCGGAGTTATATTAAAAAATATCCTGGCTAATCCAAGCATTATAATGGCAGTGAATGGCAGCCCAAAATTTGAAGCTCAAAAAAGTGCATCAATCCATTAGAAAAAATAATCCATACGGCTCCAGGGGGTTAAAAAAGGCCTTCTGAAGTGAATCGATGGGTTTGTGTAAAAAAAAAATATCCATATATCCATTATAAAGTAAAATATCTAGCTTCTGCCAGACCACTTCAACTTACACAAAAAGTGTAACGCCTCTCGCAGTTCAAAATGCTTATGCTACGGTCTAGTGATATATCGCGCCAGTTACGTTTTTTTCGTTGAATATGGAAGCTGGTCTGGCGAAAGCTAAATATTTTCCTTTATAACGTGTTAAATATGGATATTTTTCTTACACAATCCCACTGATTTGCTTCAGAAGGCCTTTATTAACCCTCCAGAGCCGTGTGGAGCACTTTTATGATGAATGGATGTACTTTTTTGAGCTTCAAACTCAATGGACCCCGTCACTGCCACTATAAAGCTTAGAAGCGTCAGGATATTTATTAATATAACTCTGATTGTGTTCATCAAAAAAAGAAGAACGTCATATACACCTAGGATGGCTTGAGGGTGAGTAAATCATGGGGTCATTTTCATTTTAAAGCTAACTACTCCTTTAAGTAGCTTTTATAAACATGCCTTACGTAATTACAAGTTGCTTTCAGTTAAAACAGCTCAAACATGAATTTTAGTCTGGGAAAAGGCTTAAGCCTTGTATGTAAATCCGGGGGACAGTAGAACATATTGGCTCTCATAAGAACCACTCCAATAAAAAGGATGCAAATATGCTGGATGCACGCTACAAAGCTATTTTTTTCGACATTACTCGCCCACAAACAAAAATTAAACATATTACCTGGGTGAATATTGTGTGGTATGAAGCTTATAGGGTCTCACCGCTATCATCATAGTAAATGCCCACATCTCCAGTTGTTGTGTACATGATCTCATCAGACTCGGCTGACAGCGCCCTCTTGTGGCTCAAAGGCAGATGAGCGCATTTTTCCTCAAGTTTTTCTATTAGCTATGGGAGAGAAAATAAATAAAATTACTCCTATTGACATTAAATAATCTTAAACAGGAAAATAATAGGATAGTTGTTATCTTCATGAACTTACATCTTTAGCCACTAAACCCTCAAGAGACTCAAACTGACACTGAGACAGCAATCTTGAAACTTGTGAGAAAGCCTGAGAGAGAAAGGATATTTGAATATTCTGTTTAAATCCTCAAGTAACTCATAACAACTGGGTTAGTGTTTCCCTGTTAACAAAGATTGTGTACTCATTGCTTGTTATAGCAGGCCTACGCTAAAATAGCCTATTACAATCTGTTAATCAATTTTTTGTAAACAGATCACAAATAGACTACAACCAAAATTAGGCCTATGTGTATTCAAATACCTCAAATCAGCCAATTAAACGGGGAAACGCAGAAGTAAAAAGGGGGAAAAGAAAAGGGGCATGAAAAGTCCAAAGAACACATACATTTTACTTTTGTTTATAGATTTAGAAGTGGTATCAACATATAATGCTTCATATTCTTTATAAAATGTGAAATAAGGTTTGATATATCATTTATTTAAAAATACAATGAAAATTATAATTAAACATGCATCTTCTTTGGTATATTCATTCATAAAGTATAAATCTTATATATACCTAAAAAAAAAAAGTCTGTCATCATTTAGTCACACTCAAGTTGTTCCAAACCTGTATACATTTGATTGTTCTGCTAAACACAAAGGAATATATTTGGAAGAATGGTTGCAACCAAGATGATCTCGACAGCCTTTTTATTTGTATTACTATGGTAACTTAGTCAAAGGCTGCCGAGATCTGCTTGGTTACAAACATTCTTCCAAATATCTTCCTTTGTGTTCAGCAGAACAAAAGACATCTATACAGGTTTGGAACAACTTGAGCGTGACTAAATGATGACAGAATTTATTTTTTGGTGAACTATCCCTTTAAGCAATTTAGCTCATATGCTGATGACATTACATAAAAGGAAACACATACGCATCTATAACTCACCTGTTTGGCTCCTTCCGTGAACTCCTCGATGCTAAACTCTTTGTCGAAGTAAGTTCGGATGAGAAAGAAGTAGATGCGGGTTCGGAACCAAATGAAGGGGTTCGGGATGCCGACAACTACAACCTTTTGGTTCTGTTTGTGTTTCCCCCGCTCAGAGCTGTACTGACGAACATTACACACAGCAGACAATACGGGGGCGAGTCGTCTGGACTGATTCACTAAAAGTGGCTTTGATGTAAAGTATCGAATCAAAATGGAAACGGGCCTGTTACAGCTACAGCACCTCAGTAAGGGCAGCGCCATCTTTCTCCCATCATCCTCAGTGGCCCATCGGTTAGGGAAATCCGACTGACAACATACTAAAGAGAGAAAAGTTCCACATTTGCAGATAAATATAACGGATTTGAACACTACAAAACAGACTTACACTTTATTTAAATAATTATTCAAATGTATTTTATGTGTGCTGTTTGTAAAAAGAATACGTTGAACACATGGCCCTAGTGGCGGTGTCCAATTACTTCTCAAATTATTCTTTTGAGTTTGTTTATTTAAATGAATCATTTCAATCGGTTCTCAAACCGGACTGAGCGATTCGTTAACGAATCAGACTGAATGGTTCTGAGAGATTCTTCTCGGGTCAACAACTCACCTACTCATGTAACCACCATTGTGAATAAACAACATAGTAATAAACAACAATATGTGTCTACGTGGCTTTACTTGAATTGTTTAATTTAGAGCATTTCGAGACTCGGCATTTGAACCGGTTCTTAAAAAACGAACTGTTTGAAAGAGTCGACTCGCATAAACGAGTCGGACTTCCTATCACTAGTTTCTATAATAAAGGCGAAAGGGTGCAGCAAATGGAGAGTCAATTTAAGATTGTCAGAAATGGACTGTCAGGAAAAGCTGGAGGTGCCCGTATACACCGATGTGGACAGAGAGACTTTCTTGAGGGACATATATCCTCTGGTAACTCGTGTTATATATAATAACAACAGCTATTAATTGCAGTGTTTTGAGTGTGTTGTGTGTAAATGAAACACGTGTCTCATTCAGCGCAGACCAGTGGTTCTAAAGCGCGTGCCCCTGGGGCCCTGTGTGCGCGCGTGGACTGTGAGTTATCTTGCAGAAAAAGGGGGAGACCGCGAGGTCAAAGTGCACGTGTCCCCAGAGCCCAGGATGGACTTTCTCCATAAGAACTTTATGTACAGGTGTGTGATTTTACACAGATCACGACTCCAACATAAACTGTGGAAGTTAAAACATCATTCTGTATTTCAGGACACTGCCTTTTGATAAGTTTATTCAGAGAGCCGCTGAGGCAAAACACTCAGATTTCTTCATTAGTCAGGTTAGTTTCCTTTAATGTTTATTCTAATTTCCAGTGTGAGGTTTTTTTAAAAAATATATTATGTAAGATTTTTAATATTCAAATATTATATTTAAGTGTAAATATATGTCATTGTGCCACTTAAAGCTAAATTCCAAAGTGTGGAAGTACTTTTGGCTTCAGACACACTAACCAATTGTAATGTATCTATATTTTTATTGCAGTCATACACTTATATATTTAGCTATGGCCCACAAGTTTTTTTTGTGAGCCAAACTCAAACACAATCTTCTTTTTCTTGATCTTCTTTTTCCCAACAGGATGAAAGCTATTACTTGCGCTCACTCGGAGAAGATGTCCGTAAGGTAGTATAATTTAGAAATTAATATCCTACTTGTTTGGGACTGTAGAGTTTAATTTGAATAAAACTGTAATATGCCTCAGTATTCACCATAGAATGCCTGGAAAATATTATTGTCCTTTCCCTTTGAGGAACCTGCTGATTTAAGGAAGCAGTTCCCTGAACTAGCAGAGGACTTCTATATACCCCAGTTCTTTGAGCCTGAGCAGTTTTTCTCCAGTGTCTTTCGTATCAGTTCCCCTGGTCTACAGCTGTGGACACACTATGATGTGAGTTCTACATACCTACAGGTTGTGTCACTTTTTTGCAGAAAGACAGAAAAAAAGAAAATGTGACCATGCAGTCTCTTGTAAAGTTGTAAAAAGTCTTGCAAGTTTTTAAAGCACTCTTGGCTTATGGCAGCTATGTTCATTTTTACCATCAGGTAATGGACAACCTTCTAGCTCAGGTTACAGGACTAAAGCGTGTTGTTCTCTACAGCCCCAAAGATGCCCTTCATCTCTACCTCACAGGTGATCGTCAAAACTTTATAAATTACAACTGTGTGTAGACTATAAAATGTTATTAATTTTATCTAGATGCACACAAAGACACATTTAACAATGTGTGTGATTGTAACAAAGTTCGTAGAAATAAGGAGGAAGAAGGCAGGGTCGGCATGACTGGGACTCAAATCTCTCGTAGTACAAAAATAAAGTCACGCTCACAGTGCTCTCAACAACTCAGTTTCATATAACTTGTTCACAACAATCTTTCTCCAACTCCGTCTGCAGCCCATGAGTGCCTAGTCTGTCTCTCTCTCCCGGATGTCTGTTCTCCTCTGGCTTTTATACTGTCTCTCCGCGCCAATCACTGCAATCAGACACAGGTGTTTATCATTTGCACTTGACCTACTTACTCACCGCCACCCTCCTGACTCGCTCTCTCTTTGTGCAGAGTTCGCTAAACCATGCTCTCTCTGCCACAGTGATAAAGCTGGATCTACTAGATTTTAATTAGCTAAAATGCATCTGAATAATTGTTGAAGTGTCTTTTTTAGGGGACAAGTCTGAAGTTTTGGACATTGACACTCCTGATCTGCAACTTTATCCTGAGTTTGTGAAAGCGTGCCGCTACGAGTGTGTTCTGGAACCAGGAGACCTGCTCTTCATTCCAGGTACTCGATTCTTTACCTGCGCTAATTAATTACACATATTGGAAAAACTACGGTGTATATACTTTCACACAACACTCTGAACTAATGGCTTCCAAAGAATTGCATTTTTTAATGTAATGAAGTTTGAATTGCATTTCCTCAGCTCTATGGTTTCATAATACCCTGGCTCTCCAGTTTGGAGTTGGTGTCAACGTGTTCTGGAAGCATCTTCCACCTGAGAGTTATGATAAGAAAGATCCATATGGAAACAAAGACCCAGTAGCAGCTACTCGAGCCCTGCAGTCACTGGAGAGGACTCTAGGGGTCTTAGAAGAACTTCCACCTGATTATCGGGATTTCTATGCTCGCCGCATGGTGTTGCGGATTCAAAGTCGGGCGTACCTTAGGCAGCCTATGGAGGTGGCACAAGGAAATATAGACACAGCATAGTTCTCTCACTATTTATACTGAAAAAGAGCCATGGAGTTTGAGAATTATAATGAAGACTGTTCCATTTCTTTCTAAAGAAATCTGATAGATTAGTAAAAGTCTCCTTTTTGTCATTCAAAGGATTTTTCTTCTTTACGCATATGATTCTTAGTCAAGTAATTAAAATCACAGCTCTCACATAAATTTTAAATAAATAATTTTAATCACTAAGTACATATTAATATACTACTGTTTTAAAGCATAGTCTCTCAGATCTGGGGCATGTGCAATCATTATTATGACAATTGTAACAAAAAAAAATAGGCTTTCTGGAACTATTATTCAGCTGAACCAGTTGCTTCAAAAACATTTTTTCTACAACCTGTAACAAATTCCACTGATGGCAAGTTTGAAGGTGAACCCAAGTGCAGTTTATTCCAAAAACAAAACATGAACCGATGCAAAATAAACAGATTTGACAACTCACCAACAGCAGTTTACAGGGAACACACATGCAAGAACAACGACCGACACCAAACAACTGAAGCACAGAGGTTTAAATACACAGGGGCAAACAAGCTTAACAAATTAACAAGACACACCTGGGGAGACGAATCAACATAAAAAACTACAAAGAACTACAAAACATGACAAAAACATGACGTGGAAGAGGGCCTGGCCCGTGGAGTGGAAGAGGGCCTGGAGATTGAGGCGGTGCAGGCAGAGCAAGGGACCATGGCGGCGCAGGGAGTTCAGGAAGCAATGGAGGCGCAGGCAGTTCAAGTGACCACGGTGACGCAGGCAGCTCAGGGAACCACGGAGGCGCCGGAAGCTCAGGAGACCACGGAGGTGCCGGAAGCTTAGGAGACCACCGAGGCGCCGGACACTCAGGAGACCAGGGCACCGACGGCCGTTCATGTACAGCCTCTGTGAACTGGTAGCCACCCAAAAATTTCTTTTCGGCGGAGACTACTGAATTTAGATGTTTTTTTAAATGAAAGTTTTCCAATGGAAGTCAGTGGAAGAATATGACTAGTCAAAATAGCATTGTAGATATCTAGAATGTATATTATGATTAGTCAAAATAACATTGTAGATATCTTCAATGCATATTGTGACTAGTCATAATTACGTTGCAGAATAGGTATCTGAAATTGAAATTTTGACTTATCAAAACAAAATTATGACTTGAGCCTGGGGCATTAAATCATAGTCTTTTGACTATGATATTTTAGTCATTTGAATTGTTTTAGTTTTACTCTAGTTTTACTCAACTAAAATCTAATGGGTTTAGTTAAGTTGTAATGCATTAAATAACTTATCAAAAATTTCCAAACCCATTACCCCCTTTAAAATAATCACGTTGCTTTGCAGCCAGAAATGAAGACGGACAGTTTTTTTTTTATCCAGCCGCAGTGCAACTTATAACATTCAAGTGAAAGATATAACACCAACATGTCAGGAAAAAAAATTAAAAACAGAATCACTGAGTTGGAAAAAGGATCACCCCCTTGTGTCAGTATTTTGTTGAACCACCTTTTGCTTTAATTAAAGCCTTTAGTCTGTTGGGATGTGTCTCTACTATCTTTGCACATCTAGACTTCGTAATATTTGACCACTCTTCTTTGCAGAACTGCTCAAGTTGAGTTAAATTTGATGGTGACCATTTGTGGACTGCAGCCTTAAAGTCATTCCACAGATTTTCAATGGGGTTTAAGTCTAGGATCTGATTAGGCCATGCACCTTTTTCTCCTTCAACCACTGTGTGATCAGTTTTGCTGTGTGCTTTGGGTCACTGTCATGTTGGAAGGTAAACCTTCTTCCCATTGACAACTTTCTGGCAGAGGGCAGCAGATTTTCCTTAAGAATTTTTCTTTCTATCCTGACAAGTGCTCCAGTCCCTGCTGAAACAACCCCATAACATGACATTACCACCTCCATGCTTTACTGTAGGAATGGTGTTATTTGTATGGTGAGCAATATTGGATTTCCGCCAGACATATCATTTGGCGTTGAGGCCAAATAATTCAATTTTAGTCTCAAGTCATTTTTAGAAGGGGTTGATTTCTTTTTCCAACTCAGTGATTCTGTTTTTTAAACTTTTTCCTGACATTCCACAATCGTAGTCAAAAACAGGCAAAAGGTCATACACAGGCAAGCAGTCCAAACAGGCAAACAAGACACGAGAGACAGGCAAAAAGGTAATCCACAGAACAGGCAAGAAATCCAAAACCAAGAGACAAGAAACCAGGGAAAACGCTCAGAAATGCAGTATACGACAAACAAGACTTTGCAGTGAATGACAGACATGACCAGGCTTATAAAGTGTGAGCTAAAAAGGTAATGGGGTGCAGGTGGATGTATTCAGGAAGGAAGTCCGGGTAGTGAGTGATGTGGGAAATGTAGTCCTTAGATGAAGTGACAGTCCGAGATGGTAACCACGGGCACTCTCATTTGTGATTGTGACAATATGGTCTTATTTTCAATTAATGATATATACATTATTTATAACAACTTGCATAGGCCTACATTATTCTTTATTTTTTCAAGCAGACATATTTATTTGTGTAAATGAGATATAATTAATCCTTATTGAAGAGCAGTGAATGTTTTTTTTTTATTTTTATTGTTGTTTGATTAAGGGCATAGGCCTATGGCATTAGGTTTATTAGGCTGCTTTAAAGGGCACCTATTATGCAAAATTCACTTTTACATGGTGTTTGAACATAAATACAGGTGCTGGTCATATAATTAGAATATCTTAAAAAAGTTGATTTATTTCATTAATTCCATTCAAAAAGTGAAACCTGTATATTATGTTCATTATATTCATTCATTACACACAGACTGATATATTTAAAAGAATAATGTAGGCCTATGCAAGTTGTTATAAAGAATGTATATATCATTAATTGAAAATAAGACCATATTGTCACAATCACAAATGAGAGTGCCCGTGGTTACCATCCCGGACTGTCACTTCATCTAAGGACTACATTTTCCACATCACTCACTACCCGGACTTCCTTCCTGAATACATCCACCTGCACCCCATTACCTTTTTAGCTCACACTTTATAAGCCTGGTCATGTCTGTCATTCACTGCAAAGTCTTGTTTGTCGTATACTGCATTTCTGAGCGTTTTCCCTGGTTTCTTGTCTCTTGTCACAATCTAAAAATTGGTCTTAAGTAATATTCAAATTTTCTGAGATACTGAATTTGGGATTTTCCTTAGTTGTCAGTTATAATAATCAAAATTAAAAGAAATAAACATTTGAAATATATCAGTCTGTGTGTAATGAATGAATATAATATACAAGTTTCACTTTTTGAATGGAATTAGTGAAACAAATCTTTTTTTCGATGATATTCTAATTATATGACCAGCACCTGTATGTGTAGGCAGTGTGTGCACACAACCACTCTATAATCCCCATAAATCATAAGCACCGTCTCAGAACAAGGGCAATGTGACGTCACATTATACCGGCCCCGCCCATTTGACAGCAGCATTCAAGTAAGAAATGTGTTCTTAATAAAGCTACTAAAGTGCGTTCAGTCAAGAGCAGTTAGTGATTTTCTGTTTATCTTTTGTTGTTTGATTCATAACAGCATATCTAGCAGTAGGTAGGCTACTGTATATCACACTGCTTTCACTTTAGTACACATATCTAATATACACACAGGACTTCTGTACTTGCTGCATATGTGCACAGACATAACCAACTGTTTAATGTGAACTTTATGTGTTTCTGACATAACCTTGTGTGCATTTGACAGTTTATTCGCAATAACACATGAAAGAGAACTAGTCTAATTTAAAGGCCATTACATACTCCGCAAGAACAGAGAAAAAAGTTCTCGCTCCCAGGGCTGCAAGAACAAAATGTCATTTTGTTCTCGCAGCCCTGGTTTGGGAGTTCTCGCAGCTTGTTCTCGACACATCATCTGAGCAGAACTTTTTTCTTGTGGTTGTCCAAGAACTATTGTGTGATTGGTCAAAAAATTGAAGTGGGCGGGGTTATTGCAGAGAAACGGAAATGTTCGGCACCTGTTTTTCTCTGAAGTATGGAATGTCCTGGCCAGAACGAACTTTGTTCTTGCCACCTCAAGAAAACAAACAAATTTCTTTGTTCTTGCGGAGTATGTACCAAGCTTAATAGACTATGGATGCACCGACAGCCAGCTCTCTGTGCGCATGCATCGGGTGTGTGTGCTCAAGTTGAGAGTGATATGGCTTTAAACTAGACATGTGCTGGTATATGGTAATACGATATATCACGATAATGAACATGCAGGATATCGTTATCATGGTCACTTCAAAATACCGTTGTAACGTTATTAGTCCACTGGAGGCAAGGTTGAAGAACCCATGTGCAGCTTTTATTTAACTCAAAGATTCAAAACATAAAACAAAGACGTAGCAAAACAAACTTGGCTTGGCAAAACTTGACACAAACACACTTGACTATAGCAAACACTCACCACCAGTGGATTATCACATTCATTCAATATCAGACAAAGACACATGGCCAACAAGAGGGTTAAATACACATTGACTAAAGACTAGACAAGACACACCTGTGAACAATGATTAAACCAATAAACCAATGAGAACATGACAAACCACAAGACAAAGGAGCACATGGCAGGATCACATGACAAGACCAGGAAGTGCATGACAAGACATGACAGTGAACATGGCAAACTTAAACACATGAAACATAACCAAAACACCCTGTGACAACTGTGAATAATTATTTATTACGAATTATTCAGATTTTTAGAATGCATTTTAAAAATATTTACCCATCTACCGTTTAAAATGAACAACACCGCTGTATGCTGCGTCAAAGAGGCGCGCACTGATGTAAACAAACCTAAAGCGCATGGCGGAATGAGTAAAGGAGACGCACAAGCCGCGTTTCCGTTACCCTTCAAATTGCACAAATTGAAATTGAAAATTGAAAATACGCCCAATGGAAACGCGTCAGTTTCGCAAAAACTGCCATATATCGCAAAAAAGTTTTTACGCTCGCATGAGGTGGCTTTTCAGGCAATTCGAAAAAGGAAATTTTCGCAAAACTGCGATGGAAACAGTTTTTCCGCATTTACAGGTCACTGGTGACGCATTGCTGCCACATATTATTTTTTCCACTCAATTATGATATAATAACAACATGTTATGTCGTTAAAATGACATATTTTTCTCGTTAAAACGACATATATCCTTATTAGGAGAAAATATGTTATATAGTGATGTGTACAAAATATGCCTTTATCTACATTACAAAATTTATATAGCCTATGTGCTTTTGTCACACTTCCATGTTTGAAAAGCAGAAGCAAGCTTGGCGTAATCTTCCGCTGCCTGTATCAGCCCGCGAAGCTGAGCACAAAAGCCCGCCAAATAGGCGGGGCATCTGCCCAAAAGGTAAGCTGTAATGCCCTAAAACGTCAGATTAATCTCCTTCAGTGACGATCTCGGTCCTCACTGGTAACTCTCGAAGCCTACATCACCTTCGCCGAGAAAAGACGAGCCTGCAGCGGAATAGCGAGCTAGCCAGTCCGGACCTCCTGTGAAGAGTCAATCGCCAGCGATCCCGCGAGCTGTATCCTTTTTACTGTTATAACGACATACGTCATGTCGTGCCAAATGTGTGGTACGTGCAGCACTCACCTGCACCAGGAGGACGGCCACGATCTGTCTGGGCAAGGCCCACACGGACGCTGCTCTCGCTGTGTCCGGCTGCTCTCACTGCGAGAGTATGCCCATCTCCTCTCTTCACTCGCGGATAGCGCTCTTCTCAGAGCGCGACCCCACCCCTCGCACTCTCCAGTTCCCTTTGCCTCGCCTGAAGAGCCTACACGCAGCCGCCTCGACGAGTGGTATCTGCCGGGGCGCCAGCAAGCCCCTCGGCAGAAAGCTGCACCGTTCTTTCCTGAGGTGCACGAGGAGTTAGCAAAGTCATGGCACGCTCCCTACTCTGCTCGTCTCCGCCCATCCACTTCGCACGCGCTCTCCACCATCGACAGCGCTGTCGAGAAGGGCTATGAGAAGCTTCTTCCACTCGAGAAAACGGTAGCTGCGCACCTCTGCCCGCCCTCTGCAATAGGCTGGAAGCCTAAGATCGCCCACCCTTCCAAGCCCTGTCTTACAACGTCAGCCTTGGTGAATAGGGCCTATGCTTCTGCCGGCCAAGCAGGCTCTGCTATCCACTCGATGGCGGTCCTGCAAGTGTTTCAGGCCAAGCTTCTCCGGGCTATGGATGAGACTGGGCCAGATCAAGAGGCTTTCCGTGACCTCCGAAGCGCCACAGACCTGGCCCTTCGCGCCACAAAAGCCACCGCCCAGGCCATAGGCAGGTCCATGGCCAGCCTCATTGTGTTAGAGCGCCACCTCTGGCTAAACCTCACTGAGATCAAGGAGCCTTCCTCGACGCTCCAATTGTTTCCGAATGGCTTATTCGGCCCCGCGGTGGAAGGTTTTGCAGAGCGCCTCACCACGGCTCAGAAAGTGTCCCAGGCAATGCGACATTTTCTGCCAAAATGAGCCAGCTCTGCCTCCTCAGCTCGCCCGAGAGCCCCGTACCAGCAGCAGCAGCAACAGTGCAGGATGGTGCATGTGCCCACGCAGCCCCGCCCACCGCAGAATCAGCGTCAGTATTAGACGAAGCACTTCCCTCCTAAGCGTCAGGGACCCCGGCCTAAGATAACACTGGACCCTGAACACAGGAAGCAGTCCTGACCGGCTGGTCAGGAAGAGAGGAGGGTTGAGTCCCGCCCAGGCTGGTCCGCCCCCTAAAAAACTCCCTACGGCCCGTTTTAGTTCCGGCCCGGGAGAAAAATGTTGTTATGAGTATAAACGGCGAGCCCGCTCTAATGCGCGCTCTCCTGCATTATGCTGCTGTAATAGCGAGACCAATAAAAAACATGAATATTCCACAAATTCGTTTTCTTTCTCTTCCGCACCACACAGAAGTCGGTGCGACACTATAAAATCCCTGTGCAACCGGGCAGAGGCTTAGAAAGCCATCCCCGGTGTGTCACAGTGGGTTATAAAGACAATTCAACGAGGCTACTTGCTCCAGTTCGCTCGCAAACCACCCTGCTTCGCGGACATAACACACACTTCGGTGGAGAGCAACGTAACTCACATCCTCAAAACCGAAGTAGAGAGCCTATTGACGAAAAAAGCTATAGAGGCAGTGCCTCCAGCTCAGGGTGAGTAAGGGTTTTACAGCCGCTACTTTCTCATCCCCAAAAAAGATGGCAGGCTCAGGCCTATCTTAGACCTCAGACATATGAACAAGGCCCTTATCAAATGGCCTTTCAGAATGCTGACATTTAAACATATATATCATCGCGCAAATCCGCCTGATGGATTGGTTTTTCTCAGTGGATCTGAAAGATGCTTACTTTCATATCCAAATTATCCCCCGTCACAGACCGCTTTTGAGATTCGTTTGACAGGAAGGCCTATCAGTACACAGTCCTGCCATTCAGCCTGTCTCTGGCCCCCCGCACTTTCAAGAAGTGTATGGAGTCCCTGCACTGCAGGCGCAAGTCCTCGCTGTATAAGTATATGAGACGGCCTCTGGGGCCTTCATATGCTTCAATGCTTACAAAAGTATTTTCCTTGTAGTTACTGACCTTCTCGAGCCCAGTACACATAGAAATACATACACTCACCTAAAGGATTATTAGGAACACCTGTTCAATTTCTCATTAATGCAATTATCTAATCAACCAATCACATGGCAGTTGCTTCAATGCATTTAGGGGTGTGGTCCTGGTCAAGACAATCTCCTGAACTCCAAACTGAATGTCAGAATGGGAAAGAAAGGTGATTTAAGCAATTTTGAGCGTGGCATGGTTGTTGATGCCAGACGGGCCGGTCTGAGTATTTCACAATCTGCTCAGTTACTGGGATTTTCACGCACAACCATTTCTAGAGTTTACAAAGAATGGTGTGAAAAGGGAAAAACATCCAGTATGCGGCAGTCCTGTGGGCGAAAATGCCTTGTTGATGCTAGAGGTCAGAGGAGAATGGGCCGACTGATTCAAGCTGATAGAAGAGCAACTTTGATTGAAATAACCACTCGTTACAACCGAGGTATGCAGAAAAGCATTTGTGAAGCCACAACACGCACAACCTTGAGGCGGATGGGCTACAACAGCAGAAGACCCCACCGGGTACCACTCATCTCCACTACAAATAGGAAAAAGAGGCTACAATTTGCACGAGCTCACCAAAATTGGACAGTTGAAGACTGGAAAAATGTTGCCTGGTCTGATGAGTCTCGATTTCTGTTGAGACATTCAGATGGTAGAGTCAGAATTTGGCGTAAACAGAATGAGAACATGGATCCATCATGCCTTGTTACCACTGTGCAGGCTGGTGGTGGTGGTGTAATGGTGTGGGGGATGTATTCTTGGCACACTTTAGGCCCCTTAGTGCCAATTGGGCATCGTTTAAATGCCACGGCCTACCTGAGCATTGTTTCTGACCATGTCCATCCCTTTATGACCACCATGTACCCATCCTCTGATGGCTACTTTCAGCAGGATAATGCACCATGTCACAAAGCTCGAATCATTTCAAATTGGTTTCTTGAACATGACAATGAGTTCACTGTACTAAAATGACCCCCATAGTCACCAGATCTCAACCCAATAGAGCATCTTTGGGATGTGGTGGAACGGGAGCTTCGTGCCCTGGATGTGCATCCCACAAATCTCCATTAACTGCAAGATGCTATCCTATCAATATGGGCCAACATTTCTAAAGAATGCTTTCAGCACCTTGTTGAATCAATGCCACGTAGAATTAAGGCAGTTCTGAAGGCGAAAGGGGGTCAAACACAGTATTAGTATGGTGTTCCTAATAATCCTTTAGGTGAGTGTATATCAGTATATATACGTGTGTGTGTGTGTGTATATATCATCGCGCAAATCCGCCTGATGGATTGGTTTTTCTCAGTGGATCTGAAAGATGCTTACTTTCATATCCAAATTATCCCCTGTCACAGACTGTTTTTGAGATTCGTTTGACAGGAAGGCCTAACAGTACACAGTCCTGCCATTCGGCCTGTCTCTGGCCCCCCGCACTTTCAAGAAGTGTGTGGATGCAGCTTTCTCCCCTTTGAGACAAACGGGAATGCGCATTTTGAACTACCTTGACAACTGGCTCATACTGGCCCAGTCAGAGGAAGAACTAGAATCTCACAAATCTGCTACTCAGCCATCTAGAATGCCTGGGTCTCAGAATAAATACAGCCAAGAGCTTGCTGCTTCCCAGGCAGAGAATCTCCTTCCTGGGAACGATTTTAGACTCGGCCCAAATAAGGGCGTGGCTGTCGAACGAACGCGCTCTGACTACACAGCAGCTTGCATACTCATTCAAAACGGGAACCAATAGACCCCTGAGAATTTTTCAGAGAATGCTAAGCCTAATGGCATCAGCTTCTCCAGTACTTCCACTGGGCATGATGCACATGCGCCCCCTGCAGTACTGGCTGAAATCACGGGTTTCTCCCCAAGTGTGGCATTCAGGCCAGCTTTGGATCAAAGTGGGCTGTGGCTGTGTCAAAGCCCTGGCCCCGTGGTCGAATCCCCGCCTCTATGAGTCGGGGGTGAGCTTGGGGACAGTTTCCAGACGGATGGTGGTCACCACGGATGCCTCCAACACGGGTTGGGGCGCTCTGTGCGAGGGAGAACCGGCCTTCGGCTCATGGTCGAGCACGGAGTCACGGTTGCACATAAACTGCCTAGAAATGCTAGCAGTAGTGCTAGCCCTCGAGACTTTTTTTTACCACGTCTCTCAGGTCACCATGTTGTAGTCCGCATGGACAACACGACAGTGGTCTCCTACATAAACCGCCAAGGCGGGCTCAGGTCGAGATGGCTCAACCAACAGGTCAGGCATCTCCTCCTATGGGCAAAAGGTAAATTACACTCACTAAAAGCAGTGCATGTGCCAGGCAGACTGAACCAGGGAGCAGACATCCTCTCCAGGGGCCTCGTGTCCCCAGGGGAGTGGACTCTCCATCCCCAAACGGTTCAAATGATATGGAATGTTTTCAGGAGGGCAGAGGTCGACCTCTTCGCCTCCGAAGACAACTGTCACTGCCCGATTTATTTTTCAAAGTGCAAGGATGCGCTGGTCCACGAATGACCAAGCAGTCTGCTTTATGCTTTTCCTCCAGTCCCGCTTCTCCCTCATGTCTTAAAAAGAATCAGGGAATGCGGGAACACAGTCCTGCTAGTGGCTCCACTTTGGCGAACCCACCACTGGTTTCCAGAGTTAATTCAGCTACTATCAGCAGCCCCATGGCCAGTTCCACTGAGAAAAAAATATCCTTTCTCAGGCGAACAGGACATTTTGGCACCCCCGTCCCAAACTGTGGGCCCTACACGTCTGGCCACTCAAAGGGAGCTCGAGTACCTCCCAGTGAGTGATTTCAGCACTATCAGTGAAGCTAGAGCTCCGTCTACTAGACGTCTCTATGCCTTTAAATGGTCAGTGTTCTCTGATTGGTGCTCAGCCAGGAACCATAACCCAGTGTTATGCAAGATATCACAGATACTCGTTTTTCTACAAGAGATGTTGGATGCAGGACGCACTCCATCCACACTCAAAGTCTACACGGCAGCTATCGCCGCTTCTCATGCACCGATAACTGGCCAATCAGTAGGCAGACATGAAATGGTCGTGAAATTCTTAAAAGGAGCCAGGAGGCTTAACCCCCTTCGCCCTCCTACAGTGCCAGCCTGGGACCTTTCACTGGTCCTGCGAGCACTAAAAGAACCTCCTTTCGAACCGTTGCAGACGGCCAAATTAAAACCGCTTTCGCTGAAAACTGCCCTGCTATTAGCACTGGCATCAGTTAAGCGTGTTGGTGACATTCAAGCGCTCTCTGTGAACACGTCATGTCTAGAATTTGGTCTAGAAATTAGAAGTCATCCTCAAACCGAGACATGGCTATGTACCCAAAGTGCTTTCAACATCGTTCAAAGCACAGGTAATCACTCTCTCTGCTCTCCCCCCCTCTGAGGATGAGAGACAGTTACACCTGCTCTGCCCAGTTAGGGCTCTTAGAGCATATACTGAGCGGTCCTCCCACTTTAGACAGTCGGAGCAGCTCTTTGTAAGTTTTGGTGGCCGCACTAAAGGACTTCCGGTCACCAAACAAAGCCTGGCCAGATGGCTAGTGGACGCAATAGCATTAGCTTACGACACTATGGGCCTCCGATGCCCCATAGGTGTCAAAGCTCACTCCACCAGAGGCATGGCCTCTTCCTGGGCGTGGTCTAGTGGAGTTTCTATTGGTGACATCTGTAGATCGGCATGCTTTTACCAGATTCTACAGCCTGGAAGTCCCTGCACTGCAGGCATCAGTAAGTTGGCATCTGGGGCCTTCATATGCTTCAATGCTTACAAAAGTTTTTTCCTTGTAGTTACTGGCCTTCTCGAGCCCAGTACGCATAGAAATACATATATTAGTATATATACATATACATGTGTGTGTGTATATATATATATATATATATATACAATATATACATGTGTATATATATATATATATATATATATACAGGCCCGGACTGGCCATCGGGAGCACCGGGTGAATTCCCGGTGGCCTGACAACTGATTTGGCCCGCTGCCCTCCTTCTTTTATTATATATATAATTGCCCCAATGCACTAGAGCAAACCGAATTCGGCAATCGACAATAAATCGATAATAAATCATGAAACGGTTAGTCTTGACAACACTACGATTCAGCTCGCATAAACTCTGCGTTGCCGCCAAACCGTTTCGAGTAATAATAATCAGTGCGACGGACTTGAGGAAGAGGCCAGAGCATTGAGGGAAAGCTCTCAAAGAAGGAGCAAAATAAAGCAAAATTACTGACCTCTTCAGGGCTTCAAATGCAGTTCAGTTTCACCTGTAAAAGGCTGTGGTTTTGTCTTCTTTAACGTAGCTAAGTATTAAACTGCTAGCAAATGTTAGCACCCCATTACTATCGTCATTCAAAAAACTGGATGCTAAATAGCATCATGTATTTATTATTGTACTAATTTTGACATTTAAACAAATTTAAAAAATATTTTTTTAATATATTTGCAAGAAATAGTTGTTAAATATTGGATATTTAATTAATTTTAAGATAAAACACATTGTCCTAATGTGATACTTTGAATTTACCTAGGCCTAAAATACATTTTGATTCTGTGCAAACAAATTACAATATGTTTTTATTTTTTATTTTTGCAACGTTGTGACAGTGCTGTTACTAACGGTAGACCTGCTGAAGAAGAAGTGTATGGCTACACGAAAAGTAGCAAAAAAGTAAACACACAAGATAGAGTCGAGACAGAGACATCAGGGAAAATTAAGATAATGAAAAGGAAAAGAGAAGTGAAGGTGCAGGCCTGAGCCTAAGGATTTAAAACTTATTTAAGTGATGACCATTCAAAATTGATGGTTCTCCGTGGTTCCAAAATTTGTTGTGGGTGTATGGGATGGCCTGGATTGGTGTGACATTTCCCAGCCTGAAATTTTGTCTCAGTCCGGCCCTGTATATATATATATATTGGCCATTGGTTCATACAGTTCCCACTGGCCAGCCAATAGCATGCGAGATGTCTCGACACTGTTTTGACTGGGCAGTAGTACTGTGTGATTTTGCAAAAATGCTTCAGTAATTCGAGAAATAGGTTATTTCCCATTGCGTCTTATCTCAGGGAACCGAGGTTACGCAAGTAACCGAGTAGGCCTACATTACGTTAAGTAACCGTGTAGCCTACGTTTTCTTTAACCCTCTGTCCGACGAAGGCGCCGACGCATTCTGATGGATATTTTCCTTTATGACAGCGGAAACAACTCACAATACTCCGTCTTTTTTAGCCATAGCCTACAGACAGGGCCGGCACGTGCCTATAGGCAAACTAGGCAGCCCTAGGGCGACAGCACAGTCAGGGCGGCAAGTATAAAAGAATAAAATATTTTTTATTATATTTTATTTTATTAATTTATTTAATTTTTTTTTTTTTTTGAACATTCGTTTGATTTGATTATTGCACTTCTATCGTCAAGTTATCACTCCATTAGTTATTATAAATCTAAATGAACTTTCCTTCATTCTAGCCTACCACGCCCACCCCATCCCGCCCCACAGAGCGCCATCGGTCTACATGAAAAACTCCCTGATGTACATCCAAAAATATCATCAAAACGGAAAAAAAAGAAAAAAAATCCGTACATGAATACAAAATATGACCATTTTTACTGCTGGTGATGGCTAATGTTTTTAAAGCTCGACACGCGCTTCTGAAAGCTAGTGATTATGCATGTATCCCTCCGTCTTGTCATGATTGAAAAATAGTTCCAAAATGAAAGTTAACTGGACGTACGTTGAGCATATCTGAATGCATTTTTTGGAAATGTAATGTTACATTTTTTCCCGGTTTATGCCGTCCTACAGCGGTTATTTTTGGCCAGAGACACAACGTTGCCATCGGACCAATGTTTGCTGGGATGCCATATTGATATTAATAATATTTATAACCGCTTAGAAAGAGCTGTGCGCGCGCAGAGACTAAACCAGCACAACCACTTCCTGCGCCCCTGGGCCTGTAAGCTACTTATTTTATTATTTAAAACAGAATTTGCATTTGCACTAGTGGAGCTGATTTGTTTTTAACGTTGCAGAATTAAAAAAAAAAAAAATCTGAAAACGTGCTTCTGTATGCTTCTATTTTAGTGCAATTTTATCAATTAACAAAATCTCCAGTCTTTCACATAAATCTCAAAGATCTCTTTAAACATTTAATCTGGACTACATTCCCTAGATATTGTTTGAATATGTTCTGATTCTTTATTGTTCAGTCACACACTTTACATTAAGTTAACATTAGTTAATTCATTAGTTAACAAACTGACACTGAAAAATACTTCTAAAGCATATATTAATCTTAGTTAAATGTAAATTTCAACATTTAATAACACATTATTAAAATCAAAAGTTGTATTACTGTATTATTTAATGGACCTGAGCTAACATTAACAGTTGTATTTTTTAACTGACGTTATCAAAGAATAATAACTTTGTAACAAATGTAGCTATTTGCTCTTTGTTAATGTTAGTTAATGCATTTAGTGAGACTTTATTGTTCTTTATAATTCTTTTGCACTTTAATCTGTTTGAAACATTTGTTTACTTTATAAATTTTTGTGTATTGCTTTTATTGTATTTAAATATTCAGTTCTTTTTGTCATAAGAAAATTAAACCTGTTATAGTATGACAACACTTTTTTGCACCTTATTTCATTATCGTGATAATACCATATACCATGATAAGAGCTTCAGCCATGAAAATTTTACACGTCACATGCCTACTTTAAACGCATGCAGATGATAATATTTCATGATGATGAAGAACTGCAATGTCATGTGAGCGTGTCCACCACAGAGATGATCATAAAAAACAGATGTGTCATGTTTCAGTTTTCATTTGTGTGTTTAGGAGCTGTGAAGGCTTCACCCTCTGGGGTGGGGAGCAGCAACTCATTTGTATTTAAAGGAGACGCACACAAAACAGCTCAGTTCTCTAAAACCCAAAAATTGCCATTTTCAAAATGGTATATTAAATAATCTGTTAGGAATTTTGATCTAAAAAACTTCACAGACACACTCTGGGGACACCTGAGACTTATATTACATCTTGTAAGAAAGGGGCATGTTAGGCTCACTGTTAAAAAAATCCTGTAGAAATGACAGTAACTTACTGGCAGCAGGTTGCCAGTAATTTACTGTAAATTAAACTTACAGTAAAAATGCTGTATTACTATTTACAGTACCATTTAACTTGCTGTAAACAAGTATACAGTATAGTATATTTTTTTACTGTAAAACATACAGTACTATACAAATTGTCATTTACTGTATTTCAACAGGTACCTGTAAATAACAATAAAAAGTAATGACAACTGTTTACAATTTTTTTTAATTGTTTAATTCTTTGTTTTTTGATAATTCAATTGAAAAACTTTCAGTTTTCTGAAAATCTGCAGCAACTTTAAAACATAAAACTTTAAAACAGTTCATGAACAGATTGAGTAATAAAAACTTACAATTTCAAAAGGTCTCATGTCCAGTCTATTTAAAAAAATGGATCAAAGGGCTGTACAGTAAAAAAAATAATCTACAAATGATAATAAAACAGAACAAGAAAACAATAATAAATAACAAAACAACATTGAAGAAGAAAAAAGTAGAATGTTTTTGCTCTTAGTTATGGAAGCTAGTTTCCACCACAGAGAAAAAATAAAGAAGGTAATTGTGTGTTTTTATCTCACAATTCAGACTTTTTTGTTGTCAGGGTTAATCCTCACAATGAACCTTTATATAAAAGAAAGAATTAGTTAGATCCTTAGACGTGTAAAAACGTTTTAAAAATTGGTTGACAAAAATGAAAATTGTGTCATTTACTCAAACAAACCCATAAAACTGGTTTATTTTCAGAACACAAATTAATTAATATTCCCTCTCTTCATTTTTGTCTATCCAGTCAACCAAAGTTTTTTAGCATCAAGTGCATAAAGACATTGTTAAAGTAAGTGCATAAAGACATTGTTAAAGTAATCCATATGATTTGAATCCATATACACCTTTTCATCATCAAAGCCTTCAGTATTTACATCTGGCACAGCAGCAGACATTTCAGTGATATCTGAGCATTTAGCATATGATTTCATTGAAGGTGCATTGAAAATTATGACTTCACTCTAAAATACTTTTTACAGCCAGCAATCGGACATTCGATTTTTTTACCATCTCGAATGTGCCATCTTAGATGTTCACAAAGACTGGCAAATTCGGTTGACACGAATGTACAGCCTTCAACGCTGAATCTAGAATTCAGATCATGTTGTTCCGATCTGTTCGTCCTTTTTGCGGCCTTTCTGTGTTTGCGGTATACATGTGTGACTTAAGTGCGGAGAGGTGTTGGAAAGTGCACGGGCATTCAGGAACTGCACACGCAAATCTGAAGTTCGCCGTGTTTTTGTGCCCTTTGGCATGATTAATAAAGGCAAATAATGTCTCCACACAGATGCCACAGTGCTTGCATAGGAACATTGCGTGTTTTACTCTAGCAATAAATGCATGCTGAACATTTATATGGGGTAATACGTTAACGGCAGACGATTGTGTAACGTTAGCGAAAAATGACTGACATAATGACTGATGATTATAACTGACAACTAAGGAAAATCCCAAATTCAGTATCTCAGAAAATTAGAATATTGTGAAAAGGTTCAATATTGAAGACACCTGGTGCAACACTCTAATCAGCTAATTAACTCAAAACACCTGCAAAGGCCTTTAAATGGTCTCTCAGTCTAGTTCTGTAGGCTACACAATCATGGGGAAGACTGCTGACTTGACAGTTGTCCAGAAGATGACCATTGACACAAAAGGTCATTGCAAAAGAGGCTGGCTGTTCACAGAGCTCTGTGTCCAAGCACATTAATAGAGAGGCGAAGGGAAGGAAAAGATGTGGTAGAAAAAATTGTACAAGCAATAGGGATAACCGCACCCTGGAGAAGATTGTGAAACAAAACCCATTCAAAAATGTGGGGGAGATTCACAAAGAGTGGACTGCAGCTGGAGTCATTGCTTCCAGAACCACTACGCACAGACATATGCAAGACATTGGTTTCAGCTGTCGCATTCCTTGTGTCAAGCCACTCTTGAACAACAGACGGTGTCAGAAGCGTCTCACCTGGGCTAAAGACAAAAAGGACTGGACTGCTGCTGAGTGGTCCAAAGTTATGTTCTCTGATGAAAGTAAATTTAGCATTTCCTTTGGAAATCAGGGTCCCAGAGTCTGGAGGAAGAGAGGAGAGGCACACAATCCACGTTGCTTGATGTCCAGTGTAAAGTTTCCACAGTCAGCGATGGTTTGGGGTGCCATGTCATCTGCTGGTGTTGGTCCACTGTGTTTTCTGAGGTCCAAGGTCAACGCAGCCGTATACCAGGAAGTTTTAAAGCACTTCATGCTTCCTGCTGCTGACCAACTTTATGGAGATGCAGATTTCATTTTCCAACCAACCAGTACCTGGTTTAAGGACCATGGTATCTCTGTTCTTAATTGGCCAGCAAACTCGCCTGACCTTAACCCCATAGAAAATCTATGGGGTATTGTGAAGAGGAAGATGCGATATACCAGACCCAACAGTGCAGAAGAGCTGAAGGCCACTATCAGAGCAACCTGGGCTCTCATAAAAACCTGAGCAGTGCCACAGACTGATCGACTCCATGCCACGCCGCATTGCTGCAGTAATTCAGGCAAAAGGAGCCCCAACTAAGTATTGAGTGCTGTACATGCTCATACTTTTCATATTCATACTTTTCAGTTGGCCAAGATTTCTAAAAATCCTTTCTTTGTATTGGTCTTAAGTAATATTCTAATTTTCTGAGATACTGAATTTGGGATTTTCCTTAGTTGTCAGTTATAATCATCAAAATTAAAAGAAATAAACATTTGAAATATATCAGTCTGTGTGTAATGAATGAATATAATATACAAGTTTCACTTTTTGAATGGAATTAGTGAAATAAATCAACTTTTTGATGATATTCTAATTATATGACCAGCACCTGTATATAGTGTGAGGTGACTGCGTCGTTAAGTGGGGTGTTATTTATTTATTTAGTTAAACAAAAAAAATTAAATATGCAGAGAAAAAGCAGGAATATTTGCACACACCTTTGCAGTTAACTTGTTCTTGCATGGGTGTCGTTTACTTCTTTCTCCAAGCTGGAAATAAATGCCTTTCTGTGATTGGTCAGGTTTCACGCTAATTTTTTTTCTCCAAGCAGGAAATAAAAGCTTTTCTGTGATTGGTCAGGTTTCGCGCTCATTTTTAATACTGTATTTCAATTTACAGTAAATTAAAAATACTGTATTTTAATGGATATTTCCCAGAATGCAACTTTAAAATACAGTAACATACTGTATAACTGTTCTACAGTAAAATACAGTTAATTTTACAGTTAAATACTGTGAAATTTACAGAAATTGCTAACAGACCGAATGTGCAGATCCAATGCACTGACGCACATCCGATATTCTCACAACTGTTTATGTTCTCTTAAGACATTTATTCAGATCTATCCAAATGTGTGCTCTTCTCTTTCTCCCAGACGTTTACATTTATAACGTTTTATGAGACATGCATCAAAGGCATGCCACCTAAAGTCCTGGCATTCCTATGTTACAATTGAAGTGTGTATCTCATGCAGGACATCAGTTCTGACTGGATGTCTTCCCAAATCACCCCTCCCTAACATTTTCGTCTAGTTTTTATTCATTGATGAAAATGTCAATAGATTTTCTTCATAGTTTTTGTCATTCACAACTGGTTTTTATTTAGTTATCGTCTCGTTTTTATCTGTGAAAAATTGTTGTTGGTGAAAATAATGATGAAAATTATTTGTCGAAATTAACACTGCATTAAATGCTTAAACGGCTTGCCATAATGAGATAATACTTCGAGAAAGACACATGACAAGAGCGTATAGCAAGAAAAACTGACAAACAGCTGACAAACATTGTGCCATATATATCAGAGCACAGAAATGCAAGTAACACCCATGCTCTCACCTTGGCTCCAGTTCTGAGCTAACTGCTGATTTAGCCTCAATAGTTATCTGCTGACGTAGGCTTTGACACAAACGTTTTTTGCATGGAACACAAAATGGCACATTTAGCATAATGTTTTTCTTCCCACAAACAACAAAAAAAGCATAAAATATAAGTCATTTCTGAAGCAAGTTTCTTTGAAGGACATTTCATTGTATTTTCATTCAGTCCATCTGTTTTTGTGTAGTGCAGGTCTAATGTAACAATTGCATAAAGCTAAAGTCAGACCATTCTGTATTTGCTCTTAGTCTTGAAATTATGCAATCTAATTTAAATTAAAAAAAATGCTCATGCTACATGTGTGTACCTTTCTTTGGATCTTGATTGAAATGTAGTGGTTGCCTCTAATTTCAAATGGCTAATTTGTTTAAGGCCAGTTTGGGCTGCATGTTATAGAGCAATAAACAACAAAAACATTTGCTTAAACAAAGAAAAAAATATATAGCCAATTTGCTTGTAAAAAAAATCTGAATCGGCCATGAGCTAAATTGTAGCTCACAAATCCCTTTTGTGCTTACGCATTCAGACAGAGTATTTTGCACCAGTCTAACATTTTGACATATATATATATATATATATATGTTTTGTGTATCGATTCATGTAGGGACTACAAGCCTACCTGATTTTAGAATAGCTCCACCCTCTTCGAGAAACTGAAACTTAAATGAGGTCTATAAATTCTCCACACCTGCACAGTTTCATTTACCTCAACACTGTGGGATATCTGCTGACAAGGTAAAAAAAAAAATCACAGTATGTCAAAATATTTGCTAGACAGTTGAGCTTGTTGAAATGTGTATTTTTGCCGTCTACAAAGTCATTTGAATGTATAGCTGCTTTGCCTATATATCATTTTTTTACAGACTTCGTTGTTACGTATATGTGAAAACAATTCAACTTTTTTTAATCCTAAGAAACAATAAGACAAAAATACTTGGGGGTTGGGCCGGCCTGTTTTTTTTCATAGCTATCTGATTCCGGAATCAATCTGCACCCTTTTTTGAGAAACTGAAACTTAAGGTCTATAAATTCATTGTTTGAGCATGTCAAAATATTTCCTATAGGCCTATATATTTTCTAGATAATTGAGCTTGTTTTTTGAATTTGTAAAAAAATGTGAAAAATTTGAATTTTTCATCTTTTTTTTTATCTTAAGAAAGAAAGCAAAAATGGGGGTTGGGCCTAACGAAACGCAAAAAGGCGTTTCAAATTTATTAATTTATTTATTTATTATTATTATTATTATTATTATTATTATTATTATTATTATTATTATTATTATTTTACAGGCTTCGTTGTAACGTTTTTGCAAACAATTCAACTGTTTTTAAATCCCAAGAAACAATAAAACAAAAACAGGCTACATTGGGGGTTGGGCCTGTCTGTTTATTTCATAGCTGATTCCGGAATCAATAGCTGCACCCTTTTTTGAGAAACTGAAACTGAAAGTCTATAGGCCTAAATTCTAATTCTAATAGCCTACAGATAGGAATATGAATGTATATTTTCTAGATAACTGAGCTTGTTGTTTTTATTTGTAGTTTGTATTTTTCATCTTTTTTAATCCTATGATACAATAAATAGTATTGTCAAAATAGCATTGTAGATATGTATATTATGATTAGTCAAAATAACACTGTAGATATCGTAATTCCAATTATGATAAGTCAAAATTGCAGTTTGAGCTTGTTGAAATGTGTATTTTTGCCATCTACAAAATCATTTGAATGTATTGCTGCTTTGCCTATATATATATATATATATATATATATATATATATGTATATATATATATATATATATATATATGTGTAAAACAATTTAACTTTTTTTTTTTTTTATCCTAAGAAACAATAAGACAAAAATATTTGGGGGTTGAGCCGGGCTGTTTTTTTTTTTGTTTGTTTGTTAGTTTTTTTCATAGCTATCTGATTCTGGAATCAATCTGCACACTTTTTTGAGAAACTGAAACTTAAGGTCTATAAATTCTAAACACCTGCATTGTTTGATATATAGAAAATATATATTTTCTAGATAATTGAGCTTGTTTTTTGAATTTGTAGTTTGTATTTTCTATGTTTTTTTTTTTTTATCTTAATAAAGAAAGCAAATGGGGGTTGGGCCTAACGAAACGCAAAAAGGCGTTCCTCTGGAAAACACGGAGTAGGCCTATACATATAATTTTTTTCCAGACTTCGTTGTAACGTTTGTGAAAACAATTAAACTTTTTTTTAAATCCTAAGAAACAATAAAACAAAAATAGGCTACATTGGGGGTTGGGCCTGTCTGTTTATTTCATAGCTGATTCTGGAATTAATAGCTGCACCCTTTTTTGAGAAACTGAAACTTAAAATCTATAGGCCTAAATTCTAAACACCAGCATAGTTTGAGCATGTCAAATATATTTCCTATATAGCCTACTGATAGGAATATGAATGGATATTTTCTAGATAATTGAGCTTGTTTTTTTTTAATTTGTAGTTTGTATTTTTTTTTTTTTCTTTTTTTAAATCTTATGAAACAATAAATAATATTGTCAAAATAGCATTGTAGATATGTATATTATGATTAGTCCAAATAACATTGTAGATATCTTAATTCCAATTATGATAAGTCAAAATTGCAGATATCTGAAATTGGAATTTTGACTTGTCAAAACTAAATTACGACTTGTAGATCCAGGGGCATTAAATCATAGTCTTTTGACTAAAATGCCATTTAGTTTTAGTCATCTGAATTGTTTTAGTTTTAATCTAGATTTAGTCAACTAAATATAATACAATTTTAGTTGACTAAATCTACAGTAGATTTAGTCAGCTAAAATCTAATGGGTTTAGTTAAATTGTAATGCATTAATTAAGAATTTCTCTAAAATGTCCAAACCCATTAAATACTCTTGGATAAAACATCTATTAACTTCTTTATATGAATTATATTAAAGTTTGAACATGCAATACAGACACATATTCAACTTCTGTGACATATAACATGTCTTTATCTTAAAATAAATAAATAAAACCACTTCTCCTGAAGAAGAACATATGGTCTTATTTTCAATTAATGATATATGCATTCTTCATAACAACTTGCATAGGCCTACGTCATTTCTTTATTCGTTAAAGGTCCCATGACATGAAAATGTTAATTTATGAGGTTTTTTAACATTAATATGAGTTCCCCTAGCCTGTCTATGGTCCCCCAGTGGCTATAGAAATGGAGATAGGTGTAAACCAAGCTTGTTTTTTTTTTTTGTTTTTTTTTTTGTAGTTTGTATTTTTCATCTTTTTTTTTAATCCTATGAAACAATAAAGCAAAGGGTTGGGCCTAATGATAATAAAAACGCAAAAGGCGCTCCTCTGGAAATCATGCTAGATTCCATTCTCTGTTTTTCTCCTCGCAGGAATAAGAAAACAAAGTAGAGTAGAGTGGGGGAAAATGACCCCATCGGGTAAAATGCCACCCTGTTTTTCCCAAAATAACCACTAGATCAATATACGTTTTTGTTATTGCTACGGACTACGTTGACCAGAGTGATGTAGAAGTTCCCTTTCGAGAGCGGTCACTTCAACACTGCGTAGAATGCTGCGGAAAATCCCTTTCCTTCTAAATTCTTGAATATTATAGGCTAGAAAAACTGTCCAATTGCTGCGCGATATGCAGATCGCATGCAAATACTGGCAGGGTAACCTGGCAGTATAAAAGGCGAAGAAAGCAGCAATTACCTCAGAATCTCTTCCTTCGCGCTCATCGTCGAAGTTGCACCTGAGGATTTACTTTCTTCTTCGCATCCGATGGCAACTGTCTGCAGCATCTGCGCGGGCCCTGTCAACCCGCCGGATACCTACCCACACTGAGTGGCCTGCCTGGGCCTGGCCCACGCTGAGGCAGCCTTCCTGGACTCTGGCTGCATGCATTGCGCGGAATTGCCAGTGTGTATTCTGAGAGCCAGGAGGGTCCACGCACGCTCTATTTCAGGAGCAAGGCCCACTGCTGCCTGCGAGCCGCCGGTGGGCCCTGCTCACGAAGACGACGATGGAGATACATGGGACATGCCCCGTCACTCAGCCTAGGTCCCGCTCTTCAGCACGCCACCCCGATCAGAGAACTTCTAAGCAGCCGACGGCGTCTGCAGTGGCTGCCCGCTATACTGCGTCTCTCGCCCTGCCTCAGAGCAGTGTAGAGCCGCAGAATGTATAATGAGGGCCTCCCATCATCCCGGAGGCGCTCGCACCCACACGTCGTTCGCAGTGCTATTCACGGCCAGCTTGGAGCCAGTGCGTCCTCCACGAGCCGTGTCCTGTCCAGCACTCTCAGCCTCGCCGGGGTAAGATCTCGGTTTCTCAGCGTCGCCGCTGCCGGCTACTGTCAAGGACAGAATACAGCCACTGTCTCTTTTTCTGGACACGTGGAGAGCCATTCAGGGCATATCACACTGGGTACTGAATATAGTCCAACACAGATAATCTCTTCAGTTCAGATGCAGACCACCCCATTTCAACGGTGTGGTTCCATCTCTAACGTTACCCCTAAACGCCCTGTTATGCCGAAGAGAGACAGAGGCCTCCGTCTGATTCTCGATCTGAGACCTATAAACCGAGCCCTTCACAAGCGCGCATTCAGGATGACAACATTGAAGCAGATCCTGGCGCAGATCCAACCCTGGGGACTGACTGATTTGGTGGACGATTACTTTCACATTCAGATAGCGTTGTGTCACAGGTGCTTCCTGAGATTCGCGTTCGAAGGAGAAGCGTACCAGTACGCATTGGCACATGGGGCTACGAGTGAAAATGCTGAAAAGTATGTTCACCCCATGTCAGTTGATAACCTATCTGGGAGTTTGCTTTGACTCGATAACTATGAGGGCCAGTCTTTCTCAACAACGTGTGAAGACCATTCTTTCTACCCTGCGGTGTGTCAAACCTGGTAGGTTTGCGCCACTGAGGGAATTCCAGAGGCTTCTGGGGTTGATGGCGTCAGCCTCCTCGGTCTGCCATCTGGGTCTGCTGCATATGCGCCCGCTACAGCTTTGGCTCAAGTCTCGAGTCCTGTTGAGGACGTGGACATCAGGCCATTTGCGCACTCCGGTCATTCACAGCTGCATCAGTGCTTTGAAACCGTGGCGCAACCTAGACATGTACAGATGGGGCATGTCCCTTGGTCTAGTGACGAGGCGCACCGTTGTCACGATGGACACGTCCACCTCGGGATGGAGTGCGGTCTGTGTGGGCTCATCGGCATCAGGTCTCTGGTCGGAGTCACAGAGGGAGTGGCACATAAACCACTTGGAACTGCGCACGGTATCTCTAGCCCTGGAAGCTTTCCTGCCTCAGCTGGAGCAGATCTGTAGTCTCTTACAGTAGTCTCTGTAGTCTTGGGAGAAATATGGGCCCGATTCGGGAGGGCGGAATTGGATCTATTTGTGACGAGCGAGAACGTGCATTGTCCACTGTCCCACTGCTGGGGGATGCTCTGACATCAGCTGGCCAAGAGCCAAACTTTGCGTTCCCTCCGGTGAAGATTTTGCCCCATCAGTGATTCTCGTCGCTCTGAACTGGCCAAACCAGCCATGGTTTTCAGATCTCAAGGAGATGCTGACAGCCTTTCCATGGTGAAGTCCTCTCAGAAGGGACCTGCTATCGCAAGCGAACGGTGTGATATGGCATCCCAGCCCGGATCTGTGGAAGCTTCAAGGTCTTTAGAGGGTTTAAGCGCTTTGCCTATGAGGGTCCTCACCACACTCACAGAGTCCCACGTGCCAGCCACCAGGAGTGTTTGAAAAATGGTGTTGTGATCATGTTATCAACCCGTTTTGCTGCCCCGTTTCAGAAGTTTTATGTTTTCTGCAACACAGACTGGATAACTGCAGTCTGCCCTCCACTCTAAAAGTTTATGTGGCTGCTATTGCCTCGTTTCGCTTCCCGATATCCGGGCAGTCGATCGGTAGGCATGATTTATTGATCAGATTCCTCAAGGGAGTGAGGAGATTACATCCTTTACGGCCGCCTTCTGTGCTGCCGTGGGACCTGGCTTTGGTTCTATTGCGCTGGCGTATGCTAGCCTGGGCCAGGACTGCCCCTTCCACATCAGGGCACATTCTACGAGAGCCATTGCATCTTCTTGGGCTTGGTCTAAAGGTACGTCCATTCAAGATATATGCTTTGCTGCTGGATTTTACAAGCTGGACGTGCCATCTGTGGCTTTACAAGTGCTCTCGTGAGTTAAACATTTCACTATTTCAAGTGTTTTTATGCTGCATAGTTGATCACTGCTTTGCTGTTGATGCTGTGTATGCTTGTGTTTATGCCTGGCGTGTTTTTACATGTTGTTGTGTTAGTTCTGCCCTTATCAGTGCAGTATTCACTTCTCTCTTCTCATCTGTATAATTATCTTATTAACAACGGTTAATTTTGCTGCACAGTTGGTTACCGCTCTGCTGTTGACACTGTGCTTGCTCGTGCTTTACAGTTTAATTTTCTACATATTCTTGTGTAGTTCTGCCCTTATCAGTGCAGTCTGGACTTTTCTCTGTCTCATATGTAAATTTGGATAGGCTTTAGTTCGTCTCTCATTGGCCTGGCTTCGCCTATCATACTGAGCTTCTAGTGGCACCGCCCATCTGTGGCTTGTTACCTTCTGCGATTAGTGCAACTTATTTTGGGATCTGCTACCTCGCAGCTCTCACGCTGGGATTTTATTTGGTTCCCGCAGCGTTCTACGCAGTGTTAAAGTGACCACTCTTGAAAGGGAATGTCTCCGGTTACTATTGTAACCTCAGTTCCCTGAGAGGCGGGAACGAGACACTGCATGCATTCACACCGCTGGTGGCGAGAGCGTCCGGAAGTCATTCCTTTTTAAATGGGACCCGGCGGCAAGGTCCGGCGAGAGCGGCGTGCCACGTCTTGGACGATTTGGGCATTGAGGAGAGTTGAAATACGTTCAACTTTATAGTAATGAGCTATGACGCGGTTCGGTGGCAACCAATCGGAATGTAGAAGAGGAGTTCAGAGAACGCAGTTTCTGGTTTCTGACCACATTAGTTCCCAAGCAAAATGGAGAAGAGATTGATCATTACTGTGGGGTTTGATAAGAAGGCGCTCAACACTATTTATAGGCAACATTTTCGCTCTAGAACGCTTGTTTTTCAGCAGGAATGCAAATCATTTGTTCAAAACAACACCGATTTGACCAATTGCATTATGGCTACACTTAAACCACGACAGTTATTGTAATGTAGGCTGCACACAAATTAATGTTAATGTTAATTAAAGACCAAGGCTAGTAAACATCTCCTATAAACTGCATGTTGAAATTAGATTAGCACTTAACCATGAACACAAAAGCCACACCACGCAAATGGCATTTAATTGGTTTATTTCATTAGCAAACATGTAACTATAACTGTTAAAGGAACACTCCACTTTTTTTGAAAATAGGCTCATTTTCCAACTCCCCTAGAGTTAAACATTTGAGTTTTACCGTTTTCGAATTCCCGCAGCATTCTACGCAGTGTCTTGTTCGCGCCTCTCAGGGAACAGAGGTTACGATAGTAACCGGAGACATTTCGACTGCGAAGCACTGGTGACAGTACCTGAGAGAAAACGGATTTCGCATTAAGTGATATCATTTTTAACGAAAAAAAAAAGTGTTTTAAAGCTTGTTGTTTTGCAGAACATTACTGTTGTATATGATATGAGAATAGCAAGGCATGTAGTTAGGGAGTACTTGTTATTTCAGGAAAATATAATTATATTTTAAGAATGACAATTTTTTTTTCAAACCTAGGCCACATCCAAACGAAGCCAGAGCTTTCCCTATCCGATCTTTTTTTCCCATCGTTTCAAGAAATATCTGCGTACACACGAAACCACTGAAACCGACTCAAAACGATGTAGTATACATGTCAGGCCAGTATGTGGCGCATGTAATTCTTCCACAGAAATACGGAGAGGATGGAGAAAAACGGAGAAGAAGAGTTGTGGCTAGAAGGGGTACAGCAATGGTAGGAAGTGAGGCAAAATCTCACGATAAAATAACAATAAATACATTTGCCACTTACCAGATTGTGCTTTATTAACGCCTACACCTACCCCAATCCTAAACCTAGCCTTACAACAAAGCAAATACAGTAATTAAATGACGCAATATTGATGTGCGCATGCCCAGTGCCCGTAGCTGTATCCCTTCTAGTCTTTACCGCGCGGGACGTGGTGTGATGACATCACCGTTTCACAAAATATACGGATTGGCTGAACACACAAAAACGCAAGGGTGTCGGTTTCGGATTTATCCTGGGACCCGGTTTAAAAAAATATCGGTTTCAGGCTCCCAAAACGCCGGATCCGTGTGGATGAAACGCTGATACGATACACAATTTTTACGTAGCCTATACAGCTAAACGCGCCTCCGTGTGGACGGGGTCCTAGTCTGAGGGGTAAAACTATGTCTATAGGTAAAACGCCTCCAGGGGACATCGCTTCCCACTATCATACTGTAGTTACCATGTTCTGAACATCACATTCTTTGTTTTTCCATCAAATGTTATCTTACTTTTATATCCTAATATATTTCCCCTCGTGACAAGGCGGGCCAAATCAAAGTAGGCTACATCACCTAGTTTGGGCATCTCTGGTATAGGGTCTGCAATTATTATAAAAATCTACAGGGTTCCAAATACCATGATGTTACTTAAGTCTATTTAAGTTAATGGAAAATTGTTTTTTATAAATTTATTTGCCTTAAACAAGACTATCATAAATAAGATTTTTTTGTTTGTTTGTTTTAAAATATAGTTAGTAATTTTATTATTATAATTATGATACATTTAGTTCAACACAAATTACATTTTACACTTTACATATTACAAATCTTTACATATTAGCTACATAGCACACTTCAAACAAACTCTGAAGCCTCTCATTTTTTTACTGTAATTAAGTTACAGTTGATGGACATAGCAATATTGTATTTGGGGCAGGACTAACTGTTTGCAAACCATGAAAATAAAAGCTTCTCCAATAGACCAAAGCTATAATGACATGAATAACTTTTGCATAAAAATGTATGTTTGGGATATATTTTTTAACAGAAAGCATCATACAGATTTATATGTTTAACATGTTTTTCAGATGGAGAAAATATTCAACTTACTTCAGAAGTTCAGACTGGACAAATACTACAAGAAATTCATTGATCTTGGGATTCAGGAAGAACTGGATTTCTTTGACAGTGTCAATGTTAAGACCTTAAAAGACATGAGTATGACTTTTATTCTCAGATATTTGCAGAGAAATCTATTCTACTATCTACTTTTTGATCCATTTTGATCCTTCATTGGGCAGCACAGTGGCTCAGTGGTTACCACTTGCCTCTCAGCAAAAGGTTCCCGGCTGAACATGGAGTTTGCATGTTCTCCAACATCTCCATATGTCTGCGTGTTTCCCTCGGGTTCCCCCACAATCCAAAAACATGTTTTCAGTGGTGTATAAAGACCTTACACAATGAACCGTTATGTTTTTATTACGTTAGAATGAGCCATTTCTATCTACATACACCACAGTCATGTTTCTACAGTAGCCCTAAACTGACAAACTTCTCTACAGAGCGCTAGTCACTCTCTGATCTCTCCGACGACATTTTTTGTCCTGTGTCGGCCCCCGTAGCTTCTCTATGTGCTTTTAAAAAAGGGAGGGGTGAGTGGTGTGTGATTGCAACTTACAACCTCACTGCTAGATGCCGCTAAAATTCACACACTGCACCTTTAGACTGTGAATATTTAAATTCAAAACAGAAACCCTTTCATTATTAAAAATTCAATAATACATATTCGCCTTCCAGACTTCACTTCCAAAATATTCAGTTTTTTTTTACATTTTCATATAGAAATGGAGCACGTGGTAAGTTTATGTTTAATTCAACGTCTCCGCGGTTCTTTACCGCAAAGGCGATTATAACGTTATTTCCCCCGACGCTAGTGTAGCCTACAGAACAAACGTTGCATCTGATTAAGACATATATTGCTCTTGGTTGCTTAGTTTCCTTCATTTTATATTGGATTAAACATGTTTTTTTATTTTATTTTATACATTTGTCATTATTTTTCTTCCATAGGAAATGCATGTTTTCCATGTAGAGATATGTGCAATATCAGTGCTTATCTCGAAGAGAATCATAGATGGGAAGATGGGTAGTTTCTAAAATATAGTCAAATGGGGACTCTGTGTCCTACATGTTATCATGAAACTAACAATGTGTATTAAATATTACAGGTAATTTTATTTTTGTTCTGTTAAAAGATTTTTCACAAGCAGAGAAGAACCGGTATGACAAGATGGTTGCTTACTTACAAAAGATTGGCAGTGCACCACCTCCAGAGATGCAAGGAATGCCTGTAATGAAGTCACTTAATTCATTACATATATTCTACCGATTTCCAAAATGTCCTGAGATACAAGAGATCACAGGTAAATTTTTAGTAGGCCTACACACTGTATAAACAGTACACTGATTAAGAATTAATCAGGGTTTATAACCTTCTCTATTAGTTTAAGTGGACCATTTCAATGACTACAAAAGTAGTCGAGTGAGACACTTGAGTAACTTGCCAAATTATTTGTGTATGAGTGTTAAAGCAATAATCCCCAAGAAGCTGGTTTACGTTGTAACCCCCTTAGGCATTCTAAAATGATTGTAAACCACAGCTTGACTGGGCTTACAACTTTTGTAAAATGGTTGCTTAATATACCCTGCAAGGTTTCATCAAATAAACATTAAGAAAAAAAAGCAATAAAAATCATATATTGCTATAATGAATGACATGACAGGAATGTGCTTAGCAAAACAACCAGAACAATCTGTTTTATTTATTTATTGTCCCATTACCATTGTACAGATATGGATCCCTCACAAAATACAGTGGAGGACCTGATGCTCAGAATCTGCCATGAAAACAAGGTTGCCGGTAACATGTCTGTATGCCTTTACACTGCTGATGGTATGCCTTTGACAGATGATCCCTTTTTTAACACATGTAGGTATTCAAATGTTTTTGAAGATCATATTTAAACATTGTTTTATTTTAAATGCAGAGACACTTGTTTCCAGTACCAAATGTGGTTTCTTCTTATTTGTTAATGAATCAAGCAAGGGTTGTAATATTTGGGAAGTGAGTACATAACAGTTATTGATGACAAAAATATTGGATATACATCAGGTCAGATACAATGGCATTATGGCACAACTTGGGTCTTGCTTTTTGATTTTTGTTTCATTATCTGATTCTGACGTATATCTGACGAATTGTGAGTTTGTAATGGACATATCATGCGGATATAAATTAAAATTGAATTACCTCGTTTTGTTAATTTGTTACCTCATTTTAGTTAAATTGTGGCCACAAATGAAGATGCATGCCCCCCCCCCCCCCCCCCCCAAAAAAAACATGCTGGGTATTGTAAATAATATAATGATATATACTTAAAATAAGTAGTAAAACAATACAAACGCAAACAGGGCTAAAAAATGCGTTTTAAGTTTAGAAACATTTTGAGTCCCCCCCTCCCTTGCCTCACAGTGGTTTGATCCACCACGCACCTCAACAACCCATAGACCGTAAAAAAATAGCAACTACCACACAAGTTTGGGGAGAGAACAAAGCTCTTCAGACAGCAGTTGTGAAACACCAGTAAGTAGCTGTCAAGGCTATTTTGTTCACTTCAAACATCAGATGAAGTGATTCTTTGCTGCGATAGTCGGTGTTGCCAGTGTTCAGGCAAAACACTGGCAAGTTAAAAATGGAACGTGTCTGCTCAATACAGTGTGAGCCGAACGAGAGTCTCAGCACAGACCAGCAGCAGGAGTCAGATTTCATTCATCACGAGAGCGAAGAGCTGACAGACATGTAAAAGCGCCTATTTAAGGGAGTTTGTCATTGTACTGTTTTCTTGTTGTGTTTTTCATTATAAGAATAATAGGCTAATGAACCCGCAATTCAAGCAACTGCCACCCCCGAATTGGCGCTAATTCTAAACCGAAAGTATATGCGCACGGGTTGGCTGCACTGTCAGATCTGTGTTGGGTTTTGCTCAGTATGATATGTGGCAGATCAGAGGGCTTGCTGCAGTTGAATATCTAAATATCTGAATATCATAGTATAAAATACTATGTGGAGGACGCAAGATAATTTAATAATTATAATATGACTGCGTTGTGAACCTTACTCATATTTAAACAACTAATGCTTTGTGTTGTTGGTCAGATAGAATGACAGAGAAAAGAAAAACGGATATTAGATAATTTTTCAGTGCACCAAAACGTCAAGTAAAAATGTTTCTTTGTGGTACACATATCCTTACAAGTACGATTTTGGCTGTATTATTTGTGTCCCCTTCAAAAATTGCTCTTGAGAAATTTTATGTTTATTGTCCCCCCCAACTGTTAGATGAAATTCACAAATAGCGGGCCTTGTTGGCAAGTGTTATTCACACTAGCTCCACCTAACAATGCCTGGTTGGGCCAACACACATATTACAATGTTTTCAGTGGGGCAGTCAGTAAAGCGTAAGGCTTAAGGATCTAGGTTTTGACGCGATCGACTCGGGTTCGAATCCACCTTTTGCCGAGCTTGCTCTTCTCCCTTTTCCCATCACATATCACCTCGGAAAGGCATTTACTTTCAGTAAAAATTTGGAAAATGTTCTAAAAGTGGAAATAAAGTGCCTAACGAAATGTTTAATAATAATAAAAGCATTTATTGGGTGGGGTTAGTGGTAGGTGTAGGGAGGGCTTTTATTATCCCACTAAGGCGGCATCCATTTAATAATTTGAATAAATATAATAAGTTACACTCCATGATATTATTGCATCCTGTTAATGTACAACAATACTGAGGTGCAAATAGTATGTATCTGTCAAAATAAAGTATAAATTGCATGTAATTACTATTTACACATCGCAAAGAACTGCTACTTTTACATGGTGTAAATAGAATATATCACTATTTTCACTTAGTAAATAGCATCTACAGCTATTTGCACTTAGTGTAAATATCTAGCCTGGATGCCAGCTGAACTTAGCCCCGCCCACAACATTTGAGGTCGGGAAGTTCGGTCTGGACTTGATCCGTTGTGGAGCAACTATGCTCGAACCAGTGCTGTTCGGACAAATCAAATTGTCAGAGCTGGCTTTATACGATGATGGACAGATGATCAACAGTAACATAATAATCCACGTCACCAAAGAGCGCTTGGGTTGAATTTGTTTACTAAACGGAGAACTTGTTCATATATGCATTCACCTTTACTATTTCTCTCAAAAATGATGAACGTGTTGGTAAGTACTCCGTGTATGCTTAAATTATTTTAACAACACCGGAAAAGATTGTTTACACTCATCTTCTTCTTCTACTTCTTCCAGCGTGCGTGCAGTTGAGTTCTGTTGACAACTACAGGTGCTGGTCATATAATTAGAATATCATCAAAAAGTTGATTTATTTCACTAATTCCATTCAAAAAGTGAAACTTGTATATTATATTAATTCATTACACACAGACTGATATATTTCAAATGTTTTTTTCTTTTAATTTTGATGCTTATAACTGACAACTAAGGAAAATCCCAAATTCAGTATCTCAGAAAATTAGAATATTGTGAAAAGGTTCAATATTGAAGACACCTGGTGCCACACTCTAATCAGCTAATTAACTCAAAACACCTGCAAAGGCCTTTAAATGGTCTCTCAGTCTAGTTCTGTAGGATACACAATCATGGGGAAGACTACTGACTTGACAGTTGTCCAAAAGACAACCATTGACACCTTGCACAAGGAGGGCAAGACACAAAAGGTCATTGCAAAAGAGGCTGGCTGTTCACAGAGCTCTGTGTCCAAGCACATTAATAGAGAGGCGAAGGGAAGGAAAAGATGTGGTAGAAAAAAGTGTACAAGCAATAGGGATAACCGCACCCTGGAGAGGATTGTGAAACAAAACCCATTCAAAAATGTGGGGGAGATTCACAAAGAGTGGACAGCAGCTGGAGTCAGTGCTTCAAAAACCACTACGCACAGACATATGCAAGACATGGGTTTCAGCTGTCGCATTCCTTGTGTCAAGCCACTCTTGAACAACAGACAGTGTCAAAAGCGTCTCGCCTGGGCTAAAGACAAAAAGGACTGGACTGCTGCTGAGTGGTCCAAAGTTATGTTCTCTGATGAAGGTAAATTTGTCATTTCCTTTGGAAATCAGGGTCCCAGAGTCTGGAGGAATAGAGGAGAGGCACACAATCCACGTTGCTTGAGGTCCAGTGTAAAGTTTCCACAGTCAGTGATGGTTTGGGGTGCCATGTCATCTGTTGGTGTTGGTCCACTGTGTTTTCTGAGGTCCAAGGTCAACGCAGCCGTATACCAGGAAGTTTTAGAGCACTTCATGCTTCCTGCTGCTGACCAACTTTATGGAGATGCAGATTTCATTTTCCAACAGGACTTGGCACCTGCCAAAGTAACCAGAACCTGGTTTAAGGACCATGGTATCCCTTTTCTTAATTGGCCAGCAAACTCGCCTGACCTTAACCAGAAAATCTATGTGGTATTGTGAAGAGGAAGATGCGATATGCCAGACCCAACAATGCAGAAGAGCTGAAGGCCACTATCAGAGCAACCTAGGCTCTCATAACACCTGAGCAGTGCCACAGACGGATCGACTCCATGCCACGCTGCATTGCTGCAGGCAAAAGGAGCCCCAACTAAGTATTGAGTGATGTTCATACTTTTCAGTTGGCCAAGATTTCTAAAAATCCTTTCTTTGTATTGGTCTTAAGTAATATTCTAATTTTCTGAGATACTGAATTTGGGATTTTCCTTAGTTGTCAGTTATAATCATCAAAATTAAAAGAAATAAATATTTGAAATATATCAGTCTGTGTGTAATGAATGAATATAATATACAAGTTTCACTTTTTGAATGGAATTAGTGAAATAAATCAACTTTTTGAACAACTTTTTTCTAATTATATGACCAGCACCTGTATGTGTTTCTTAACATTCGTCACTTACTCCGTTGCTCTGATTGGTTGTAGGTCTATCCAATTGAGTGCAGAGGCATTTTCTTTCCTGGTTCGGTTGAAACGCCCCATAATCACAGCCCAATGGAGCAGTATCAGACTCATATTCTGACTAGAACATGACACTACATTTTCAAATAAATATCCAAATAAATTTAATTACTAAACTAAATTAACTATATCAACTACATTACTTAAATATATATGATAATTGAAATGAGCTAGATGACATCACCGTTTTCTCCAGAGCGGCTGTACAGCCGAATCAAATTCTGTTCATTATTTTCCTGTTTAACACTGTGAAGCTGCTTTGAAACAATCTGCATTGTAAAAAGCGCTATATAAATAAAGTTGACTTGACTTGACTAGAATCGACGTCAGGCTAGTAAATATCATCTATCGCTAAGAAAATGTTATTTTCACTTAGTGTAAATAGAATCAAGTTGCTATTTACACTTTACACTTATTTACACTTCAAATAGCTGCTGCCTTTTATTAAATTGTTGCCACATTTTAATAATTTGTTCCCTTGTTTTAGTTAAATCAAAATGAAGGACTGAATTAGTACAACGTCATTATTTATTAAAACGAGAACAAATCAATAAATCGGGGGAATGAATTCTTAATTCATGGCCATGATATATTATTATTTGCATGTCATGTGCGTGGCTCCAAATTACAGATGGTATTACTTATAATTCTGACTTTTTTCTTAAAATTTCAAGTTTATATCCTGCAATTGTGGCTTTTCTACGAATGTATTTACGAATCGGATTTTGTAAGTGTGAACTGTGCTGTGCATTTATAAATTTTGTTTTGTAAATGTATTATTTTTGAGGCTGATCCGGCTCCATACTCCACCCCTCCCCCCCACAAGAATTATGAGATAAACGCATGAAGTCTGTATTGCGAGACATATATACTTTAAAAAAAAATCTGAATTGTGAGATATAAACTTGTAATTGCCTTAATTTATTTATTCCTTTTTTAGCAAGGTTTTTAATTGAAATGGTATTTCAGAATACTGTGGTAAGTTTGTGAATCCTTGGAAAATATCTGGATTTTTGCATTGATTACTTATGAAATGTGGTCTGATCTTCATCTAAAGCTCAAAGTATACTTCTATGGAAGTAAAATAATGCCAAATGTTTTTTTAAACAAAAAAAGCTTGTTGAATTACACTTGAAATAATATGCATTGCATTAACCGTGCTTGCATTTAAAGCATTGTATTTTTAGGGCTTGCATTTTTATGGGCTGAAATTCAACATGGTTGTATATTTACGCTGTGAATATTTCAGTTCAAAACATTTTACACACATTTTCATAATAAAAAATTCAATAATCCATATTCACCTCTCAGATTTCACTTCCAAAATATTATTCTGTTTAAAAATACAACCTATAATATTCGACAGGAAATTTTCGGTCTATTTTATTTCGCTTTACAAATTCACTTCCACAGATTCAGTGGTACAAATTCGACAGAAAATTTAACAGTTCACATCCGGGAACTGTAGGAATAGCAGTAGATTACCGAGCATAATCAACATCTGCTGTTAGTCAACCTCACCAGCAGGTGCTGCAAGCGGCTTTTGACGAAGACCAGAGCAAAGTGTAGAGAGAGTCATTCATTAATTAAAACGGATTTACAGAAATGGAGCAAGCCATATGTATCTGTGATGATTATCAGGGCCAGTATATATATGGAAAAGCTGATAAAGACACAAAAGCTGTGTTGACATTTAAGTCTTCACAGTTACTTTTGTACATGTAAGCAGCTTTCTCTACTGTGAATGAGATTATAATGTTATTATAGGCTGTAGTAACTATAAAAAATTCCAAAAAAGTATTCCAAAAAATATGGACATAGTATCCGTAATGTCACCCATAGGATTCTGAAGAGCAGTTTTGAAGCGTAAAGTAGGGTCGAGCTGGCCGTTGCCATTTTAGCAGCGCTTCACCGCGCGTCACTCCCGGATTACAGAAAATGGGCAAAGAGGCGGGACGTGGGTGGAGCTGAGGTGACACGATGACTAACAGACAGCAGATAAATGGCTATCCACCTGTCACTCAAAGTGGCCATGCCCTTAATTATGCAGAACTTTAAGGCTTTATATAATGTAAACGAATGAACTATAAAAAAAATTCACCCCCCTCACAGTTGTAATGAAGGGCAAAATTAGCTATATAGACCAAAACCACAATTTGTACCAGGCTGGCCAGTCGATGAATTGCTGTTTAAGTCACTTCCATATTGGCTTCAAGAGAAACTGGGGGAGGTTGCTGCTTGGTACTGACAGTAACTCGCGAATGGGCTCTATTTGTGATAGTGTTAGGGGAGGGGCCAGGCTCAGCTGCAGTGCGTCATTGACAGTTATGATAGTGTTAGGGGAGGGGCCAGACTCTGTGGCTCCAGTGCGTCATCAAGCCACCGTTTTAGCCCCGCCCAAAAAATCATGAACACGACAATGGTGAAAAACTGTTTTAACGGTCTAACTCCACAATTCAGTACTAACTTTACACAGTTCACAGTCTTTGTAACGTGTTTCAGCAATACATTTCAAACATTTATAATGTGTTTAGAAACAAATCTCAGAATTGTCTTTACAGGGACTTTAAGCTAATTAAACTAATAACAGAAACTGTGTCAGAAACAAAATAGGGCTGTGCTATCAAGACAGCTCAGAAATATTGATAAACTGAAACACATTTGTCAGAGGGATGGTCCAAAATTGGTCTGTAAGCAGCTAAAGAAAATGTTTGGTGGAGGTTTTGCTGTTCAAGGAGGATCTATTGTAGGCTACAAGTTACTAAATTCAAGGGTTCACTTACTTTCTCTACCCTGTGAATGATTACTCAATGTATTCAATACAAATGTGAAGAACACTTGTTTGTTTGTATGTTTGTTATTAGTTTAGTCAGATTGTGTTTTTCTATAGTTGTGAACTAAATTAAGATCAGACCACATTTAATCAATGAATGCAGAAATCTAGATGAAAGCGTTTACAAGCTTATTCTTGCCACTGTTTGCCTTATTTGCCATTATTGATTCTGCATGTTTTTCACTAATTTAATTTCTCTGCATACTTTTTTTTTTCTTCAAAGGGTCTTTGAAAGACAGACATATTGAGAGTGGAAGTGAACTGTATGCCATATTTACACCAAGTGAAAACTTGTTCTGTCTGACACAAAGGCAGGCCGACATCAAAAATGAAGGATCAAGTGTCATCCGTTGTCACATAATGTTACAGGTTTTCAAATTATTTAAATTGACATATATTTACCCTGTTACAGCCATCTTAAGTCTCTCTATATCAACATCAGTCTTCTTGTTTTTCTATATTTGTTAAAACAGGGAGACTTTGAAATCAAAGTTGACTTTAAAAGTGATACATTGAAAGAAGTGAAACTACGGCTTTCTCTCGAAAGTGGTATACCAGCAACAGTTCTTCACATCAGGTCATTAATGATCACATCATTGAGATTATATCATTATTATTTTTAGTTCATGCTAATTATACTATTGATTTACTATATTGTTTAAAGTACTGAAAATCTTTAAGTATTGTGTTTTCCAAGACAACATAAGTAATTTGCTCTTACATGTTTTTCTTTACACAGAAATAAAGAGTATAGTCATGGTGATAAACTTAATGAACTTGGAATCACTGAGGATTCAGTTCTACAGTTCTCTCTGTCATCGTTTGATGATGAAAAACCAAGTCAAAACATTTTCTTCCAAAATGATGTCATACCCTCAGTGAGGCAAACACAGAAAGGCCTGAGTGTTTTCCTGTCAACACTGTTTGCCGTTGTATGTTAAAATACTATCATTTCTAAATTGTCAGGGTCTGATGCTTGCTGGTCTAGAACATTTGTCGCCTATATGATAAGGATTCACTTTAACACTGAACCACTAGAATGGGTGAATCCATTTGGCAGGCCGATCACAAATACAGATTTATTCAAAAAGTCCCAACAGGATAGCAGTTCAAAAACACAGCCAAAAAACAAAAAACTAAATCAACCCAGATCTTAAAAAAAAAATACTCAAAACAAGACAGACATAGACAGACATAAATAGTCGCGTTTCCTTGGTCAGGACAAAAGCAAGCGTGCTAGTGCATGCCAGTGCCAGTTGCCACTGTCACTTCCGGGGCTTACCTCGGGCCAAAGGCCAGGGGTTTTTGGCCTGCCAAATACCTTGGTCCAAAACAGGTCAACTGGGCCTTAAGACGTGGCCATGAACAAAGGTGAGTTAGGAGAGGGTTAGTGACACTGCTCATTTCCCATGTTGTCATATAAAGCTGCTAGCTAGCATCAACATTTAAAACAAGTTTCAATTCAAAACGCATCAGCAAGTGTCTGAAATAACTTCCGATTGTGATCCGATGGATTCTGATAACAGTATGAGGCAGAAATATATTTATATGGGATTCTAAAGGCTACTTATGCTAACCATTGCGAACCAATTCAGTGGAGAATTCAGCCGCCCAATAGAGAAAATGGGCTACTTTGGACTGGCCATTAGGCTACTTTTGTTGCACAGACACATTACAGCACATTACAGCTTAGTTCTTTTGTCTTTGGGTCATTATATTTCTCACAGATATCTGCTTGTTCTAAATCAGATACAGATAAAGTAGCACAGTAAAGATCACATTTATATGAATGTATTAGTGAGAGAGTGCATGTGAATTAATTCTACCTGGCAGCGTCTCTCTACTAATAGTGAAGCTGTGGGTTTTAGTTACTAAGAAATATTTGCTAGAACTTTTCAGTTTCTAACAGTGTTGACAATACATTTCTGCGGTACTGAATGATTCTGTGTGCGTGTGATGTGTGAGCTACTGTCTATGTGTAATGCAGCACGCATTCGTTTAGAACTTATGTGTACAATAAGCTGTTTAAAACGCGAATTCACCCGATCAATATTGAGCATCCAGATGGTATAATCAAACGTGTCTTGTGGAACGCTCTTGGAGTATGCATTTGTTTGTCATTTTAACTGTTTGGAAACAGAGAGTAAAACTTATCCTGTTGTGCTCTCTAGGCCATGACCAGCGACTAGTGCTGTGCAACCCCTAGCTTGCACTGGTCAAGAACTTGTTGGTTAGAGATGGTTTTGGGCCAGATGATTTGCAGGATTCTCCAGAGGTCCTTCATGTGGAAGGTTGTCAATTTGGTACGGTTGTTCTCGGTCATTGTCCAACATTCAGAGCCGTAAAGTAGATAGGAAAGGACAGAGGACAGATGTTTCTCCTGCATGTGCTGGTGGGTATATGGAAGCAGCGACAGGTCATCAGCAAATATCTTCCAGTGTTGAGAAGAGAGTCCATACGAAGCCTCTTGGTTATCTGTTGCATCACCCAGTCGATGGTCATGTTGAAGACCAGTACGGACATTACACATCCTTATCTGATTCCTGTCTTCACTTGAAACTGATGGCTGTTTTTTTTACTTTGTATGTAAAGTTAGTGTAGAAACTCTTGATAAGAAGAATGCTCTGTTGTGGAATCCAGTATGCGAGGAATATATGCCATAGAATATCACTGTGGATGCTGTCAAAAGCCTTTTCGAAGTCCACGGAGTTGATGTTAAGTTGTTTGTCCACTCTGTGCACTAGGGATGTCATTTTACACAAATTCCCGATCGATCGTCATTTAAATTGACCAATTAATCGTTTAATCGTTAGCCTTAATACTGCAATATGCGTCTACTGCAGTGGCATATAGCCAACAACATGACAGGGTGTGCAAATGCTGCTCAAAACGCCATGTTCCTCACCAAACTAATGAGAAGGATTTTTAAATCTAAATAAAGAGCTAGTAGGATTGTAAAATGAGTCGATGTGATCGATCATTTATTAAATTACTTATTTAATAATCAAATATAACGACTAATACAACATGTCTCCAACACATCAGATGCTTGCTATTCAGAATGTGTAACTCCTGTTGTGGATGCGCACTTCCTGGAACAACGTGCTGAAACACGGCAACTAAACCCAATGAATTCACAACGATTTATTAAAATAGTGTTCTCATTAATGTTATGTAATATGACAGTCCCAATCGTAGTTATTATTAGTCGTACATTGCGTTGTTTGAGCTGCGCATGCTGAATGAACACTGGTAAACTGAAGCTCTTTGCTAGCGCATTATTTAACTACAAGAAACGCATCCTATATGTGAATAATCAGATATATACAAAATGAACACAATATTACTAATTATATCTGCACAAAATGACGCAAATGCACAAGTGAACTTTAACTAAGTGACTGCTATTCAGAATGTGTGACTCATGTTGTAGACGCGCACTTCCTGGAACTACTCGATGAAACATGGCAATGACTAGTGAAACACTTCACCAGTCATGATGAAGGTGTAACTCTAGCTATAAAATGGTCCCAAACATAACTCTGGCACGCTTGCTTCATTTTTCCTTGTGTCTGCTTTACATGTTTCGTGGTTGAGCAGCATGCGCACATGGCCCTGCTTAATCGTCGATTAATCGTTAACATCCCTACTGTGCACTGTTCATTGATGTTGCACAGGGTGAATATCTGGACAGCACATCCCTTTCTTGAATCCTGCCTGTTCTTTCCTGAGTTGTTTGTCTACTGCATCTGAGATGCAAGAATGTTCAAGAATTTTGCTTGGAATTGACAAAAGGGTGATACCACGTGCAGTTACTCAGGGCACCATTTTTAGGAATCTTAACAATGATTGCATCTGTCCAGGCATTTGGTATCTTCTTCTCCTTTTATATGATTTCAAAAAGTGGCTGCAGCATTTTGTCTGTATATTGGGTCCACTTGGAAAAACACTTGGTTTGTTCCAAGTGTAAACTGGGTCCACTTGGAACAAACTGTGTTGAGGTTGTCCTGTCCAGGTGCTTTTCTGTTTTTAAGGGATCTGATGGCCGAGATGATTTCTCCTTTCTCTGGTGTTGCAATATTGACATCTAGGTCAGTCTCTGCTTCTTGTATATCAGCCTCTGCTGTTGGTGGTGGCCTATATAAATTTCAATAAAATGCTCTGCCCATCAAGCTTCCTATTCTGCTTCTGATGTAAGGAGTCGCCCCTACTTGTCTGTGATTTGGTATATCAGTAGCTTCACTATACTTACCACAGGCTATCTTGGTGATCTTGTACACCTTGCCTTGTTCCCCACTGTTGGCTACTGATTCTGCTTGGCTTGCAAGATTGTCCATGTAGGTCAGCTTGTCTGCTTTTGCCATTTTCTTTACTGTTTGTTCTACTTTCTTGTACTGCAGTTTGTTCTTGCAACCTCTGTGTTTTTTTCTTCATGGCTCTCCTGTTTTCTATGGCTTTCCAGGTGTCTGTTGTAATCCACTCTCTTCTCTTCTTTTGTTTTGTTCCCAGGCATGCTTTACTGGTTTCAAAGTATACTGCTTTGTCCTTCTCCCACTTGGTGTTGATTTCGTCTTGGTCTGGCAACGTGAAGTCCGCAGTGTACGCCAGAGCCTGGAATCTTCAGTTGTAAAATTAAACATGTGATTAGTTAAAATCCAGAGAATCTAGATCTGGGTTCCTTAATTCTGCTCTAAGAAGTCTACTGTCCTGAAGAGTTTAGCCAACCCTAAAAAAAATTAACATAACTGTGGCCAGTGATGTAAATGTAATTAAAATTAAAGCTACACTATTTCTGTGTCTCATTTCAAAGGCTGCACGCTTCAGAGGTCACATTTGTAAGCTGCATACGTCATCGAGGATATTAGAAAAGTAATCATTTTAAAATTGCTTGTTATTCCTTTACAAATTATTGTAATTTCCTTTTTACTTTGGAATGTAATGCTAACTTTTTTTTTTTAATGAGGCAGCCTCAATGACATCTGTGGCCAACAATTGCAGCCTCTGAAGGGTGAGGCCTTCCAAATAATACACAGCATATGTGAAAGCTGCTATGGAGTCCAGAGCTTCTGCCGTCTGAATGTCTGGCTATACGCAAGTCTAGGGTAGAGTTGACGATAGCCTAACCCGCCCCCACCACTAACCCTAACTTCACTACAACTACTCCACCCTAGCAAATGGCTAACCTCATCCCTCCACTAACCCTGACCTTGAGCCTGTCCCCATACCCACACTTGTGGTCTTGGCCACTTGAGAATGCACTCACACATCAGCAAGTAAGTGCGCAAGACTGTCTTAGGTCTGAAAAATTCCAAAGCATTTTGCAAAACATTTTCAACTGCTTTTTATCAATTAGAAGCACCACAGTAAATTGTACTTGTTATATAGGGACTAAACAGACATATTAAAGTCCTAAAACAGCCGTTATGTATGGCGCTGCTGTTCAGCAGTAGCAATATAGTTGGATACTATAGCAATAGCAAACAACAATGATCCACTCAATTCCAGATGGACAAAATCAAGTCCCGCCCCACATTTGTTCTTGTATGAGAAGCCATTTTATGCCACAATAGGGAAGAAAAGACTATCGTAACTTTGGGTTAATGCCGACTTTAAACTAGCGGAGTAATGCTGCTATGACTGTAACAACATGTCGGATGTAGCACATTTTATGAGATGTCAGCTTCATGCTCAGCTAAGAGTTCATAGGCTGTGTAAATTGAACCATGGTTTTACTACAAATAAAACAAACAAAAAAACATGGTTATTATAGTTAAACCATGGTAACCACAAATTAACCATGGCTTTGCTACTCTAACCATAGTTTAACCATGGTATTTGTGGTAAAACTGTGGTTATATAAATGGTAATCAATTAGACAAAAAAACATGGTTACTACACCTTTACTATAATAAAACCATGGCCTTTTCGTAAGGTACTCTCAATACAACAGCAATTATACTCTAACATAGGTCACTAAACTACGTCATTACTTCTGGTTGAATGATTCTGATTGGTTAAGACAGATAAACTTATAAAATCTCCACATATAGACGTAAAGATTGAAGCATATCTCCATTGATTATCCAGATGACAACAGGGGTCCTGGTTTAGGTACGAAGTGGGCCACGCCTTGAGGGATCAAACTGCCCTCACTGCGATGCCATGACCATGAGGACTTCGGATAGCCCTTGTCATAAGCAATGCTCAAATTCATGACCATCAACCTCCTTCAGTGTTTAGGTCTTACAATCCATACTCAAAAAAGCTGACTTAAGCCCACACAATGCATTCCCTTTCTGGGCATGAGACTCAATTCACTCTACATGTGAGCCCGACTCTTACAGGATAACCTCGATTACAATGTTCAAAATGGGGAAAACCCTCCCCTTTGTTTCAGAAAACACTGATGGCAGCAGAAGTATATAAGTTGGGCCTGCTTCATATACGGTCGCTTCTGCTATGGTTGAGAACCTTTCCCACTTCACACGCGGGTCTATTGCTTTTCTTGCTAACTTGCAAGTGTCTAGATGCAATGGCCGCTTAGAAGAGCGCAGCTCTGTATGAATGGGACGTGATGATGGGACAGGTGCAAAACTGTCACGACAGATACATCGGGGAGCCATTTGCGATGGCAGAAAGGCCTTCAGTGTCTGGACATACACAGAGAGTGTAGCACACAAACTGTCTGGAACTGAGTGAAGTTCATCTAGCTTTTGAGTTCTTTTTTCAGGCAAATTCATCACCATCATGTTCTCATATGCTCAGACAACATGGCAGTGGTAGCATACATAAATCGCCAAGGCGGCATTGCCAAAGCAGCATCAATTTGTCTCCCCTGTGGAAGCTTGCAAGGAGCCTTCTAGTGTGGGCTGACCAGCATATCCTATCTATTTGACCTGTCCATGTCCCCGGCCATCTGAACCGCAGGGTGGACATACTGTTGAAAGGAGGGGTACTCCAGGGAGAATGAAGACTATACAGTGACAGTGAATATGATCAAGTACTATGCAAATTCAGGGAAGAGATGGAATCAGTGCTATTGGTTGCGCAAAATGGCCCACCCAGCCTTGGTTTCTGGACCTAGTGCCTAGTGGAGATGCTGAGCACTCACCCCTGGATCATTCCGCTGAGGAAGGATTTCCTCTCTCAGGCGAGAAGTTCAGCCTGGCACCTCAACCCAGAGCCGTGAAACCTGCATATCTGCCCACTCATTGGAGTGCACTGGCATCAGTTACACTAACACCGCACATATTACAGACTATTACCGAAACAAGAGCCCCTTTTACCAGGCACCTCTATGCTCATAAATGGAAAGTCTTTGAGATCTGGTGTAGTATGGTGTAATATGGATTTTGTGAATTTACATGAGTGCTTAGATGGCAGCCGTACACCTTCTACACTCAAAGTTTATGTGGGTGCAATTACGGTCTTTCATAATGAAATTGATAATTTCCCAGTTGGTAAGAACGACTTTGTGATTCAATTTCTACATGGCATGAGGTAGGGCTGTGCTCAGAATATCAATACAACGATACATCGGCATGAACTCCTGATGATGCGCGTATCCATACAGTATCGATTCTGTGTGCTTTTGAATGTAACCAATTATCACGTGACGTCAAGTGGTGGCAATTTTAGCAACGCGAGCAGCAGTGCGAGACATTCAAAATGGATAAGAGGAATTTAAGTTGTTACAGTTTGAATTTTTACTTTTATGGAATAGTTTTGTTTAGTCATGAGCATTGTTGACACGCTTCAGTGTCACTATAATTGACACTATAATTTAGGGCTGGGTAAAAAAATATTGATTTCTCGATTTTAATCGATTCTCATTTTTACAAACCGATATCGATTCTTAAATCCCAAGAAACGATGAGTCATCCTGTTTTCAGTTGATGAATGAATGGAGCATTGTAGCGTGCCTCCCATCCAATAAATTGCAATAATCTTTGCTTTGTTACTATTGATATGAAACAAAGTCTCAGATTTCAAATTGCGTCCATTTTATTAAGAAAAACATAAATACCGTTTGGCAGCGCTCTGGCGCAGCTCAGCTCAGCTCAAGAGAAGCAGCAGTGCGGAGAGCAAATGAACTGATCTTCTCTTCCGTCTTAATACCAGTTACAGCGTGAAAAAACACAAATTAGCATCTGAAAGTGTGTTAAAAGAACTTACCGAAATTTGTATCATGTCACATGGAATCGCTCAATCAGTGTTTCAACCGCGGAAAGACATCAGTAAAACAGCTTGTAAACAATGTCATGTAACGTCACATTTACCTCAGAAAAACCATATTCAGTGTACATAAACTTGTTAGTCAGCTAACAAAAATTAACTCTAGAGAGGAGCATTTTGCTAAATATATGCACCATATCACACATTCATTATAGTTTTTTATGTTTTTCAATAGGCTATTTAATGCATGTTTGAATAAATCTGGCAAGTTTTTATGACAGTCACCATTTAAATGTTTATATTTATATTTAATTGTAATGGTTAGTTAATATTATAACTTTAAAGAAAAATTGAGTGTAATTAAAGAGTTTGTACAAATCAGTTAATTTTTACCTTCAATATTATAGTAGACTAATGTAGCCTAGTAGCCTGACTCCCATAGTTTACCACATTAGTTAAGAGATTTGTTTTCCTTGAGAAAATTTGCCATGTATTGTACCTGATATACATCCAAAATAATCGACATTGAATCTAATCGAATTGCAAGCTTGTGAATCGAAATCTAATCAAATTGTGAAATTTATGTCAATACCCAACCCTGCTATAATTATCATTTCAGTTATTGAGGCAGAGACTTTAAAAGCAAAAGGAAGAGCCATTCCAAGCTTTTTTTGTGACAATTTATTTATTCCATTTAACTCATAGTTTTTTTAATGACAAAAACAAAATAGTTTTTCAGTTATCACAACTGTTATAACACTGGTTATTCCTTTGGCAGCCTAACTAATGGTCAGCCTGTTTCAAAACAGTGGCTATCTTACTGGACTGGCCCTGGCTTACAGCTCACAAAGCTTACAATGAATCGGAATCTCTACTAAAGACATCTGCTTAGTAGCAGGATAGGATTTGCTAAACACTTGCCAGAGTCCATAATCTGAACATGCCCTCGCTAGGCTACCGGGTACAGTCGTCCATTGAGCAGTCCTTATATTTCATTAAAGGGTACATAACACACACAGTTTCTGCCAATCTCATGTTAATATTGAGTGCCTATAGAGTAGTATTGCATCCTTCATATCTCCAAAGAGTCTTTAGTTTTATCATATTTATAAAAGACAGATACGCTGTACCGATTCTTTCAGAAAACAGCTGAGCTTGTGGAGGCGTACAGTGGGTGGAGCTAAAGAGTCACAAGCACACACACACAAACGCACACAATACATCATGGCATTATCCCTGGATAACTTTCGATTCACTATATGTTTATGTTGTTTACATTATATGCACTTACGTGCCAATTGCCAACAAAACAGACATTTGATGCAGTTTCACTCACCGCCTGCAGTTTCATCTCATGACCGGGAACAAACAAACACACTTGCACACTCCGTTGCTGCTCCAGAAAAACAAACTGCATTCACTGTTCCCTTAACGCTGGGTTATTTGGAAAGCTGAACAAGGATGTCATTTCCTCACACCCAAAAACACCCTTCTTTAGTGACATTATTGATTTCGTGGTCTAAAAACAAAATGACAGCACTGCCAACGGTTTCCGTAACCCAAGCTGGCTCTCGCTCTGGTTGATGTGTGCACGCGCTCATCCGGGAGAAGTGCCCATACAAGGAATTCCACCCTTTATGACGTCATACAGGGCCATACTAAAAAAAAACTTTCCGAAACGTATTCGAATGTGTATTTGGCACATAAATATTCCGTCATACGTCCAACTCGTTTTTCACATTCGGAGTTAAGAGCAGGAAAGACAGCCAAAACTGGCAACGCAATGAGGCATGGATGTAAGGGCAGAGCAAGTTTATATTTTCTAGTCTATATTTCCATCTTGTAATGCCGTTGTTTTGGGTATTTTTTTAAATATAAATTATTTGTAATAGAGCAGACAGTTTTTAATGGGTTATGTTATAGCCCTGCTTGTTTTTATGAAATATATTGACTGCATGGTCATTTCTGTATTTTATCCTATCTTTAGAAACTTAGACACTGTGGAGAAGAATTTAAGAAAGTGGTTGCATGTATTCGCAGACTGAGTGGATGCAATGCTTTGGCTCAAAGTTTATTCCAAATGATCTGTGGGAACTTACATGTAACTAAAAACCAAAAGGTATATATTGTATAATATAAAGTGTGCATATTATTCACTGAATTTCAGAGAGGGTTGCTTTTTTAAAGAAATGTATGTTAGTAATTTCCAGACATTGATATAAAGTAAAATATTTTAATATAATGTTTTATTAAGTATTAAAAAAACGTTTATTTTCATTTCAGATTGCTGTTGTTGAGGGTCTTTACTTTCTTTTCCGAGAGTTGTTACCAGGTCTTAATGAAAGATCAGGCCCAAAAATCATTGAAGATGGTGATGTTTTTGAATATGCAAATATCTGCTGGGCTTACTTGATTGCTCAAGCACAGGTTTGTAGTTTTTCCTTGACACAGCACTTCATAAATCAGATCAGAAGCTGTTCAGATCCTATTTTTCATTCAAGTAGCATGGACTACAAGTACTGCAGCCCTTTCCCAAAAACCAGACAGTAATATGCATCTTAAATGACCACACAAACATTATCTGCTGTATACATTTCACAACTTTGGATGATGTTTGCGAAACATTTTAAATAAAGCAAAAATGATACTAAGTTCCCTATCAAAGTTTTAAAATCAGTTTCAGAATCAATACAATTCATATTATTGTACAAAATGCTTTATGATAAAAATATATTGCCCTATACTATGTTCACATTTGTGTTTTAGATTTGTAGTGATGGTAACAGTCAGAGTTTATACAAACTCTACCTACATTTGCTGATTGAAAACATTATTATTTTTTAAATTTTATTTTCGTCTACCAGAATGAGACTAATGATCTGGAGAACTATGCTACAATGTCCCTGAAGGCTTATCCTACTGGCAAGCGGTTGTCTGAGCCAGTGAGAGTACCAGGAATACCAGATGTTTTTGAAAAGTCATACATACTGGAAAAAATCACAGGTAAAATATAAAAGAGAGATGTTTGTTTTTTCACAATTTATCTCAATGCCCATTATGCTATAAAAAGCTTTTATTTAGATGGTGTAAAGATTCCAAACTGTGATGAGGAGAATCTATTGGAGTCATCCATTCAAAGAGCTACTGATATTGAGAAAATTTTGCTTAGTCTTCCGGCATCATTTGATAGGTTTCCACTGTGGATTTCTCATAACAGCACCCCTCAAGGTTGCAAGTATGTCATATTCAGGAATCTCAAAAAGCACTATAATTTGATAAACACTGTTAATTTTTATATATATATATATATATATATATATATATATAAATTATATCATATTTGATAATTAAAAAATATATATTAAAAAAAGCCTTTTTTTCATAGCTTTCAGATTGAACAAAAGAAAACTTTTTCTGACATGTTTGAGGATGTCAAACAGTTCATTCACTTGATTGTCACACCGCCTCTGCAACTGGCAAAAATGGGAATTGAGGGTCCTCTGCTGGTGTATCTCAGTGAAGGTCTAATTTTTATATGTTCTAAATGCTGAAAGCTAGACTGTTTAAAGCCTAAACTGTTGCCTGATAACCTGAGTGTTATAAACCTGATAAGAATTTTTTATATATTGTTTGTATTGAGCAAAGTAATTTCATTATGATCTAAAGTTATTTATTTATATATATATATATATATATCTCAATAGATAATCTAGGTGTTTACTTGAACAAAGACAAGGCACACCCATCTGAGATTAAGGTCTACAACTGTCTGTCCGGAAAAGAGACCACACAAAATGTGATATCTCTGGCTGCAATGTAAGTGCATTAAGAGATTTTCTCTTATAAACAACAGTATTATAGGTGTATAATTATAGTACTTTGATAAATGTTACTTACCCAGAGTAAACAATTTAAGTATTGCTATTCCTTTTTTTAACCTAAGAATATAAGTTGTAACTTTGATACACCTGAACATCCACATTGAAAGCATTTGGGAATACTCATCACATGTATGTTGGTTTCATTGTGTTTTAGTTTGGTCTAGTTCTAGTTCCTGTTTACTTTGTTCTAATTTTCCAGCCACTAGTTCCTTTGGTTTCTAATTAGTTCATCCCTGTTCCCTGTTCTGTTGATTAGCTTCCCTTGTGTATTTAAGCCCTTGGTTTTCCGCACTTCCTTGTCTTAATGTTGTGTTAGAGACTGTTGTGCTTGGTTTACCTTGTGTTCATTGAAAGTCAGTTTAATCATCGCCCTGCTTGATCTTCTGGATTGCTACAACTTTACATGTTGCAATACTGAAATTACTTTTAATTACATTTTTATTTGACCAGCATGTTAACTGCAACCACTTACATGTGAGTCCTTTCATTTTTAGCAAGATTACAGATACATATTTTTCCCCAGATAAATATATTGCTTGCTATTGTAAATATACAATGTGGCGATATTACGAGGCAACAGCATGATGCATTTAACCATTCTGCTGCACAATTTTTGGGCTACTGGTTTTAAAAATGCAACTTAGGGCTGCACAATATATCAAAATCTCGCAAATGTACAAATCATGATATGCATATTGCAACGGCTTGTGATAATGATTTTAATACTTCAAGCCGTCGTGATACTCTCATATCAAATTAGTGTGAAAATTAAAATTGAGTTTACTCACTTAAAGCACAATCATATCATATCACATTATTGGTAACTACAATAAGGTTTCATTTGTTAACATTAGTTAATTTCTTTAATTAGTAAATTTGTGTATTTTTACAGCACTAATTAACCTTTGTTAATGTTGGTTAATAAAAATGTTCTTGTTCATGTTAGTTCACAGTGCATTAAATAATGTTAACAAACACATCTTTTGATTGTAATAATGCATTAGTAAATGTTGAGATTACATTAATTTACATTACATTAAAAGATTAATAAATGATGTGTTCATTGTTAGCTCGTTAACTGATGTAGTTAACTAATGTTAACAAACGAAACCTTACTGCATTATTTAACAAGTTATTGCATAGTACATTTTATCAATATCTTTTTTTTTTTGTACTTAAGAAAAAAGTATGTTTGCAGAGATTTAGGAAGCATGCTAAATTGTCTTCACTGAAAACAATGCTACAGCCAGTTATTTTACTTAGAAATGTCTTGTATGGAATGTTTGATCCCCCCCACTGTTAAATTTACCAATAGGTTTGCCAGTTGGCGAAAAACACAGGTACCACATAGCATAAAAACATTGCAACAATGCATACATTAGCTGATCAATTTATATTTACTGCAAACCCGGTGGGAAAGTGTAAGATGTAAGATTCAGCCCACGAGACAAACAGCGGGTTGCTTTTACGAAGTGTGTGGGTTCTCTGTACATACTCCCGCAGAGTACGAACCGGACATTAACAGTGTAACTTCTCATCCTCTGGAGATGAAAGAGTGGTGGATGAAAAGCTAGCCACTGATTTAAAGGTCCACTGAAAATGAAATGCACTCTGCTGCTGCCTCGGCTCTTGGGGAGAATGCCCTGTGACGCTGTCCAGTTCTGAAATTCCTTCATTCGCAGTAGTCCCAGGGGAACCACTGACACTGTTGAGGCCATCAAACCTAGTAACCAAAGACATCCTGAAAGAGACTGATCACCCTCGTTGAAATAGGGAGAGGCAGCTGTGAAATGTCTTGATGAGTTCCTCTGATAGGAAAGTTGAAACATCACTGAATTCAACTTGAGACCCAAGTAGACTGTCTCCTGTGAAGGAGTTAGACAACTCTTTGTCTGGTTTATTTTGAAACCTAATCTCTCCAGATGCGTCACTAGTGTGTTCATATCGCTCTTGTATCTCACCTTCTCTTTGTCAGAGTGTCCTGACAATCTCAGCCACAGCGATCTCTCTCCCACAACAGCCAAGCCTGTACTCCATCTGCAACTTTGAACTTCTCTGCAGGACGTGCGCAGGTTTAAATCTGTGATGACGCGTATCTCCTCCCAGAGCGCAGGGTTGGGAGATCCGTAGTCCAGCTGACAACCCATCTCCTCTAGTAACTCAGTTTGATATGCCATAAGGAGGGACGTTGTGCAGAAGAGTTATAAATCTTTTGAAAAACAGAGGCAGCGAAGTGCTCTGTTTTCCCTAGCAGTGAGGATCCGGTTGAAGAGAGACCTGCCCTGTGGCCCGGGTGCAAATGGTTTGCCACAGATGTTTCCACAGGGGGAGGATCTGCCATCCCTATTCCCTGAACATTCAGCCTTGAGAAGCCCTTGACGTGTACTCGGCTTGTCCCAAGGCTTTGCTGGGATAAACTGCCTGGCTGCAGGGAGATGTGACGGAAGCTCTCCTTTTTCCTTCTTTTTGGTGCGTGATGAGCACCCCGAAAGCTTGGATAATATGTTGGAAACTTGGAGCAGAAAACTCACCTTAACGCTTTAGTTATCTCACTCTAAATGACAATGTCACTCAACAAACGTAAGGAATATATTGCATTTGGGACATTACCTTGCCACTCCTTATGTAAACTGCAAAATCTGCTGAGGACAGCTTCCGAAAATCTTCCATGGGGAACTGAGCGAGAATGATGAAGTGGCAGGTAGCTGCAGTTTATATAGAGGGAGGTGGGACTCCCTGATCGCTGCAGTGATTGGTCTGCCATGATTGGCAGAGGTGGGGGGTCACTGGTGCTTCCGTGAAAAAAAAATATATACATGACAAACTAAAATATTTTGTCAATAAAATACAATTATTAACTTTTTCATATAAAATAATAGCATTTTTTAATAATTAAAAATAAAAAAATTTAGAGTTTGACAACAAACACACTGCAAAACACAGTTATACAGCATAGTTCAAAACATAATAATGAATCATTTCTGAACATTAACTCTCAGTCTTTATTCACCTTTTTTCTCATGGTTTCTCAATAGAAAAATAGCATATCATAGTTCTAATAGGGGCTCATTGTAACGCAGTGTTACAACATGCCCCACCTGCGCAACTGGGATTTAACCCCCGGATCGTGTCTTCTGCTGGTTAGATCAGCATTAAAGAACTATCTCAACTGTTAAATAACAGATATAAGATGAAAATAATATCAGATTTGTCTCGTTTTAAATAAAAAAAAAAAAAACTTATTTTTTTTTTTTCAAATTAACTTCAGTAAGAAATTTACTTTTGCTATGGTTAAATAAATCAGTGATATCTTCCAAAGATTTAAAAAAAAAAAAATTCTCTATATAGTGTTGATATGGCAACTAGTAAATACACTAAGTTTCGTCTTGCTGGCATGTGTGGAAAGTTTTAAACCATGTGTGTTACAACTAACCCTGCGTTAGGTTGTGCCCCGCTCACCCCTAATCTTCTCTTTTGCAAAGTCATAGAAATGCTATCGTGGATTTCTTCTTTTGCCTTCGGAGCAAATAGGAATGCAAAAATTATATTTGTTGTATTTTCTGTTCACCATTAGAAGTTTACCCAGCTATGACAATTACTGCTTCTGAGAACCCTGTAAATGAGAAATGCAAAGTGGTTTCTATCAATTTTGTTTAGACTAATAGGGGTAATGTAAAGTCATAGTATATTTTACTGGGTTTCAGCCAATCTGAGATATGCATCTGATCGATTTAACTGCATCTACCTATCATCAATATACAATATACACATAACCTGCACAATTATCCATTATTTTGAATGTTAAGAATAAATGCTATGCTACTTTGTGTGTCTGAAATTTAGAATTAAAAGAATATGCAACATTTTGTACTTTTTGTATGATTGTTTACTTGTGTTTACACTAGTGCTTGATGAATGATAACTAATGGAACAACAATTGTAGCCCTCATGTAGCAACTTGATAGCATCACACTTTTCTGTTTCAGTGTTGCTTAATCTTTAAGACTGAAATGTATGATGTAGAATGAAATGTTCAAGTATCTTCAAGTATATCACATAAATATCATATAAAATCAATTACAAAAATTCTATATTTACAAGAAACTTAAGGTGAATTAGCCTTCCAGTTCCAGGTTTTCCTACTAATTAATGTCTTGACTCAATGTCTTTGCCAATTTTACTCATTCAGGCTCAAGGATACCAGAATTGACAACACCTTTAAAGTCAGCAAAACCCCCAAAGAGGCCATTGTGGTAAGTGTTCTGAACTAGATACAATTTTACATACTGTTACATAATATTGATAATGTTTACTACACTTTCAGATGGCTATCCACCTTTTTCCCACGCTCCATGACATTTTGCGCAAATTTTGGGAGTAATTTTCATTAAGCTGTAAACAATCAGAAAGGTTTCCACTATGAATGCAATACTAAGCATTTTCAAAAACTGGGTCAAATAATATGACATTATTCTACTCACCCTTCAACCATCAAAAATTAAAAGGAAATTTAAAAGTGTAAACATATTAATTACTACAACAAACAATGAATAATCCCAAAAAGTGATTATTTCCGCAGCAATATTATGGAAGTGTTAAATATCCCTGTAGTAATATATGTCTGTATTATGTAAAATACGTTTCCTTAATCAAAAATAGAACACTGAGTGATATTTCAAAGTGAAAAGAAATATTGTATTTACCCGCTTTTCAGGTTACATTACAGTAAACACTGCTAATAGGGATTTGAAGTGAAAGGGGGAGACAATTACATTTTAAAGCATCAGAGTGAAAACAAACCTGGAAAACGAATTGAAACAAGACATTCTTTGTGCATTCCAGTGAATTATTCATGAGTTGTATATCGTAAAATAAATTGGGAGAGCAGACCACAAATGTGCAGTACATATGTTGTCTTTTTTCATACTGTTAAAGCAGAATACAAAGGGTAAAGAGAAAATAGTCAGGAGGAAAAAATGCAGCGACTGAAAGAGCTCTTGCCATATTCATAATCGTTAATTTATTCTCCTGACATCTGAAAATAGAACATGAATGAATCTTTACAGCTCATTCAGTGACGGATAATAATTATTTGTAGCGCAACCTAATGATTTGAAATTAGGCCTATTTGAGTGGAACTTCCCCAAACCAGAAGTCCCTTCCGATAATCTAAAACGCAGTAGGCGTTAGGAAAAAGGTGGATAATCCCTAACTGTAACAGGTCAAAGCAGTTTGGTATGTGCTATTTCCTTTTCATCATCAGATGGTCAAAACATAGCCTACACCCTTATGAAAAGTAATGAACCCTTTCACAATAAATCCTTGTTTTGCCATTGCTAGTACAGGTGTTTAAGACTCTGTGAAATACTTTATTATTCATTATTCATTATTTTTGTATGTTTACTTAAGCATGCAGTGTTGAATCATTTCATTTTCTTGAAGAAACGTTTTTTTTTTTTTTTTTGCATAAAGTATGCAACATCCATATATAACTTAGGTTTACGTAATTTACATTAACTAACAAGCTAAATGAATTAAATAATGCTCCTATCAGGTGCTCTTTGATTCAAGTTCTTCAATGATGGGAAAATGTTATGACACTGCCACTCAAATGAAGCGCATTGATGCCGTCAAGGAAATCTTTGACAGCTTTTCGAACCGAAGCATGGCATATGATTTTGAACATGTCATCTGCCTTGTGAAGTTTAACACGGAAGTGAAAACTGTTCTTAAATTTACAGAAAATCTGGAAACCTTCAAGGTATTTTTGTACCTGATTATTGCACCATTATCACAATTAAAGTAAATAAAAACTACTGAGCATTTAGTAGTAATGATAAATGCTATTTGTATACTCAGTTTTGAATCAATATTATTTTTTATATGCAGGAGCAAGTGCATGCTATTGAAGCATCAGGATGCACTAGATTATATGATGCACTTGCTTGTGGTGTATTAGAGTTTAAGGATATCAAGGAAAGGTTTCCAGCCTGCAGATGTCGCATCTTGTGTTTGACAGATGGTAACGATTACAGGTGTGTGTCTTTGTGTATGTCTTCCTGATGAATGATTGAATGAATGTGTTATCACATTTTACTCTTAAAATGTTACTAACTAAAATGATTATGGATATATTTTATTGTCTAATCTACAGATCCATAAATAATCCAGTCACCATTGCCAGAGAACTGATGAACAAAAATATAGTGGTTGATGCTGTTCTTGTTGGCAGGACAGATAACACAATTTTACATGGAATCAGCTATGTAACAGGTTTGTGTGTGGTCATTAACAATTTTCTCTTCTCATTTTTAACTCACAGTGCTAATGTTTTTATATGAATTATGTTGTTTGTGTGTGTGTGTGTGTGTGTGTGTGTATGTATATATATCTGTCGGGTGTTCTAATAATTTTGGCGGCCACCACACTATATATACTAACTAGTGTGGTGGCTGCCAAAAAGATTAGAACACCTGACAGATCTGAAAATATTGACCTTTTTTGCCTCCAAAACATGATTTTATTTCATAATGTTCATGAAACATGCAAATGGTTGACCATCAATTGATCTCTCCAGTTTATTTTCCAATTTGCCCCAAATGTGCTCAATGGGGTTGAGGTCCGGACTTTGAGGGGGCCAGTCCATCATTTTCAATGTTCCAGCAGATTCTGGCAATAGTTAGAAGAATGTTTTGGGTCATTGTCCCCTTGGAAAATAAATCCAGGCCCAATAAGACGACTCGCAGATCCCAAGTGTTCTAATAATTTTGGCCACCACTGTGTATATGTGTATATATAATATTGTGTTGGTCCCCCTTTTGCTGCTAAAACAGCCCTGACTCGTCGAAGCATGGACTCCACTAGACCCCAGAAGGTGTGCTGTGGTATCTGGCACCAAGATGTTAGCAGCAGATCCTTTAAGTCCTGTTAATTGTGAGGTGGGGCCTCCATGGATCGGACTTATTTGTTCAGCACATCCCAGAGATGCTCAATTGGATTGAGATTTGGGGAATTTGGAGGCCAAGTCAACACCTCAAACTCGTTGGGCTCCTCAAACCATTCCTGAACCTTTTTTGCTTTGTGGTAGGGCGCATTATCCTGCTGAAAGAGACCACAGGGAATACTGTTTCCATGAAAGGGTGTACATGGTCTGCAACAATGCTTAGGTAGGTGGTACGTGTCAAAGTAACATGGATGGCAGGACCCAAGGTTTCCCAGCAGAACATTGCCCAAAGCATCACACTGCCTCCACCTGCTTGCCTTCTTCCCATAGTGCATCCATGTGTTCCCCAGGTAAGCGACGCGCACGCACTCGGCCATCCACGTGATGTAAAAGAAAACATGATTCATCAGACCAGGCCACCTTCTTCCATTGCCCCGTGGTCTAGTTCTGATGCTCACATGCCCACTGTTGGCGCTTTTGGCGGTGGACAGGGGTCAGCATGGGCACACTGACTGGCCTGACCACCCTGAACCTTCAGCCCCATACGCAACAAACTGCGATGCACTGTGTACTCTGACACCTTCTTATCAGAACCAGCGTTATCTTCTTGAGCAATTTGAGCTACAGTAGCTTGTCTGTTTGATCTGACCACACGGGCCAGCCTTCGCTCCCCACGTGCATCAATGAGCCTTGGCCGCCCATGACCCTGTCGCTGGTTCACCACTGTTCCTTCCTTGGACCACTTTTGATAGATACTGACCACTGCAGACCGGGAACACCCCACAAGAGCTGCAGTTTTGGAGATGCTCTGACCTTAATCCTTACGCTTGCCCATTTTTCCTGCTTCTAACACATCAACTTTGAGGACAAAATGTTCATTTGCTGCCTAATATATCCCACCCACTAACAGGTGCCATGATGAAGAGATGTGCCGATAAGCGATGTTTAAAATGCGGGATCCTGTCAAGCAACTGCCCTTGAGATAAATGGGAATGCTAACATATAGCTCTCTTTGGGTGTTATAGATCTCTTTGCACTATAACCAGGTATCAGTTTCGTAATTAGAAACTGTAGTTAGAAACTTGAAGAAGTGTGCACTTGTTCATGACATTCATTTCACTGACTAAATTATTTCAGTTTTGAAAGTAGTTAACAGACCACTGTGGTTTTCTCAATTAACTTTAGGTGGGTATTGCTTTAAGCCTGAGAATGCAAAAGCTGCCCTTAAGCTTTTGGAGATGGAAACTGTCTTGTCCATGGAGCTGAGGGCAGAGAGAACAAAGGTTCCTGCATCTTCCATAAAAACAGAGGTATGAAGTAAAAGCCATTACAATACCTGTTACTTACCTTTAATAGTAAATGTATTGAATATTGCTATATTTTTAAATGAAATTCTCTCTTTTCATATATAGATTACATAGCCTTAGTGTGTAAATCATCAGCAAGATCACTGCAAGATTAGAAATAAAGAAAAATTATTGATCGTTTGTTTTCATTAGGAAGACCTGACCAAAATTTTTGCCACCCATGGCTATGATGAAAAACCAGAAATTAAGCTTCCTGCTCAAATCAAAGACAAAGTGACCAGGACAGAGAGGTATTGAGTGTACAATTCAAAGTAAACTTGTGATCTGAATTGGACATAATTTAATTATTTTAAATACCACACAAGCAGGAGTGCAATATAGGTCTATTTGCTTGTAGTGACATATCGAATATTGATTCCGGGTCATCTTCACCATTTTATGTGAGAATAATATTAATTTATAGCACATCTTTAAGCTAAGCTTTTACAAAGTCACAGTGTACTTTTGGAATCTGAAGGAACGTTTGTACAAACAAACTGTGATGTGTTGTCAGACTTAACGACTGGCCATAGGCACAAGGCCATAGGTGATCACAGCCAAGCTGATATAAAGCCATATTGCATGACTGCAAGTGTGATATTGAACAAGTATATAAATAAATAAGAAAAAAAAAAAGTCTCAAAAACTTTCTTCTGCTAATTCTGACGTTGATGATGGGTCTGAATACTTTAGAATGGATTGTATATAATACACCTAGACACAAATACTAGACACTTGAAATAAATTCTAGTAAATATTAATTAATGTTCTGGGATTATTCCGAGAAAAAAGAGACTTTTAATTAAAAAACTGCCAAGAACAAGAAGAATCATCTAATAATTAACTTTACTATATACTAATATAAAAATAATTTCTTTATTAGCATACTAAAAAAGAAGATACAGGAATCCAAGTCAGGTCGCTTCATGGAGAAAGACAAACGGATCATAGAAGAACTGAAGAGTCTTCACTGTGATCCCCATCCATATTGTTCTGTGTATCCCTCAGAAACAGACTTAGGTAAGTATGATTAAACCTGCTTTTCAGAATAAGACAGTATACATGCTACTCCTGCTGTTAAACAAATTGTCATGCATTAAATGTTCCAATAGTTAATAATATCAATAACTGTCTAAATAATTTAATCAATAATTAAATAATAGTGAACAATATCAATAATTGGGGGCAGAAGGGCACTCTGAACTAGGTTGCTTGCACCTCAAAACTGGCTTTCTATTACTGCATGTAGTCCAAACAGGAAAAATTCTCATCACCTTCCACCCTTGTTTGTAGGTAGAAGCTTTTTTGTGTTTTGTGTATTTTTGTGTTTTGCAAACAGAATCTGCCATAATCCTCAAAAACCTGGCAACACATCCATTGGTCATTTGTGGCTCTTTGTTACAAATTTAAATTTGTGTAATAAATGTCATTACGCTTTCAAAATATATTTCAGCTTTTTGGAGGATTGTCATGAAAGGACCTCCAGAAACTTCCTATGAGAAAGGAACCTTTGAGCTGTACTGTGAGTTTGGTCGTGATTATCCAGTAAAACCACCTGTTGTTCGGTTCTACACTCCTGTATCCTTAAGCCTAAGTAGTGTCACAGTAATTTATATAAACTGATTTATGTTTTTGATAATACATTAAGATTAGAGTACAGAGAAAAAGAATGTTTCTTTAGCATTTTGTACACTATAAAATCCTTAACAGCCGCATAGATTTACCATTGCAACATCAACAGTGTGGGAAGGATTTGCCACAACATATTTGATCGAAACTACTCTGCTCATGTTACTATGAGAGAAATCATGGATGCTGTATATGGACTTCTTATAGTCCCAGAGGCTGAAGATCCACTTGACAGGTATATGTTGGTTTCATATAACCACTTTAAAAAAATATTTTTATATTGTTCAATGGACTTCACAAATGTGATATAAATGGAACATATCAGAAGCAGACATTATTTTGCATTGATCTGCATGGTGTACATGGATGAACTTAAAATTGTTTATTTTTGTCCACTGTCTATCATAGTGTATTGGCAGAGGAATTTCAGACTAACAAAGAAGTCTATGAACAAGCAGCTAAAGATTACACTGCAAAAAATGCATGTCAGTCCATGGAAACAATTGAAAAGGTAAAATATTATTCACTTCATTATCACAAACAAACGTAACGCAGTGTTTTTGATCATAGAGAACTTGCATTTGTAAGTAGATTTTTGAGACACTAAGTTGTATTACTCAAATATCATATATTTTTGTACACCTGTACTAGTAAATTAAATATTTAAAATATTGTGAATAATTTAAAATATTTACATTTATGTTAGGTTATCATCCTGTTTTATGATGAATTTATACATTATACATTACACAGTTTATTTTTATTTATTATTAGGGCCCGAGCACCGATGGTGTGAGGACCCTATTGGAATTGCTCAGCCTATTATTATTCTTCTCCCAAATGAATCGTATTTTTGAGGGCCTAAACACGCTCGAAAACTCACTAAACTTTTCACACGCGTCAAAAAAATGGTGAAAATTTAAGTCTGATATGGGTTTCAGAATTAGGCATGGCAAAATGGCTCGATAGCGCCACCTACAAAATTCAACGAAGTGCCCCTCCCGCTACATTTCACATACAGGTATGAAATTCGGTAGACACATGTAACAGCCCAATACCTACAAAAAAGTCTCCTGGTACGAAATCTGAAAACCAACAGGAAGTTAGATATTTTGAATTTTCTTTGCAAAATTGTTGCAAATTTTGCCATTTCCAGACGTTGTACTTTAACGAACTCCTCCTAGAGATTGTATCATATCAACGTCATATTTGGTCAGTCTAATCTAAAGGCCTTTGTGACGTTAAATTGCAAAGATCTTGAGTTTTCCCTAGAGGGCGTGTCCGTGGCGGCCTGACAAAATTTGATGTTTCGCCATAAAACAGGAAGTTGTTGTAACTCGGTCATACAATGTCCGATCTGCCCCAAACTTCACATGTATTATTAGAGTCCTGGCCTGAAGACATCTACATGCCAATATTCAGTTACAGTCATAGCGCCAACTGCTGGCAACAGGAAATAGCATGCTTTACACTGTAATTCCCTCCCAGAAATTCCCTCCCCATTTAAATATGCCATGAAGTCCCAAACATGCTAGAAACACATTAAATCAAAACTTGGCTAAGTGCTAATGTTTGCGATTTACGCCACGAAACAGGAAGTTGTTGTAACTCAGGCATACAGTGTCCGATCTGCCCCAAACTTCACACGTTTGATAATAGTCCTGGCCTGAAGACCTCTAAATGCCAATATTCAGTTATAGTCAAAGCGCCACCTGCTGGCAGCAGGAAGTGTGGCACATTGAAGTGACTTTGCCATATTTCTCCTATATTTACCCGCTTAAATGCATGTCGCCCACTATTCGCTGTTTTCCTGAGGCCACTGGGTGGCGGTGCTCCCGGGTGCGAGGGCCCTTTCAACTTATTTTTGTGTTTCTTCCTGTTTTTCAGAAATATATTGGAGAGAGCAATGTTCAAGTGCCTCATCATCTGAAATGTCCCTTGTCAGGGCAGATTTTCATTGATCCAGTCAAGGCCAAAGGTGGATATGTGTATGAGCGAAGAGCCATTGAGGAACATCTAAAGACGTAAGTATCGGTGGAGAAGTCTGATAAATAAAAAGTACATTCGCATTATATTGCTACTTATTCGTGTTGTTTTGTTTTTTTTGTTTTTTTACATGCTTTAAGATGCATTGTTTGCATTAAGAATTGTCAGTAGAGTGTTTAGAGTTATGTCTTGTGTTTCTTGCTGTTCATGTGGAGTTGAGGTATAGTGAAAGTATAGGAACGTGTTTTTTTAAAATTATATATCACAAGGTGCCATTCACTCACTTTCTAAAGGGAACTAAGATTTGCAGAAGAAGTGTAAGACATTGATGATGGACATGAGTAACAGGGTTCCCTAATATAGAGAGTCCCACAGAAAGCTATTTTAATAGTTTAATACTATTTTGAATACTTTTTCATAGTAAGATTATATGTAATAAAATGTTGTAATTTTATTGTTGCAGGGACACGCATGATCCAGTAACAGGGAATGTGCTTAGTTCCAAAGATCTCAAGCAAGATAAGCTCATGAAAAGGTCTGCTGTGGAGTATCGTACATCACAGTTAGAGGAAACAGAATCTTCAGATTGAGCTTTATTTACAAGGAATTTGTTAGTGAGCTCTGGGTACATATATATGTAACGAGAATAGAGAGAAACAATATATTATATATATATATATATATATATATATATATATATATATATATATATATACATACATATATATACATTGTTTAGATTTACAATAATTGCTTCCTCTATACATTTTAAACTTACAGTATACAAGTTTATTACATATTGTAGGTATGATTTTGGCAGTTTTACTTTAGATTCTGTTTATTTTAAAGTAATAATAACAAAGGATAAAACCACAGGAAATAATACATTTTCAGTTTGTTTATTTCGAAAATTACAATTACAGAAACATCAACTATAAGAAGTTAAAAAGATATTCAAATTCACATTTAATATAATTTTACTTTACATTTTTGAAACATTACTCAAATACTATCAGCCTTATATATCTGCAAATATAAGTATCATTAATGTACTGTAGACACTTTTGTGCAAATGTAATTTTCATAAGCAAGTTTCCAGCATTTGTTAACATTAAACTGGCATGTATGCGGGGAAGAGTTGCTGTTATATTTCACTAATGTTATTTGGGTTTAAAGTATATTAAATATGCATTGTCCATATCAACCTGTTTGTCTTGCTGTGTATGTATTCTGGGGTTCCAAGTGTTCTTGGAATACATGACAACATGACATCATCTCAAATTCATTACAATAATTTTAGGTTTTGTATTGACAAAATATGTAAACATTGTCTATTTTAGTATGTTTAATTGCATTGTAATAAAAATTCACCTCACACATTTCTGACCTGTCAGCAGTAATTTTAAATTTAAAACATGATTAAAGTTTTAGGCTAAACATTTTTAGAATACATGTGCAAAAACAATTATCTTGCTTTCTCCTGCATATTTTCATTAGCCGCAAAAAGAAATACAAATAAAATGAAACATAATTGAGATTTTCTGTCACAAAAAGTATAATTTATTTTAAACTATCACTACCTTTTTATTGTATTTTATAGAATGGATATACGAAAATATCCATAATAATGGTGGCATGCAGAGAAAATTACATTTACATCTCCTCACCTCTTTGGTTTCACAGTTTGGTGTTGGAGTTTTGGTTGGTTTGGAGGCATCTGTTAGGTGAATTTATATACAGACCATGGACAGCTCTGTTTAAATTAAAATGGACATTTTATTTTTATTTCATAGCGTAACAGTTCATTAAGTTAACCTACAAATGGTTTTAAGCATTGTAAACAGGGTGGAGTCGCCTCTCATCTGGGCGGGTGATGATAAATGGCGCTTGTGATCACAACAGTCTTCAACAATTAATGCTTCTTCTTCACCTGGAGGTTGAATGTAAAATCTTGTCAAAGTCAATAACACCATTAAAAGTTGCTGCTTAGCCTGAAATCCTTGAACAGCTTCCTGATTTACAGTATATGGTTCTGTTAGGTGGTTAAATCGTCGGCATCAATACAACAATAAAATTCACTTAGAATCAGTAATCATCTTCATGTATGTCAAACCAGACTTTCTGAAATGTAGGGAACCAGCTGTGAGACCTCAATATTGTTGCAGAAACTTTGGCTTCAGATACTGTACATAATGAAGATCTAGTGGACTCAACTAGTGTTATCTTTAATATATTTGCGAGTGGAACACATGAAAGTAGCATACGCACAATCACACATACTCATCAGTCTTGTCTTAGTGAAGCAACAGGTTCTCCAAAAACAAAATAAACAAATGACCACCCAGACTTCTTTGAGCTGTCCTGATCCTTCTCCAAATAATCTCAGGCAGCCTTGCATGTTAGGTTTGAATAAATTCAGTCATAGCAACATTCAAATGAGACAATTAGCATTCTAATTTTGAACTACAGTGTTTGTGCTTTTGAACGTGGCACACTTAAGAGTCGTCCTGCATCATTCAAAAAAGTCCTGATTGGGTTCTCCAAAGATAAAGAACTCAACCTAAGGATGTAACATATCAGGGTTCTCATGGGCGTGAATGATTATGAGCAAAGAGCTCTTTTGGAGGCTGCCCAGTGGGAAATGGACAGGCAGTGGAGGTGAACTCTGGCAAATCATGGACAGATCTGAAACCATTAGGGAGTTGCTGCTGTTCCCCGGCCAGTCTTTATCTTCTCCAGCCTTTTTGAGAGGTGGCTGTTACTAGACTCCAACTCTTCAATCTTGTCCAATGCAGATCGTAGCTGCCATGAAGCAAAGTTGAGCAAGCCATTAATTTTATTATATGTACATATAAGTAGGACTTTGTCTGTTATCTTGATGAAAGCAGTGCTATTTGGCTATTGTACCTCTCGCTGCAGTTTGCGTTTTTCAGCTTTGAGTTCGTCCTCCACCTTCTCTGCATTTTCAGATGCAGATTTGTACCGGGTCACCTGACCCTCGAGCCTTGTGACCTACAACATGAGTTTTAATTAAAACCATGTCAAATGTTAAATCACTATTTCATATTTTAAAGGGTAAAATGTGTTAAATATTTAAAAATAAACAATCATAAAAATATATATTAAAAGAACTCACATTCTGTTCAAGTGCAGTGACTTCTTGCTCTGATTTGACAAGTTTAAATTTGAGGTCAATGACTTGCCTGTTGGCATCCCCTGAAACAAGGAACAATTACACATTTCTCAACATCCGAGAATGAGAGTCTTACTTGCTTGAACAATGAACCAAACCTGTTAAAAATCATTGCTAATTATGTAATGAACATTATGAGCTGGAGAAAAGTTTCCAAAACTTTTACCCTAAACCTGACTGAGGGTGCAAGCAGTTCCTTACTCTGTATATCCATGATGTTGGAGTCAGCACCATTCTCCAGCACATCCCCCTCTGGGCTGGATGCGTCCTCCGTGCCATTCTTCTGTTTCTTCTGCTCAAGTTGACCTTTCAATCTTTTAACCTAGAAAAAAACATGCATGTGACTGCACAAAATGAGGACAAAGTGGGTGTAAAGCAAGCAACCACCAGATACGCACCTGCTCTATCAAGTTCTCCCTCTCATCAACCAGTTTTCGCAAACGAATTTCTGAAAAGCAAGTTCAACAAATGTATTGTAAGACAAGAAGAGACATTCTATTTGAATGTTTGGAGGGGATATGATAACACCTTAGGGTACTCATACTCACAATTTTGTAACAACTCTAGTAAAATGTTAAAATAAAAAAAAAAAAAACACAATATTCTGCAATAATAAAATACATTCACGTCTTAAAACATTCCAAGGTTAGACAGGAAAGATTTTCACATACCAGGGGTGGGAGGAGCCAAAGGCATGGAGGGGGAGGAGTCAGGGCATGCAAAAGTGAGGCTATCCTATGCTGGGATGTGAAGGATGAGGATGGACAACATGCAGAAACTTCAGTGACCTCATGTAGTCAATTCTTTCAGCATTCACTCAATCTGTACATCTATTACATGTCAGTGTTTTCCATGACTCCATGTTTCCATGATGAGTTTGTTCAAATGAGTGTGATCTAGCATCTAGCAAAAACATCCTGTAATTCATGACCTAAAAATTAAACCTTGACCGTAGTTTGGTTTGTATATATTATTATCTGATGCAGTTTAATTAAATGTCCTCTATCATTATATAAAAGATTTGTCAGTTAGCTGGGAAATGCAATTGTAAAATATTAAACTGTAACACAATCAACAACAATAGTTTAAAATATCTATTTTTAATTTATTCATTTTATTGTAACATATGTTCAATTAACATACACTATTTTGTGTTTCAACACCATCTTCACCAAACAGAATTAAAATGAAATATTTGTTTACAATAATATCTCCCAAAAAAATAAATGGAAAAACAAAGTGTATCTATAACGCTCCGGTCAAATCCTTAGAGGAATGTTTAATAGGGTTGGCACACAATAACATTTTTCATTTACCACATTTGAAACAACATATCACCCATTTAAAGAACATACAAAGTCCTTTGCAACAGAAAACACTGGAATTAGGAAGCTGCTAAACATGACCGCAGCATAGACCGAAAGGTGGCAATCTCCAAAACAGAAAAATGTATTAAATCACATATTATTATGAGAAATATTTTATTCATGCTTGTGTAAAATTTCAAAATAAATATGACACTTTACCATTACTGCCAGCATTTAATGTGTGACTTATTTTAGATTTTACATATTGTTTGACCTAATTTCCTAAGTTAATTTAGTATTGGTAATCAGATCGTTAAAACATCTGTGTATAAAATGTGCTTGCAGAAACAGCTGTGATGACTGATAATCAGGCTTGACTGTAAGATAACTTTGGTTTTCTAGGGTTCTCTGAAGTAATGGTTCCGAAAATAATTTAATTAAGACCTACAGTATAAGTGCAATGTTACTTGTTGAATGGAAGATGCTGAGAAAGACACTCAGCAACGTCCTTGTATTAAGACATTTTACATTCTTCTTTCCCTTTGCCCTTTCCTTTCCCTTTTCCACTTTTTTTAGATTCTTTTCTATCATTTTCCTTGTTGATCCCTGCAGCTTCCTGCTCTCCTGAAATATTTGATGCCTTGTTTTCATGGTGAATGGAGCTATTGATCTCTTGGCCTACATCTCTCATCTCCATTTCTTGGCCTACATCTCTCATCTCCATCTCTGAACTTTGATGAACCCCTTTACTGAGTGTCACATCTTCTGATGCCTGCTGATGCTCCTCAAATGCATCAGGTGTGTCATGCTGCTGATCATTAGGTCTGACTTCATGGTTGGTTTGGCTGTCCTCTGTTAAACATCTTTTTACATCTGTTGCTGTTTGTGGGTTTTCTGTGGCATCGTTATGCTCCTTTGGCTTTGATTCCTGATCTGCATGTTCCAGACATTCATCTTCTTGGGTCTGGTCCTCATCATTGACATTCCTTTCGTACTCCTGGCTTGCTTCTTGTGCATTTTCTTTTAACAAAACAGAGTCCTCATTTGGTTGATCTACAACATTTTTTAAAGGGGCATCTGATGATGCTTCAAGATCCATTTCATCAAAATCAAAGGATTCTCCTTCGTCTTCCTCCTCCTCCTCCTCCTCATCTTTTTCCTTGAGCTCTTGAAGAACCACATCTGACTTTAACTGAAGGTCTTCATCATCTTCAGGCAGCTGCACATTAATTTCAACCTGATTTTGGTTTGATCTTTCCTCCTGAACTTTTTCTACCTTTGATTCTTGGTCAGAAGCTTCTGACTCCACAACTGATTCCTGGTTTGCTTCAATGGCAGACAGGTGATCCTCATGTATAACCTGAAACTCTGTTGTTTCAATTAAAGGAGTGTCATCAACATGGCATCCATCAAACACTTTTTCACAATGCACATTAAGGCTTTCTACATCTAGTTCATTTTGGGTCTCAACCTCTTCCTGGTCCACATCTGCTCCAATACGATCTTGAAGTTGACTCTCCATTGGCTGATCAATAGGTTGTTCCTGGATTACCTTTTCAGCTTCATTATCCACCTTCTCCATCACAGGGGAAGAGGAAGGAGCAGAGTTATCTTGATCTTCAGTGTCACCATCTAGATCGATATTTTGAAGCCTTTCTTTCTGTTCTTCTACTTCGCAGTCCAGATGACTCTTCTCTTCCTTGACGCCTACCATTGAAGAATTCTCAGTGTTCTCAGAGCTGGACTCAACGCACACTCCAACAGTATCCATGGGCTGAGCAGAAGGTTCATGAGGCAGTGAAGTCTCGGTTTCTGAAGATATAAGCTCACTGCTGAATATTACAGGTTCTGGGTCAGGATTTGTTGAATCCTCAGTGTGGTCATCAATAATGGTTGCAGGGTTAGCGATAATATTGTTGGACAGATCATCTGAAAGGACACCATTGTTAGATTCAGGGCAATCAAAATTTGAGATGGTTTTAGACATTTCTGCCGAATCAGTTTCATCTGTAACTAACTGAATTTTGTCTTGAGCATTATCAGCATTAATATTTGTGCTTGCTATTTCGATACGGTCCAATTCATTGGTTCCTTTATCACCATGTGGGACATCTGTATTCAACGCTGTTTCGGATACGTCATTCCCTAAGGGCTTCTCGTGGTTTTCTTCTAGATCACCTTCCAGTTCTGGGTTTGGATTGTCTTCACTCAAAACTATTTCATTCCTTTCATCCATCTTTGTGTCACTCTCTTGCTTGTCACTTTGTTTCTGCTTCTGCTTGTTTTTCTTCTTCCTTTTCTTTTTTTTATTGGAAGCACTGGCACCCTGTGTTTTGGGAAGCTTCTCCATTTGAGACGATTCCACAGACTCCTCTTTGAGTTGATCATCAAGCACTGCCTCACCAGATTTATCAGTTTTATCATGGATTGAAGCAGAGACAGACTCCACAGGAGTTTCCTCTTTGATTTCCTTACTAGGTTTGACACATTCACTCTCTTGTTGATCTGTCTCCATAAGTTCATCCTTGTGAACTTTGCTCTCTGATTCTTCAGTATCATATCTCGAATCTTCCAGTAAATGTGCCTCAGATTTGATCTTCTCCTTGGGTCTTGTTGCAGTGAGTTCATCATCGCCAACAGAACTTGGAGGTTCTTCAGGTCTATTCTCAAGCTGCCCTACACCCTGATTCACTTGGTCCCCAAGGTCTTCGTTCTCATTTGCTTTTAAAGCTGTATTTGTAGAACCGAAAGGGGCATGTGAAGACTGTTGATTCCCTTGCATCCTGTCATCCAAATCTTTTTGTTGCTGGTCTTTATTCAGCTTCAACTGATGAGTGCCTGGGAGATGATGGAGGTGTCAGTAGTTAAAGCCAAAATAAATGTGTCTGTAGAAGCCAATCAGTATCTTGCAAATGTTTAGAGCAAGAAGTAAAAGGAAGAAGGAAAGGAGGGGAAAATGAAGACTCCAAGGCAAAGCTCTTATATAGAGAGCTCTTATGTTTGCTATACAAATCAAATGTGTTGAAGGATGTCCCAAAGAAGAAAACCCCACAGTTTAAAGTCAAGAACTGAAGAAAGTACTCTGCAATTCCTTCTCTTGATTTTGATTTCAAAGTCAAGAATGAATAAATATTTGCAGCAATTTGATAAACACTTTTCAGCAGAATATTGTAATATGGACTCAAGAAAGAGACAAGATCCTATAGTGTTTGGTTCATGATATGCCATTAATTAGCTGTATATGCAAAGTGGATACAGGGAACAGGAAGTGAGATGTTAATGTAATCGTGCATTTGTACCAGGTTAATAGAAGCAGTTTAGTTGGACTTTGCTCAAGCTCTACACAATGCAAATGCAAAGTGGCAAAGATAAAGTAATGTAAGCATGCAATGAATGACGTTAAGAAAAGTAGCTTACCTAGTACGCTACTCCCCTCTCGGATTTCAGCTGATACTGTTTGAGAATTCTGTTCAGCCTTTCCGACTTCTTCCCCTGTTTCTCCATTGGTGGCTAAATCAAGTCCAAGGACAATGCCATGTTTCTGCACAAAAAACAATTTAATATTAGTATACTTAAAAACAGATTCAGGTTACATTTAGACACACTAGGCCTAGAACAGGAATGGGCAAGAAACACACCAGAACAAGCTAATCAATGTATTCAGGATTACTAGAAAGCTACATGCAGGAGAGTTTTTATCAGGGTTGGTGCTAAACTCTGCAGGATAGTGGCCTTCCAGGACCGAAGTTGCCCATCCCTGGTCTTTTTAAATGTGTCTGTATTTGTTGATGTACCAATATTATGATAACATTATAATATAATATATTCAGTCAGAAGTTGAGTATTAATAAATCAGTCTTGATTTATATTGTATTCTGGCTTTTAGTATCTTTACATCATTAAATAACAAAGCTGAGCAGTAAAGTCTAGAAGGTTTGTCTACAAAAATATACAAAATATTTGTTCTGGGAAAATTCTAATTCTAGTTATAGTTATAGTTTTTACCACACATCAATACCTTCAAAATATCTTTGAGCTGAACAACCTCATCTCTGAGCTCATCCCTCTCATTTCGAATGGCATCAGAAAATTCCTTCTGCCTCTCTAATGCCTGAACAGCACCAGAAGAGATTTGGCAAAGATGCAGCGAAGAGAAGAAAAAGTAGGTGAAAGCAATGAAAACAATGCTGCAGAGGCAAAGTACAGACAACAGAGGTTGTAGCAGGAAACAAATGTAGAATCAAGCAAATCTATATGTTTGAAAGGTGAAATTATAATTCTCTTTACGTAAAGGTAAAGACAAAAAAAGGGAGTTGGATACTGAGGGATCATACCCCAATTTTTTTATTCTTCCATTCAATAGTTTCCTGGAGGTCAGAAATCTCCCTAACAAAGCCGTCTTGCTTGAGCCGTAATTGGCGGATCTCCTAGAAAGCGGTTTTATGCATGGAGGAAGACCAAATATAAAGGAAAAGAAGAAGTTGTTCAGGCAGATCAGCAGAAGCCAAGCATTTGAAAAAGACAATAAGTTTATGACAGAGACATAAATACAACAATACTCACAGTGAGCAGTTCTTCACTCTGTTTCAACATCTCCTTCAATTCACTGAACTGAAACTGCAGTATACTATGAGCATGCTTCTCTCGTTCAAAGTCCTGAAAAATAAACAGAACTGCTTTCAGTCATTTCATTTTTTTTATTTCAAATGAAGTTTTTTACAGATTCCAGTGTACACCACTTTTGTATTTTAAAATCACAAAAATGATAGAAATTACAAAACAATAACAAAAAGTTAATTAATATACAAATTAATAAATGAATTAAATCTTAAGGTTTAAATGTAATCTATAATTCGACAATGTATTACAACAAACTATTACTGCAACTTACTATAATGCACACCTGACTATACAGACCTTACTCTTTTCCTCAAGCTCACGGCGTGTTTCAAACAGCATCTCCTCCAGTTCCATTAAAGAGTCTTTTAAAGTGTCCACTTCATACATCATATTGGTCTTCTCATTGTCCAGCTGTGCATTGGACACCATGGCCTTACGGTACTTTTCTTCCACTTCCAAAAGGGAATCCTTCAAAAAGTCAGACACCATATTAAAATCAGCATGCTCACAAACACACCTCTGAACATGTATTACAATACTCACAAAATTAACTATGATGAACATATTTTTAGACAAAATGTTTTCATCATAATATCATGAAGAAAGATGTATAACAATATGTTTTGGAGAATAATATCAAGTCAAAGATGGAAGCAAAGCAGAGAAATCAGACTACAGACTTCTGTGGCACAGAAGTATGAACATGCAAGATGAGAGCCAGATAAGAACCAGAGGCATCATGTTCCCGGTCAGCCACTCGCTGATTAAAAAGCACAAATTTGAGCTGTTGTTCCTTTACCAGCACTGTCATATGTAACTGGGCTTTTGACTGGCACTGTCAGTACCAGACATGTACCTTGAGCTCTTTGAGGTTCTGCATGTGCTTCGCCTCCACATCTTGAATCTGATCCTTAAGCTCATGGATCTCCTGAATGAAAAGCATTAAGTGTGAGAATGAGGAGGAAGGATAAAGGATGCAGTGGAGGAAGAGCAAAGGAAGGTTAAAGAACAGCAGACTTATTTTTGGATGAATTACTGTGCAAGAAATTACAAAGCTGTAGAAAATAACAGTGAAGCAGATTATAGCAGGTTCTCAGTCTTACTCATGAAGAGTTTTAGACACATATCAAAATCTGCTAAGGGAAAAACAGTTTTAAAAAGTGATTTTTCACTATTATTTACAACAGGATCTAGATTTTCAAGGGTTTAAATAAAAATATTTTTGTTATAAGAGGCAATAAAACAACTTTGTGCATCAAAACCACTCCTTTCCTGGTAAAAAATTATCTTGATTTTCAAAAGTCAATGAATTTGAGACAGCTGAATTTTTGACAAGCCAAACATGTCAGTCCTCGAGTAACATGTAATTTATTCAAGCCACAAAATAACATAATTCCGTAAAATAAGTATAACGAACTACGTAAAAAGCATTTTAAACGTCTCCAGGACAGTAATTTTATAATTACTCAAAAATCAAACATAGTTCAACCCTCGCGCACAATATCACGTCCGTCAAAAACTGACTGTCGGTTGGAATATTAGAACTAAAAACATCAACATACTGTAACACTCATGGGCAATCAATCACTTCACTGAATACTTGCCGGCTAAGAAACAAATATTTAAAACAAATAAAAAAAATCACTTTACGATCTGTCGGTTTTCACATCATTTGAATATCACAACATTGATGTCTGTCAAGACATAACATGCACAATACATGGCAGTATTTACAAGATGAAGAGGTCCAGCAAGTACAAGCATTTCCTTTTTTTCCCATTTCATTTTTCACTACCGGATGATTTGAATGCAGCATCGCTTTCCGAGAAGAGGGAGAAAATGGCGGCCTGAACAGCTTCAACATGCCGTCTGTCAGAGAAGATAACATGCATAATACATAATGCACGAGAGTATAAATTTGTTCTTCACTCTGTGAAATTGAATCGAAATTATCAGGAAACTGAGTGAAATACTTCATAATGCATGCTAAAGAGAATAAACGTCAATCCAATTAAAAAAAACTCAGCCGGGTTAGTGAACATCGTTCAACAGGTGTTGCCATTTTTATGCACTAACTACGCATTCTGATTCTGACATTCCGGATTTCAACATTTTCAATCATTTTCTATTCTTGACTGATCTTTTTACATCATTTTGGCAATAGATGAACTGGTAAATTAGTGTTCTTGAGATGAGTCCCTGTAGTCGTCCAATTTGACTCTCATATGCTGATGTAACATATATTATAAACTTGACAGGTGATTTTTTTTATTTTTATAAAATATAGATTGAATACCATCTTCCGAGTTGTTTAAAAGATACATTTTCCAATAAAAGGTGATACATTTTTACATTAATCATTACATTTAATCGCCCCTTAGCATATTTTGACTCTTATCTGCTTTAGGTGTGTTTGATTAGAGATGTGACTAAACTCTGATAAAAGGCAGATCTTTAGGAACAGGACTGAGCAACATAGAAAAAAATGACAGTGTACTGAGCTTCTATGAAGAAGGTGAGTGATGAAAATGAGCAATGATATGTTATTTTATATCAGATTCTCAATCTGAACAATTATGGCTGTTAATTTTTAAAATCAAATCAACATATCACAAATATAAATGTGACCATAAATAAAATACAAGATATCAAACAAAACTAAACCCCCTAACTAGAAGGATTTGGAATATAAATGACATTTTATTCATAAATAAATAAATAAATATTGCATTTACTGTAGGTCTGTCGTCTGTCCAATGTAAACAGCAAAAGCACATGATATCATCGCATGATTTCATGGTATGGTTATATAAACCTGCTGCATAAATTTAAACTGGCACCAGACCAGGCAAATAGATCAGGACACACACACACGGAAACACACACACACACACACCTTGATTTCCCGTATGGATGCTTCTGTGTCAGCAGAGATGGATGTATCTCCACTTCCTCTTCGTGAGGATGTTCCACCCAGAGAGGTAAGAGTGGCGCCAGATATAGTTGATGCTCGTGAAGAGCCCTAAAAATACAGCAAGTCATAATTCATATTGAATGTTTATACAGCTCACCATGACAATATGCTTAATTGGTAAAAGATCCACACAAATAAAACAAAATCACAAACCTTTTCTAAGTAGTCTCGCTCTGACCTGTCATCAACCTGTAAATAAAACGGATGATACAAAGTCAGTATGTTTTGTAGTCTTGCAAAGTCTCTTATTCATTCATTGTGATTCATGTTGTCCACTGAAGACATGCTGTTGACAAAAAAAAAGTTAGTAAAAAATATTTTTTTCTATTTATTAGCAGGAGAAAATCAGTGTATCTTAGTTCAAGTTGAGAAGATTAAAAACCTAATAATAGTATTTGATTAATAAGACTGATAAATCAAAATGCAACCAGCAAGCAATTCTGTAATAATTCTCAAAGTGCTGCAAATATCTTTTAACAATAAACTTCAGGTAGAATATTAACAACTGGAAAGTTCCATCAAACATCATGGCACTCAAAACTTCAGAGCTTTTCCACACATAAAATCAGTGTGCTTAAATGACCACCGCAATGACCATCTCACATGCAGGCCGTCACCTCAATCCAACATGCCATTGCTTTTATGCATAGATACACACATTTTATTCCAGGGCATCAATCACAACAGATCACATCAACCCCAAGATTTCACTCTCATACCATAGGCAGCCTCCCATTAACATTCGGCAGGTCAGGAATGACGACGCGGTCAAGGTCTCTAGAGAGGCCACTGATACTAGCTGTGCCGAGCCTAAAACTAGCCACTGAGCTGCTGCAGTCCTCCTGGAAACCACCAGATGGCAGCAATTAACATCAATGCGAGAGGTATTTCAACTATTTAAGTCACAATGTCCAAGTTTAACAGTTGGCTTTTTGCATGCACCCAAATGAGGAATGCACAGACAAACACACATTACCTCATGTGTCCTTTCTTACACTGTTAAAGTAATTTAATACTACTCAATAGGTAAACATCAAGTTTAATTTATCATTTTAATGGCAAGACAAAAAGCACTTTCATGACTCAAGTAGAAACATCCACAATCAATGACACACACACACAAACACACACACACACACAGTAACTGTACAGGCACCAGATCTAAAAGACATTAAAAGCAAAAGTCGCTTAAACTGGTTGCATGAAGCTATAACTGAATCTGTCACTGTGAAATACAATTGTTGGTCCATGACCATCTTGGGAGTCAGTGACACTGGGTTGCTCACCACTGGGCTGCCACACGCAGAATTTGCCCTGGACGAAGTCCTAGAGCTGGAGCCCAGCAGACCACTGTATTCAGAGGACTAGAGGAACACACACACACACACTCGCACTGTGAGAATATGAAAAATCAGAGAGAGAGAGAGAGAGAGAGAGAGAGAGAGAGAGAGAGAGAGAGAGAGAGAGAGAGAGAGAGAGAGAGAGAGAAAATGTGCATGTATATATATATATATATATATATATATATATATATATATACACACACAACAAGGTTTGGAGATTGACAGACATTTTAGGCGTCTTGCAGTCACCGCACATCTACAAGCTTCTCAACAAACAAAAAAAAAAAGAAAAAAAAAAATTTGACAAATCTAACAAAACAAGCTGGTATAACAAACTACTTTGAGAACATGCATGCCTGGTATTGTCTTGTAGATCCTCTGAATGAGCTAGATGGGTAGTTGATATGAAATACCAATTTGAATTATTACCTGAAGTATGACATGCTTTACTCCATCAAAAACGACTTTAAACAGCATTTTGTTCATTTTTAAGATTATTATACATTTATTCATTTGAGATACTATGGAATATTTAAATTAATACAAGTAGTATTTTGAGAATAGTGTGCATTAGTGCCCACCCCCTTTTTCAGCAGTGCATGGTCCCGGAAGGATTTTTTCGATTAATTTTAAGAGAGTTGCCATGTAAGCCATGAACCAAGACAGCTACAAGGTGAATAACAACACTACAAACCTTGATTTGATATATTGTTTGATAAACAATATATTTTAAGTTTATTGCATACAGCATGTATGCATATATAATCAAGCCTGCCACACTCGTGTTAAAAAAAAAAAGAGTCTCGATCGCCCCCAGGTGATTGGTCCCAGTATAGCTCATAACCCCCGCCTCTCCATGCATTCTAATGGACGCGAGACAAACTAAACAATCAAATTACACTGCAAATATTTTTTTCCTAAAGATGGCTTCTGCCATTTTATGCAGTTATCATCACGATGATTTCATTTCAAGTGTTCGTTTTTTAAATAAGTTTGGTTTTAGTTAGTTATTTGATGCTAAAAAACGGGGCGGGGGGGGGGGGGGGGGTGACGTCATGATTGACAGCTGAGATTGATGGCTTCTCTGAGTGAAGTTGTCACTGAGGCACTAACAGACTTTTTTTCGGGATTTTCGGGAGGAGATTGGAGCTTTAGCTTTAATTTCTACATTTCTACAACTGTTTATTTCACACCAACATAATGAGTTGTTCTGCATCTGCGAGAGTGTGGGCGGGCTTTTGATATTGCGGCTCTACTTCCTGCTCTCTACTGAGCAGACTCCGGCCCCGAGGTCACTACTGCGCAGACTCGGTCCCAGATCTGCGCAAGATGTCAGCGCCATATTCAGACGTTGGCGGCTTCACTTTTCTTCAGTGGAAGATGCGTCGTCCATATTTTTGTACGGTCTATGATATATATACACAAACATTTAAGTATTTTGAGAGCGTAGAGAGATCAACTCGATTACGTCATACGCAGTGCTTCAGTGGGCGGTGCGAACAAGATCTTTGGCAAGTGTTGCATTTTTCGAACCCTCTGGTTGGTGTAATTTTCTGTACACCATCATAGGTAATATAGTTTTAAACCAGTGGGCTCCTGTGGGCTGACATCTTCAACAGACGCAAATACCATCGATAAACAAACTCATAGCTCCCAGTAGGTCTGTCTTTAAAGGTTTATAAGTTATCATTCAAAATCAATTTCCCTACGGAGAAATTACTGGAGTTTTTACTTCCGGAACCCGACTGATGCACTCTATAGTCTGAGTGAGTAACATAACATTATAAGGGTAAACAAGAACAATTTATTTAATAATAATGATGAGCCAACATTACAAATTAATTTTAAAATTTCACACTTTGGTTAGGGAACTGAATCCACAGATTAATAGGGCAATAATTTCATGCACATTTACAGTTTAGCACTATCATTCTTACAGCACGAGCACTGGAGCGTCGAGAGCCACTGTAGAGACTGTCCTCATATTTAGAGCCCTGATAATGGACAGATATAGACACACAGACAAGAAATAACATTTATGTTACACCTCAATGTCTGAACCATAACCGCTCTGTGCAAGTGTGCAAGTAAGCATGCAAACTCTCTACAGTCTCAGTTCTCCTTTTGTCCACAATACATCAATACAGCTGCCTTTCAACACATTCAGAGGATTCCATTTCATCTGATTTCTGCCAGGTTGGTTAGGGAAAAAAAACTATTGAAGCTGAAGTGTGCAATTTTTCAATTTTAAAAATATCTAAGTTTCATCCCAGTTTAATCCCACTATAAGTAAGCCATTCATAGAATTAATTCCCTTCCCACTGTAACTATGTGGCACTTGTTGCTAATGATGAAAGTTAGAGCAAGAATCTTTGTTAAAACAGTAAATTACAATAACTTTTTAATCATAATTCAAATTATTTTTTAACCAGGAAACAAGCATTGTAGCCATTGAATATGCATTAGTACATTACATATACAATAAGTATTAAGGAAGCCTGGTTGAAAAAAAAAAAAAGAATAATAATAATAATAATAAATATATATAAATATATATATATATATATATATATATTGCACACTTCATCTTTAAGGCCTGCACGTCAAAGCCAAAGCACAAGCAATTAGCTCAGTCCTCAGGTGTTTGTGCTCTGTGTGGGTATAAGATCTGATAACCCTACATGACCTGCTGTGGATGAGAGAGTGAAAGCATCTAAAATGTGTGTACAGAGCTGCACATATTATTGTGCAGGAAGTGCTGTGGGGCAGAGGGTAATATGAGGAGCAGCACAAACCATGTGCTTCCTGCTGTGCTGCAAAGGGAGCTAAACAGACAAGAGAGATGAATATTTCAAATCAAAAACAGACTGAAAAAACGGAGAACAACAAAACAGAGGTGGACATGGCAGAAAAAAGAACACTCCAAATGATAAAGTACAAGAAAAGAGAAAAGAAGGGATTTGAACACTGGACAGAGAATAAGTGAGATGGAAGGAGAGGATGAAGATAACAGACCTGGTAGCCACTGTAGGAAGGGACTTGATGTTTAGAGGAATAACTACTACTGCTGCTGTACAACTCAGAAGAATAGTAGGCACTCTAAAATAATGGGAAATAATGTAGATGGAATGAAAGATGAACTGATGAAGATAAAAGTGTGAGAGACAACATGAAAAGCTGCAATGCAAGGGCATCATGCCAGCTGAAGTCAGAAATTGTACTACATTGGCTTTTCACACTTGAAAACATTCACCTGTTCGTTGCTTACCTCAGGGTTAAAAAAAGATGTTAACCTAAGACAAAGTTTTTAGTGTGAAAAGCCTTTAATTTTTGATACAATTCACATGCATAAAACCATTAAAACCACACCTATAGTAATTAGTCATGTTATATCTACTAGTTACTAGGGCTGGTCCGAATATCATTTTTTGAGCTTTGAAGCTTTGGTAGTAAATCAACACCGAATATTCGAAGCTTCGGAGGAAGGGGGCTGAACATATTCTTCTCTCTAATAAAGGCAAGAAGCGGCGCGCCTCACGCAGGCAGGGCTTATATGCTCCGAGAACGGACACTGCACTAGCAATACAAAACACGTCTGTTACGTCCCAGCTCCTATATTTCGCAGTAGATTCATTTAGATTGATAATAACGGGTAATAGGCTTGCTGCGATAGTCTGTGTTACCAGTGTTCAGGCATAACACCGGTTACATCACTTGCCCACCGCAGAATAAAATCATTTAGTTCAGTTAGAGAACAGACAATACAAATAAAAACTGAACGTGTCTGCCGAAGTCGCAGCACAGACCAGCAGAAGGAGTCAGATTTCATTCATCACGAGAGTGAGGAGCAGAATGACAAGATGACGGCGGAAGATTTGGTCTCAACGCGAAATGTAAAAGCGCCTATTTAAGTGAGTTTGTCATTGTACTATTTTGTTGTTGTGTTTTTCATTTAATAATAATAGGCTAATGAACCCACCATTCAAGACAACGAATATTCGAATCCCAAAATTGAAAATCGAATACCAACCCACCGAACGAATATTCAAATATGCTGGTCCGGCCCTACAAGTTATCTCTGCAGAAAATCTAAAGCCTAAGATCTATTGGCCTGGTTTCACACATAGGGCTTAGATTAAGCCAGGATTAGGCCTAGCTAGGTTCAATAAGGGCATTAAAGTAGCTTTTATAAACATGCCTTAGAAAAAAACATTACTGGTGTGCATCTTGAGACAAAGCAATGGCACTGACATATTTTAAGAAGCATCAGTGCAAGTTGCTTTCAGTTGAAACAGCTCAAACATGCATTTTAGTCTGGGACTAGGCTTAAGCCTTGTCTGTGAAACCAGGGGTTAGTTTGTTTTAGCTGGTGTCCTACACTGGCTAAGCTGGTAATCATAAATAAATCAAATAAAAGCCTTTGACAATTATCCGCCAATGCCGATAATTTAAAAAAAAAGTCGATATAAGTCAATATATCGACCACTAGGTTATTTCGTAAACAAAAACACATGCCTTCTCAAACACAGTGACAATCATCCACTCATGTTAGATATATTTTCATGGTAATCGCATAAAATGTCACTAGGCCAGAGAATCAGGAGGTTAAAGAGACGCAGGATTGAGACCCACCGACTGCAGATCAAGTCTAGAGGAGCGAGACCTTTTGCTCTCATCACTGAGTCTGGAGCTCTGCGCACAAATACACATAATTCAGTTTACAACCATCACACCAATCTGTAGCACATCACACCACAGTTAATCACACTGCTGCATCACCGTAAATGTGTGAACAACAACACAGCCTCACGCTATTTATACTCAAACACTATAAATCGCACGGTAATTTGGGGCACTAACCCGACTAGACAATGTGCTGAGATCATCATCATAGCCATTGCTCTGTGGGAAAGACAACATGTCATGATTGATATAACATCCTCTCTTTACAGAACACAAATGTGATGTGCATAATTGCTGTGAACGTACGGTTTTAGAAGAATGTTTTTTCTTTTTCTTGGACTTCTTATGTGAGTGAGAGGAGGTGGCCTGGGGAAGCTGGACAAGATGGTGGGAAATGGAAGTACAATTAAAACAGTAGAATTTACTGCTCAATATTTTATAGTTGTGCACTGTGACATGCAGGTGAAGATTCAGACACTTAATAACAGACATTTAACTGTCACATACAGTCATATCTGTTAAAACCCAGCATACAGATCACACCCCATTCATTTGTAATGTTGATGAAACACTTCAAAACATCACAAATGTAGCATCAGGTATTATAAGTATTAGCTATACTTAGTTGAAACACACACCACAGTGCAAAAACAAAAAATTCTTGTGAACTCAGTTATGTGCTCATCTCACTTTAACAGGAACCCAAAAGTAATGACATAAAACTGGTGCCTGAAGAAACATTTCCCACCCTGAGATTCTTACCCCGCCATAAGCACCCGCCGCATCCAAATCCAACTGCCCAGACAAACAAAACCATCATCAGCATGTACAACATTTTGGTTTTAAAACCTTTACACAATGCACTCACATACACCTTCACCATACACTGACCCACGGTACAGATGGTTTGAAAGGAACTATGTAGTTACACTAATACTGACCCGTACGTTGCTCCTGCTCCCCACTGACATCCGTTCATCATCATCTGACACCTTGGATAAAAAAAAGAGAGGTAAAATAAGATGGAGCCAACAGTTAGCATAAGTTTAAAGAAATAAAACTCACCACTGTGCACATACACTGCATATCAGTAGTGAGCCCCAAAATGTAAGTCTGACTTCACGTCTCTATGTAATTGCATTTGCAATAAATAATCAAGTGTTTTTTTGAAGGACAAACTTGTGAAATGTTTTGCTTGACAAGTGTGCATGGAAATTTGAAGAGGACAGACAATGAAAAGAGAAATACAAACCGAAGTGTGTCTCCGAGAGACACGTGTATATCGCTCACTGTCCTCCTGAGGAGAGGAGAGGAGAGGAGAGGAGAGGAGAGGAGAGGAGAGGAGAGGAGAGGAGAGGAGAGGAGAGGAGAGGAGAGGAGAGGAGAGGAGAGGAGAGGAGAGGAGAGGAGAGGAGAGGAGAGGAGAGGAGAGGAGAGGAGAGGAGAGGAGAGGAGAGGAGAGGAGAGGAGTAAAATATATGCAAGATGGCAAAAGAAACAGACACAACACACTCAGCAAGCAAAGTGAGCAATGCAAGCATGCAAGAGAAATCTGTTAAAAACAGACAACTTAAGACAATACAAAACATAACCAATTCTATTAACTGTTTTTGTAAAATAACGTGAAACATACACTTACATTACCATTCAAAAGTCTGGAGTCAGTAAGAATTAAAAAAAAAAAAAAAAACTTTTATTCATCAAGGATGCATTAAGTTGATCAAAAGTGAAAGTTTATATGTTACAAAAATGTTGATTTTAACTTTCTGTTTATCAAAGAATTCTGAAAAAACATGTTTTTCAACATGGATAATAATAATAATAATAATAATAATAATAATAATAAGAAGAAGAAGAAGAAGAAGAAGAAGAAGAAGAAAAGTGAGCAGCAAATGATCATAGTAGAATGATTTCTGAAGGGTCATGTGACACTGAAGACTGGAGTAATGATGCTGAAAATTCAGCTTTGCCATCACAGGAATAAATTACATTTTAATATATTGAAATGGAAAATAGTATTTTACTGTATTTTTTTATCAAATAAATGCAGCCTTGGTAGGCATAAAAGACTACTTTCACAACAAACAGTACTATACATAAAAGTATCTACAGTGCTATTAAACACAGATTACATAAAGGCTGGTTTCACTTGTTGAAAGTGCAAATCAACCATGTAGAGGTATTGACCTAGTGTTATATTATGTTTGAGACAAATAACCATGACCTGTGCTGACTCTCTTAATTATTAACAGATAAAACATGAATGCATCCTATATCACAATGAATCCCCATCATGTAAAATTCACATGCTGATAAAACTAGAGGCTTGAAACATGCAAAAATCCCAAAAGTGAATATACCATCCACTGCTCAATGTCCCCCCATTTGTTGTCCAGGTTATCCAGTCCATAGTATTTCTGGGATGAGAAATTCAACAGAAACCAGGAGAGAAAAATAACTTCAGGTAACAAGAATGACCTGAAAGTAATTGCATTAGACTAATAGAATATGACAGAAACAGCTAAGCAAGAACAATAGGAAAGGAATACAAATATGTAGCGTAGATCTACAGCATCAGATGTCCTACCTTCTGCACCTGATAAATCTACATCACATGAGGCCAGCAAGAGAGGATCAGATGAGCAAAGGAAAGAAAGACGCCAGATTGGGAAAGAAAGACAAAAAGAGATTGATTATTTGACATGGCAGAGAGCCAACCAAGTGGAAGATTGTGTACACAAAGATAATGGAAAGGGAAAGCTGTTAAATGTTTAGCGATCCATCAGGCAGGTGTCATGTTACCTGGCCTTACAGGTGAAAGACAAAAAGACTAGTTCACATACTTGACTCAAATGCATGAAGGTCATGTGGATCAACAAGCAGCAAAATTCAAAGGCATCACAGATGAAAGAGAATCATTAAGCAGGAATTTTAAAAATCACACTGCAAGATAATAAAAGCATCTGAATTATGCCATGCAACTGTTCAGATATACTTAAGAGTTAAAGATGGCCATGTGATCTGGTCTATGGGGGAACAGGATTCTTTCCACTGACGTTTTAGGTTTCATTCAGCCCACTAGTGACCAAAACAATTAACAGCACTAGACTATTAAAGCAGTGGTGCGTTTACACTAACACACTTTTATATTTGTTCTTGGCCATATTTTGTTTCCCAAGTAACCATAACATCAGCATAAAAGCTGAAAATTTGGGTTTTAAAGCATCCTAGCTACTAACAACATGGTCTGGTCACAACAGCAAACTTAGACTAACCTAACAACTAAACACTGTAAATATTTATACATTTTTTCTTGGTAGAACAATACATCTCTTTAACAGTTGAATTCAAGAATTCTAATCCGACTATCTTGTCAATTATATTCTACAAGACTTTTTACTATATACTTTCATTCTCACTTACTGAAAAACCTACAGGATCTCACCCAACTGGTTTCCCCAGATGCATTTGCTCCATTATTGATGAATGTTAACACAACATACCTGTAACAAAATCTCTTTCTTGGAGTAATCTTTACCACCTTAAATCTCAAATTAGAGTCTTTACCACAACATCAATGCTCATGCAGAGAATGCTCAAAACTCTGCAGAGTTATCCTTTGCATTTAGTCAACCCAACTCAACCAGATCAGCACACACTGTACCAGTTTGCTATATTATGCATGCCAGGCCAAAAGTTGGCGAGGCCACTTTGTAAAGAAACACTACGCACCTATAGACTGAACACCACCATTTTCACAAATTCACAGAGACAACTTAAAAACTTGCACTTTGAAAGCCATTTTCAAAAGTTTGCATTTTCAGGCTCCCACAACGCAGTTGTCGTGTAAATGAATGGCCATAACGCATACAAAGTTTTCAGTTTTTAGTTAAAAAAATGGTGTTGCGTAAACGGCCCCTAAGTCAACAGGTCATACAATAAATAAAACCTGAATAAAACATACCTGACTAGATCACCTTATGCTAGTTAAACTAGTATAGAACACTAAATGCAACAATAGATCAGTTACTTCTCATTAATCTGTAATTTCTTATCTTTCCAATGCTCATCTAGTAAATTCAAGCTCACCTTCCTCAGCACAGGGGTCTGGGGTCGCCCATTGGTCACTTCCCTAGCCCCTTTACGCACTAGTTGCTTGCAAGCCGTCCTGCTAGTATCGCAGTGTCTCTGTCTACCTCAAGACTGAGGGAGACAGAGACTTTCTATGATCCCAAAGATTTAGTGTGTCATATAATCCAAACCCCACAGCCTGTGTGCGCTATAAGTTAATCTTCACAAAGTCTTGATTGAACTCTTCCAGATCTGTTTTATGTCACAGCATGTTCAATCTTGAGTCATTGTGTTCCTGATTAACATAACGATCACATCCAGATAGTGAATGGGAACTGAGTCTGTTATCCTACTGCAGGTGCGGCTGAAAGCTCATAATCTACTTTAAGACTTGGCTGAAGTTTTAAAGCCACAAAGCGCACACCCTTAACATTCTCACACACCTCCTGATCAGACTGGGCTTAACTCTGAATGCTAGCTAATCTTTCAAGTGTGACCCGGGTATGTGTGAAGGCTGTGTTTATCTTCATTACATAAGTTTGTTGCGTCTGAGCTCAGGTACCACAGTGTGAGTTTCAGGTTTTACATTCACCTCTAACGGAACATGAGCAACAGTTCACTCATATGCACCTAATCAAGTGTCCCTATATATCTGAAGGAATCTACAATTCGTTTGTATTCATGCTACTGAACCCCTGGCATACATGCCCCACTTACTGTGTGCAGTCGGCTGTAGCAAACCAGCATATTGCATTAATACTAATTACACAGAATAAATCATACGCATATTAATGACTTGGAACCAAACAATACCCTTTCTAGAAATCCAGCTCTCTTTACTATGAGGAATGTCCAGACAATGTACTATTACAATACAAAAAGCCTGACAAATCAAATGAATAACACAAAAACATCTATACATTTTGTTTATAAAGACTTACAGTTACTGTTATGTAACAGGGGTAAAGTACAAAACCTAGAGTAAAGCTGCAGGGTGCTACACCGAAATAGGCATAAAGAAAGACCAGGCTTTTTCATGAATGTTAATGCTATTTGAACAAATTCCTCAGACAACCTAATCCAAATAAATCAAATGCATGTTTGTGTTCAATTGCTGTCAATAGACCTTAAAGGGATAGTTCACCCAAAAATGTAAATTCTGTCATTTATTCATGTCGAGATCTACACACAATCTATGTAAAAACACCAAAGTGCTCATGATGTAACCTGTGATATTTCTGAGCATTAGCTGAGGCTGAAGGTCCAATGGGCTCTTAGGAGGTCCTGAACAAAGGGCTGGTTAACTGACCCTGATCCACGTTAACCCAGCAAAAACATGTCCTTCAAAAGCACAGAGATGATCATGATGAAGATTAAACAAACTAAACAATCGGCTGACAGCTTTGTACAGGAGCAAGTCAACAAAACGATTAAAAAGATTTAATTATGACAATAAAGGCGGCGCTTTCTGCTGGTAGTTAAATAGAGAGAAAAAAACAACTTTAAAAAAAATATTGTGAGTGCACAGAGGCAAAGGCTTGATAAACATTATCAGCGGCAACATTTTGGGAAATACCACTACGATTTTAAAGAAATACGCCAACTTTTTGGGACTTTAGCTTATTCACCGTATCCCCCAGAGTTAGATAAGTCCATTTTTATCTCTGTGCGTGCCATAACTCTGTCTGACGCACCCACCGCTAGCCTAGCTTAGCACAAAGACTGGAGGTAAACGGCTCCATCTAGCCTACTGCTTAATAAGGGACAAAATAACGCCAACATTTTCCTATTTACATGTTGTGATGTGTATAGTTACATTGTGTACTAAAACCGACGGAAAATGAAAAGTTGCAATTTTTTAGACCGATATGGCTAGGGACTATACTCTCATTCCTGCGTAATAATCCAGGAACTTTGCTGCAGTACCATGGGTGCAGAGGCGCAATGATATTACGCAGCGCTTGAGCATGCTGGGGACTATTTTCAGGCGCTGCATAATATAATTGCAACTGCTGCATCCATGGCTGCATCCAAGATCCTTGATTATTACGCAGGAATGAGAGTATAGTTCCTAGCCATATTGGTCTAGAAAATCGCAACTTTTCATTTTCTCAAATTTTTTGTTGACTTGACTAGCTTTAACTAGCTGATTCAATAAATGCCATCTTGCTAATTGGTTACACAATGTTTTGATAACATTAGCATGAGGACAGCAATATAATACATTTACCCTACAAAAAAACCCAACATAACAGAAACTCTTCTAAACTAGCATAGCAAAACATTAAACACTACTAAATAACCCACTTAATGTTAATCTTGCACAAAAAAAAATATAATAATATATATAATATATATAATACTTAATTTCGGCATTTACTGTCCCTTTTGAGTTTCATGGCAAAGCATGCTGTGAAATAGAAATCCCAGCCCAGTTTCAGTTAAATTTAAGTTAGTCTAGATTAAAAGAAACAAGTTCATAAAACTCAAAACAATGAAACAATTCAGATTACTTAAAATGTGTCAGTTTTGAGAACTCAAAAGAAAAAGAAAGTTCTAAATACTCATAAAAGTTAATTTGTTTGAACTAATTTGTTTAATTTGAGTTTCATTTTAAACTATTTGTAAGTGTGATGATTATGACACCAGTCAAAGGGGACATATCCACTGTACGGACAGGATTGAGTTAAGCAGAGGATGGGATTTTTCCAGGAGGTCACCTGGGCATGTCAAAACATCTAGGTGCTGGAACAGCACAGTCATGCTAGAATGTTTGCAAAACCCCTTTTTCGTTTAAAAAAAATATTTCTACACATATCTATACTGAGATCAGATCCAAGTACTATAACTATAAAAAGAAAATTAGTGAACCTTTGTGAACCTTTTCTTTCAATAGTAGCCTACAATATTCTTTCAACACAAATTAACAAAGATTAACCGTTCAAAAGAAAGTGTGTTAATAATTATAATTATTGTTGTTGTATTTTTTTACTTGGAAAAGCAATATATAAAAGTTGATACTGATCATATTTTGACATAGGAAAACATTTAGCAACACTAAGGCTAAATTTCAACCTGAGATTAAGCTCACGGTGATTGTGTGTTTTTCTTCACCTCTTTCTGTTGTCTCTCCAGTTCTTTCATTCTGATCTCACGAGCTTCTGCACGGGCTGCCCTCTTAGCTGCCAAGCGGGCTTCAGCCTGCAGGAGGCGGGAGGGGAAACAGATAAAGAGAGAGAGAGAGAGAGAGGTAAAGTCATTAAACCATGACCATAAGACCGTGAGCAATGTACTAAATGCAAAAAACACAAAACAAACACATATAAGCTTTGCACTAAACTTAAAAACAAAAAAATTAACAGGAGGATCACAGGAAATATAATCTCATATATGTGATTACATGAACATGTTTGTGTACTTCCCTGTCATAATGTTTCATGTACTGTAACTGTATACTCCTCAGACTGCACATGCTATGAATGTGTTTGTTTACATGAATATATATGCTTGTATTTGTGACTTTAGTCCATCACACTTTGAAAGTCCTTTTAAGGAAAAGACTCCCTGTCAGGCAAGAGGGGGAGAGAGAGCACATGCACACTTCCTTCCTGTAGATGACGTCACAAAATGTGCAACAACTCAAAAAAAAAAAAAAAAAAAAAAGAGGAAACCTCAACCTAGTATTTCATCACAGACATCCTCACATAGTGACGTCTGCACCTTTACACCATTTACACCTTTACTCAGTCTTTACACCAGAGCCATGACTGTAACATTCACAGATTCACAGAGCATATTCTTAAACATGCAGCAAAAAATGTTTAGGAAAAAATAAATATAAATAAGGGTAAAAATAGTGAAACTAATACTTAACGTGATGCATGCAAAGCTTCAAAATGATTTCCTGTGTTTGTTAGCTGATATAATGAAAATCCATAATGACATGTTCCCAAGAAAATGTCAGATCATATCTTAATGTCTCAGACTGAGGCCTTCCGTCCTGAACGCAGTTGAGCAACTTTCCAAGGAAGCAGCTGTTTCTCACCACAAAGGTCTTGCGTTCCCTTTGCCAACAACGATGTTCAAAAATATGTAGCCAAAATAAATATTTCCACAATTTCAACCGTAGTTCTAGTAATAGTAGTTTTAACAGAAAACAATGGCTCTAATTTTGCTTTTCATTTTAGAAACTCCTTTTTTTAATTATTTATAAGTGAAGGACAAGCTACAACACATTATTTCCAGATTACCTATTTAAGGAAGTATACAAATCTTTTCTATCATTCAAAAGTTTGAAACTATAAAGGTTATTGAAAAACATAATTTTATGCTTACCAAGGATGCCTTTATTTGATCAAAAATACAGTGAAAAAAACAGGAATATTGTGAAATACTGTACAATTACAATTATACAATTACAAAAAAAGAATTTCTATTTTAATTTATTCCTGTGATGGAAAAGCATCATTACTTCAGTCTTCAGTGTCACATGATCCTTCAGAAATCATTCTAATATGCTGATTTGCTGCTCACGAAACATTTGTTACTATTATCAACATTGAAAAAGATGTGCTGTTAATATTTTTGGTCCCACTTTATTAATGTATCTTTAATTACTCTGTACTTACATCAAAAAGTAAGTACATTTTACTTATTGTGAACATACTGTATTGCAAAACACTTTTTCTGCTATTGATGGGGGATACGGGTATGGTTAGGGACGGGTTTGGTTGTATGGGTAGGTTTAAGGGTGGGTTAAGGGGTAAGGGAAGGGTCAACGGTGTCAATTATAGTCAATTAATAGATGTAATTACAGAAATAAATTACATGCAGGTTTTTTTTTAAATATAAAGATATATAAAAACATATGTACACAATAAGTGCATTGTATCAAATTATTAATTTAAATGTTAGTCCATAGAAGTTATATGAATATGACTTCTATGGACTAAAATATGGAACGAACCATATTTTTTTAGGCTTCTTTGATGAATAGAAAGTTCAAAAGAACAGCATTTATTTGAAACCAAAATCTTTTGTAACATTATAAATGTCTTTACTGCCACTTTTGATCAATTTAGACCTGAATAAAAGTATTAATTTCTTTAATAAAAAAAAAAAAAAAAGACTGGCCCCCTTTTAAAAGGTAGTTTAGTTAGTATATAGCAAGTAACTCAAACAACCACACTCAAAGATATGTTCCATGTCGGGATGGATTAAACTCTCCAACTAGGCAAATCACAGTATGATTCAAACGCTCTTAAACACTGGATAATAGAGGACAAATAAACTGAAATTGTAACCTTTCTCATCCTTAATGAGATTTTACAAAACATTTTTACTCAAATAAATGACACTGCTGTGCAGTGGTCATACAGCATCAGAAATAAATGTCAAAAATTTAAGAAGCATCTCACTTTTATATATCGAAAATCACTACTGTTTGTGAACAGGAAATGTGTGACCAAGTCAGTACTGTACTGAAATTATGTAGATAAAATGGGAGAAGTTACCACAGGGAACCCCAGCAATTAAGCAGCTGCCCAAACATGTTTATAACAGGTTCTCACTAATGTCAACACACATTTTCCATGAGCACAACAATACACCTATGCAAACGTGCTTTAAAATAACAGCATTACCACCCAACAGGGCTTTGACTGTGCTGAAAATGCTGAATAATATTTCACTTGGGAGAAAAAAAAAAAACTTATAACATCAAGAGTAATAGAGGCTTCTGAAAACACGCAGGAATAAATGCACTCTATGACTGTGGGGCTAACAGGGTAACCAAAACTATGCTTTTTTTGACCATAGCAGGAAGTCAGAGGGCTGAGTCATTCACAATCGAGCCTGGATCGCACCCTTCCTGCAGTATTAACAGTAACTGCTGATCGTACAAACACCCATCACTGCTTCTCGGTCCTGATGTGGAGGGTATACATGTGCAAACACTATGATTTACATCAACAGGAAATAATCATCCATATTACTGAACAAAATCTATTCACTCAATGCATTAAAAATTGTGCATATGCACCTAAAAGAAGCAGGTTAGAGGCAGCCACCTTAAAGAAAGCATGCACTATTCTTCCTCTCTGAACTAAAATAACTTTTTTTTTGATAATCCATATTCATATTAATGCCTACCTTTTTGCAGTTATCAAAGTAGACCATTATATCTGTCACGGTGAGCATATGATATCCTGGGTCATCCGCATTTCCCCCCATCATGACAATTCACACACTCTTATCACAGAAGAGAAAAACAAACTGGCCTATTTCACACACCTCTTTCCTCTCACTCTCCTCAACAGCTATTTTTAATGACCCAAATGGAGCAGGCTCTATCAATAAACCCAAAATGCTCTCATTTAATGAAAGTTCTGTGACGTGGCTGTTCTCAAAGGGAACCAAGAGCTAGTTCTACAGCTGCCTGGTAGAGACCTTTTTTGGAATAGAAACACATTGTTTAATTGCTCTAATTGGCCACAGAGTACATCAAGTTTACATCAGACCTGCATCAACGTTTTAATTTTTTGGTAACTACATGAAAATTATTTTGTTTATGTGGCGCTAGCTTATACGGCCCCATCTTTGATGTAAACTACTACTATACAATAAAACACAATAATAAAATACTCTGACATTTCAGGTGTTCCATGATCATTGGAATCCTACATATGAGTGTACAAGATACCATTCATTTCTTTATTCTTTTTTTTACTTAGGGTGGACCCTCTCAGACAACCCCCCCAAACAAAACATTTGTGGAAATGTTTACTAAAACCCTTTATTTGGTGCCTTTTAAGGTAGACATGAGGAACATGAGGAACAAGCTTGTCATTCAGAAGTCTCTGGGAGTTTGATGAATGCCAGGACAATTTGAGTCCAGCGTTCTTATCTGTTGACATAAATACCACAAAAGGAGATGCCAAGTACACCAGATCTCTCTCTCCCACGGCCTCTTGTACCAGCATGCCAGGCTGAGCGGGTACATGCTAATCAGCTGGACTGCTAATAGACTAGCTGTAACAGAAAACGAAGGGAACAAACAGAAGATATGACTGGAAGTCCACAACTGCTCCTTGTTCACTGTGTTTTTGGACAGTACTTTGGAAGCAAAACTTACTATAGTGTAAAAAATAGGCATTATTAATTTCAAAACTATGACTTATATAAACCAAAAGAGCCTCTGGCCAGTTTAATTCATTTTAATGTGGAAAGCTCAATATTCAAAATGTGAATCACTTTTGCCATCTGTGTAAATTGGATTAACTGTCTTCAGTATGAGACATAAACAGTCTTTCTCACTCCAGTACTAATGCAAGAGCCAGAGACTGGAACATATGATATCACCGCAGACGTATGCCACATTTCTGGTCGGCCCATATTAACACCTATATAAATTGTGCCAGCCTGCCATGTCAAACATAACCCAAACAATGTCTGATCTGTGTGTGTTGGGTACATATTTTAGGAGTCTCTGGGATCTGTGGAAGGTTTTAATATCAAAAGTGAGCTTGCTCAAAAAGAAACTCACCATGTAGGGCTAAAGGAAGTTAGGAACATGAATTTGGGACATTCCGGGCATGGAAAATGATGACAAAAAGGGAGGGGGAAAAAAAGGAAAAGAGATGATAAGATTAAGTGACCATTACTTAGTGGTAATACATTATGTTTATACAAACTTAATTTTCTATGTTAAAGGGATAGATCTATATAAAAAGTAGGATACAAGTATAACCAACTATACTCATGTTAAGCGATATATACTATATAGCAAATATCAACTGCTTGAATTTTTATACCATTGCAAAATGTCAACTATCGCCCAACTCTTACTTGCTACTATAAGGTATGAATATGTTAAGATATTATAAACATCAATATCATGATTTTGCTTTGAAACAATGAGTTTTGTGAAAAGCGCTTAACAAATAAAATGGACTTGACTTGAAAATGCAGTCATCCTTTACTCACCCTCTTTCGTTATGGTTGTATGACTTTCATTAAAATGCAAAAGAAGATATTTTGAAAAATGTCTCATTTTGGACCTCAAATTACTTTCAATATATGGACAAAAACAGTTGAAACATTCATCAAAATATTATCTACTGCTTTCTACAGAAGAAATTCATACAGGTTTGGAATGACATGAAAGTGAGTAAATGATGAAAGGATTTAACTATTCCTTTAAATACATTCCTATTCTAGTTTAGTCTGCAGAGGTAACTAAGTAAGCCATTCATATTCACAAAGAGTGCAAGCACTGTAGCTCTGCGGTGCTATCAAAACATTAGTATTTTGTTTGAGCAGTTCGACATGTCCTGTTCTGTCTCAACAAATGACGTTTGCATCATTATTTTAACAATGCCTTTAGATGCCGCTAGTGGCTCAGAAATGACACACTTCACTCTTAAACCCTGAGAAACCTGAGGCAGGGAGATGCCAGCGTGCCCATCTCAGATGACTGCACATAGAAGTCGCACTTCAAGGAAAGAGACGACCTAGAGTGCTTGACCAACACAGAACACTTGCTTCACTGACAACAGGAGTTGCTCAAGAGCAAGCGCAAACCTGTGAGAGAAACTCTAAACTTGTTGAAATGTAAGAATAAGAACAGAGTAGCTTGATGGCGATGAGCTGAAGGTGAAAGAGTGTTTCTAATGACATTCAACGTGCGCTGTACTAATTCCTAAAAAATGACTATTTGCGGGTGAACTAGGTTTACACTAGAACAGCTGATAATACTGTAGATTTCCTAAAAAGAGATTAAAGGATTAGTTCACTTTAAAATGAAAATTATCCCATGATTTACTCACCCTCAAGCCATCCTAGCTGTAAATGACTTTCTTCTTTCTTATGAACACAGTCAGAGTTATATTAATAAATATCCTGACGCTTCCAAGCTTTATATGGCAGTGAACAGGGCTCACAAGTTTGAAACTCAAAAAAAAGTGCATCCATCCATCATAAAAGTAATCCACATGGCTCTGGGGGTTAATAGAGGCCTTCTGAAGAAAATGTATGGCTTTTTGTAAGAAAAATATCCATATTTAAAACTTTATAAAGTGAAATATCTAGCTTCTGCCAGACCGCCTTCCGTATTTAACTTACGTAAAAAGCGTAACTGACGCAACATATCAATATAACGTAGTTTAAGTGTTTTGAACTGCAAGAGGCATTACACTTTTTGCGTAAGTTGAATACGACAGGCGGTTGTTGAGCTTCAAAATCGTGAGCCCTGTTCGCTGCCATTATAAAGCTTGGATATTTATTAATATAACTCTGTGTTCATCAGAAAGAAGAAAGTCATATATACCTAGGATGGCTTGAGGGTGAGTAAATCATGGGGTAATTTTCATTTTAAAGTGAACTAATCATTTAAGTGTACAAATCAGAGACCAGAGCTTATTCAACAGACTGGTGAAGGTGGTGAAGCACATTTGCTGCTCCCAAAAAATTTATAGAAATTTTATTTGTTTATCCTACATTTTTTTATGTGATATATACACTCACCTAAAGGATTATTAGGAACACCTGTTCAATTTCTCAATGCAATTATCTAATCAACCAATCACATGGCAGTTGCTTCAATGCATTTAGGGGTGTGGTCCTGGTCAAGACAATCTCCTGAACTCCAAACTGAATATCAGAATGGGAAAGAAAGGTGATTTAAGCAATTTTGAGTGTGGCATGGTTGTTGGTGCCAGACGGGCCGGTCTGAGTATTTCACAATCTGCTCAGTTACTGGGATTTTCACGCACAACCATTTCTAGAGTTTACAAAGAATGGTGTGAAAAGGGAAAAACATCCAGTATGCGGCAGTCCTGTGGGCGAAAATGCCTTGTTGATGCTAGAGGTCAGCGGAGAATGGGCCGACTGATTCAAGCTGATAGAAGAGCAACTTTGACTGAAATAACCACTCGTTACAACCGAGGTATGCAGCAAAGCATTTGTGAAGCCACAACACGCACAACCTTGAGGCGGATGGGCTACAACAGCAGAAGACCCCACCGGGTACCACTCATCTCCACTACAAATGGGAAAAAGAGGCTACAATTTGCACGAGCTCACCAAAATTGGACAGTTGAAGACTGGAAAAATGTTGCCTGGTCTGATGAGTCTCGATTTCTGTTGAGACATTCAGATGGTAGAGTCAGAATTTGCCGTAAACAGAATGAGAACATGGATCCATCATGGCTTGTTACCACTGTGCAGGCTGGTGGTGGTGGTGTAATGGTGTGGGGGATATTTTCTTGGCACACTTCTAGGCCCCTTAGTGCCAATTGGGCATCGTTTAAATGCCACGGCCTACCTGAGCATTGTTTCTGACCATGTCCATCCCTTTATGACCACCATGTACCCATCCTCTGATGGCTACTTCCAGTAGGATAATGCACCATGTCACAAAGCTCGAATCATTTCAAATTGGTTTCTTGAACATGACAATGAGTTCACTGTACTAAAATGGCCCCCACAGTCACCAGATCTCAACCCAATAGAGCATCTTTGGGATGTGGTGGAACGGGAGCTTCGTGCCCTGGATGTGCATCCCACAAATCTCCATCAACTGCAAGATGCTATCTTATCAATATGGGCCAACATTTCTAAAGAATGCTTTCAGCACCTTGTTGAATCAATGCCACGTAGAATTAAGGCAGTTCTGAAGGCGAAAGGGGGTCAAACACAGTATTAGTATGGTGTTCCTAATAATCCTTTAGGTGAGTGTATATATATAGTTTGTCTTTTTTTTAATTCTAAGATGTTTGTGGACTTTTTTCTTAAAATTTCAATTAACCATACAACTTCTACTTTAGCATCTCATAGGGCTCATGTAACAACACTTGTGAGAATCTCTGTTAAATGAGGTCAGCTTGAGTCAGGTCAGTGTGAGGGAAAACAGAAGATGAATTGTGTTTCTTCATAAAGAGGAATAAGCAGTGTCTTTGCAACATAACAGAATATTTTACAAATCAAGCTGTTTCATGCCTACATTTGTCAAATAAGCAAACAACTTGCACCAAATGGCCAATCGGAGACCAGAGCGAGAGTTTGTCCGAATTCCTTTCCCTTTAGCAAATGGTCTTATCAGACCAAAATCCACAACATGACCTTGTACACCAAGTTAATAAATCATGAAACAGGGACCGTTTTCTCGCTCTGTGTATTTTATGTTTTTGAGCAAATATGTAACGTAATGGAATACCGGGTGAAATAATAAGGGAGAATATAATAAGGGAGAAAAAAGCAATAAAACAAGATTAATGACATAAGACGTACGCGTGTAGGATTACTATGTACCTCAAATCCAACAAAAACAATATTTTAAAGATAAGACATTGTTGCTTATACAGAGGATTATAACAGAAAGCATTGTGTTGTGCTAGGTCACTAAAAACCCTCTTTGAACTTGCTATAAACTGATGAACTACTAAAATTAGGAACACCACCTCATATTGTGTTTACATTTACTCGTTTAGTAGACACTTTTATCCAAATCAATTAACACTCAAAAATACTTATGTAATATATATAATAAATGTATATAATGTGATGCATATTTGTCAGCCATACATACATAAATTAAACCTAATGAGATTTTTGTACTTTTAAAATCCACAATAGCCAGGTTATATATTTATCATTAATAAATCAAACATCATACATTTTTACTAACTGAAACTTGCTTGTTCCACAGCTAGCCATATTTAAACCATGTTTATGCTTTTTAACTGATTCATTTTGATTGTTTTCACAATTATTGTTTGCACAGTATGTAAGTTTCACCGCTAGAGGTCGCTTATTCAAAACAAAGGTGTAGCTTGATGACGCTGTGAATGAGCGTTGAATCATGGGAAATCATGTTCATGAATGAGCGAATGTATAAAAGTTTTATTAACGTTGCGGTGGTATGAAGCAGGACGCGTCTGTTGATAAATGTAGATCCAAACATTTGCTCGCCTGTCTAATAAACTAAAGACTATATTAAAGCGTCTTTGGTGTTTCCATGGTTTCTACAGAAATCAAGGGTAGGGCAGATATAGCCTAGCCCCATTCGCACGGGATTAGTATTACCTGGTGACCTCTAGTAATTTGTAAAAATTGCGGAGGTTGTCTGTGATCTTAATCCTGTGCGAATCAGCCATGTCTGTAATTTGTAAAGTAATAATTCCCCCGCAAATGACCTACCATATTTTGCCGAACACCGAAGGTCCTGTGATAATATTAGTCCCATGCGAATCAGCATCTCTGTGATTTGGCCAGGATTTGGCATGGTCGCATATCATTTTTCAAGGTTTTTGTTTCCTGTGCGATAGCATTGAAGAGGCTGCGTTGGAAACTTTTTGAAGTTCAGTATACAACTTGCAGAAAGAGAAAGCTGAAAACCATCAGAAGAGCGAAAACAAAAAGAGTAGATTAGATGGAGATGCGAGGACATTTTTTCCATCGGTTAATCGACGTGTGACAAAAGCCCACCGGCGGGGAAAGTCTTGACATCATAAGTCAGTAATTTCGAGTAAAACCACAGGCTTTGCTATCCCCTGCAAATGCGCCACATAAAATTCAGATGTGGGGTGGTAATTTCTAAATTACACGAGGTCCACAGATAATACTTATCTTGTGCGAATAGGGCTTATGATGTCATTGACAGGCGACACAAAGACACGGTCCGTAACACTAGTTAAAATAGCTGATTTCTCTGGATTTAAACATTGTTGGGAAAATTTGGGATAATGTAAGTACACAGGTCAACAAAATGTATAACATTGTTCTAGTGTTTTTTTATTTTAATCTAAAAATCTTACATATTGTGCCTTTAACAGATTTAAGCTGATTCTACTATGCTGATTTTCAATTTGAAAAAAAAAAGATTTAAATAAAATCAAATAGATACTAAAACCTAATAATAAACTATGCCATTATTAATTTTTTGAATGTACAAATGAGGAACAACGCAAACAATTTGTCGCAAGAGCAAATAATATTCATAGTACACAATGCCAATTCAAGTAGATTAGTAAACAAGCTAGAGCAGAGGTGAAAGATAGAAAAGAAGAGAACTTTAAATAAATAAGTAGGAGTTATGCCTAAGCAGCAGTTACACAGCAACAATGCTTATACACAAACATCATGACCAATCAGCATCAAGAGCACTTGAAATATGGACTCAGTATTACTCCTTTATATGGGATGCGTCCCAACAGCAGAGAATAAACAGGAAAGCAATTGCGATAACAATCTTCAGAGGCCCATTGGTGACGTCAGAAAAAGGAAGAAAACCCTTTCTTAATCCTTGTCCTTATATGGAGAGGTTCCATTCTTGGTGAAAGATGTCAGCATGCGAAAAAGGTCTCTGACTTAAGTGTGCTAACATTATTTGAGAGTTTTCTACACAGTGTTTTGCTTCAACCTGTATCAAAAGAAGAAAATTCAAAGGAATAATTTGTTGTTGAATACAATCCAGTGCAAGTTTAACCTTGGGTCGCTCAGAGCTTAGTCCTGAGGGAGGCAGAATTTTTTTTTTATGATTGTCATGGATCAGTGATAAGCAGGTGATAATATGTTAATGCGCTACTGTGCTTGGTATTAATCATAAACCTATATATGTGTGTGTATCACAATCATGTATTATGATATCAGGACTCTTCTTCCGAATGCAGAAATACAAAACTGCTCCTGACAGTGAGTTTAGATTAACAAACAGCTCCACAATCCAAAATCTGAACCCAGATTAATCAAAACACCCTCCGGAGCACAAAGCCTGGCATCCTAATTTATGTAACCATCTCAGATGCATTCTGGCACTGTTACAGTGTCACCCAATGACTGAGCTTGCTAGTAGCTTCCAGTGGAGAGGTTTAAGACATACAGTAATCATTTTTGAAATGTTGAGACTGTTAGCAATGAGAAATGTACAAGCTTGTTTACACACTATCAAATGTTTGGGGTCTGTGAGATTTTGAAATGTTTTTTAAAGAAGTCTCTTATGCTCACCAAGGCTGCATTTATGTGATCAGAATTACAGTAACAATTAATTTTGTGTTAGTTTAGTCATTTAGTTTAGTAATATTGTGAAATGTAATTTATTGATGGCAAAGCTGATTTTTCAGCATCATTACTCCAGTCTTCAGTATCACATGATCATTCAGAAATCATTCTAATATCTATCTAATCTAATATGATGATTTGATGCTCAAGAAACATTTCTTATTATTATCAGTGTTGAAAACAGTTGTGCTGTTTACTTATTTGTAGAAACCATGATAATTTTTTTAGGATTCATTGATAAATAGAAAGTACAAAGTACCAGCACTTATTTGACATAGAAAATCAATAACATTATGGAGAACTAGCCTGGCCTGCTAACACTATAAGGATTTGAACTATCCATGTGCTACATCCTGCTAATATCTATTCTCACACAACGAGTTAACAGCTCTAAATTTGTTTTGAAACAATCCAATCATTCTCTAAATCACAAAACTATTAAACACATTTTTACCAGACTTTCCAACGTCTGTCTCATAAGCCGATTTCCAGTTGTAAGCTTCTTTTACATATTAGGAATCAGTTGTGCCAGCAACTCAACTTCTTATTGAGTTAATTGCTCTAAAGACTGGAAATTAACTTTCATCTTGCTTCAAGTAACACTGGCAGTGACAGTGACAAATACAATTTTGACACACCAGATTGCTCACATCTGATTCAAACACACAATCATACAGACTGACAGAGTACAGTGACTCCATGAATCACATCCTAAATAAGTCAGCACGCAAAATGGTTTACAAGCAGAGAGCGTTTCTGATTGGTTAGTTTTCTGGCTTAAATAATAATTGGCTAAATTAAAGTCTTTAGTCACATGATCCTTCATAAATATGCCTAATCAGGTAACATTTCTTCTTAATATTACTAACGTTGATAACAATTGTGCAACTTGTGCTGCTTAATTTTGTAAAAAAAAAAAAAAAAAAAAAAAAAAAGATACCTTTTTTTCAAGGATTCTTTGATTAATAGAAAGTTCAAAACAACAGCATTTACTTAAAATAGAAATATGTTTTAATATTATAAATGTCTTTACTTTCACTTTGATCAATTCAATGCATCCTTGGAGTTGGTCTGCATTTAAAAAAAAGAAGTGCTTAATCAAATGAGGAGTGTTTTTTTTTTTTAGTATGTGCCAAAACTTTGGTCATGAACCAAACACATACAGCCGAAAACAATCTATTTATGTCATGTGTTTGTCTTACCAGATTCCACAACTTGCATCTGTGTAACTAGAAGGACAAACAAAATACTGAATCAAAGTGTTGAGTAGCAACCGTTGAAATTGTTTTACAGGAAATCCTTCACTGACTTATGTTTTACTGAGGCCATATCTCACTCTTACCAGCCTAACTGCACCAGAAAAGCACAGCCACTAAAGCAGATATTATCAGCTGCCCCTGTTCACTACTTCTGCTCATTGTAATGGCCCCCCAAAACTTGTCTGGTCTTGAGGCTGCACTAACAGCTGCCCTGAGGGCCCTTCTATTTTTAAAGCTCTTGTTACAGAATCAACGATCACACGAGGGCCAACATACCAGCCTGTCAGGGAGCAGCAAGTGTGGGACGGCAGCCTATATCAGCAACAAATGCAGGTACCAGGTGAATAAATGTAGAACAATGGAACACAGGGAGTAAATACTAATAGGCCATCAAAAGAAAACAAAGTGGCTCTGAAAGAAACATATAAACCTTTTTTTTTAAATCCTAGGAGCTTATTTGTGAAGGTATTAGAAAACCATTGAAAACGTGTCAAGCGACAAGTAAAAAAAAAAAGGGTTAAACCACAGCATCTTGTCATCATCTAACTGAAACTAAACCTGCTCAGAGAAGCTCTAATGAGACATTGCGTGACCTTGCTGTGTTTAAATTTGCAAAAGCTCTGTTGCAAAGCCACATGGGAGAATAGTAAAAAATTATTTCCATTTCAAGAGAAACAGGTTTGATAAAAAAAACAAAAAACTTATGCAAATGTAAAACTGAAATTTGCTTCCTGATTCGATGTTTAATAATATGGGTGAATCTCTCTTTATCCATGTACTCACTTACTAGAGATCCACTTAATGTTCTACAGAAAACAAAATGCACACTTACAAATGGGCAATTGTCAAGTTAGGCTACTTTTAAACATTTTAAACCTTTTTAAATAGCTAACCTCTCCTCTTGTTGAGAATAAGCAGTAAATTTGGTACTAGTGAGAACTGAACTGAGCTGGACAATGACATCACTGTTTTCTGCAGACCTGATTTAATAACTGATCTTTACAATGTAACTGAATCAAAACTGGACTTCAGCTGACACTATTTTCTATTAGAGCTGCTAGAAGCTTGTTTCCGCCACAGAATAAAAAAGTAAAAAAAGTAAAAGATAATTGCGACTCTCTCACAATTCTGACTTTTTTTCTCAGAATTGCGTGATATAAAGTCATAATTGTGAGATAGAAATTTCGCAATTCTGAGAAAAAAAGTAAATTGCGAGATGTAAAAAGTCGCAATTATCTTTTAAAATGTTTTATTCTGTGGAGGAAACAATCTTCCATAAAAATTCACTCTGTTTGCATCATTGAATCATTTTCCTGTTATCACTGTAAAGCTGCTTTGAAACAATCTGTATTGTATAACGCGCTATATGAATGAAGGTGGCTTAATTTACTAAACAATTATTTTTGAAAACATTTTTCACAAGATTATGCAACTATCGAAGTTTTACACATCCTCTGATACTTGTGTATTTATTAAATATTTTAGCTTATTGATTATGCATTAACCTACCAATAAGTGTTTCCCCTAAAATTACTGCATAAATTAAATACAGACAAATACAAACAAAAAATATATATAAATCTGCAGATTCTGGTCATGACCAATGGCACCAATTCAATGAATCATGTAAACAAAAAGAAATGTTTACATGCATAGCATACACATATAACATGCTTATCTGAATGTACTTCACACTCTAAACTGAGAGGACAGTTCATGCTGACAGTAGAGTGAGAAGGCCTCTATCCTGCCTACTACTGAGCATGGTGTGTCAACCAGAGACACTTACTAATAATAGAATGCAACATTTGCTACATATGTACAACTGTCTATGAAAACGTGCACTTCACATACGTTATTTACTTTTCACTATGGATGTGCAATGAAGGAACATCATATCATTCGAAGATCTGACTGGGTCAAAAGAATTTCCTAAGCACTCAAATCAAGGTTCTCTCCACCATGACCTCAGCACCTGCTCCAGCACATCAAACTCAGCTTATGTTGCACACTGCTAGCACTTTCAAACACATTACTGCCATGATACATAAAATGCCATCTTTGAACAAAACAGCTCAGAAACTTGTAGTTAGGTGTAGACAACTAAAACTCAAGGAGGAAGCAGACATGAGAGGAAATGATCTACAGCTTGTAAATAAGAATAAAATATGCAGGGCCACATGAGGGCAAAAGCATGGACATTACCTTAGTCAGGTAGCTATCTGTTATGTTAATTAGATGCTCGTGAAACTGTGTACTGCTCTTTTGGTTTAATAAATAAACTGACTCAGGATGTAGAACATGTGATTTTCGTATTTTACACTTAAGTTTAACCCTGCAATTCTGCAAATGAGACCATTACATTAGTTTATCCCTTATGAGATCAGTTTACCTCTTTTGCGATTACGTTGAGGGCATCTTCCTCGGCAGTCAACCCATTTTTGCTGGGGGTTCTTTTACGTCCTGGTCCTTGAGACCCCATTGGTAACCTTTAATGAATCCTTCTGAGAAACACACGTGTGAGAACCGATCCTTTAGAGAGTTATTCCTTCAGCAAAGGCATAAGAAAAAGAAAACACGTTTCCAACTCTAACTAACAACAACAACAACAACAAAACAGCGAGGCTACGTCGTGTCGTTCGCGAAGTGGTTCATTGTGTTACATCCGTCTTTTTTGCACTCTTCCTAGTGTTGTACTGTGAAAGACTGAAGAGTCACCGGCGTAGAGAGTGCAAACGCCTTTTCATGACACACGTGTCGCCTCTGAGGAGCTGCCAAAATGGCTGTAAATGATCTAGACTAGTTTGTTTGCGCAGAGTTGGGTTCTTTAACAGTGTTATTGTCAGTATAACCGGTTAAAAGTTTTCTTCTCTTGCTTTAGTTCATTATAGTCGCGCGGATGGACTGTGAGCGTCTGTTGGGGGAGTTTCAGGGCTCGCAGACCCACTTTGCTATTTTTAATCATGGGAGTCTGCTGCTAAAAACAGAAACCTTATCTTGCACTTCTTAAAGTCATACCCATGTGCTTACGCACCTTTCGCGATCATAATAAACTGCTGGGTTTCATTCTGAAAGGGGGAAAATGCCCTGCTGCGGAAAAATATATTAAACTCTAGAATGCTACTGGGGTCTCAAGCACACCATCCTAACCAAGACCCAAAACTACACCAAGACGGGGAGACCAAAAAAGTTTTTCACCCAGCAGAAAATTGTGGTCAAAATTAGCCATATGGTACAAAAAAAAATAAAACAGCTCATTACTAAACCGAGTCACCCAAATTTTTGTATCTTTAATATATTTTATCTTTATCATATGTATTTTATTTTTATGGCTGTATTCTGTATAGCAGTTGCTGGTGCATGTTGACATCTAGTGGTAAAGGTAAACTCAGTCATAATGCAATTCTAGTTTATTTATCTTTTTTTTTTTTTCCTTTTTTATTATTCATAGTTTATTATTCATTATTCATAGATGTCGCTTTCAAGAATTTTTTTTTTTTTGGGTGGCATGCCAGCACTAATTGATTAGTGAATTGACTCAGCTGTGCACAGATAGGCCTATGTGTGGTAAAAGCTCACAAAGCTGTTGGTGTTTAGCAGATGCTTTGAGACCTGTGGGTGAAAAACATGGGTAGGTTATGTTCTTTTGTTGCTGCAATTTTTATTTATTTATTTATTATTTATTTATCTTCTGAATTTTTTTCAGCCGCAAAGACAGCGTTGATCGTGTACGCGCACCAGAGTGCTGGCTCTTTCAATGCGGCCGCTAAAGATGCTGCCGTTGACGTGCTGAAGAAACTGGGCTGCAATGTGTTTGTGTCTGACCTGTATGAAATGAAATTCAAGGCCACAGCAACCGAGGAGGATATTACTGGTGTGGAGGCAGTATGATGCTTTTTTTTTTGTGGAAAATATTAAACTTAACTTATCGGAGCGTAATGGCAGTTATTGCACACTTTTCTGTTTCAGGAGCAGTGAAGGACCCAGAACATTTTTGCTACGGAAAGGAGACCATGCTGGCTTGGCAGGAGGGACGACTAGCTTCTGACATCGTAGAGGAGCACAAGAAACTAAAAGAAGCAGATATTGTTATTTTTCAGGTAGGCTATGACTTTTATATCAGAAGTCAGATGTTTTTACTTATTTGGGGTAACTGGTACTTCTATTACGTTTTATTGTCTTTTTCTTGCAGTTTCCCATGTACTGGTTCTCTGTTCCTGCCATCATGAAAGGCTGGATGGATCGCATTCTTACCCTTGGTTTTGCATACACCTTGGAAAAGCGCTACAGTGAGGGCATCTTCAGGGTGAGGCCTGAGAAAATATTTTCCATTGCATGCGCTGCTATTTATTTATTTTATTTTTTTTTACAAAATGTGAGTGGGTGGTTAATATTGGCCTAACTTTAGTTTAATTCATGTCAGGAAAAGAAAGCCATGTTGTCCTTCACCACTGGTTCCCATGAGACCATGTTCAGCTCCAATGGGATCAATGGAGATATGAATGTTACTCTGTGGCCAGTTCAGGTAAGAAGCTTCATCCTTTTTTACCTCAACCAGGCTTAGTTTTGTGCCCTATTTGCGTTTGCATGTAATACTAACCTGAAACTGCTGTGCTGATGTTTTCTCTTTTGTAGAATGGTGTCCTCAACTACTGTGGCTTCCAGGTCCTCGCACCACATATCTTCTGGGCACCCACACATCTCTCTTCTGAGGCTCGTGACAGCCTGTTGGAAGGCTGGCGTACTCGTCTTCAAGGTCTCTTAAGCGAAGCGCCTCTCGCCTTTCCACCCATAGACAGTTTTGATGAGGGGAAAGGCTTTCAGCTGAAGCCTGAAGTCCAGGAGAAGCAGGCTGATTCCCCCTTCGGTCTCACTGTGGGTCACCACCTGGAGAAACCTCTGCCACCGCACAGCCAGATGAAAGCTGGGGTGTGAGATGGAGCAACACTGTCCCCCAGTGGCCATGTCACGAGGCTTAATCTTTAGAGATGAATAAATTGTTCATTTTGAGTATTGTAATTCATTGTTGGTCTTGTAACTCTTTACCCAAATAAGATGGAATCAGAGTGCTTGACAGTGAAAAGTCTGCATTTCACGCATTTAATGGCAGGTACAGGAAGCTCCAAATAATTCAAATGGTTCCATGGTCCAAATACAAAGTGTTTGAACAAGCAGCACCTAATATGGCACATTTATTCTGTGCACATAAATTGGATTAATTTACTCTCTGGAAGGTATTTGACATAGATATGCACAGCTTCCCCATTTCCTGTGGAAATTCCTTGGAGGCATGTCCTTTTCTGCAGCAAAGTGCAGAAGTTCAAAAAAACTAAAAATCACATGTACATAAATATTCACAGCCTTTTCTCAATATTTTGTTGAAGCACCAATTACAGCCTCATGTCTCTGAGTATGATGCTTGGCACACCTATTTTTGGGCAGTTTCTCCCATTCTTCTTTGCAGGACCTCTCAAGCTCCATCAGTTTGGATTGGGAGCGTCAGTGCACAGCCATTTTCAGGTCTCTCCAGAGATGTTCAATGTTAAATCATATATAAATAGAGGATAAAGTGAAGCGCTGTGAATACTTTCCGGATGCACTGTACTGCGCGCTTCTGATCTGCACGTGCTTCTCCAGCACGCGCGTTCTCGGTTTTCCTGCTAGCAGTATGTCCGCGTAATTTAAAGATTACAGGTAATTTCGTTTTACTGGTTAACAAATGTATTTCTCTCATTTACTTCCGCTGTTATAATTAATATAGATATGAGAGTATGATTTCAAAGAGATTTTACGTGGTGTTTGCCTACAAGACAAAAACTGGCTCTGCACCAATATACCTCAACTTGCTTGTTCACACTTATGCGCCCTCCAGAAGCTTGCGTTCTGCAAATTAATAACGTCTCGTAGTGCCATCCCAAAGAGGCACAAAATCGCTCTCATGGACCTTTTCCTGGACCGTTCCCACCTGGTGGAACGACCTGCCAATTTCAATTCGAGCAGCATTCAATTCTGTAGCCATTTTCAAAAAATGTATAAAGACATCTTTTCCAGCAGCACCTGACCATTTAAGACTAGCACTTACCTAATTGATTCTTTATATATATATATATATAAAATTAAAAAACCTGTGTGCTGTGCTAGACTCAGACTTGCTACAACACTTCATGCTGTTGGTCTGATTGCTTCTATTGCTCTCCTCATTTGTAAGTCGCTTAAATAAAAGCATCTGCTAAATGATTACATGTAAATATGTAACATTACGGGAATGTTAGAATGACGTTGGAATAACGTTATGCAAACGTTAGAATTACAATGGGAATGTTAGTGTTACGGGAATGTTAGAATTACGTTTACAATAATGTTATGGGAACATTAGATGGATGTTAGAATAAGGTTATGGGAATGTTAAAATGACGTTATGGGAATGTTATATGGATGTTAGAATAACGTTATGGGAATGTTAGAATAATGTTAGATGGACATTAGCATAACGGTATGGGAATGTTAGAATAAGGTTACGGGAAAGTTTGAATAACATTACGGGAATGTTAGAATAACATGGGAATCTTAGAATAGCGTTACAGGAACATTACAATAACGGTAGATGGATGTTAAATAAGGTTATGGGGACGTTAAAATAACGTTAGATGAACGTTAGGACAGCGTTATGGGAACGTTAGAATAACTAGTTGGACGTTAGATGGACGATATTGGGACATTAGATGGACGTTATGGGGATGTTAGATGGACGTTATGGGGACGTTATGGGAATGTTAGATGGACATTAGAATAACGCTATTGGAACGTTACGGAACGTTAGATGGACATTAGAATAACGTTATAGAAATGTTAGAATAATGTCATGGGAACGTTAGAATAATTTTAGAATAACGTTTTACAAACCAAAAATGAATGTTCTATTTCCGTTAAAAAAAACCTTCCTGGATACGTACGTACGATCAATACTGAGTATCCAGATGTTATAAACAAACTTAACTTGTGGAGCGCTCTCTAAATTATGCCTTTTTTTAAAAAATATATATATATTAATGGATTGAAAATGAAAGTGAGATGATTTCTTATCCTAGGGCTTCCTCTGGTGGACAGTACTGATCCACTAGAGGGGGCATTTTTGCTCAGCCAATATAAGTCTATGGGAATTTTGAAATATATTTGATTTATTTATAAGAAAACTGTAAGTCCGATCAGTTTGAAAAGATGTAGCAACAAACTTCAGAGCAGGCCCAAGGTCTGTGGCGACTTTGGTACTTGTAGCATTAAAGCTGTAGGATGACTAGCAGTCTCAGAAAAAATTGCATCTTGGAGACGTGCTGTCTCCCACCCACACCCGCAAACATTCTTTACAGCTTGTAGAAATTGTGTGTGTGTGTGTGGGGTGTGTGGGGTGTGTGTGGGGTGTGTGTGTGTGGGGGGGGGGGGGGGGGGGGTTTACACAAACAGTACAAAAACATTAGGGATTTGCTAAACGTTCAGAATAACAGAGATAAAACATTGTGTTTAATTAAACTGACCATAAGATAAAAGACGAACACATTTGGCCAGTTTTTTTTTATTAGTCTTATAAAACTGTTAAAACATCACAACTAGAGCCTACAACGTATTTCAAGGAATGCATAACAACACACACACCCTAACCGTAGAAGTTAAACTCAGGTAACCTGACAAGGCATTTTGGCCATTTATAAAATAATTGAATATTAAACAAATGAAATATAAAACAAATAAATACAATAAAATAAATTGGAAATAAAAACCTCACAGATGTAACGGGTGTTTATGTAGCCCAGCTGATATCACATGGCAAAAAGAAAATAAATCATATACCTACTAAAAACATTAAACGTAATTTAATAATGAATTGCAAAGCCTGCTATGGCGGAAGAGAATGTATTGATCGAGTGCGGTGAACTCCATTTGTTGACTCCTTTCTTGTTACACGGCAAATCACGGGGTGGGGGACCCGCGCTGTAGCTTATTTTTGTGACCGCCCACTCCTTTTTTTTTTTTTTTTTAAAAGGACTTCAACTTTATTGAACAATATAAACATGACAAACAAAATTGGCCTTGTACAAAATATGAAATATCTTAATCAGACAGCAGACAAGCATCATAACATAAGTGACCGCCCACTCCTACCCGCAGCAACCACCCGCTCCTGCAAGATTTCCGTTGGGTCCCAATCCCAATGCAGCCCTCTAGGGCTTTTATGCCACACACACACAGACACACACACACAGACACACACACAGGTTTGTTTTGCTATCTAAGTGAGGACGTTCCATTGTTATACTGTACAAACTGTACGTTCTATCCCCCTACACTACCCCTACCCCTAAACCTACCCATCACAACATTCTGCATTTTTACAGTTTTAATAAAACATTGTTTAAGATGTTTTTAAAGCTATTTTACATATGAAATGTCCTCATATTTCATGTTTACTTTGTAATACCAGTATAATACCCATGTCATTATACAAATTTGTGTCCTCATAAATCACAAAAACAAACACACACACAAAAAATATATTTTTCTTTTTCTTCTGTGCATTTGTCCTCCACTCTAGCTTGATACTCTAGTTATTTAATAAACTTGGCATTGTATACTACAAATATTATTGGCTCTGTGACAAATTGCTTTGTTTCTCTATTGTAAATTGCTTTGGGTAAAAGCATCTGATAAATCATCCGATTTAGGATACGGTTTCGAGTAGATTATAAATCAATGCATTTCTGACACATGCTGGAATGCATAGCTAAACTTTGATGGCTCTGTTGACGTATGGACAAAAAAAAAAAAAAAATCATCTTCTGGCCCTGTTTCACAAGGTGGTTTGTTTTAATATGTCAAATTATGTGGAAAACCACACCCACCAACAATGTTAACCAAGAAATGACCAAACTAAATTTATTTTGGAAGAGGTCTCTCTCTAAACAATGGTCATAGACGTAAAGACGAACAAACTTGGTGCACACTTAATCTTAATCTTTAGTTTTGTTGCATGACAAAATGCAACATTTATATTGTCAAAAGACAGAGAAGCAGGTGACAGTCTTATTCAGTCAGTCAAGACGGTTATGTGGCTCTGCAAGGGAAGCATTTGCGGTTTGGGTGACAGTCTTGATGTGCAGTCTTCTGGGCGTAGTGCAGTTTTCACATTCACCACACCTTCCCTGACATGCCATTCCATAACAGACACTCTCAGCACTCAACATGAAAACCACAAGCACGTTTTCAGAGAGTAACTGTGTAATACTAATAATAAATACTGAAAGTGACAGTTGAAGGCTTGTAGCTACAATGCTTATAGAAAGGACAGATAAGACAATTGTTAACCCTAAATTTAGCCTTCAACCTAAATTCTCAAGATGCACCTGAATGTGAAGCTTTTTGCAAGCATTGCAATGACCAATCTTTTTTAAAAACCATGACAATCAGTTTTTCATGATGAGACCACTAATCGAATTGAACTTATTGTCAAAATTGATCAATTATTTGGTGCTTGACAATGGATGAATTACATCTTTGATTTAGATGTAAAGCACATGATGGGATTGTTCTGTTTTGTTTTTTTAGTGTCTAACCCATAAGGAATCGCTTATATCATGTTTCCATTACCCAAAACAGGGAGCCAATTAGAGACTTCAAAACGGCACACAGTATTCTGCCATGTGCTTGCGGTATATCAAAGGAGCTTCCTCAGTAAAGAGACTGTCTTTCTGGGAAAAACGTGAAAGCTTGACGTGATTTCGGGTTCTGTCCTCAGAGTTATTAGATGACGTCATTTAAACTCACGGCCTTTCATTCACTAGACCCTGATGGTGATTTTTGAACATTGAGAAAGTCAAGTGACAACAGGCATACCAAATTTGTAATTTGAATTATTCAAAGGACAAAAGATGAGAACATTTTTGACAAATAATGAAAACTTTTCTCTCTAAATATTAGCATTGTTTTTTACTTACTGTTATTCACTGTTATTCATTATTTTCAATAAAGCAATAGTTCATCCAAAAATTAAAATTCTATCTTTATTTACTCACCCTCATTTGTTTCCAAACTTGTTTCTACTTTTTTTCATACAATGAAAGTCAATAGGGACCAAAAAAATTTCATTATATTGCCCAAAAGAGGTCAAAAGATGAGTGAATTATGAAAGAATTTTCATTTTTGTGTAAACTATCCCTTCAATATCTCGTATACAGTCATAAAAATGTTTTACCTTTAGTATACTCAAAGTTTCATTGCTCTGTGGTGACGGCTGTTTTGCTAACACAACTTTCATCTTAAAATTTCAGCGTGCACAGAAATGTTTAATTACAGCGCAAGGCTTTTTGAATCAGGACAGAACAGAATGAGTCGGTTTTATATTATTAACACCAATAAGGGTAGAGTTTTCCCATAAATAGCACAGACTGGGAGTCACATACTGTAGATTCCCATCTCCAATAAACTATCATTCAGTTAACACAACTAACACATGAGCTCCTGATGTCAGATGGAGTGCTGGTCCATCCCCCACACTGCTTTCAGCCCTGCATGGCACTGAGAATGCACACTAGGGAGGCTTGAAACTGGAACCACCTGGAACACAATAGCGTGGCCTGGAGTCTGTTTTCCTCACACGATGGCACTTACCACATGTGCATATTTCACAGCAGTGCTTCTTTCTGCAGGGTAAAGATGTTTTTCTATGTATGCCCCTTCTGCGTGATCTTTGTTAATTTATGGAACAGCAACTCAGCTGCTGTAGTGTGCTGAAATACAGAATATTATTTCTTTACTGAGTGAAGAGATTAAGCTAATAACCTCAATTTGTGCACATGCAACACTAAATATTTAAGTGAAGCTTGTACACTATCATTAAAAAATACAGTAAATACAGTAATATCGTGAATTATATTTACTATATAAAATAACTGTTGTCTATTTTATATATATTAAAATGTAATTTATTCCTGTGATAGTAACGCTGAATTTTCAGCATCATTACTCCAGTCTTCAGTCACATGATCCTTCAGAAATCATTCTAATATGATCATTTGGTGATTCAAGTCTTATGATAAATGTTGAAACTAGTTGTGTTGCTTAATATTTTTGTGGACACTGTTTTTCTTTAATGAATAGAAAGTTCTTAGAAATAGAAATCTTTTGTAACATTATACATGTCTTCAGTGTACATTTTGATCAATTTAATGCATCCTTGTTGATACTATTTTTTTTCAAAGAAGAAAAGATAAATAAAAAAAGAAAACAGAAATCTCACTGACCCCAAATTTTGTGTGTTGTATATGTTAAACTAATGTATTTATGCCGCATAGCATTGATAACAATATTGCAATTGATTATTTAGAAATTATAGTTTGTGGTCCCCCAATATTTGCACATGAAACACAATGCAAACATATCCTCCAGTGTATTTCCTCCTCTTTCAAATTGAGAGTATAGACTTTTTCTGGTGCTGTTCATCACTCTAATGAAGTGTGAGCTGTGTATTCAGTGTTTGTGAGAAAAGCAGTATGCCCATATAACCAAATACCAAATGGCTGCCATGGGAGCTGCTACTGGTTACACTATATAACTGCCCAAATTTACCAGCTGAGCTGTTTTTCAACCAATTAGGGAGAGTGAGCTGTTGAGGGTCTGGGAGCTGTAGAATAAATGGACTGAAACTGGCCAGACAGAAACTGATCAATCAAACCACTGTAAATGTCTCCTGCTTTCCTAAAAGTAGCAATACCATAATGGAATGATGCAATTAATTACTGGTTTAATGTGTGAAAACTGCAAAGGTCACTAGTTCACATTTTTACAATACCCATATGTGTATGACCAATAACTGTGGAATTTAAATGAGGATTTTTCAAATATCCCTTAAAAGTTATATCATTAATTTCTGATTTGTTGTAGCAATACTCATGTAAAATAATGTATTTGTATAGAAAATAAATGTCATGTTGTCAGATGATGGATTCCATGCGTTCTGTTTTTGATTTTCCTCTTTTCAGTCTCTGAAAAGTCTCAGAAATTAATACCAAGCCCACAAGTCTGTTATGTACACAAAAAATTATTTTACACCTCATAAAAACATAATCCACTTTACTACATTCCCTACCAGCTTACAGGACTAATTATAATGTACTTAGAAATATTAGATTATAGATTATATGAAATACATAGTAGGCTAGATGTAAAATACTAAATACTAAAAAAAGATGAAAAGAAAAGGGACTTTTAGGTGTACCTAATATTTCTGGAAAAAAATACAAAGACATAAACGAATTAAGAGTCTATTTCTGTTATATTTCACTTAAGTTTCACCTATAACTCTTATAAAAGGGAATCAACTTCATAATGAAAACACTTTGAAGTAAGTTCATGGGAAGAACTTACATATTTGCATGAGTTATCTGCTCTCTCTGCTGTTCTTCAGAGAGTCAATGTGATCTCCAGTTCCTGGCCTTGACCCTAAAGCAAAAGAGGGCATGACCCAAGTGTCACCTTTGGACAAGTTTATCCAGAGCAGTTCAACCTTCAGCTGTCACCACCAGCCTTCCATGTTTATTGAGACATCTGTGGGAAGCTTATGTTAAAACCGGAAGCTTTAGTTACAATGTTGCGCCATACCAATAGACAAAATTATAGTTTTCTTGAACATTAACTAAAATAAACAAATTAATCCTCCACTGCAGGAAGTTATTAAAAGGTCCTTTGTTCTCACGCACAGAGTCATTCATTTTACAACAGTTGTTGCTTAGCAATGGAGGGAAAGTGTGTGTTTGAAAAGTAGAGAGATTTTGTGCTCTTTCTGTTCTAGCAGCTTTGGACCCCTGCTCTCTTCCCTCCAAATTCACATCATTCAATCTCTGTTTCAAAGCCTCCACCAAAAGGAGACAAAAGGTCTCTCCCCTCCTCTGTATAGAAGAAAGCTCAGATAAAGAAGCTGGCACAAGTGTTAAGGAGAACCAGGATGCTTATCAGTGACTTTATGAAATGTGCTCTGATACTTTTGATAGCTGGGGACAATGGATATCCGTGCATGCTGAGGCTGCCCTTTCATGCAGGTTATCATGATGGAAACAATCACTCCCTCATCGATTCATATCCTTCATGAGGTCAGACTTTTTCTCTGTCAGATAAAGAAGAAAACCATATTCATCCGTACATGACCTTACCATAAGACATATGATGTTTTATTTCCATCGCATTTGGTAAAGACAGCCTTTGCTTTGAGGTTTTGCAGTACATAGGCTACTCTTCCTGCCATGGTGGTGATTGTACAGATTTTTCTCAAGATCGCAGATTGTCGTTTTGGGTGGTGGTTATGTTTCATAATGTATAATCATGCATGAAATGAGTACTCTGAGGTGTCAGACAGGCACTCAACAAAGTTGGATTCGTGGTTAACTGTCCTAATGTTACAATGATTATTTTTTAAATAAAGAACGGAATTTTAGAATTTTGTTTGAAATATAAAACGTATTTTTCACTGACACTAGCAACGCCATGGGTTCGATTATTTGGGAAAGCAAGGACTGACAAAAAAAGTGGCAAAAATACCCTTTGTAAAAGCGCCTGCCAAATGTGTGAATAATACATATTTATTATATATGTATGGTTTTAATCATTAAAAAATATTTTTTCTTTTTCTAAATGGGGGCTCTACGTTATAATTCAATTCGGGGCATTAATTTGGCGAGCAGCGCGTTCACCAGTGTAATCCATGAGCATGTTCAGACTGAGGTAGCCTACATGAGCGCAGCTCTGCTCTCGGAGCCGCTATTGTCAGGCGCAGATGGGCGTCACCACTTTCATTCCCTCTATTTAAACAACCTGCAGCAGAAGCGCCAACGGGATAGCTACATCATCGTCTGGTAAGAACGAAACCGTGGATTAATTTTGCGCGCTGACCAAGCATTAAAGGCAAAATGACAGAGGTGAGCAATATTTTGTCCTATAGAACGAGCAAAAAAACTTGAGACAAGACTTTTAGTAGGCTATATTAGTTCCACTACTGCCTGCTTTAGACACCTGCACTGCACGATCTGTTAACAGCTCCGCTAGGGTATAGGTTGGGGGTTTTAACCACAGATATACGTATAACTTTACATATCTATGGTTTTAACTATGAAAGCAGATCTTTATTCTGGATATGCCTCTTTTGTTAGTGTAATAGGGTTTTGTAATAAAGTTGTAAGCATATATGAAATAGTTAATGTTTCAACAAAACTAACTTGTGCTGAGCATAAGTTACTTACAGCGTGTATTTTTTAACGCAAAATAAACGGCTACAGAAGTCGCATAATTGAGGACGTAACCATAGCAACTCTATGCTTGTGCTCTTTCTGTTTGTAATATGTTGACAACATACAAATGCTGAAAACGTTAAACACTTTATGATATATTTATATATCTCACAAACTTTAGTATCGTTGACTACTTTTGGCTATAACTGGTATGGCGCACATAGGCCTACAGTATTTGGGTTTTACGCGAAAAATCAGACACGGTCACAATTCATTTCTACAAAGTTGTACAGTTAGATAATGTACCCCCCCCCCCCCCTTTTTTCTTTTGAAACAAAGCTCACATATGTTAAGAATTTTCATCATATTTCATTATGTCCATGAATTGGCTTTCTGCGTTTCAGTCTAACGTATAATCAGTTCATACTTACAGCTTTACTCAATGCATCGTTCTATTACAGTGTTTACATTTGTCGACATCCATAACCTCAAAATAAATCAATTCATTCGAAACAGAAGATTAGCTTGGGAAGCAGGAACAGGAATGGACTTCATTTTAATTGAAAAAAAAGAAACATTTGCTGTGTTCATGGAGAACTTGCACTGCACCATATGCTCACTGATTAGCAGACACTAAAGAGGCACTGCATAGGTAATCATGAATTTGATCTTTAGTATGTCCATTATTCTTTCAAAGATAATTCACAGTTTTGTGCAAATCAAGAGTTATTCAACATATCTATCGTCCTGCCAGCAAGAGCAGTGTTACAGGTTCAAGGCCCTTAAGGTAGTAATAAAGTATTTGACCTTTGACACTCCAGTGTCCTTGCTGCTAACCACTGTGTACGGCTGGGAGCCAAAGGGACATTTAAATGTCTATCAGAGTTTACATGGTGAGCTGCAGAGCTGGAACAGTGGACCATCTATTATATGTAGTCTTGAGTGTTTTTATGCATAAATAACTAAATATAAAGACTGAAAGAGAGACAATGAGACAAGTAGAGAAGGTAAAGAGTGTTTGCATGTGTATCTCCAAGTGTTACAGTCCTTAAATGATTCATCAATTACATTTTGTGCTATGAACTTCCTAAACTGTTTCCTCTTAGGGCTAAAGCATATAAACCATTCTTAAACAAACAAACATACAAGCTTTTATCAAACAGTACTATTGTGTACTTACTAAATGTAAAACAATTAGATTTAACTTCGTAATGGACTTCAAACAGAATACAGGTGGAGCAACAGGAAATTTCCTTTTGTAATGGAACTTTATTATAACCCCAATTATAACATTTTAGTGGATAAACATAATCACACACTCTTTATGTTATGATAAGTCTTGCAACACAACACGAGGCAGGCTTATTTGATATTTTTATAGATTTACAGAAATGCATTATACTAACATTCACATCCACTGTTGGAGCTCTGCTCATGGAAAGGTTCCACTAAAAAAGGATTTAGTGACCAGAGAAAAATTAAGGGTCAAGGGTCTGTGACCTCACCAACTACATAGCAACATGTCTTTGAGAAAAGACCACTTAGATGTTTAAGACGGCGTGACAAAATCCCTAAACTGAAATTACTTTGCTCATAGCAACCACTGTGAAGTCACTTTGATTTTTGAAAAGCAGAACCAGCTTAAAGGGTACTTCAGCATGACTGGCTTGAAGCCAAACAGCTTTGTGCTTTTGAAGTAGTGTCAACTTTCGAACCGAGCTGAACCATGAAATAATAATAGAATGCTTTGACAATTTCACAAATATGAAAGGCTCTAGTGCCGTGTTTTGTCTTGCATGATTGGAAGGTCTTATGTCAAATAAATAATTTAAAAAATGAAAATTAGCCCATGATTTACTCACCCTCAAGTTATCCTAAGTGTATATGACATTCTTCTTTCAGACAAATAAAATCGGAGTTATATTAAAAAAGTCCTGGCTAATCCAAGCATTATAATGGCAGTGAATTGTTGTCCATGAAAGTGCCTCTGTCCGTCATATAACTGCTCCACACAGCTCCGGGGGGTTAATAAAGGCCTTCTGAAGCGAATCGATGTGTTTGTGTAAGAAAAATATTCATATTTAAAACTAAGTAAATTATCTAGCTTCTGGCCGATCACCTTCCGTATTTAACTTACAGAAAAAGTGTAGCGCCTCCAGCAGTTCAAAATGCTTACTCTACATCTGATGAGCGTAACTGGTGTGCAATGTCGTTTTTTTTAGCGTAGCAATACTTTAGTTAGTTGCTTGTTTTTGGAACTGACAATTGCTCTTAAATCCTATTATGGGGTTTATAATCATGTCTAAGGCAAGTCTGGTGAATGAAGCCTGTCAAGCACGGAGGCAGGTCATATTTCACCGCACAATCAAAGGATAAAAAAATAAGAAAATGACTGCTTTTGGGGGAACGTGCTTAATGCTTAAAGTTTTTTTTTTTTGCAAATATACACTACAGTTCAAATGTTGGGGTTTTGTTTAATATTTTCAAAAGAAAGGCTTTTGTTCATCAAGCTATTTATTTGATCTTGATTAAATTATTCATATGATGGAAAAATACAGTAAATCAGCTGAAAACAAGTGTTTTCAGTTTTTAGAGTTACATGATCCTTCAGAAATCTTTCTGATATGCTGATTTGGTGCTCAAGTAACATTTCCTATATTATTAATGTTGAAAACAGCTGTGGAAACCATTATACTTTATACTTATTTTCAGAATTCTTTGATGAAATGCATGTTAAAAAGCATTTATTTGAAATAGATTTTTTTTGTAACAATGTTAATGTTTTTAATGTCACTTGACTTTCAACATCTTACTGACCATAAACTTTTGAATGCTAGTGTAATATTCACAAATATTTAACATTAATATAAAACATGAATAAATAAAAAAGTATGAATATATTGATTTAGCTAAATATTATAAATATCTAGAATTATATTCCAAAAAACAATCCTTTATATATATATATATATATATATATATATATATATAGAGAGAGAGAGAGAGAGAGAGACAGAGAGAATGTCCAGGTAATTTTCTACTTCTACTCTTCAATCCCATTTTCTACCCATCAGTTAATGTTATTAAATTAATATTTGATATTTATAATTTATATTTAATAATCTAATGATGTAGACCTTTCGGTAATCATGACAGAGTAAACTTTACTCCATCTTGATGGGTGTTTCACTTCTGTTTCCTTCCCCTTCCACAGTTGCAGTCTTCACTACCAGACGAAAAGATCAGTCTAAGTGGCAGCGAAGTGACTGAATTCTTCGCCATGTTGGAAAATTTGAACTTCACAGACGCCAATGACAACAGCTCATGGGTGAAAGCGCAAATGTGCCCCACCTCCTTCAACCGTTCTGCTCTCCTCAATGCTATGTGCACCCTCTATGCCTTAATTTTTGTTGTGGGCCTGGCTGCCAATGCGCTAGTAGTGTGGGTCAACTTGCGCTCGGAGCGTCATTACCACGAGACACACTTGTACATATTAAACCTAGCGGTGGCTGACCTGTGTGTGGTCGCTACTCTCCCAGTGTGGGTGAGCTCGCTGGCACAGGGTGGTCACTGGTCGTTTGGCCAGGCGGCTTGTAAGCTCACACATCTTCTGTTCAGTGTCAACCTTTTCGCCAGCATCTTCTTCCTAGCCTGCATGAGCGTGGACCGTTATCTTTCGGTGGTACGCTCGGAGGAGATTTCTCCCAGACGAGGACGACAAATACGCCGTTTAGTGTGTGCAGTAACATGGCTGCTTGCTTTATTTGCCTCAGTACCTGACACATACTTCCTGCAGTCCGTAAAGTCACTACACAGTCCTGTGACCTTGTGTCATCCTGTATATCCAGAGGACAACCCTTTGCAATGGATGGTGGGCATTCAACTGAGTTTTGTGGTTCTTGGTTTTGTCATTCCCTTCCCCATTATAGCAGTGTCCTATGCACTGTTGGCAAAAGCTCTGGCTTCCTCTTCCTCTCATTCCTCTTTAAATGGTGACCAGGATCGCAGCGTGAGCAGGAAAGTCATCCTCACGTACATAGTGGTTTTCATAGCTTGCTGGGCACCATATCATGCTGTGCTGTTAGCCGACGCTCTAGCCATGCTAGGTGTGCTCCCACTGGGCTGCGGTTCAAAGAACGGCCTTTTTGTGCTGCTACACCTCACGCAATGCCTGTCGCTGCTTCACTGCTGCGTGAACCCTGTTGTCTACAGCTTTGCTCACCGTCACTACCGCTATGACCTCATGAAAGCCTTCATCTTCAAATACTCCACCCGTACGGGGCTGGCGCAACTCATGGAGGGCTCTCAGGGCACCGAGACAGAATACGCAATGGTGGAGAACAACCCTATGGCTGTGCGTTTGGACACTTGAGACATCACCCTCAACCAAAGTTCTGCACTGCTTCAAAAGAGGAACTCCTGAAATTCAGATAAACAAAACTGAATTTGAGCATGTTTTCCATCAAAATAGCAGCAAATGCTCAACAGTGACCCCAAAGATACTGAATAATAATTCATTTAAAATGTGGCAAAGACTGGTGAGATCAGAAACACTCTGACATGTTTTCCTAAATTCAAATAAGTAAAACTGAATTTTAACGTTTAACGTCAAAATTGCAGTAAATGCTCAACAGTGACCCCAAAGATACTGAATAATTCATTTGAAATGTGCCAAAAACGAATGGGATTTTATTGTAAAATCAGAACCATGAACGTTCAGCCAATGAATTGATTCCAAACTGATTAGCAGTCAAAATTGTATAATTTCAAACCACTTTAGAGAAACATGTATGCTACAGCTTGGTGCTGTATCGTTCAAGAAACAAAATCTCTATAATTGTGTCCAATAATCACTTCTCAGAAATCTGTGATGGCTTTCAGTCATCATAATAATTAATAATGCACAATATACAAGAATTCAAGCAAGGGGAAGGTCAACAAAACCCTTAAAAAGTTGATAAAGTTTATTAAACCAAAAAGAAAGTTTTTTTAAATTATTTTTAACAACACTCCTGTCATTGTAAGTAACGTACTATAACAGCAAAGTGATGTAGTTCTAGTTCTCTTCTTAATTGTGTTAATATTTCGATGTGGCTCAATTGCTACTGACTGAATTGTTTAGAGCCTTTTTTTCTTTGATGAAAGAGGGGCTTTTGCATCTGTGGCAGGAGAATTAGCATTACTTTTCTATTTTGAACAGTGTTCTCCACAACAGCACATTTCAACATGTTTGAAGAACAGAACAAGTTAGAACAAACTTATTTTCAGCTGGATTTTAATGTGCAACTGTGTTTGTACTTCATTGTAGGCTTTGTTTCTGTGTGTACAGTATATGATGTTTTATGACTGGCTGTCATCTTGTGACAGAGCCTCGTGTGTACTTGGAAGGGCATTTACTTTATTTTGTCTTTGACAAATGTGTATATTTCAGTTATCTAAAAAGTAAGTTAAGTATGTTGTTATATTTATCTTTGACATACTGTATATATTTTTTAGTATATATAGTTATGTTGGAATGCTGAATACTTAAATGTGCTTGGAAATAAATAATTTGATTAATAGCGGCAATTATAAAATCTAATCTCAGTTTAATGTGAGAAATAATTCAACATCAATTGTCTTTGTTTAAATATATTTCTCACACTTGCATATATAGCTTCAGTATGGTATCTGATGGAAAATGCATGTTAGGATTAACCCATGCTTGTGCTGGACATAATATGGATTCAATCTAGCCATGCCTTTCATGTTTGATTATTAAAATCAACACTGTTGTATCACTTGTTCACCATCTGTTCAACAATGGTGGCCCGTTTTATTTACACCCTAAAGGCATAATAAAAACTTAAAGGTAATGACTAGTACAACAACGCAAGTTATCGTGGTAATGAAAGTTTTAAATACTGTCTCAAGATGGTCATAACTACAGGATATTAACTTGCATTCAAACAGATTTAACCACATTCTGTGCATTCAATGTAGCTAAAATATGTTTAAAATGTTGAAATTTAAGGGGATGTAACTGGAAACACACAAATGCTGTCAAGTATCTCATGCTGACGTTTAAACTCAAAGAAGCTTACTAGAATTTTTACTATAAAAAAAGAGTACAATTCTCAAGATGAACTTATAATAACCTTTTTTGTATTGATTCTTCAGGGTAATTGTCAAAACAATAATTAGCTAAGCAATCTCACACAAGCATATCTTCTCGGTTGTAATTCGGCCAGGAAATTTGAACAGCAGTTCAATAAAAAATAGGTTTATGTAACTTACAATTAGACCCAATAGACCCAATAGCCACACCAAATAAATTCCTTTCAGACCCAATAGCCACACCAAATAAATTCCTTTCAGATGCCTACACTTGGAGAGTAGTGTTTCAAGCCTGCAAGAATCAATGTTTTTGAACTAATTGGCTGAGTTAATGATTCAGTGACTCACTCAATAACTTCTTCAAACATTTGTTTTGTTGCTGAATGCAATACCTCAGTTTTAAAACAAATCGACTGAATTAGTGATTCAATGATTAATTCATAAAGACTAGGCTAGTCGATGTAATTTGCAGAAACAGTCACATTCATTTCAATGGGCCCTATCATACACCCGGCGCAATGGGGCGCCAGGCACTGTTTTTTGCTAGTTTCAGCCTGACGCAGTTATCATTTTCACGTCCTGCTCCACGTTGTTTAAATAGCAAATGCATTTGTGCCCATTTGTGCGGCCATGCGGCTGGTCTGAAAATGAGGTGTGTTCAGGCGCATTGTTGGCGCGTCGCTATTTTGAGGCAACTGAAAACGACTGCGCTATTGACCAACTGAAACCTGGTCTAAAGTCAATAGCTCAATAATTTTTTTGTTATTTAAAGAGCATGTTAGTAATATGCGCCTACAGGCGGGTGCACAACGCGCGGACACTGATTATTACACAAACAGACGCGCAGCAGCACACAAATATTTTTAAATATGAAAAATTAAAGGATTAAAATGTAATAGATTATTATCGTGTACATAAATATAAAAATGCCCACATGTCATAATGGATAGTCATTGCATGTATCAGAATAATTACCTATTTGCAGTAATGACGAATGAAATTAGCTAATTATTTGACCAATCGTGGCAATACACACATATTTAAATTGACTCATCAGGTTGAGGGGGTCTATAGTCCGCCATCTAAATAGCGAATCCGCCATGACGCAAGTGCAACTGGCTTTTGAAGGGAATGGGAGATGACACTGGTTTATTGCACATTACACCCAAAACACACCCATTACTCATTAAAAGAATAGGGACAACCCTTTTAGACCATGTGCCTGGCTCCGACCATTTTTCCTGTCGTTAAACTAGCAAAAGTGGATTCGGACACACCCTAAGTGCACTTGCGTCGTGCACTTTAGACCATGTGCGTAGATCGTTAAAATAGGGCCCTTTATTTTAACTTTTTACATAATTTTTTTATTAATATAGATCGAGATTTATTAATAATTTTTTAGATTTAATTAGCAACAGCACAATCAAATACATACAGTGGCTTTACAACTTACTGTGCAGGTTGTATTTTAGGGAACTTTATAAAACTGATTCCTGTTTTTGCAGGTTTCCATAGTACGTAATTTATTGGTTTAAACTCTTTAAACATTTACCAGCTTTTAGAGGCACCAAAACCAAGCTTTAATGGTACAGCATATTCACTTCTCAGTAGAACCCTTTTACCTTGAATTTTTTTCATCACAGTCAGCTAATGCTGAGCAGCATTTCCACATCAAACACATCTGCAGGGGCAGAACAAGGACACATTAGAGTCTGATTTATGCTGATCTGAACTCCAAGTGCAACCAATGTCAGGTCTATAATACTTTAAACACTTTCCTGTATTTAGACATCTTCAAGGCCTGAGGAAAACTGCTTAAGGTTGCATTAGCGGCTGGATCTAAAAGACAACCACAGTCCACCATCTTCTGATGGCTTTTTTAAAAAAAAAAATTATTTGCTTGACATACTCAAGGTCTCCTTTATTTATTTTTATTTTTTTTAAAACACTACATAATATGAACAAATGACTGGTTGCAAAATAAAAGTTAAAATAAATTCATTGGTGCAATATTTTTGTCTCAGTCAAGTTTGTAAACTTATGGATCAAACTAAGTCAAACTAACTAATTCAGTATGTTCCACACTTTTGAGCATCAAAGATTATTGTTGTATAACCGAAGAGTTTTCCCATAATTAACTGTTTGGTCGATTAACCCAGTTTGACCCCTCTTGAACTCATCTGGTTTCAATTGGTCTCTAATCTGTTAATTCCTTTTCACACTAATCATGGTGTGACATATTTTTCATCACTAAACATCCCCTGTGTCTTTCTCGGCAGCTATTAATTTATTTTGTCATGCTCAAAGTTTTCATGTCTGGAAAAAACACCACAACACAAAAAGACTGTCAGACACTTCAAAAACTTTAAACAGCTTCATAAAAATGTATTCTTTCAAACACAACACTGTCCTGAATGTAGGCTGTGACCGTGTTAAACTCACACAGGGAAAGAAAAGAGACCAACGGATTAAAACAGGTCATGACTCAGACTCACAGTAGTTTTGTTTCTGTTACAGGGCCTCAGTTTACAGGCAGTCCAACAGCAAAGACTGAACAGTCTGATTTTAACAGTGCTGACAGTAAGACAGTATGTTGTGTGAAATTACATTTATATTATTTAATATATATATTTTAATATAAAATCTAAAATGTCATTCAGTATTAACTTCTTTTTTATATAAATAAACTGTTGTATGACAACAGTATTTCACTTGCAATCATGCTGTTAGTCTGAATATTCAGTGTGAAACTTGATTAGATGTTTATAGTGATCTAATTTGTCATGTAGGACCCTGCTATTTCAATTTAGCCCTTCGTTGCATTTTTGCTTGTGCAGAATCAGTCTTCAGAAGACAAATTATGTCTTTCATTTCAGTCTCCTCTTGTGGTTTGGCTGGTGCTCCTAAAGGGATTCGAGAACAAGGCAAAGGGCCACTGGTTTAGCCCAGAATGAATGAACAGCCCGGGATGGCATGTAATGTGAACAGCCGGTATTCCTGTATGTTAGTTTTACAACAAAGCTATGGATTTGTCTGTGATTCAGCTAATACTCTTTGTGGAATTTCAATAATTGCTGCAGTTGCTATGGATCTGTAATGAGAGTGATCCTATAAAACAAGAACATGCATGATCAAGAAGATTTTTTTCCCTGCAAAAAAACTTCATCAAAACATCACAATACTCTAGCACATACATCCACAAACATACATTACATAACTTCTGCTAAAATAACAGACAGTTTGAGATTGTATTTCTCAGTCAGGACCAGAAAGAGTTTATTTCTCCTTTTTTTACATTTTGTGTAACAGCCCTGGAAGCCTTAGTTACAGTATCTCTTCACAAAAACACAGTATGACTTCATTATCATTATGATAAAGAGTCTTCAGGCTGTCTAATAATGAACTGTTAAGTGTTGTTGGATTGCAGTTCTTAGACTTTTTAGTGATCATAAATAAATGTATTTTAATCAACTACTGATTAGATGCACTCATAGTTTCAAGTCACCCAACAAATGGCAATTGTTTGGAATATATTTTGTGTGTATGGCAGACTTAGGTGTGTGTTTACATTTAATTTAATATTGTTGATGCAACTTGTGATGTTCCCTCAGGAACTTCAAATAGGTTTTTATTATGTCCGTCATGCATGCAAACTCACATTCTTGTGGTAGTTGTAGTTATGTACTGTTAGCAACTTACAAGCACACAAAGGTATCAAAATTCACATCTGAGGTATGATTGTAACTTATGTTGTAATTCAGTGTGAACCACAGTGTTTATTTTACTCTGAAAACCCATAGGAAATTCCTGAGGGAACCCATGGCTTGACAAATTCAAATTATCTTTTTAGTGCTCTAAATTTGTTATATTTTTTTTTTGGGGGGGGGGGGGGGGGGTCTACAAATGAATACAGAAAATTAATAAATATTATCTATTAAGTTGAGTTGTCCCATGTAGGTCTTTGCAGAGTTCTTGACTCTATAGTTTAAAAGGCTCTTTGGCAGGTTTATGAGTTTTAATGAGTCAGTGAGATAAGAATGAGAGAAAGATGCTGCAACATATTTCTAACAAGCTGCAATTAATGAGGTGTTAGACCAAACATTATGCTTGCAAATTATCACAGATTCAAACTATGATACTGACAAAGATTTGAACAAACATAAAGACTTTATGAATGAACATTATTAATGCTGATAGCTTTGAATTTTTGAGTAAAACTTTCTGGCCTATACCTTAACTGCTAATGTTGAAGCCAGAATCCTGAGGTGTTGTTCTTTCTTTTCATGTTGCTTTACAAATATTGATGTCTCACATTACTGCCATTAGTGAGTTATTGTTGAAATTCACTCCCTGGACTCAGTCCCCCCGAGTCCCCCATCCCCCCATCCCCCATATGGGGGATAGGTATGAATTTGACATGATGACTAAAATCACATAACAGCATACTGACTAAATAAATAAATAAAATAAAATGAAAAAAGGAATAAAAAAAAATCACAAAATGTATCCCAGCTCCTCAAAAGTTTCCACAATCAAAATGTATTTGCAGGAACCTGAACAAATATTTGGTAAGGATAACATTTTATTTCTTCCATGTCTTGCCTTGAGTCATTATTTGAATTGTTTTACACCATCACCATCTCTCAATCACCTTCACAGTTACACATGTACAGTTATCATTCTTAATATGTGGATATATGACAGTGAGCTACAGCTGAACTTCACTGGAAAACAGTCCATTTCCAGATTGTAAACTTTTCCAGACTGTAAACCTGACTGGCCATGTTTACTGTGGTACATTTGTGATCTCACTACATCCTGGAAATTTACAAAGCTATAAAGTTTATAGGTGGTGATACTACAAGCATTACCCTCAAATGTTTTGCTCTATAGTGTATAAAGTTGGTCACTTAGCCTACTATATATTTTACAGGACAGATCATCTCTTTCTCATCAGCTCTAATTATCCAGAACTTAACATCTAATGTTGTCATTTGGAATCCAGTCATTAAATCTCTTCCTTAATTAAAATACTTTAATGTCTTCATTTTCATACAGAAATGTCTCAACAAATAATATTCTAGAGATAATATGTGCATTGTGCTGATTTGTGTAGACAGAACCTGAGAATTTTTCTTGCCTATTTCTGATTTAGACTGTAAATTCAATGGCAGTTCTCAGACTGCCATTAAGAGTAATATGTAATTGTTTTGTGAATAATACATTCTGTCTATTCTGTGTCTTTTAATTGGCTGGTGGCACAGTTGAATCTCTGGGCTGGTCCTAAGTTTAAACCCTGAAAGGGGAGTGATGTATGAAATGGAGAGTTTTCAGTTCTTCCATCATTACTGTGACCTTGAGCAAGACACTTTTTTGGACAAAAAGCATTAAGTGATGAATAACCAAACCCACAGTCAAAGAGAAGTAAGTGAGAGTCAAGTTACCTCTCTAGAGGTAGACAAGTGTGTGTGGAAGGGGCCGGCACAGAATCTTGTTTTCCCATCCCTGAAATGTCAGTGTTTCTCCTAGACCCAGTATAAATTCCCACGGGAACCTCTGGTCTGCTTTGGTAAAGGGAGCAGAACAATTCTCTGCCCCTTTTCATATTCACCACAAACATCAGCCCATACAATATGCTGAATCAAATATGTATAGGATTGAGTTTCACATGGAAACTGTAGCTTGATTAGTAAACCAGGGAAGCAGGTTTTTCCCACCCACTATTCTTTCTATTCATCCACATGTCCATGTGTCCCACACTGGATCCCTGAGTCAGACAAAGACTCCATGGCATCTCTGTGACTCAGCAAAATGTTAAGGAGATTAGGGTTATTCCACGATGGGAAACTATCAATCCTCCTTTTATTTACATAGCCTATTTTATATCACATAATTGTAGCTTCACTTCCTCCAACAGACACTTTCTCTTGCAATAGCCTACTCATTACAGGCAAACGTGAATAACTGTGTGATATTGCTCCTTCTGTAGCAGCTAAAGCTGTGTAAAACCAGACTGTATGTTATACTTGTATTTACAGATGTGATAAAAGCAGGAAAGCTATGATAAAAACCCAGAGTATTTCCATGCTGACACAAACCAGGGTTAAAGGTACACATCAACAGAATGCTAGAGACTCAGATTGATAAAAAAATACTTGAAATACCGCCTAAAATACTTGAAGATATATTAGACCATCATACATCCTTGAAAGGGGCTATTTCCAAGATTTTTACTCTAATTAACACAAAACAAGGACACTCTGGGAGGAGGAGATAAACCTGACACTGGAGGAAAATATTTGGGATTCTTGCCCGGATACATTCATCATCAGTTAATGCAAGACACATTTTGATTCATTTTAAAGTAGTGTATAGAGTTCATTGGTCCAGAACTAAATTAAACAAAATATTTCCTGACCTTGACCCAACCTGCCTTCGCTGCACAACTGAACCAGCCACACTACTGCACTCTTTCTGGTCTTGTCCCAAACTGTCGGATTTTTTGGGGGAACGTCTTCAGGTGTTTTTCTATCATTTTCTCTTCACCATTAGACCCTGTGGCGAGGGGGGCGTGGTTTCGCGAGGTCTGCACAGACGGAGGGAGTCACGAGATGAGCGGTGAGAAAGTAGGTCAAGTGCATGATGATAAACACCTGTGTCTGATTGCAGTGATTGGCGCGGAGAGACCGGTAAAAAGCCACCCAGGAACAGAGTGCCGGGAGAGAGGGAAGCTGAGAACTCGCGGGACTGACAGAGTGAGCCTGGAAGAAGGAAACCACAACCCCCCTTAATACTCCTTTGAGTGTTCAGTTGAATAAGTGCACGTGGCGGCAGTTTATGTTACGTTTTAAATTGAAAATAAAACCCACGAGTTCCAGCTTATCGCCGACCCTGCCTTCTTCCTTTCCTCCACAAACGAACTTTGCTACACTGGTGCCGAAACCCGGGAGAGGAAGAAGGGAGCCGCTGCCACCATGCAAACCCCGCCAGCATCACCATTTGCGGACGTTATCCAATCGCTCGCGGGACTACACCAGGAACATCACCAGGCACTGATCGACATGAGGGCGGACCAGGAACAACGGTTCCGGGCCCTCATCAGTGCCCAGCAGGAGGACCGCGAGCTGTTCCGGAGCTGGGTAGACCAGGGGGTTCGGACCGAGGGAACAGCCGCTGCTGCAACGCCGCCCACTCATGTGCCACTGATGAAAATGGGTGCCCAGGATGATCTGGAGGCATTCTTGGACCTATTTGAAAGAACAGCGGAGACCTGTGGATGGCCGCAGGATCACTGGCCAGTATGGCTCATTCCCCTCTTGACGGGGGAGGCCCAGCTGGCGGCACAGCAGCTTCCGGTCCAGAACCTCCTGGTCTACAAAGACCTGAAGAAAGCCATCCTCCAGCGGGTCGGCCTATCCCCCGAACAACACTGCCAGCGGTTTCGGTCGCTGGGTCTGGGGGAGAGCGGCCGGCCCTTGATGGCTCAACAGCTCCGGGACGCATGCCGCAGATGGCTGGTGGCCGAGGGAAGCGACGTGGACCACATCATCGACCAGGTGGTACTGGAGCAGTTTATAGCGTGTCTGCTCCGAAAGACGCCGCAGTGGGTCCAGTGCCACCGCCCCACGTCGCTGGACTCGGCCATCCAACTAGCGGAGGACCAGATGGTGGCGTGCCCCGGGGTCGGCGAACCCCTTCCGGCAGTCTCTCTCTCATCCTCTTTTCCTTTTTTCCCCCTTCTTTCTCGTCCTCTATGACGAGGCCTGTCCCTTTCCCTAGGTCCCGCCGAGGAGTGCCACCAAGCGGGACTGGGACTGTGCCGCTTGCGGGACTGGGAACCGCGTCCAGGGGGGAGGGGCCAGTTAGTGCGGGCCAGGGGTCCGGCTACGTTCCGCCGCTCTCTCCGCGTCAATCCCTTGACCCTCTTCCTGCCACTAGGGCGGCGGGGAAGTCTGGGCCGGCTTGTTGGCGCTGCGGGGACCCGGGACACTTTATTGACAGGTGTCCGGTGATGGAGGTGGGGACGCTGGTCCGGGTCACCTCATCGGGCCATTAGAACGATCCGCACGAGGGTACCGTTTTGCATTAGTCATAGTAGACTATGCAACACGATACCCCGAGGCAGTAGCCCTCCGCAACATTTCAGCAAAGAGTGTAATGGATGCTCTGTTTCGTTTAATCTTCCGGGTGGGAATCCCGAAAGAGGTTCTCACCGATCAACGTTTATGTCTCGCACCATAAGCGAACTTTACGAAATTATTGGGCATTAAGTCGATTCGTACCAGCGTTTATCACCCACAAACAGACGGTCTGGTAGAACAATTTAATCGCACGTGAAAGACCATGATTCGTAAGTTCGTGCACGAAGACGCAAAAAATTGGGACAAATGGCTGGAGCCTCTGTTTTTCGCTGTAAGAGAGGTCCCCCAAGCCTCCACGGGGTTTTCCCCTTTCGAGCTCCTGTATGGACGGCAACCCCGAGGGGTGCTTGACGTCATACGGAAAGCTTGGGAGGACGGGCCATCTGAAAGCAAGAATAAAAAATCAGTATGTCCTGGACCTGAGAGCAAAACTCCACACTCTGGGGCGGCTGTCAATGGAGAATTTGCTGCAGGCCCAGGACACACAAAGCCGGTTGTACAGCAGACGAACCAGACTGCGAGAATTTACACCGGGAGAGAAAGTCCTTATATTATTACCCACGTCTAGTTCAAAATTACTCGCCAAGTGGCAAGGACCGTTCGAGGTCACACAACGAGTGGGAGATCTCAATTATGAGGTAGTGAGGTCGGATAGGAACGGGGCACGTCAAATATACCACCTCAATCTCCTTAAAAAATGGAATGAGGCCGAGCCCGTGATGCTGGCGACGGTGGTATCAGACGCGGATGATCTCGGGCCAGAAGCGAGCCCCAAATGCCAACCGATCGCTCTGGCCCCAGGGGGAGATCATCTCTCACCCTCCCAGCTCACGGACATTGCCAGGTTGCAGGCAGATTTTGCAGACGTGTTCTCGCCCCTACCCGGCCGGACGAATCTCATACGGCACCATATTAAGACGGAGCCAGGCGTGGTAGTTCGCAGCCGGCCGTATAGGTTACCTGAACATAAGAAAAAAGTAGTTCAGACGGAATTAGAGGCAATGCTAGAACTGGGGGTAATAGAAGAATCCCATAGCGACTGGGCGAGCCCGATAGTTTTAGTGCCTAAAACAGACGGCTCCGTTCGCTTCTGTGTGGATTACCACAAGGTGAATGCTGTGTCGAAATTCGACACTTATCCAATGCCAAGGGTTGACCTGTGCCTAAATATTCGGACCTCACCAGCCCGCTGACTGACCTCACTAAAAAGGAGGCCCCAGATACGGTCCAGTGGTCGGAGTCGTGCCAGCAGGCTTTCACCCGAGTAAAGGATGCTCTGTGTGGCGGACCGCTCTTACACTCTCCTGATTTCTCTCTGGCTCCCCGGCCTGAGTCGGGCGGTGGGGGTATGTGGCGAGGGGGGCGTGGTTTCGCGAGGTCTGCACAGACGGAGGGAGTCATAAGACGAGCAGTGAGAAAGTAGGTCAAGTGCATGATGATAAACACCTGTGTCTGATTGCAGTGATTGGCGCGGAGAGACCGGTTAAAAGCCACGCAGGAACAGAGTGCCGGGAGAGAGGGAAGCTGAGAACTCGTGGGACTGACAGAGTGAGCCTGGAAGAAGGAAACGACGACAGTGACGAATCGAGAGTCCTTTGAGTGTTCAGTTGAATAAGTGCGCGTGGCGCCAGTTTATGTCACGCTTTGAATTGAAAATAAAACCCACGAGTTCCAGCTTATCGCCGACCCTGCCTTCTTCCTTTCCTCCTGACCACTGCAGACCAGGAACACCCCACAAGAGCTGCAGTTTTGGAGATGCTCTGACCCAGTCGTCTAGCCATCACAATTTGGCCCTTGTCAAACTCGCTCAAATCCTTACGTTTGCCCATTTTTCCTGCTTCTAACACATCAACTTTAAAGACAAAATGTTCACTTGCTGCCTAATATATCCCACCCACTAACAGGTGCCGTGATGAAGAGAGTTTTTCACTTCACCTGATCGGTGTATATATTTTATATATATCTATTATTTATATATAGTTTTTTTTTTTTTTTTTGTGTATATATGCATATGTGTATATATGTATGTATATGTGTATATATTATTATATATGTGTATATATTATTTATATTATGTTACCATTGTAACTATTATTTGTTAATCCTAAACTGAACAAAATAAAAGCAACAAAAAAAGAAAGAATTGCAGCTGTTTATCAAATAAATAAATCAAATAGACCAATTTGGAGTTGATGTCATGCATTTACGTCATTTGCAGCTGCACACGCATTGTGGTAACAAAAAACAGTGGTAACAAGTGGAGGAAAATGGGCAAAATCCACGGAATAAGAGAAAAAATGTCTTGTGCCTTTGGATGTCAGAATCGGAATGCAAAAAAGATGGTCTTTATATTTACGCTCTGTGAAGCTAAACGCAGACATTTATGGTCGCCTTACAGATTTAACTGTTATTTTCTGCAACCAGGAAGGCTCAGCCCATAAAACACCCAAATGGGATATAAGTATACACTAACATTTCACTTCATTCAGGTGTTCCAATCTTCCATGGCCACAGGTGTATAAAAGCAAGCACCTAGGCATGCAGACTGCTTCTACAAACATTTGTGTAAGAAAGGGTCGCTCTCAGGAGCTATCAAGTATACCGTGATAGGAGGCCACCTGTGCAATAAGTCCATTCGTGAAATTTCCTCATTACTAAATATTCCACGGTCAACTGTTAGTGGTATTATAACAAAGTGGAAGAAATTGGGAACAACAGCAACTCAACCATGAAGTGATAGGCCACGTAAAATCACAGAGCGGGGTCAGCGCATGCTGAGGCGCACAGTGCACAGACGTCGCCAACTTTCTGCAGAGTCAATAGTTACAGACCTCCAAACTTCGTGTGGCCTTCAGATTAGCTCAAGAACAGTGCATAGAGAGCTTCATGGAATGGGTTTCCATGGCCGAGCAGCTGCATCCAAGCCTTACATCACCAAGTGCAATGCAAAGTGTCGGATGCAATGGTGTAAAGCACTGGACTCTAGAGCAGTGGAGACATGTTATCTAGAGTGATGAATCACGCTTCTCTGTCTGGCAATCCGATGGACGAGCCTGGGTTTGGCGGTTGCCAGGAGAATGCTACTTGCCTGACTGCATTGTGCCAAGTGTAAAGTTTGGTAGAGGTGGATTATGGTGTGGGGTTGTTTTTCAGGGGTTGGGCTTGGCCCCTCCAGTGAAAGGAACTCTTAATGTTTCAGCATACCAAGACATTTTGGACAATTTCATGCTCCCGACTTTGTGGGAACAGTTTGGGGATGGCCCCTTTCTGTTCCAACAGGACTGTGCGCACCAGTGCACAAATCAAGGTCCATAAAGACATGGATGAGCGAGTTTATTGTGGAGGAACTTGACTGGCCTGCACAGTCCTAACCTCAACTCGACAGAACACCTTTGGGATGAATTAGAGCAAAGACTGTGAGCCAGGCCTTCTCGTCCAACATCAATGCCTGACCTCACAAATGCGCTTCTAGAAGAATGGTCAAAAATTCCCATAAACACACTCCTAAACCTTGTGGAAAGCCTTCCCAGAAGAGTTGAAGCTGTTATAGCTGCAAAAGGTGGGCCAATTACATATTAAACTCTATGGATTAAGAATGGGATGTCATTAAAGTTCATGTGCATGTTCTAAAGACAGACGTCCTAAAACTTTTGGCATATATTAACCTAACTTAGTCCTTGTATCTACACAGTTTGGTACAAACTGGGTATATTTCATCATGAATATTTTTTCTTCATAAATAAATCAGTTTGTTGTTTGCTAACACTTTTTTAATTGCAATTCACATTGCTTGACGAAGGGTTTTGACCGAAATGTTGCCAATTTAAACCTTTTCTAAATAAAGGGAGAATAGCAGTGTGCAGATCTTTTTTGTATTATCTAATTCACATTGGTTGGTCATTTCCTTTCAAAATATTGACTGTTTCATTTGGCCTGTTCTGTGCCCAGCTCCATTTACACCGATAAACAAACAGGTGACTCCAGACTCCCTGAAGACACCATTCATCACTGCGGCATAGCATGACAGGTAAACTCACCATGAGGAACATGATCCAAACCACAGCACCACAATACAAACCAAACAGAAAGTCTGCCTAGTCTGATTTACAACAAGAGAAGATTGTTCAGAATCTCTCAATAAGCTTATAATACTTTTTATTAATTCACCAATGTCACTAACTATGATACAGATTATGATGATAGCATGTAAATTTAATATTAAGAATATCATAAATATACATATTCACCTTGGAAAAATAATTGTAAGGAACATAGGCACATATGGAAATGTTATGTTACACTGTATCTGCCAAAGAGCAAAAATATATGTGTGCTTGACCCCTGTTCTGGTTTGTTGTGTTAATACCGCAGGAATGTGAGACTGAGAAAACTAAATTGTTCTATACAGGCTTTAGCAACAGACAAATGAACAAGATTTCTGTTATTAGGGAATATGTGATTTTCCTTTCTTTTTTAAAAGATGTTTGAAGCAAAAACGAATGTAACTTTGTTAATCCATCCTACATTCTCATTTTTACCATCTGTTTCTGCTGTTGGCTCCGAGATCGGACCCCTGCAGAACTAGTGTTGTCCTCTAATATGAGGAATCAGAGGAACGCAGCTGAGACACTGCTTCTCACGTCAGAGCCATTAGGAATGAGGTAGGAGAAGCCAAGACTATTCCCAGAAGCAATGTGCACCATCATTCCCATGCAGACACACAACGGAAATCCTTGTTAAAAGATTTCAGATGGCTCTTGCAAAAAAAAAATCAACATTATGTGCTGCACAGAATTATTGTATTTCAATGAGGTCAGACAAGCAGATTTTCTTCTGTCTATGGCAGAGGTGCCCAAATGTTTTACTATGAAGGACCAAAAATCAAACTTGATTAAGGGCCATGGTCCAAATGTAAAGGTTGCCTTATGTCCAACATTATTATATTAAAATGTATTTAAAAAAGAAAAAATCCAATTCACTTATATTCTCTACATTTCATAAAAGAAAAAATGTTAAAAGATAAATTAGTAATGAAGATATGCTTCAATGGGATGTTTTTTCCATTCCCTTATGATTTGGCAAATCAAAGGTCATCACAGGCCTACTTTGATAAGATGTTTATTCCTTTTATTGACATATTTATATTTTTACACATTACTGCATAGTCAGTTTTCCACCACATATGGAACTTTTATAGCCTATATAAATTTGTGGTTGTGCTTAGGCCTACATGAGATGCTAACTGTTACATACTGTAATACAGTTCTTTGTTCAGGGAAGAAGGAGACAGAACCGGCAAACGTGCAATCACTTGAATAAATAAATAAACACAAACTGAACGTAAACTCCTCACGGACGACTGCCGCGCACACACATAATAAAACATAAACAAAACATAAAGTCCAGGGGCCTGTTTCAGAAAGGAGGTTAAGTGAAAACTCTGAGTATATCAACCCTGAAATGAGAGAAACTCTGGGTTTTCTGTTTCAGAATAGAAGGTATGTTAAACCCGAGAAAGCAGGGTAAGTCAAGCCCGTTTCTGAAAGAGAGGTAACTTATACTCAGTTACCAGGGTAAATTACTCTGTAACCCAGAGTTTCTTTCGGTCTCCTCCCCCCTTTTAAAGCGCCAGCGTTGTTTAAATACTTCATTAATTCATTCATGCTGCACAAATGCTTTTTTTCATATTGAATATTTTTCTTCCCCTAAAAATGCACTTAAATTAGCTTTTTTTGTCCCCCAGGAAACAAGACTAAATACTTATGTCATTTTTGTTATGTAGAAAATGCACATTGATTTAAGAATCTTTAGATATTTTGACTGGAAGTAACAAGACAAAAGAAAAGCATTTTTGGCAGTGCAGGTACATTCATTCACTGCAAATATTTTCATCAAGAGGACACTGTCAAAATGACAAAAATAGCATCCTGTAGATGAGGAGGCTGCAATAATTTGTAGGGAGTTACATTCATGTCAGGAGAGGATTGTTTTTGCTTGCTATATCCACATTTATTTGAACAGTACCATTTTTAATGATCATTTTCGATATATTATCAGGGATGCAGAGCAGAGTAAGGCCGCTGTATGCAGAGAGGTAAGGAAAGTTTGCCTCGCTCTCACGTGAGCTCTTTCTGAATATGTTTCTGATGTTTCCTGGGCACAACCCCATGAGAGCATCAAAGAGGAGTTTCACAGGATTGCAGGTCAGTGGTGTAGAAATCAGGTAAATGATGTTCACTTGATATCTTGTTGCAACCTCTGGAAGTAACCTAATAATTAGAATTTCCTTTAGGATTTCCAATGTGGTTGGATGCATTGATATGCATATTCCCATAAAGTCACGAATCCTACACCCATGAACCTTTTATGCTTAAAGCTTTACCTGATTGAATTATGTTTTTATACTTAATTTTTAGCTGCTACCACAATCTTTTTTCTTCATCTTTTTGCCCGTGGGATACCATGAAAATGAATATTAGTTAAATAACTTACTGTTCTGCCAGTTTTCACCTCTGATAACAATGATTAAGAATTAAACTTATGTTTGACCCGGAAGTATGCGGACGTCTTTTTGTCTGGTGCTGTTGCCATGGTGAATCGTAATTTCGGAGCTCCATTGATCATGGCTTTTCATAGTCGTGGTGCACGCGCTTAACTCAGAGTCAGTCTACTTCAATTCAGCTGTTCTGAAACCCAAAACTCAGAGTTTCCCATCTCAGGGTAAGTCAACTCAGAGTTCAAGTTGGAACTCAGAGTTGGTTGAACCTCCTTATTGAAACGGGCCCCAGGCCTGGTCCTCTCTCGTTTTTTACTGTCGTCGCTCCTCATTTTATGCTTCCGAGCTCCACCATGAGAGGATTCTCTTCTTGTTACACATGCAAATACTAACTTTTCTGGCATAAAAACGCTTCTAAAATAAATATTGGAAATGCAGTGTTTGGTTGTGTATCTCTTAATATTTCCTGAAAGCCCACCTTTGCGCTTTGTGGTCCTGTTTATTTTGTGCCAATGCTTTTGTGTCTCAAATCAAGCGTAGCGTCAGTTCTGGCAGGTCACGTAGTCAAGCAGATCACGTGAGGTCTACCTATAGGGATACGATCACAGCATACATATATAAGCTCCTTCAGCACTATCTGAAGCTATTGCGTTTCTTCAGAGCTCATTTACCCTTCTCCATCCCCAGCTCCTCTTCTGGTCCAGTCAGGATTTGGTATTCTTATTCCTCTCGAATCAGACTAAATTCCCGAAATATTTTGTACATTAAATATTGACATTAATGATATCTGCAATACATTATGTTGGTTCTGTTCTGTTTGCCCTAAGGGGGGTTATTAATGCTCTCCCTGCTCTTTTCCATGCTAGGCTGCATGGATGCGCAGGGAGTTCTTGCCCAGAACAGAACCATACCGCCAATCCAAACTATATGCCAATAGTCAATCATCTTTGACGATAGTGATCCTGACAGAAATGTAGATTCAGATATTCTCATTTTATAAGCTCAAAAGCTGCAGATGTTTTCTTTTGAATATATGGTCTGTTTCAGCTCATAAATGTAAAAAATAAGGTAAAACGCTTCATGAGCACCATTGGTTTAATTACCAAGGGCTGCATCTCTATGTACTAAACAGCATCCTGACCCAAGGACAAAAAACTGTTCAGGAAGACAAACAATTCTGTAGACAATTGAAGCTGTTTACTCCTGCGGAGATGGAAGGACGGTGGAGGAGGAGATGGGAAAAGGACATATCCGTCACAGGCCGAGTTATCAGCCGGACTCAAAGGATCGGAAAGGAGAGGCTTTCAGGATGTTATATTGTAAACAGTCAAGCTCATCAGAGCCACTGTACATCAGTGAAAGCTGTAATTAATATAAGTGTAAATCAAACCTTAACATTAAGGGGGAGCCTATATCTCCTGGTTCATCTTATGTGGTAAATATTTGTGTTATCATTCTACATTAATTTACATAAATATGAACATGAAAGCATCTGTAAACTTGCATTGCAAATAGGAAAAAAAAGGTTCGGTAAAAATCAGTGGACCAGGAGTTGATAATATTGTGAAACCTGTTTGTGTTCACTATACATTTAACAACCCATCATCAAAACATCCTAAGTAACATTCTTCTTCAATATTGCAAAGATCTGTTGAACTTTGAAACTGAAAGCTACTTGCAGATCACCTGTGGTAAATTCTAAACTCCTTTGAGGACACATGAGAGCAGCAAATCTTTGTTTCACTTAGGAAATAATGATTAAAAATACGGTTATGCATATTTTTTGTGATGTTTTAACAAGCTAACAAACTATTGACATTTTGTTTTTACATTATTATAATTCTTTTTTTAGATTACAGAAATATTTTAGAAATAATTTAGAAAGACCTTTATTTACCAGGTGTGCTGCACACACAAGGGCCCGGTTTCACAGACAGGTCTTAGATTAAGCCAGGATTAAGCCTTAGCTCAATTAGGGCATTTAATGTAGCTTTTATAAACATGCCTTAGAAAAAAAACATTAATGCTGTGCATCTTAAGACAAAACAATGGCACTGACATATTTTAAGATATCAGTGCAAGTTGCTTTCAGTTAAAACAGCTCAAACATGCATTTTAGTCTGTTGTGACAAGTTCTGAATTCAGTACCGGAAGCTTCCAGCTAGGCATGTAACGGTATCAAATTTTCATGTTGCAATTAATTGCTGAAGTTTTTATCACGGTATACGGTATTATCACGATATTGAAATAAGTTGCAAAAAAAAGTGTTGTCATACTATAACAGGTTTAATAACTTTCTTATAACAAAAATAACCAAACATTTTAATACAATAAAGCAATACAAAAAAATGTATAAAGTAAACAATATTTCAAACAGATTGAAGTGCAAAAGAATTATAAAGAACAATAGGTAACACTTTACAAGGTCTCACTAGTTAATACATTAACTAACATTAACAAAGTGCAAATAGCTACATTTGTTATTATTCTTTGATAACGTTAAAAAAAGCAACTGTTAGTTAATGCTAGCTTAGGTCCATTAAATAATACAGTTACAACTTTTGATTTTTTAATAATGTGTTATTAAATGTTGAAATTTACATTTAACTAAGATTAATAAATGCTTTAGAAGTATTTTTCATTGTCAGTTTGTTTTAACTAATGTTATATAATGGAGCCTTACTGTAAAGTGTGTGACTGAACAATAAAGAATCCGAACATATTCAAACAGTATCTAGGGCATGTAGTCCAGATTAAAATATAAAAGTGTTTAAGTTTGAAAATAAATAGCCTTAAGTCTTTAAGTATTAAGTATTTAATTCAGCAGGTCTTCTTCACTCATCCCGCGGCCTCCATGCACTGCTCATGCACGGGTTTGTTTACATCAGTGCCCGTGCCTCTTTGATGCAGCATACAGCGGTGTTGTTCGTTTTAAACGGTTGATGGGTAAAGTATTCTTAAAATGCATTCTAAAAATCGGAATCATTTGTAATAAATAATTATTCACGGTAATTTGAAGTGCCCACAATAACAATATTGTGCATGTTGATTATCGTGATATATCGTATTACCATATACCGGCGGCACATGTCTACTTCCAGCACAGGAAGGTGAAAGCAACTGCACTTTAGACCACTAAGTTAAATATAAATTGTTAGGTACATTAGGCTACAAGGTGTCAGAGAAGTGTAGCTTGCTAGGAAGGTGTCTTAAGAATGTAAACCTTTACAGCCCATCAATTACGCTATTAGTTATTATTTCTATTCAACATATAAAGCAGTGGATTCCCACCACATTCGATGAGTAAAAATATATATATATAATCATCAATGCCAATGATTAGGTCGACAGATATTAGATGGGTTTCTTTTTCAAATCGCGCCACCTCCTGGCGGTAAGGGAATAACGCATGACTTTTGTTTTGAAAGGCGTCTGTGAATAGCGGAAGTGTGCAGCAGTGGCAGCAGAGCTGAAGCAGCATGGCGTACACGGCGAAAATCGGACCGTCTATTTTGAGCAGCGATCTGTCACAGCTCGGGAGGGAATGTGAGCGAATGATGGAATGCGGTGCTGATTATCTGCACCTTGACGTTATGGATGGGTGAGGAGGAGTAAAGTTTGCAATTCTTCATGTAACTAACTTTCTCATCTCACCTAATGCTGACCTGTAGGTAGTTACAGCGATCGAATGGCCCAGATAACTAAGACCATATAAAGCCAGTTTAATAACCAAAAACATAATATTTAGTTGTCCCACATTCTGGCACAGGATTGCTACCACATGAACTCACACACATTACAAAAATATAACATTCTTCAAAACTGTGACACAAGAAGTCATGCACAGCTTGGTGAAGTACAGCATTGCAGGGTGACAAGTAAATTATCTTTTTTCACTCCCTGAATTTTTTACATAAAGTGAATTGACTACGTCTGCCAAGCTTAAGCATTCACATTTTGGGTTCTCTTATGCTCTCCAAAACTGCATAAAAAAAAAAATTACAAATACAGTAGAAAGTAAGGATGTGAAATAATATTACAGTTTAAAATAACTTTTTTCTATTTAAATATATTTTAAGGTGTACTTTATTTCTGTGATGGCAAAACAGAATTTTCATCATCATTACTCCATTTTTCATTGTCACACGATCCTTCAGAAATCATTCTGAAATGCTGATTTGGTGCTCAAGATAGATGCATTTGATATTATTGTCAGTAAAAAAAAAAAACAGCTGTGCTGCTTAATATGTTTGTGGAAACTGTCAGGATTTTCTGAGGAATAAAAAGTTACTGTCAATTTTGGTCAATTTAATGCACCCTTGCTGAATAAAAGTATTAATTTCTTACCAAAAAAAAAAAAAAATCTTACTGGCCCCAAACTTTTAAATGTTGGTGTATATATTCCTTCATTCATTCATTCATGATAAATGTGGATCGTGTCATACAAACCAATATTTGGTCCCCAAGCTAGTTTGCCCCATACTGTGATAGGTTATTTGGCTATAACTGTTATCCGTTCTGCCATGATGTCAATTTATTTTGAGTTTCAGGCTCTATTTTGTACCCTATTCATGGAGAGTGCCACATATAATATATATTATAATATTATAAAATAAAAAATGTATTAATCATGTGTCAGAAGTTAAGACCTCTAATTCTGCCTCCCTGGACTCTTTCCTTCATCTTTGCATCTAAAGGCATTTTGTTCCAAACATCACATTTGGGCATCCTATGGTGGAATGTTTACGAAGCTGTATCGGACCTGATCCGTTTTTTGGTGGGTTCCAGTCTTTGCAAAATTTAATCTACTGTTGTTTCTAATGCATTTGAGCTACACACATTCTGTCCCTCCTCTTTGGGACAGTTTTGTTAATAATCTGCTAAAGTGGGTTCTTTTAATGTTCTCACTCTCTCTCTGTATTAAATAAACATCGCTTGTAGGATAAACCATTGCAATGTTTGGAGGGTTTGCTTACTCTTTGCTTTATTACAGACATGCATATGATGGTGTCCAGGCCAGAGCAATGGGTGAAACCCATGGCAGCAGCTGGAGCCAATCAGTACACTTTCCATCTAGAAGCCACAACCAACCCTGGCAACCTCATCAAGGAAATCAGAGAGAGCGGCATGAAGGTCTGTGCAAAAGGGCGGAACAGCCAGTGTGTATATATATATATATATATATATATATATATATATATATATATATATATATATATATATATGTGTATGTGTGTCTCAAATTTTATGTAAAAGGCCATGGCTGATAATTAATTACTCTCAAATGCTGTTGTATTGAAATGTATACACAATGTAAAAGCAGCATATATAAAAATATGAATATGAATATGAATTTGTTAATTAATTAGGCATATATATATATATATATATTATAGGCAGATGCTACAGTATGCTGCTTTGACTGCTGTGGCCCTGATTTTTAGATTTTACGTGCCCTCTGCTGACTAACAGGAATTTACTTTTCTTTATTTAAGGCATTTAAGTTGCACAAAAAATTAGGCTTGAATCAGACTTGTAAGAATTTGACTTGAAATTAGAGACTTTGGAACAGAAGTAATTTAACCAGAATTGAACCAGTTCAGACCAAGTGCTACTCCTAGTAAAAGATGCAACAACCGTCTTATTTTTATTTTTGATGCAGGTTGGTCTTGCCATCAAACCTGGAACAACTGTTGAGGAATTGGCTCCATGGGCTGGACAGATCGATATGGCTCTCGTCATGACAGTAGAACCTGGCTTTGGTGGTCAGAAGTTTATGGAAGATATGATGCCAAAGGTATGCAAATGTATTTCTGCCTCTAGTAGTCTCATTTAGATTCCTCAGACAACAATATTGAACATTGAAGATGCTTGTGCATCTCTACAGGTGAGTTGGCTCAGGGGTCAGTTCCCTTCTCTGGACATTGAAGTGGATGGAGGAGTCGGCCCAGACAGCATCCACAGATGTGCAGAGGTACACAAGTCAGTTACCTCTCACATATTTATTTGTATGAATACAAAAACAAGAAAATATTAGAAGTGTTTTACTCATTTTTACTTGTTACTACAACAACCCTAGGCTGGAGCAAACATGATCGTGTCGGGCAGTGCGGTGGTGAGCAGTGATGACCCTCGTTCTGTAATCGCCCTTCTCAAAAATGTTGTTATTGAGGCGATCCAGAAACGTTCTTTAGACCGCTGAGCATCTGGACTTTTTACCTCAAGTCTGTTTACATCCACCACTGAAAGTCATTCTTGCAGATTCTGAGTCCTTTTTAATGTACAACTTTGTTATTTGAATGCTCAGTGGTGCTTGTGAACGGACGTGACCCAATGTTGGATGTGCCGAGGGTGCGTTTGCACATCTATAGCCCATGAGGACTGCCTTTGCAAAGACTCTTGTTTGGATCTTGTAGGAGTTTTCAGATACAAATGGCCTTTAAGAACTGTGACCAAGATGGAATCTGTCTGTTCTCTCCCCAGTGACATCCATTTGACTATTTCCCTCAAATTAACCTAATTTGGTTTGATTTCTCACTTTGTTGTCTCACAGTGGTTGAGACAACAAACTACTTCAACAGTTATTTGTCCATTGTTCATGTTTGTTGGTTATCAAGTAAACAATGACATTGTAATGCAGCTGCATAAGCTTTACATAATGTAATACATTTTCTGCAGATTATGACAGTTTAAATGGATTTTGACTTTATTGAACATTCCATCAACCAATCTTTCTAATACCCTGATACGATAAACGTGTGAATCAGAATACTTTAAACAGTGTTATTTGTTTATTTGTCTGTTTTGTCCATTGATGTCATATGAACATGCATTGAGGGTAGAGCTAATACAGCAATAGGTTTCAACACACTGATGTCCGTCTGTTAACAGTTCATCTAAACAGATACGATGACACATTTTAACACATATATTACTATGTATAGTGTTTAAATTAAATGCATTGAACAAATATTAAAATAAGAGCTTTAATGTAATTTGTAATCTGTAAATTTGCGTTGTCAGTCTACAGCCAGGACCTCAGGATAGCAAAATCTGTGCTTTCCAAAATATGATCCTTCACCCCTTTGAGCCATCCGTCGGCCAAATCTCCCAACAGGTCGTATTCCTCTGCCTTTATACCAAACGGCATCAATGTTCGGATCTACAGGGAATAATAGCATAATAGCAGGAATATTTGATGTTATATATTATTATAGCAAACCTATTTAAAATATTTAAATCTGTAAAATCGTACCCCTCGTCCCCATTGAGCGTAATGGAAGCTCATCATGAGGTTTTGGCTGTGTAAAATGTGTTAACAGCATAAGGATACAGAGCAGAGCACACAGCTTTACAAGCATGGCTTGAGAGAAAAGTGTCACCTGCAAAAAAATTTTAAAAAAATACACAGCAATCAAAAGTATAATCAGTAAAAAAAAAAAAAGTCTACAAAAATGCTTGCCACTTACCACTTTTGTTTCTATGTTTGCAGATTATATATTTATATATGTCATGGCTATAAAAAATGTCTTTGTGAGAAAATGACAAAATATGGCGTTTACAAATATACTGTTATATTATATAGCACCAAATAATTAAATTTAATGGTAATGTTTTCTGTTTGATGCTGCTACATTAAGATTCTCAACTAAAAATAAAATAGTAATTTTACTAAAATAGTACAATAGTCTTCTACACCATCATATTTTGTCAAATACAATGCATTGACACTTACAGGATGCTGTAAGCTGTTCACCTCTTGGTATTCTGTCTTCCTCAACTGTCAGATGAAAAATCCTTTAATGCAGAAGCAGCATAAATGTGTCGTGTCTTCAAGGAAGCAGTTGTTCAGAGGATTTGTGATCTTATAGTCTTGTCATAGCTGTGAGTATATGAAAGAACTTCTGAGCAGATTTCTTGAGTCGATCTCAGAGTTTGATCCACCAATTTATACCTCCTCTGGGGGAGGGTGAAGGCTGCACCGCTTACATGTACACTCAAAACATCCTTACATTAAATATGCAAAAGATAGTGGTGATTTGGATATGAAGAGGGTGATTAACCCAGCATATGTTGGAATTGTGCATGGCAATGTTATTGATTTGTTTATACATCGCTGACACAGAGGACAAAGTGACAAAAGAAAAAAGGTTTAAGATATTTAATGAGCAGAAAAACAAACATTTGTAATGCATGAAAAATATATCAAATACAATATTTCATGAAATATACCAAAGGAAACTACATAGAAATCTGAACTAAGATATTAAATATTGACTATATTACATATTGAGTTATCAAAATGACAGCAGTTAAGTGTAGTAAAGACAAATTTTCTATTATGTGCATAATTTATATTTTCTATTCTAAGAAACAGCACATGCTACAAGGTGAGCCTCTCATTTATCTGAATAATCTGACACTCATCTAATGAAAGACTGAAGCAAGTATTAATTATATATTATGAAGCTAGGAGTTAAGCACACAAACCCGTGCAATTGATTTAATTAACATCTGAAATATATTAATGTGTTAAAAGAATGTTTATGATCTGTGAGTTTGTATTCTATCATGGCCCGCTGAAAATATGTGAAAGAGCGCTAACTTGCTGAAGTTTCTTCACATGAGGACCAGCTTCCGTAAAGATCTTGCTTCACTGCTGCCTCCTTCAGAGAAAGCAAAAAGAATGTTATTAGTACACAAGACATGTTCCACATGATGTCTCACATGAATCCTAAGTGAATTTTGATTAAAAGCTGACTAGTAGTAAAGTTTAGTGACTTTCTAAAAAAGGAATTCAATTAATTTCATTGTAGCTCCCATTATAACCAAATTGAAGATTTTTCATAGGGCCTTTTATGACCACAGGAGTTGGGTAGTCGATTTGTTCCAGAGGCTGAGCAGGGGAAATAAAACGAATATTAAAAATAGAGGGATTTGTATCTGGGATCTGTGGTAGCCATCATTATTTTTTGTATAATCTAAAACTGGAAAACATTCAGTTTGTGAATATTTATATTGTGCTAAATTTCAAATAATTGCCATTTGTTTTGATATTGTATTATGTAATTGCAACACACTTAAAGGGATAGTTCACCCAAACATGAAAATTCTGTCACTGACTTCCATAGTATGGGGGGAAAAATACTATGGAAGTCAAAATATATTCTTTTGTGTTCAGCAGACAAAAGAAATTCATACAGGTTTGGAACAACTTGAAGGTGAGTAAATGATGACAGAATTTCATTTTTGGGTGAACTTTCCCTTTGTGTAGCAAAAGAAGAGGAAAATCATAGCTCTTTGCATTTTATACAACACAAAGATGATTAAGTTAAATTAATGTAAATGACAGATTATATGTTATCGAAAATGCAGTATAAAACTGCTCTTACTAATTGGAAATTCATGCAACATCCTTGATGGCTGAGGAGCCTGAATGGAAAAGGGAAGAACAGAAAACTATATTTAGCCTCTTTCTAAACTTTCTATGTATATATTGCTCTATATAATGTGTCGAAATTATATATATATGTTTTTTTTTTTTTTCTGTGAGAGTTTCAGTACATGCTTCTGTACTGCCAAGGTCATGGAAATCTAAATAGGAATATGTGACTGTGAGCATCTGGATCTCCACATACCCGTCTACGGGACATCTCCACTGTCATCCCTGCAGCACTTAAAGCAGCGATTCTTTTCTGAATGTCTGTAACCTTTAAATAAGCCAAAAAAAAAACTTTTAACAAGATATGGGAAGTTTATGATTTGGAGTGCATTTTGGAGTACATTTTGATGTTGACATACCCCGCTTTGAGTGCTCTGGACACTGGCGGCTGCCATTGCAACTTTACCCTCCAGTTGCAACAGTTCACAGCTGGTTGTGTTGCTAAACTCAAAGGAACTCACTCGCTTCTGCTTTTTTAAGGATTTATGTACATTCGGCTTTGCTTTCTGTTGTATACAATTAGAAACATATCAAAATTCTTAAGAGCAGCAGAGTGGGTTCAAGTCAAAGCACCGCTGAACTAAAGCATTTGTAAGGAAACATGAATAAAAATTCACACCATGTATAACAGGTTTTTAGTGCTGATAGTTTACATACTCTTACCCACTCAACCTCAAGAGGCCACTCATGTCTGACATTTCCAAGTCCAGCTGAAGCTCTTCTCATAGCTGAAGCATGGTAAAGGGCTCCTTTCTTTAGAGAGTCCTCTGAAGATTTTGTTGCATCCTCCTCATCAGACGATAGGCCTTTGTCACTTATTTTTTCAGTAAGCTCATCAAGCTTTTTTCTAAGCTCAAGCTCCTCCAAGTCAGCTGGAGACAGATCCTCCTCTTTCTGCTCAACCTAAAGGTAAAGCAGAAGAACTACATGAGGATTTAATGTCAGGAGGGTCCTTTTGATAAAAGTGTTTTGATAAAAGTAACTTGATGCCAAATTATATTTCATGGACTTGTCCAGATATGTTAATGACATGTTTCTCCTTCTGTGGGTGAAACCAATATAGGATGCTACTAAAGAATTTTTCAAAAGAGTAATGTATAAATGTACACTACCATTCAAAAGTTTGGGGTTAAATCGTTTTTTTATTTATTTAAAGAAATAATAGTTATTCTGCAAGGATATTAAATAATCCGAAGTGACAGTAAAGACTTTTACATTCTTACAAATAAATTAATGCTTTTTTATCAAAGAACTCTTAAAAATATATTAAGCAACATATATTAAGCAGTATAACTGTTTTCAACATTGATAATAATCATAAATGTTTCTTGAGCAGAAATTTTTAGCATATTAGGATGATTTCTGATGGATCATGTGACTAAAGCTTGGAGTAATGATGCTAAAAATTAACTGTTTTCGATTTGAATATATTTTTAAATGTAATTTATTCCTGTGATGCAAAGCTGAATTTTCAGCATCATTACTCCAGTCTTCAGTATCACATGACCCTTCAGAAATCATTCTAATATGATGATTTGCTGCTCAAGAAACATTTATGATTATTATCAATGTTGAAAACAGTTGTGTAAAACATTTCTTTAGGATTCTTTGATGAATAGAAAGCTCAAAAGAACAGTACAGTATTTATCTGAAATGGAAAGCTTTTGCAACATTGTACTACCATTCAAATGTTTTGGGTCAGTAAGAATTTTTTTTTTTTTTGTGGAAAATAACTTAAAGAAATTAATACATTTATTCATAAAAAGTGACAGTAAAGACATTTATAATGTTACAAAATATTCTATTTAAAATAAATTATGTTCTTTTGAACTTTCTATTCATCAAATAATCCTGCAAAAAAATGTTTTACACAATTTTTTCAACATTGATAATAATCATACATTTTTCTTGAGCAGCAAATCATCATATTAGAATTTCTGAAGACTGGAGTATTGGAGCTCAAAATTCAGCTTTGAATCACAGAAATAAATTGTATTTTAAAATTAAAATATATTCAAATAGAAAACAGTAATTTTACATTTTAATAACATTTCACAATATTTACAGTTTTTTTTTGTTGTATTTTTAAAATAAATACAGCCTTGGTGAACATAAGAGACTTCTTCTAAAAACATAAAAAATCTTACAGATCAAAAACTTTTGAACGGCAGTGTATATAAAACATAAAACAGTTAGGCCCCACTTTATGTTAGTTGTCCTTAACTACTATGTACTTACATAAAAAAAATAAGTACAATGTACTTGTGTTCATTGTATTGCAAAACACTTTTGCTGACATTGAGGTAGAATACGGGTAAAGTTAGGGACAGGTGTGATGGTATGGGTATGTTTAAGGGTAGGGTTAGGTGTAAGGGAAGTGTCAACAGTGTAATTGCAAATGTAACTACAGAAATTAATTACAGATGTAATTATATCCAACTAATTTAAAAAATGTAAGTACAATGTAAAAACATGTATGTACACAATAAGTGCATTGTATCAAATGATTAATCAAAATGTTAGTACATAGTAGTTAAGGCAACCTAAAATAAAAAAGTGTGTCCAAAAGTTATTTGTAATATTACAATATTATTGTTTTCACTGTATTTTTGACACTTCATAATCCTAAAATAATAACCTGTTGGTTGCACATATTTACTTCAAACTTACCAGTTCCGCTGATCCCCCAATTACCGGTAAGGTAATTTTCTGCTCCAAACGGCTCAGAAGAGTCTCGATTGCTGACATACGCTTGTTGAGCTCAATAATCTAGTGTCATAGAGATACAAAATGTACTGCATGTGCCAACAACACCTACACTGTTTTTAAAGGAAGCTATGAAGCCCCATTGGGTTATAGAAGTATAATGGATTTTAGTCTCTATAGCTTTGCATTTGAACAAAGATATACAAATGTCACATCAGTTTTCATTACTACAGTTTTTGTCATGTTTTTTTTTACTTTACCTGTGGAGGAACCTCATCTGGTGAGGGCTCCCTAAGTAGGGCAGGACTGTATATGACATGCATCTCAGATTCATCATCATCATCATCATCATCATCATCATCATCCTCTGAGTCTTCCAGGCTGTAAGAAAGCTCACGGTGGAGATGATAGTTAGCGCTGCCAGCTGAAGAGAGGCTCATCTTGGAGAGGGAACGAGATTTTGTCATCCTCTGTTCTAGGTGTGGTGTGCAGTCATCTACAGAGAGCAAACAAAACACTTTAAGTTATTTTATGATGTAAATACTGAAATGAAATAAAGAGGAGTCTATCCAACAAGCCTGGCAAGAATTTTGTCCTGTCAGTTTAATTCCTGTAATTTTTTGTAGTGTTTTTAACAAATAGTATTGTGTTTATAGTGTCTTATGTTTATATTCCCAGAAGAAAGTAGCCTAAATCTCCCTGACAGTAGAAAAAAACATTGGATGGCCTGAAGGGGAAACCCATTCACCTCTACAGAATCTTGGAAAAATATAAATCCTCAGAAATCTGTAAGGGAAATTGAAGCGGACAGCACATCTTACCAAAATGAGAGGGTTTGTCCAGACTTCTCTGGCTGATATGCATCATGTCCTTCATCTCATCACCTCTGCCATGTGTTCCATTCTCCTGAATCTGCTTAAAGGTTATGGACCAGTTGTCTTCATTTACTGAGTCCTTACTCTGGGTTACTTTCTCTTGGCTACTTGAATACTTTAAAAACGAAATAAATAAATAATTATAATAAAAGAAAAAATAATTTATATTAAACAGGTTATGGTCACACATAGCATTGATCTGAAATCATGTGCTTAAAAAATGTTAGCATATTTTACCAAATAAAATTACATGTACTATTTAAAGAAAATATTTTCTAGTATACCAATTCAGTAAGAGTCTGTACTGAAACAAGGAAACAAACCCTGGCATTTTAATCTAGGCTTGACTAATTTTGTGATGATTTGCTTCAGTGGGGAAACAGTCAAGATTTAAACAGAGTCTTATCACTGTTAACAGTCAGAAAATGCTCAGCGGGTGCACTTTACAGCATTTGTTTAGCACACTGTTTGGACAAATCACAAATTTTTCACACCACTTCGAACCGTTTATTCTTTATTTGTCAATCTAATGTATTTTTCATAACAATTTAAAATTCAAAGCAGTTTGCACTGCCATTTAAGGTACTTTTTGATGCAACAAAGTGTGGTAATGTTTCTTTGCACAATTATTTCAGTGTTTGCTGTATAATATGTTTACAACATTTGCTTATTTCTGACATCAGATGTGCATGAACAGAGAATACAAACCAGAAGTAATGGAGGCTGGGAATTAGTGGAGTTCTCATTGCCAATATTAAATTCAAGAGGATCAACAGGAAGCAGCCGTCTGCCTTTTCTCATCTTAAGGGAGAAAGAAAATGGTTATTTTTAATTTTCTAGAACCCAAACATCAAAACAGTAATAGTGTAGTTCCTATCTATCTATCTGTCTATCTATCTATCTATACTAACTTTCTCACAATAAATACATTTTAAGTTAAATATATAAGCAATAGTTGTTAGGAAAGATTAGTACTACAGAAGGGTTATACAAAAGGTTTTACTGTCTGGCAGAGTGGGTAGTGAATGTGCTCATGAAGGTTTGAATCTGGCTTGTGTCATGCCCAAATTCTGTTTTCGCTTTATTTTCCTGTCTATTCTCAAAGGCCCATAAAACTAAACAAAGAGATTGCGACAGGCAGATTTAGACCATAGCCTTCACACTGGCATTCTGTCTTTAGAATTACAGCTGTTCATGTGATCTTAAAAACCACCTCCAGGTGACAATATGAGGAATAAAAATCATATAATGAGAACAAGGGAAAATTCAGACCATAACTGAACTAACTGAGTCTGTTAAAACTACAATAAGATTTGAGCAGCAGAGGGCGATCTCACACTACTGTTTAACTGACAGAACTTCTAACACGCTATAATGCTCTGGTCCTGCCTCTGGTTTTCCCTGGATTCTAATAACATTATTTTCTGATGTTTAAGGGATGGAACAGTACCAGGCTGAAGTGGCGCCTGTCAGCCCTCTCAGATTGCTCATCTTCCTGGTTAAACAGAGAGCCAGCTGTGTGGACAGTTATGAACATGAATTATTTGATCTCAGACAAGAAACACTAGTCATTATCAAGTCTGACTGTTCAAACACATTTTAAATAATATATTCAAAATTGTTTTTCATAGGTTAAACACTTTCTCTTGGATTTGCCTTAAAAAAAATTAGGACATAATAATTTTTTCTCTTTTACATCTCCAAAAGTACAAGTTGTCAGATAGAGTATGGCCCAAAATTAGTGAATTATTAAATATATTTTCAGGTACTGTTATTGCTGGCTAACATTGATGAAATGTACCCATATTACTGAGAATGACTTAAATCATAGAAGCATCCTTTAGAATGGGCTGTAAATTATAAATAAATTAAATAAAAAATATTCTGGCATTTTTTTCAGAAACAAATTATAGTTTATAATGTCATATAGCTATAGTCATGAAGTTACAAAACTGTATTGTTTACAGCTATTATTTAAAAACATAATACATTTATTTTTAATTATATTGTATATTTGTATATGGCGTTTTTTTCTTTTTGTTAAAGAAAATGTAATGTAAAATGATATTTTTCCTCTTGATATATACAAAACTATCTTACTAAAAAGTATAATTTTTTAAGAAAATATTCACAGGGAATGTCAAATCTGACCGACTGGCTTGACCAGGACAGAAAATATATTTATTGTTGATCGCTGTAAAATAGCCAATGCTACTGAGTTCAGTTCTTTTCATGGCTATGTAAGGTTTTTCTTCCACAGGCATTTTGTTCTCTATGTTCACTGCCTTATTAAATCAAAGATAATGTGAGAGCAGATGGCTGCTGTATTGTTTGGACAGATGAAAGACATTCACAGATTACTTTAGATTATTGCATGACATCAGCGTTCATAATGTCTATATCACAAAGAAAGAGGACTTTTTTTTAACTCACTGTGAACTTCAGGCATGCTGTGCGTGTCATCGTCTCGAGGCTCTATGTGATGGGATGGGGGGTTAGGGAGGAAGAGCAAGAGACGAGACAGAAAATGAGCTGTGATTGGTTACAGACAGCAACCACTGTTGAAAACAGCAAAACAAGAATTAAATAGTGACTTCAGCTTAAGCTAGATCACACTACCTCAACAAACACCAAATATCAATAGCTGTTGGGATTTTGCTGGATTGGTGTGTTTTTTGAGGCAGTATGAACATAACATTTAGCATACTTTTCCCAACATTTCAAATGCAAAAGCAAACTTTATAGTGTTGGTGTTTGTTGGCCTTTTTTTGCCAGTGTGCCCCACCCTTAAATATTATGTAGATCATGTAATTAAGACATCTTTTTGTAAAATTTTTATTTGGAACATTGTTAATCATATTTCACCCAAACAGCAATGTTCTCTCGCTGACCTCTGTATTCAGGACAGATAGAGCTTGAAAATTGGATAAAAGAGAGACACTCGAAGCCAGGCACTGAGAGAAAGAAGACATGTGACTGTGTAAAGAAGTAAATCACATGGATGATTCGGCCCAGCCAATTCTCTCTCTCTCTCTCCCTCTGGATCCCTCACTAAATCCCTCAAAGTTATGAGGAGGCCTCTCTCCTCTAAGCTCTGCCTTCAGTGTTCCTGCTGTAAGTCATCTGTCAGATACTGCTTCAAAAAATGTTTTCCATTAACAGATGACACAGTAAGAATTTTGTAATTACTAACTGACTTTCTAAACTGATAGTTTTCCAATTAGAATTCAGTAAAATTCTCACCATGCTAACTTGAGTGGTTAGAACAGGGTCCTACAAGATGCTCTTTACAATGAGAGGATAAAGCTGCTTGACCATTTTTTATTTAATTTTCCTTTATTAGGAGTGATTGTCTCTATGTAGTGGTATTGCAAAACTAGAATTTGTTTATACGACTTGGTTTAACCACAGTGACTGTCTTTGTGTCATTGACCACAACACATTTTTGGGTTATACATGTGTTTATGGAAACCTCTATATCTCAGCTCAGGATGGTCTTAGCTCCATGAAACAAAAACTGATTCCTAGAAAACATTTCAAGGTACATGTACAAGCATAACAATTTTCAAATTCTAGTTCCAAGATGTGATGATCAAGATTGCTCACTGCTCAGGGTTCCACTTTTAGGGTCAAAATGGGAAATATTTGAGTCTCATGGAATGACCCTAAACAGGTTACCTCTGAGGTCAGTTTGAGAGCAGGCACGGTCACTGTTTAGCCTCTTGAAAAGTGAATTCATGACCTTTGCACTGCCAAAACGCTTGAAGCGAGAGCGTACATTCTCATGGAACCACTCCAGAGTTCCAATCTTAAGGATCCTATAGGAACAAAGAAAAGAATTTTTTTTTTTCAGTCAGTCCAACCCGATCTCATGAGAAAACATAACTATTTTACGAGGTGGTGATATCATATGAATTTGTACGATGTGATATGTATGGAAATGTACGTTTTTTAGAAAACATAAGCATGAAGGTCCACCACTAAAACTAACGTCAGTGGGGTATAAGAAGATTGTAAGAAAAAGTACAAATGTGATCGTATTCACCAAAATTTGACCAATTCACCAAAATGTAAAATGGTTGCAAACTGCCATGACAGTGTGTTGGTCAATCCAAAAATTGTCATTTCATAAGCTAATACCACCAGTATTGTTTAAATGAAATCTACTTGGTTTTATGTTTCTTCTCCATACAACATAATTTACTTAAGCAATAAGAACTAATAATGTTAATATGAGACTAAAGAGCATTGTTAACCCACCAACAATGGCCAACAATATTCACAATTCCACATTGTTTCAATAGAGTATGCTAGAGTAGTACACAGCAGAAGTGAAAATACAGATTTTTTTTAAATAACGTTGTTGTTGTTGTTTTTTTTTTTTACAGGAAGTGAACTTTGTTTATGGTTGTGGTTTAGTTATGCAAACAGAACTGGTGAAGATGAGTCATCAATCCAAAGCATTCACACAATACAGCCTAAAACTTGGGCCTATAGGTAAAAAGACAAAAAACATTCTTACATTGCCCAATTGAACTAAATGTGATAATTTACATTAAAATGGTTTTACGTATTTGTAATGATTTTATTTTATGTCCAAACTATTGCCCTGTGTACAAATCATTAATGTGGGATGTGTCAGTCAGGTGCTCACCTGGACATGTGGCATGGATCACACACCCACCCGCGGTCCTTCTTGCTGAAACGGCTGCAGGACTTGCAGACAAATAGTTTGCAGTCCAGACACTGGCGCTTGCTGTTGACAAGGAATTTGAAGGGTTGCAGGCAGCGGATGCAGAGGGAATCGCTGAGTTTAGGCTGATATTCCAGCAGCTCTTTCTTCGTATCCTCTTTCATTATTTTGGTCTTGAGTTCCCTGCATAAATAATAAGTATGAAAGATTCACTCACTGGCTTACATGCTGATTATTTTAATTGTGATGTGTAAAACTCAGAAGTGGCCTCTTGTCCAAATGGTAAATGGTAGTCAACGAAGTAAAACTACGTATTTTAAATATGAAATATAATTTCACAAAACTGCTAGAATACTGATCACTGATATTAGACACCCTGGGGTCAGTCACCGCTGGACAGCAGATCTCCTCCCCCGTTGCAGAGCAAGACCACGATGAACGATGTAGGCTAATTCTAAAAGTTTACTGCAAAAATAAAAAATATTGGTTTCATTAATTTTTTAGGAACGAAATAATAGCATTAATAACAGCTGTCTTACCGATTATTTAAAAATAACTTTTTCAGTTTGTCACTTTTAGTCTTGTATCGTTCGCAGCCATCTAGTGGCCAATGCATATTTTATTAGCGGCACCGTTTGATGGCGTCACACGACACAGGTGCGACACGGTTTGGATTTGGGATTTAGGAAACGGATTTAACGGTTACGAGATCGATCGATTGATTTTTCATTCGATCGATCAATCAATCAATGGAGGAGTCACTCACTGAATCAGTTCAGACAAAGAGTAAAAGGGGGGAAAAAACTTAAGTTTTACATTAATTGAAAGTCATAACATAACTTTTTTTTTTTTTTTTTTTAAATGTTCAGTAGCTACAGTTGACTAAAATATTCACGTGCTATAAATATTTAGCAATGCCGCTGTAAAATCAGCACCACAGCCATGGAATATTTAGCTGGGAAACAAATAAAGAATTTTAAAGTTAGAATTGTAAATGGACAAAGTGGGGTTTAAGCTGATCATACTTTTGCTGCTGCGTTTTTCAAAGCAACACTGGATTTGCTCACCCAAATCCCCTTCCATTTTCAATTTCTTATTAGGCTTAACAGTCAAAACCTCACCTGACCCACAACAAATAAATAAAAGCAAACAAATATAAGGGATGCATTTGTTAGAAACTACTTTTAACTGGTTCATCTCTGATGATTCTGTCTTTATAAACTAATACACAGTAGCCTAATAAATGACTGTTAAATTATTTTTTGTTTGTTTGATACTTTACTGCACGAAAGGCTTAAAAGGCCCCACAATCTCTGCTTTATCTACTTTATAACTGTATAACAAATCAAGTGCAAAATATAGAAGTGTATAGACTATATAGGCTACATGATACAAATGTTGTTGTATTTGACCAATTTTAATGTTTTATTATTACATTTTGTTCCTGAAATCCACTCTGAATCTACCCAAATCATCTACCTACATCAAAGGTATCCCAATCCTAGTAAAATGTTTAGAATACATTTTGAAAGTTTGAGTCAGATACTAAAACTGGATTATGAATTAGATTAAAAAAAACAGTTGATTTAATCCGATAGCTGAAATCTATCTGATCGAATGTCTTTTGGACAACTAGGCCCAGATTGCTTTAGATCATCAGCACAAGTCAGCATAATAGAGAGAGGAAATGACTATTCCACATTCTATCCCATGGTCTCTATCCTTCTTTTGAAAACCTCCATTCTTAATGTGCCAGTTTCTCAAGCTTTATGGCCAAAGTGATGGCCTTCTAGCACAATGACCTCTCTGTATCACAGCTGTGTAGCATTAAAAATGGGATATTTAAGTAATTTCTGCTAAATCTGCTCTTCTCAGGAAGAAACCAGCTAAGAGCTTTCCTCCACATGTTGAATGGTTATGTGCCTGTGGCTCTTTCAACTTTTTTTTGGCAAAAGTTGAAAGCACTTCAGCATAAGTCCAAGTGTAAGTCAAATATCTTACATTACAGCATCATCAATTCATCAAAGACTAGAGAAGATTAGAGAAGAACTCTTTAAAAAAAATGTTTGTATCTTTTTACAAAAATTTTTCCCCCCATGCATATTTCACCCCATTTCCCAATTTTTAATAACAGTGTGCTTGGTTTTAAATTAGATTTAATTAAGCCATAGTGCTTGAACATGAAACAAGAACAGTAGCAGACTACATAGTATTCAAAGTTTGAATTGCCTTAAACAATTAATTTGGCTATGCATGAATGAATGTAACATTGCATTACCACATCATATTTCCAAGGTTTTTATCATCACCACCGTCTTCACAGGACTATTTTGAGCTAGCTTTTGCCTTCCAAATGTGAGAGAATTGAGAGAAAAATGTCAGTCATGTGATGTTATTCAATATTCTGAGACAAATCCTATTACCTCTTTTAAAATGACTGGAATTTAGACATACATGGGCTCAGCCTGTTGATAAAGTGTCTGAGGAGTCTAAAGCTTAAAAATTCTGCAGTTTTTTTTAACAAACATAAAGTAAAATAATCACAACAAATTAAAGACAGCATTAGAATGAATATCAGGCCTATCACATGAATGGCTTTTTTCCTTCAACATTGCCTACAAAGTCAGACATGCAGGTGGCGTGAACAAGTAGTGCCACAAGTAGTGTCTATAAGTGTGACTGTGGGCCACATCCGTGACCTTATTATAAAATAATTAAAAAAATCGGATGGTTATGGTCCAGACAGCATTTACTGCATTCACAAGACATTAGCTGAGTCATTAAGCCACTCCTTAAAATAGATTAAAAAAAGAGGCCAATTATCTGAACTTTAGTGAAAGTTTGACACTTTTCCCACTATAATATGAAAGGCCAAAGCCTAGCAGTTGAATCTTCCAGAAAACATGAAATATAGCCATATCTTAATCTGTTGTCAACATCACATAAACACAATCATACTATCTTTAGACGAGTATTGCAACAATAGACATGTTTTTGGTGGTTTGAAGGTTATTTCAAAAAGTAATTAAAGAAATTCTCTTCACAAGTTCTCTGCTGAAAATTATTTCAGATTTATTTCAAATGGATTCACATATGGCTAAGTGCTGTGGAACTGTTTCTGAGATCCATATTTTCAAGCAGAATAAATTAATGACAGACATTCCACATATTCTAGTTAAATGATAAATCCCAGATGAACAGACTACAGAAGACTTTTAGTAAGCAAAAAACAGCAAACCACTTAAGGTTTACCAGATCCACAATATGAGTAAGCAGTCGTTCAGATGGGGCCAATGATAGGATAGTCAGAGGAAATCATCAAGGAATATCTGAAGATGAGATCAATGATTCTGTTTCTTAAATAATGATACAGTACAATGTGCATAGTAAAAGGATGTACGGTTAGGTGTACATGTACTGGCAGTTAATGTCATATAAATGTGATTATGGGTGTCTCACCCTAGTCTGTCCTCTTCTTTCTGTCGCAGGTGGAAATCTCTCTGGATCACCTGCCAAACATGCTTGGCTTCGTCATCTGTCAGCCTGGAGAGATCCAAACTCTTCCCATTGCTGCTGCCGGGCATCATCTTGAATCTCATCTGGTAGAATAAGGATGCCTGTGAACCAAATCACAGTGCATTTTTGTTACCAAACGTGTCCAGAGATAGAACAAATAATGATTCAGCCTCATTAATTGCATGCTAGCACCCAGTTAATCTAAACAAGTAATTTACTTCTCACAGGTTGAACAGTTTATTTCAGCTAATTTTACTGAGAATGAATTGCCACTTCAAAGGTTTAATAGAAAACAACATTTGGGAGTGAGCTTATTTGTAAACGAAATGGTTATGTTGCCTTTTCCATTCTATCATTAGACTGGCATCCATACTTGGGATGAATCTACTTATAAAAACTTTGATTATTTATATGAAATTGCTTTTAAAATAATTTCACTTTTAAAAATGTATTTAACCTTTTTTAATCATCTTATTTTGCTTATTATTTTCCACTTATGTTAGTCTAAAAAAGCTTCTTTCATTTTTTTTCATATATTTTTTTTAAATCACCATTTTCCACCCCATACGACCATAGAATTATTATTTTTTTCCTTGTTTTTGGGCTGCTTAATCTTTAAGACTAATATGCAGATTGCAGAAAAGTGTCAGCCATGGTCTATTTGCAGATAATGGGATGTTTTTTAGTTCCTTAAAGAAAACAATATCAATTTGTTTAATGGTATAAACAAATCAGCCAAATAGAATCAGTAATTTAATTTGTCCTTCCTTTAAACACTAGAATTACCATGTAGCCGTGTGACTGGCTGTTCACGAGCAGCTGACCATGATTTTTAAGCTCTGAAAATGATTTTTAAATCCGATGACATGTTTTCCAATGCAATGTTTCCATCTTCCCTTTGCAATGATGAGTTGAAAATACAATGTTTATTCAAAGATGCCTGTCAATTCCTTCTCAACTGCAAAAGGGCAACTAATCAGCGGTGCTCTAAAAAGTTATACTGTTTTGAAGTTCTCTGCCTTTCCTGAATAGTTCATGACATTAAAGCAACAAGGAGTCTTTCAACCTGATATGGCATTCTGCTAAAGGAAAGTGGTTGTTGACATTTTGTGTACAAAGCCAAGTTTCAAACACATATTGTGGAAAAAAAATATTATTATCCAGTCTATTGCATCAAATAATTTTTAGGGAAATTATTAAAATGATTAAAAAAAAAGAATAATGATGTAGAATAATTTTGTAACATTGTACAAACCAAAATTATAGTATTTGTTTATTTATTGGAATAGGTTCACACTGTATCTGCCATTCCACTCAACATCTGCGCTTAAGTTCTTATATCCTACCGCTTGCCCTTAAGGTCTTTATACAATGGAAAACTGGTTTATTGTTAAGCAATAGGAAATAATGCTGCAGCCCTCTAGGAATGTTATTTCACTCATATATAACAGGAGAAGACTACCTGGTTCAAGTAAGACACTTAAGGATTTAGAGGAAAATCATCAACACTATACAAATTATACTTATAAAGTGTACACAGGGCCTTTATACAGATTTTGTCTTTATATAGCCTAACAACTATGTAGTAAAAAAAAGTTTACCTGAACTTGATTCAGCAGCCTGTAGTAGTCCAGTGGGATTTCAGCTGACCAATTTCAGGCAGAAAATCAAACTGCTGTGTTTATCACATGTCCAATTAACTTGGGTTGGGAAGGGCCAGTGAGATATTTAAACCCCACCTCAGAATTCACTTTGAAACAGCATCTGATTTAATCTTTTTAATTAGCTTCAGCAAAAGCTGGACATTGTTAAATCAACATAATGGTCACAGTTTTAAAATAACATATTTGAACACATAGCATAACATAGTGTTGTTATTGTTTATATAATATTATTTTAATATTAGAAGATCTATAGATCCATAAAATGCTCTGTTTATATTCTGCTCAACTTGTGAACAGAGAAGATTAGCAAAATTCCATATAATTATTCATTTTATAGACCCCTCAGTAGTGGTTAAAATTCTATGGTTCATCCATTTTAATTGCTTTTCTACAGAATAAGTGTTTATACTGTTTCCATTCAAAGCAAGTTTGAAAAGTTATTGCCTTTGCCTGACCACGGAAGAAAAAGTGCCTATCACATGACTTCATTTCAACCGAAAAAAATATTTATTCTAGGCTGGTGACTCTGATTAAGTTTGCCCAAGTTAGATTATTTTGCAATGCATGTAAAACTTTTTCTTTATACAGGGGCTTCTATTCATGACTGTGGGAAAATGACAAATCCCAAGCCACAACTACATTCAGAAAGATTTACCTGTGAGTTTCTAAAATACTAAACATTCTGAAGCTTGGTTTGTTCCCTGTTGTGAGAATAAATATTGAATATAGTGAGCGATATAAAAGTGCAGACTTTTTGTCTTTCCAAGATTGAGTTGAATTGATGATCTATGCAATCTGACTGACATTGTTAAAGCAGTGTTAAATCATATACTATTTTGTATCAAATAAATGCATATCAATTCAATAAAAATTCAGGTACATGTTGTGCTAAGGAGCCTAAGAAATTGAAATATATAATGAACTGTCAGCAGAATGCAGCTCTATTTGGAAGAGGTTGTTAGCAAGAACAGCCCCCTCTGCCGTCAAGAAAAGAAATAACATCTCTAACGCGTTCCGATTTTTTTCTTTTCACATTTGATGCTTTGTGGTGTAGACATGTAGTCTGTTCAATGGGTTTTATTGTTTTAAGATTGCATTTAATTTTCACAACCCATAATTTCCTCTGGAAATGTTTTGAAAAGATGTGTAACCCATTGAAATTATGTATGTCTGTCCATCACAGCCTTGTTTTTGTTAAATGTAATATTTGAATCAACTATGACATTGAATATGGCTTGTACTCTGGCTAAGTTCCAAAGCCTCTATCTTAATTTGTATTTAATTATACATTACATCACATCCGTATTTACTTACTCTCTTTAAGAGACAATCTTGCATCATGTGAAATTAATTCTGCTCTAGGATGTTAAAGCAGGAAATGTTTTTGGTTTACTTGGCACAGACAAGAAAGGGAAGCCTATCAGTTTTAGACAAAACATGAGGAAGTAGCAAAGAAGTACTAAACCAAATGAGCTTATAACTTTATTTTGAGAGCATGTTTTCTGATGGAGTTTTGTGGATTAGTATATGAAATGATTAGATTAGATTAGATTCAACTTTATTGTCATTACACAAGTACATGTGTAAATGCAAGTAAATGCAAGATAATCATACAATAACATTTAACTTATAAACATGCATATTGTTCTCATTGTAATGAACACAAAATACTAATACTGCATAGAATTGCATTAAAAAATGAAATGTATGGAGCTCTATTCATGATGGCCCTTAGGCTCTAGAACTTTTGTGATTAGATTTTTTTTCCATAGGGTTTTGAACATTTATTAGGCCTAAATCAAGACAGTCTTAATTGATAAATCTTAGCTTGCTCATCTGATTCAAGAGCACAGAGTAGAACAGAATCATGCTCTCTATTGCTCTCCATTTTCTGGAGCGTAACCATTAGTAGTACACTACTCCTCCAATCTATTTTCTTTCCTGTACTACACCACTCTTTCCTCATTACTCTCTCAGTTTACACAAAAACCTTTCCGTTTGAGCTGGATGTGAGTTGAGGGAAATGTTATGCCTAACGATTGTGATGCTTCCCAAACAAACATTAGGCATGATTCATTTTAATCATGGAAATTCTAGTTTCCAGCCTCAGTACATATGTACACCATGGAAAAAATGAGTATGATTTTCAAGCACACTGTCTTTTTCAAAGGCACATTTTCAGGACTTATGTTCTGCAGTATATTCTAAAAGTTCCATCACACCCAGTTTCACTACATTTCCAGCCCTGAATACTGTATGCATTATGAGGCTTTAGTCATTGCGGCATTGTAGTCATGGTTACTAGGTTCCGAATTTTAAAACAGCAGCTGCTGGTACAGGACACCCAGTGAGATTTCAATCGAGTTCATTGTTCACATAGATTGGTGAGTCAAGGAAGCAACAAGGGAGGGTTAAACTGTGGCTGCTGCTGGCAGCTGGAACGGGGGATTTGATACATACTAAGCACTTAGACCATTCTGAAGGCCAAAGACTTTAACACAGGGGGTTTTTATTCCAGATTGTTAGTCTGTTATATAGTGGGCATAAAAGTGATTCTTGCAAAAAACTATTCTAAGACGTAAACAGCAAACAGGTAAATTAAGGCCTGGTTGTAGGTTATCTTTAATGAAGATACTTGTTGATCATAACGCCAGTTTTTATTTATATAGCATAAGTGCTGTTATTGATTTATTATTGAAGATTTGCTGAAATACCAGTGGTTACAACTTTAGCCATAGCCAGAGCAAATCTGGACATAGCATGCGACCACAGCTTTTTGTGCTCATCACTAATGTGTAATCCTGACTCAGTATATGCATATTTTTATCCCCTAAAGCTTTGGATGTGCAGATTTGTTTGGTGCCAGCTTTATTGTCTTTAGGCTGCAACACCACAGGAAGAATCTTAAAATGCTGGAGTCAAATTCAAAACAGATATACCCCTCAAACTGTCCAGAGAGAGAAAAAGGAAAAGATTATGGTGAAAGGAGGACTTTAGAAATGTGTTTTGCACATGGTGTGCACAGCTGCCAGCCATCTCTGAAAATCCATTTCATCTGATTTAGCTTCTCACAGAAATTAAAGAGAGAAAGAGTTTGGAAACCAGCACAATCAGATGATCAGCTGCGATCTACATGAACATTCTGTCTTGTAGACCCTTTGCTTACAATCCTATAGGGTCTCCTTATGAGGACAGCTGGTGCCTTTTTGAACCTCAGTCTCAATTGCAAATTAATTTGGATGTCTTGGTTCAGCAAAAGTGTTGATAAATATTCTATAAAGGAATGGATAAATAATAACTGAAAGTCTATGTCATTTATGATGAGTTTGCTTTCATTTTAGATCTTGTTCCTTTTAGACCAAACTTCCTTACTCAGTTTAGTTTGTGTTGCTCAGACCCAGCCTGTGTCCAGCTGGAACTAATTTGCAGTCTGTGAATCATCTTTATTGATGATCTGTGCCCACCTGGCCTTGCGTAAAACCAGAGAACTCTGCAGCTCATGTTGAAGAGAAAAGTATTTAGACTCTCAAAGTCTAGTTAATGCTGAACTTGCAGATTTATATTTTTTTCTTTGAAACAGATTTGCTGTTTTAACATTAGAATATTTGGCATTCAAAAGAGTTTGTTGATTTCAGAGTACACTGACACCTTTGTTCAAAATCTTTGCTAGTTCTTATAGCTGGATGAACATTTGTGAATTTTATAGTGCAAGCCAACACTGCTTATTAAACAAGCTAGGTATTTGCAAATGTTTGGCAATGCTTGCACCTATTTACTTTTTATTGTCACTGGATCTAGCAGGCTATAGTAATTCAGAACCAAAAACTGAATTCCACCTGGTTCCTTGTTAGTGTAGCAGCAGAACAAACATAAAACTGCTATAATTAATAGCAATTTTGTAATAATATTATGATAATGACATTTAACTACAATAATAAATGTAACATTGTCATTGCAATTGTGTATGAATTGTATTACTTTCTCAAAAACAGAATGCACATATCAAAACATGCATATTGCTGATTAAAGATTTAGCTTGAATGTATTTTTATGATATAAAGTAGCAGAGAATTACTAGAACAGACTAGGAAGTAAATGGAGTCATTTGACTCTTGCCATTTGATGTGGTACTGGCAAAAACTTTACCAAAAGTATGTGCACGCAAACATGCTGAGTCAAACTCAAAGAATGTAATGGCCTAGCGGTTAGAGCACATGCACTGACATATTGAGTCCCTGCATGTGTTCATGCAAGATATGTGATTTTTGGGTCCGACTCACATCATTTCCCATTCTCCAGTCCTATCTCTGTTGAATATTTTTTGTTTTTGTAATAAAAGTGGAGAAAAGGCCTCAAAGTAAACCATAAATCAATCATAATTTTATCTAGTTTTACTTCTTGCAGGCTGGTTTGTAGACCTGTGATTCAGCATGGTCCATGACTAAGCAGAGGAAACTCTGATCAGGGAATTTCACAGAACTCCCAACCCAACCCCACAATATCCATCCAGTTACCCATGGAAAGTTTTGGACAACACATCACTTTTCCATGAAAAGGTAAATGAAGGTTTAAACCCACCATTAAAATTTTGTTACTATACAAGCATGTAAGTTAAGCAATAGTTCCAACATTCGAATAGTCCAGTGTATCAAAATCGTGATAAAACCCAAACCATTGTTTGCTTTAACTTTAAGTGCCATTCTGCGGCTCAATAATATGTGAAACAAACCCTGATATCTGCTATTTCTAATGGATTGATATCTGCTATTTAACTGAGCCTACCAGCACAAAAGATGAAGCCTCTATATTGCCAAAAGTTTTGGGACATCTGCCTTTACATGCACATGAATTTTAATGGCATCCCATTCTTAATCTGTAGGGTTTAATATGGAGTTGGCCCACCCTTTGCAGCTATAACAGCTTTAACTCTTCTGGGAAGGCTTTCCACAAGGTTTAGGAGTGTGTTTATGGGAATTTTTGACCATTCTTCTAGAAGCGCATTTGTGAGATCAGGCATTGATGTTGGACGAGAAGGCATGGCTCGCAGTCCTTGCTCTAATTCATCCCAAAAGTGTTCTATCGGGTTTAGAACAGGCCAGTCAAGTTCCTCAACAACAAACTCGCTCATCCATGTCTTTATGGACCTTGCTTTGTGCACTGGTGCGCAGTCATGTTGGAACAGGAAGGGGCCATCCCCAAACTGTTCCCACAAAGTCGGGAGCATGAAATTGTCCAAAATGTCTTGGTATGCTGAAGCATTAAGAGTTCCTTTCACTGGAACTAAGGGGCCAAGCCCAACCCCTGAAAAACAACCCCACACCATAACCCCCCTGTACCAAATTTTACACTTGGCACAATGCAGTCAGGCATTCTCCTGGCACCCACCAAACCCAGACTAGTCCATCGGATTGCCAGACAGAGAAGTGTGATTTGTCACTCCAGAGAACACGTCTCCACTGCTCTAGAGTCCAGTGCTTTACACCACTGCATCCCACGCTTTGCATTGCACTTGTTGATGTAAGGCTTGGCTGCAGCTGCTTGGCCATGGAAACCCATTCCATGAAGCTCTCTTTACTGTTCTTGAGCTAATCTGAAGGCCACACAAAGTTTGGAGGTCTGTAGCTATTGACTCTGCAGAAAGTTGGCGACTTCTGCGCACTGTGCGTCTCAGCATGCGCTGACCCCGCTCTATGATTTTATGTGGCCTACCACTTCGTGGCTGAGTTGCTGTTGTTCCCAATTGCTTCCACTTAGTTATAATACCACTAACAGTTGACCGTGGAATATTTAGTATTAAGGAAGTTTCTAGAATGGACTTATTGCACAGGTGGCAACCTATCACTGTACCACGCTTGAATTCACTGAGCTCCTGAGAGCGACCCATTCTTTCACAAATGTTTGTAGAAGCAGTCTGCATGCCTAGGTCCTTGATTTGATACACCTTTGGCCATGGAAGTGAACGTGTGCCTATATCATCCTAATTCACAGTAAGGAGGAGAGTTTGGCCAAAGCCTCTCCAAGGATCACAGATGGAGAATTGCAGAGATTAGTTAAGTCTTGGGGTCAGAAAACCTAAAACAAATTTATCAAACAGCACCTACATTACCACAAGTTGTTTGGGAGGGTTTCAAGAAAAATCCTTCTCGCTCATCCAAAAACTCCAGCATATTCAGTTGTCAGACACGACTGGAACTTCAAAAAAAAAGAGCTTTTTGGCAGCAAACCCACCAGATGAGTTTAGTGCAAACAGGGATAAAAAGTACCCCATGCTGCTGGATCTATAATGCTGTGGACCTATTTTTTTGCTGGAGGTCCTGGACATCTTGTTTAGATACATGGTATCATGGATTCTAGCAAATACAGATAGAAAATCAAAACCTGGCAGACTCTGCTAGAAATCTTATAATATGCTGTGGATCTGGACAATGATCCAAAACAAACATCAAAATCAACACAAAAATGTGTCACTGAGCACAAAATGAAGCTTCTGCTATGGCCGCCCTAGTCCCCTGACCTGGACCCATATATATAGTAAATAATATAATATATATTAGGGAATTTTGTTCGTTTTTTAACTGTTTCTTTAAGCATTAACTTTTCTGCTGGACGTTAAGGACAGGTGTACAGGGGTAAGGGGAAAGCAGTAAAAGGCTCCACATATGGGAATAGAGCTAGGCTGTATTTTTTATAAATGGACTGCTCTTTTAAATACTACACAATGAGCACACATGCTCCTGTGAAGTGTTTTTCTCTAACATGTTGATACAAATGGGAAACTCAAAATTGTTAGGCGTCATTTTTCCATAACTTGCCTTTTAAATTCTTGATTTTGACATTGATGATCTGATGATCTTGCACACAGTGGAGCTGATTTGTCAACACATTGCTTATTGTGTTAGGTAATCGCTGGCATCAGTTGTGCAAGACTCTTTCATTCTCTAGGATTCTGGCATAATTCACACAGTGAGACTAGTTAATTCAACACTGAGATACAGCTGGATTACCAGCAAAAGAAACAGGTGTTATCTGGGTTCAATTAGATGTGTATTCTAATATTACTTTTTAGATTAAACACAGCAGTATGTGTCTGATCGCTCAGGACGACCCCCTTACTTTGATCCACCCATCTTAGGTCAGCTCGTCAACTAGAAAATAACTTCATTGTTTGGAATACATTATTGTTATTGAACTTTGTTACATCGGTTTGACACATCCCATGTATCACATAACATTTAAACATGTTATTCATTATTTGGATGTGTTTTCTGGTTGTGTTACTATTGAAGCTGATGTGACTGTAACTGATTTACATGTCTTTTATTTGTCCGTATAATAAGTGCAAAAATATTCTCTTTTTTATGCTGGGTTAATTTCTTAAGAATCAGAAACAAATGCTCCCATCCAGAGCTCTGTTTGTCACAGTAATCCTAACAAGTCCAATACAGAAGGTGATTTTTTCATATACTTTTACGTTTATGCGCCACACCTTTTTTATAAAGAGACTTGCTAGAAAGTTCATATATTGTGTTTGTAATTAGTCCTTCAGCGGGTAGCCAAGGATACAAGTTGAGATGGAACAATGTAAGGAGAAAGAAAAACTTGCTTTGGTTTGTTACATCACCTTCCCAATAAGGAACAGCCATACCAAATACGGCCTTCGGTCTGTTTCTCATTTATGACTCTCTCACTCTCTTTTTTCTCCTCTTTGTGCTTTTTCCTTCTTCTCTCTGCAGAGGAAAGTAGGAGGCGTGGAAACATTGTGTGGCTTTTCTCCAGGATTCTCTGAGTTGTGTGTCCTGTCCCAGGCTGGAGTGAGTGGCACTGCTCCTCTGGAGAGCACACAGTTAGCTTAACGGACGAGGGTCTCACAGCAAAGCTCCAGCACACAAGCTGATCAGCATCATCTCTGCCTGAGCCATCCAGTTCACAGAAGGGAGATACCAGGAAGATAATGACCTAAGAGTTGTCTTTTTGCAGATATTTGAAATTCCATAGAAAGACTGCGGAATACAGCGCTCTGAATTCTGTATTCCAGAGGTAAGTGACTTAATTGTGCAAATATATCACTTAAAGGAGCATTTAAGTGCATGAGATAGACTGTGCAATATGATGTGGTTTTTAGGGTGTTTTGATGCATGCATTATAAAAATGTGCTAAATCCATTTTACTCAAATCTGCCATACACCCTTTTTTACTCTATAAAGCTTGGTTTGTTTGCATGGCTATTCCAATGCACACAATATGTAGGCAGCTTTACTTCTTAATTATATAGTTTTAGTATTAAGAATTTACTGGGTACAACCAATTCCAAAGCTTTGGGAGAAAGAGGGATTTTTTCTTGCACCACAGGAAGAGGCATTGCAGAAGAGGCAGAGCAAAGTGCTCTGATAATACATGAGGAGGGGCTCTGTGCTAAGGGTGTGTTAAGAGTGAGAACTTCAGCTAGAAAGTTTTTGAGACAACTATTACGATATGTAATCAAGAGTGTTTGGTATAGTTGCACATAACCTAATTGATTAAATCCATATTTTACTAAAAGGATGTTTTGCAGAATTATCACAATAACAGTGTGGTTGAGTTGTTATGCTGCTTTTTGTTTTTAAAGATGATATCTAACATACCCGGATGAAGATAATACTGATTATGAGCTTGTTTAAACAGAAGCAAGAAGCAGAACAAGTCAGGAAGCTCTGTTGCACTTTTCTACCACTGTAGACACTATTTAGATCACACCTTCTGCCCAGCACTGTAAAGACAGGGTGATGTGAAACACTTTTTCCACCGTCCCTGCCAGATGGACAAAGAATGCTGGGAGAGTTAGAGCTCAGACATTAAACTTAAGTGAAGCAGAACCAGATGTGGACCCTTAAAAACACCAGAAAAATTAGATTAATTACAGTTCTTTTCCATTTACATATGTAGGACTACAGACATAATTGTCACACAGAACCGTAGGGTACTAATATGAACTATTATGAATAGATAAGGTATAAAGGTTTACCTTTCATAGTACTGCCCCAGTGACAAGCTAAGGGTAAAAAAAATTTCCAGAAGCGTGGGCCTTGGATTTCCAATGTTGGGCCAGCTTTAAAAAGACTGACAGGGAGAGGCTGTTATCCCCACTTAAACCACTAGAGGACAATGTTTAGACACCTTGTAATACTCATTTGTTGCTTTGGTTTTCAGGACTGAGCTTAAGGGGGCAGGAATTGAATTTGGTTCAAACACATGTTTTTCATCTCATTACTGTTCCTTGGGCATTGAAATCTTGAAAACCTTTAATGAACAAGGCAACAAAATCATGCTAGTAAATCCTGTAAGAGATTTCCATGATTTGAAAGTTCTCTAAAATATTTTTGCAGTGTGCATAGGCTTTTATTGTTGTTTTTGCCTCTGACCCATAGTGTTTGTATTAATTAATTATATGTATTTGTTTATTTATACAGTGACAACAAGTTTTTCATACTGCTGTACTTGCAGTTATTACTTCTCAGACACACCACTAGTTGGCACATGCAGTTCACAATGTTATAAAGTGTACATTTTCATGTAACACCATTGTGTGCTGAAGTCTGAAAATATTTTATATTATTCTGCATCCAGATGAACTAAATGCCAACTGAAAGAACTCACAAAGTAATCTTATGGACCTCTTATTTTAGGATCTAGACATGATCAATCAGTTTTGTTCTGTTCTGTCAGCATTGATTTGGTAGAAATGTATGTTGCAATTTATGCTATTTATTTACAATTATTTATTATTATTAATTCATGTTCCTGGTCTATATATATATATATATATATATATATATATATACAGTACTGTGCAAAAGTGTTAGGCACGTTGGTATTTTCACACAAAAAATGTTTTTAAGCCAGGTATTTATATCTTTTACTGTAGTGTGTCAGTAGGAAATATCAGTTTACATTTCCAAACGTTCATTTTGCAATTAATTGTAATAATCCAGTGAGATTTTTTTTTTTTTTTATGCACAAGAAGTCTGATAGCAGCCGGTATGATCTGATCTCACCATCATCGAGTCTGTCTGTGATTACATGAAACATAAAAAACTGAGATGGACTAAATCCAGAAGAACTGAGGCAACGTCTCCAAGACACTTGAAGAAACCTTCCTGCAAAACTACATGAATAGGTGTAGTAATAGATGCAGGTGACAAAAGCCGCTTTAAACGCAAAGGGTGGTCACCCCAAATATCGATTTGATTTAGTTAATAGAAAATCAAAGGTAGGCGATGTAGGCGGCGGCGTAGGCCTGGCGGCGGCGTAGGCCTGGTGGGGCCTGGTGGGGTCGTAGTAAGATGTCCATCATTCTCTGGAAGGTGGCCGGCGCCGGTACTGCCAGTGGCCACTAGGTGTGGAAAAAGCAGTTTTAGGCCTTGCATTATCAGAGAGAGGTACCTGCCAGTAGCCCTTGGTGAGATCCAGCGCCTGACGATGACTCCTGGAGGCGTGTGGATGTCATGCTGTAGGACGCTGGTCTGCCCGGGGAGAGAAGAGAACACATCAGAGAACTGGCCTATCAGGTGCTGCAGCTCCCCCTTCTGGGCAGCTGAAAGATGGGGGTGAACTGCTTCACTTCGGTGTCCAGGCCCGGCCAGTGGAACTGGTCGCGGATCCGCTGAATGGTGTTATCAGCCCCCAGATGTCCTGCCATGGGGTGTGAATGTGCGAGTTCTAGTACGGTCTCCGTCCTCGTGCGTGGCACGACCAACAACGATTTCTCCTCCCCCCTTCGCTGAGCGACACAATAGAGCAGGCCATTCTGGACAATGAAGTGTGGGAGAGGATGTGGGCCAGGCTGAGCTTCCTTGTCCTCAATGACGCGGACCATGGTCCAACAGTGCTTCAGCCTGTCATCCTCCCGTTGTTCCTTGGCGAATGAGCCACCGCCCGTCACCTGTTGGAACACATCATAAAACGGGTTAGGATTTTGGGAGGGGGACTCACCATCTCTCCCGCTGTCTGAGGCCAGAAGGGCGGGGTGCTGGCGAGGTTCCCTAGTCCGCCTCAGTCTTCGGCGGCTCCCTCTAAGGCTGGCTGGCGGCGTCGCAACGGCCAGCAGGCGGTCAAACCCGGGCCAGTCTCTCCCGTGCAGCACAGGAACCGGAAGATCCTTCATCACACCTACTTCCACCGGCCCCAGGGCCGGCCGGAATGGTCACTCTGTGAGCTGGTACTTGTCGGGTGTCCCCGTGGACACAGGTTATAGGAAGGAAGGCTGTAGACTTCGTATGTGGGGACAGAATGTTCGACTGAACCAGGCTTACGGCACTGCCGGAATCCAGGATGGCCCGAAACGGCTTCCCGTTGACCCTGACGTCAGCTTCTGGAGCTCCCACTGGCAGATTGCTGTGAACAATGCAGCCAGCGAGCCAGGTTTGTACAGGAGGTGCAGAGGCCTCCGTTGGCATGGGCTCATCCCGCGGTGAGGGAGCCGCTGGCCTGTCCATTTTTATCGCTGAGGGCTCTTCGGCGCGTGTTGCTCCAGGACCACCCTCCGAGGAAGCGGTGGCGCTCGCTCCCCTGCCTCCCGCTGTAGGGCAGCATCTGCCAGCTCGATGGCCTCGACGAGTTCCAGAGTGGTGCTTGGGTTCCTCATCACGACCGCCTGTCGGTGCGAACGGGGAAGAGCACGAAGCAGACGGTCGATGACAACGCGTTCCGCCACCTGACTGGCAGTTGGGTTCCCCTCCAGCAGCCAGTGCTGCGAACCACGTGAGTTCAGCAGCCTGGGCACGGGCTGGCCGACGGGGCTTATATTCCCAATCGAAGAAGTACTGAGCAGCGCGTATCGGAGACAAACCCAGGCGGGCCAGAATTTCCTGCTTCACGTCATCGTAGCGCTTGGGGGTGGCGGTGGGGAGAGAAAAGTATGTGCGCTGCGCCTCACCGGTTAGTAGAGGGGCCAACACCTGTGCCCAGTCATCGCGCTGCCAACCTTCATTGGTGGCCATGGCTTTAAACATCTGTAGGTACACCTCTACGTCATCGTGGGGGGTCATCTTCGGTAACAACTTGGTGGCTTGTGCTCGGGGGTCCGGCAGCGGAACGTGTTGAGCGGCCCGCAGCAGTGCGAGTTCTTGCTCGCTCTCACCCACTATTTGTTGCTGGCGGATGCTAACCTCGGTGAGCTGTTTGAGAAGTTCCTCCATGTTGGGGGAGGAGCGCTCGCCTATGACAGAAGAGAGGATTAAAAAAAAAAAAAAAATTATATATATATATATATATATATATATATATATATATATATATATATATATACACTCACCTAAAGGATTATTAGGAACACCATACTAATACTGTGTTTGATCCCCTTTCGCCTTCAGAACTGCCTTAATTCTACGTGGCACTGATTCAACAAGGTGCTGAAAGCATTCTTTAGAAATGTTGGCCCATATTGATAGGATAGCATCTTGCAGTTGATGGAGATTTGTGGGATGCACATCCAGGGCACGAAGCTCCCGTTTCACCACATCCCAAAGATGCTCTATTGGGTTGAGATCTGGTGACTGTGGGGGCCATTTTAGTACAGTGAACTCATTGTCATGTTCAAGAAACCAATTTGAAATGATTCGAGCTTTGTGACATGGTGCATTATCCTGCTGGAAGTAGCCATCAGAGGATGGGTACATGGTGGTCATAAAGGGATGGACATGGTCAGAAACAATGCTCAGGTAGGCCGTGGCATTTAAACGATGCCCAATTGGCACTAAGGGGCCTAAAGTGTGCCAAGAAAACATCCCCCACACCATTACACCACCACCACCAGCCTGCACAGTGGTAACAAGGCATGATGGATCCATGTTCTCATTCTGTTTACGCCAAATTCTGACTCTACCATCTGAATGTCTCAACAGAAATCGAGACTCATCAGACCAGGCAACATTTTTCCAGTCTTCAACTGTCCAATTTTGGTGAGCTCGTGCAAATTGTAGCCTCTTTTTCCTATTTGTAGTGGAGATGAGTGGTACCCGCAGGGGTCTTCTGCTGTTGTAGCCCATCCGCCTCAAGGTTGTGCGTGTTGTGGCTTCACAAATGCTTTGCTGCATACCTCGGTTGTAACGAGTGGTTATTTCAGTCAAAGTTGCTCTTCTATCAGCTTGAATCAGTCGGCCCATTCTCCTCTGACCTCTAGCATCAACATGGCATTTTCGCCCACAGGGCTGCCGCATACTGGATGTTTTTCCCTTTTCACACCAATCTTTGTAAACTCTAGAAATGGTTGTGCGTGAAAATCCCAGTAACTGAGCAGATTGTGAAATACTCAGACCGGCCCGTCTGGCACCAACAACCATGCCACGCTCAAAATAGCTTAAATCACCTTTCTTTCCCATTCTGACATTTAGTTTGGAGTTCAGGAGATTGTCTTGACCAGGACCACAGCCCTAAATGCATTGAAGCAACTGCCATGTGATTGGTTGATTAGATAATTGCATTAATGAGAAGCTGAACAGGTGTTCCTAATAATCCTTTAGGTGAGTGTGTATATATATATATATATATATATATATAATAATTATAACGAGAGGTGAAGGAGCTTGTTTGTCTGTGATTTTTCACTCTTTATGCCCGCATTCTCCACCAGTGTCACGGGGTAAGGAATCACACGACAAGGATAGCTTCAAACAAGGTGCCCGGAGGGTGGATTTATTTACAAAGTGAAAAAAAAACCCAGTGAAGGATGAGGGTGCTCCAGTGAAGTGCGTGCTCTCTTCCTTGAGGGGCAGCGAGTCCAGGCTCTGCACCTGGGAGGCTGATCGGTCACCTGCTGCTGTCTAGAGAAAAGATAGAGAACAGGCATTAGAGTTCTGTCTCATGGAGAGGTCTCTCCCCTCTGGCAAAACCCATGTGGCTTATGTAGCCGTTGCTTGATGGACTGCAGCTGGGACCGATCAGCCTGTGACGAGGGCGGGCAGGTGCTCCTCGTCTGTTTCCAGGGCGACGCTGATGAGTCCTCGGGGTGCTCGTCACAATATATATATATATATATATATATAGATAGATAGATAGATAAAAATGTAAAAATGTAACAACACTTCATGATGATTTTAAAGAGTAGCCTACAACATAATTAACATAATTGCAATTCATTCTTTGTGTTGTAAAATGACAGGTGAATTTAATGATTTCAAAGAAATTAAATAAAACTGGAATGCTTGAAATGGGCCAAGAAATTATTTTTCCTCAAATTAAGCTGTCAGTGAGAACAAGGCTTTAGTCACTTTACTTCGTTAACAGTAAAATAAATTTAAAAAAGTGTTATAACTGTGAGAGCCTGTTAACATGCAAAATTGTCTCTATAAATAAATATGTAGTATTCCTCAGTTTTTTTTCATTTGCATGTATGGTAACATGGCAACCAACCACCGAAACAAATTCATTTGTACCATGACTCAAGGATTCCAAGTTCAGCAACTCTGAGACTGATGTGATGGAAAGCATGTCATTTTCCAAGTCCTCCAGTCTATAAGTTTTTACAACAGTACCTTTCAGTGCGATTCTGAGCTCAGCAAGGAGGGGACGTTCTGTGTCATTGCATTTTTGTCTGTGTCCAGTGCTTTTCTTCTGAATGTGGACATCTTAGTGCTTTGTGGTTTTTACTGGCAAGTGAGGGGAGTTGATGTGGGAAGAAATCCTTTTAAAATCCTGAAATCTGACAGCTGTGTGGATTTGGCTCATGGGGTGGAAACAGGTCACATAAATCTCACTGTGCTGCCAAAACTTTTCCTCTCCTCCTAAAAATAAGCGTAAACAGTCCTCTGAGGTATTTCAGAGAATGTTTATGTTTTTATAAAAAAAGACGAGAACACAAACAACCCAATAAGTGACTATATTTAGAATATTGATCTTTTGGTACCTATAATTTAATAGCAAAACATTATCAAACTGTCCAAAGTTATGACAGAACTGTGGATGAACAACAGTCATATGTGTTTGTGCTATTGCAAGTGAGTAAGTTCTGATATAAAGTGATGATGTGTGAGAGTAACAAAGCTTCAGAGGTGTAAAAAGTATGGTGTAAATTCTTCCCAAAAATTTAAAAGCAGTTTTGTTGTCTTTTTCTAGCTGTCTATTCCGACAATGGGGAAGAACCGGTTGTTACTGTATGCCCTCTTGGGTATAATGGCTTTTGGTCTATTCCCAAAACTTGAAGCTCAGGATGGTAAGTTTAGTCCAGCATTTTTTTCTCTTCACCTTTCTTTGAGCAGTAAACTTTCTGTTAAAGGTGAAAACATGGTAATTTTACTGTGCTGCAGACAATACACAAGTTAAAAAAATATATATATTGGAAAGAGAGCTTAAAATTAGGTATGTTTTTCTTTGCAAAGCTTTTGTTAAATATTCAGTTTTATTACATCTTTTTTGTAACAGAAATTAACAATATTGGAGCATTACAGAGTGATTTTTAGAAAATCCCCATCAATGCTGGTCACTTGAGTTAAAACGTTGAAATCTTATGTTAAAGACAGTGAGGAGAAACATCTACAGTTTCAGTAAAGGGAGTTGAGCGCGTATTTAAATAACCGTGAAGCCATTCAGAGTGATGTGCTGTAGTAAACAATTCAACAGATAACTGAATATTAAGTTTAGGCCTACGCCACTAATCCTGAAGGGTCTCAAGAGCTACTGTCAGCATCGGGAACGGCCACAGCCAGTTAATATTGACTATGGGTAATTCATTGAAAATTTTTCCATAACCCAATTAACCATTCCTCCACACTGATAACAAGACTATTGTCACAGTCACATTTTCTGCATGCTGTGACTCCTCTGTTTTTAGTGCCTTTGCACAAAGAGATGTGAGATAATGGATTTTAGGTGTAGCAGAATTTCAAAACCGCCAACATCCATCCAACTGTCTTTCTGTCTCTCATCATCCATTCACTAATTCATCAATCATTTCTGTACTAAATTCTTGAAAAATAAAAAAAGTATATTCACTTCAAATTTGATGCCTAAATTCTTTAAAGTATGACAAGGTGTCACTGATTTATGTCTTTGAGACTTTAGAGATCATCAGCAGTTGATGATGGCTAACCACCCAGCACAGCTTATGTCTTGAGAGCTTAATGTTTGATTCTTATGTGTGTGCTTACTGTCTTCACTGTGTAACCATATAAATAAACAAATGTTCCTCCACAATTGATACAGTGATGAACCCATATGTTTTCATCTTTGAAATACTTACTAAACAAAAGAAAAAAAATTCACCTAATTCAAACATTAAAGACCCCATAAATTAAAATTAATAGTATTGTCCCTTTTAGTCAATGTGCTCTTTAATTTTAGCCATGATTAATATTCTTCACTTTTGGCAGAACTGTATGGTTTTTTTTTTTTATTTATTTACAGTCTGTGACATAACTAAAGATTATTGACTATTTAAAAATGGGAAAATTCTATTCAATTCAATTCTATACAGTGTATACCATCCTGTATATCCTGGCAAAACCTTTTGTTTCAACAGGAATTATGTTATCACAAGAGACAAAACTGTGCTCATTGAGTGATTTCATGGAGTCTTTAATAATCAAATATGTGAAAAATTTACAGTAAAAGTGATTTTAAAGAAGTCCAAAGATGAGACAGAAGGGTCATGACTGGTGCTGTTATCACTGAATACTGTAACATGAGTCTGCATGATCTGACTGGACACAAGAAGATGGAAAGATTCAATTTTCAAAGCAGCCTTTAGAGGTGCCCAAACACATACACAGAAACATGCAATGTACAAGCAGTTACTTTAAATACACTGTAAATTAAAACCCCACAACATAATTCTAAACAATTTTAGAGTATGAAAATGAGAAAGTTACAGAGCATCTTCCTTGGTTCAGCAGACATGCAGTATAATGTGTTTGTGTTGTGTTTTTATGATGGATTGTAATTATCCATGGTTATGTTTTATGCTTGCACCCTTCCCCTGTCTCCCTCTTTCCGTTTTTTTTAACACACACATTTTGCATTATATTTTGTCTGTCTCTCTGTCCTCTCTCTACTTCTCCTTCAAAGCCCCCGGGCCAGCCGACCTTGTACTCTTAATTGACGGATCGGAGAACGTTGGAGCTGCCAACTTCCCCCTCGTCAATGATTTGGCTGTCCAAGTGATTGAGGGGCTTACCGTGGGCAGTGACGCAATCCGTGTAGCCCTCATGCTTTATGGTGCCGATGCCGACATTCAATTCTATCTCAATAGCTATGACAACAAAGAGAGCGTCCTCAGTGCTATCCGGGGGCTTAAGTACCCTGGTGGGATTGAGTCAAATCTGGGGGGCGCCTTGGAGGAGGTGGCAGACAGTCTGTTGGGCCAAGATGCAGGAGGCAGGGGAGAGGAAGGGGTGCCCCAGGTACTGGTGGTAATCAGTGCTGGGGAGTCCACTGATGATGTCAGTGAGGGCGAGAGGGCCCTAAAGCAGGCCAGTGTGTACACCTTTGGTATTGCTGCGGGTGATTCTGCTACTGCCCAACTGGAAGCTATTGCTACAGACAAAAGCTTTGTTCTGTCCGCTCCTGATGTCAGAACAGTGGCAAGCATGGGTGACCAGATACTCCCATACATTAATGGGGTCGCCCAGCGCACCATTGTGATTGAAACAGATTTCACAGAAGGTATGTAATTACCGTATAAGAGGGATTCCATAGAGAAACTGAAGAAAGGAAATAATAACAGTACATTATCATGGGTGTGGACATTTTTAGGTGAAAGTGTAAAGATTTTAGTGTTTTTTCCCCCCAAAATTTCTTTATTTCTTTTTTTTGTGACAACACTTATGCACCATATTTTGAGTGCTTTAAACAACATAAGCATGCTGTGTTTGCAAATGAACCGTACAAAACATTTTTGTAGTTCACTGTTCTTTTCATGGTTTGTGTTTTCTCTAATATACATGCAACCATTAACACTTCTTGTATGTTTATATTCAGGATGTTATTAAATTTAGGTCATAACTTTGTTATCCATTTCAATGCTTTGAAATAAATTTTCACTTTATGCTAATTGATTTCCATTATTTTTACTATTTACATGATTTATATATTTTGGCTTTATAGCAAGTAAAACATGGTGATAGTTAATACACTGTATCTTTAAAACATTATACATTTTAAATAAATGATGATAGCTAACTGCTTCGTAGTTTACCTGATTTTGGTTCAAATTTGCAGAAGGACTAAGCAGAATTCTTCTTTTTTTCCCTTTTAGTTTTGGCTGTTGGGAAGAGAGATATAATTTTCCTCATTGACAGTAGCATGGGTGCCACCATAATCAATGCAATGCGAGAATTAATCAAAAAGTTTATTGACACCATGCCAATTGGACCTGATCAGGTGCAGGTTGGAGTGGCCATGTTTTCCACCACCCCAAAATCAGAGATCAACCTCAACTCATTCAGTTCAAAAGAATCCCTAAGTTCTGCTCTCGCAAGAATAAAACCCAGACCTTCAGGTGAAGTCAACATTGGTGCTGCCCTGGATTTTGTGAGAACCAACATGCTCAGACCTGAGAGTGGGAGCCGCATTCAAGATCAAGTGCCACAGCTTGTGTTCCTCCTGACCAGTAAAAAATCTAAAGACAGTGTTCAACAGCCGGCTGAAGCTCTTCGTCAAATGGGTGTTCTGACTTTGGCTGCAGGCTCCAAAGCTGCTGATGAGGCTGAACTTAGACAAATAGCTTTTGATGAAAGTGTGGTTTTCATGAAGAAAGACTTCAGGTTGTTTCTGCGCAGCTCCAGTGAAATTTTCTCCCCTCTCTCTACATTGTCTGGTGTTGTTGTGACAGAGGGTCCAACTGAAACGGGTAATATTCTACAAACATACTCATTTTGTTTATAAAAACATGCAGATTGTTTTGCTCATAAGTTACTAATTTAAATTAAAGATAAATATAGATAAATTAAATACTGTACTATATCTTTTTTTATGCAGTTTTGCCCATTGATGCTGTCTTATACAAATTGAGATTCTTGAACTTCATTTAAAAGGTATTTAGGTATCTAAAATTGTGGTCCTATAAAATCTTCTAGGCCTTGTGGATGTTACTACAGTGCGCACCCAAAGAGTTGTCCGAGACATTGTCTTCTTGGTGGATGGATCTAGCTATGTTGGAAATAACTTGCAGTCTGTGCTGGAATTCATCACTGCCGTGGTGGACAGACTAGACGTTCGACCTGAGCGAGTGCGCATCGGACTAATGCAGTTTGCTGAGGGGCAGAAAACTGAGTTTTTTCTGAACACTTACAACACCAAACAGGATGTTCTCTCTGCTATTGCTCAGCTGAGTTTGATGGGAGGACGTGCATTAAACACTGGTGCAGCCCTACAGTATGCCCTAGCCAACCACTTCCAGCCCTCAGCTGGGTCTCGTAGGAGACAGGGGATCCAGCAGGTACTAGTGTTAATAACAGGAGGACCATCTCAAGATGAAGTCAAGAGGGTTGCTGACCGTGTAGCTATAGAGGGTGTTCTGACTTTTGCTGTTGGAGCTGGCCAAGTGGAAGAGCGTTTCCTGAAAACTGTTGCTTTTGTTGAAAATTTGGCATACTACCGAAGCAATTTTGATGACTTGTCAAGTGTTGTTGACAAGATTATGACACCACTGATCACTGTTGTTGGGGAGACTGATACAACAATAACAGGTGAGCTGAAGCATGCTGACATGACTTCATAAATGATCTTTCAATTTTATTATTAAAGGGCCATTTACCTAATGGTGGTTATCCCAAATGTGGAAAAAACAACATTTAGTTTCTTATAATAATTCCATGTTAAAAGTGGAATGTGGCCAAAAATAAATAAATAAATGTCATCCTCCAGTAGCACCTCTAAACACTCTTTCTAAATGGAGAGTTCTCTGAAAAACTTCCCAAAATGGTAACACTTTATAATAACTGCAAGCTATGAATCATTAGTTAATGGTTAATTAATCATTTATAAAGCATTAATAGACATTAATAAGCAGTTTATAAATACAGCTATAAATGCTTTATTCTTGATTGATAAGCATATCTATAATGTGTTTAATAATTGTATTTTCATACTTTAATAATGATAAATGTATCATTTCTAAATTAAGTATTACATTATTTACAAACCAGTTATTTAGGAGTTGTCAGTGGTTCATAAGATCATTTAGAAAGTGTAAGTAAACGATTAATAAACTATTTATTTAATGTACATTTATACAACTTATTATTTAGACTCCATTTCCTTTAAAAGCTTTACAAGGCATAAATAGACCTCACATGAGCTCACAAAAATAGTTAACTGACAACTAATACTACGTGAATTAATCATGAATTACGGTAGGAATACATGTTAATAAAGCTTTTATTAACACACTGAGTAACTATTGCTGTCTAAACAATAAGATGTATAAATGTACATTTAAATAGTTTATTAATCATTTACTTACACTTTCTAAATGATCTTATGAACCACTGACAACTCCTAAATAACTATTTTGTAAATAATGCAATACATAATTTAGAAATGATGAATTGATTATTAATAAAATATGAAAATACAATTATTAAACACATTATAGATATGCTTATAAATCAAGAATAAAGCATGTATAGCTGTATTTATAAACTGCTTATTAATGTCTATTAAGGCTTTATAGCCTAAATGATGAACTAACCATTTACTAATGCTTAACTAATGATTTAGTGTGCAGTTATTATAAAGTGTTAACAAATAAGGGTATGCATTGTATTGGTCAACATAAACAAATACATTTTTGCACCTCTCTATTTTTTAACACTTAACATTGTTTCGCTCTTGTATTCAGAAATATACAATGTAACTTCTGTTGTAGATATTTAAGATTTTTTCATTAATATATATATTTTTAATCTTTCACAGAGATTGCAACACCAGGTCCTTCTGGTGGAGAAAGGGATGTTGCATTCTTGATCGATGGCTCTGATGATGTCAGAGGTGACTTTCCCTATATCCGTGACTTCATTTCCAAAGTCATTGAGCCTCTGGATATAGGCATTAACAAAGTACGAGTTGCTGTGGTCCAGCATAGTGAGAGACCTAGTCCTAACTTCTACCTGAACACTTACCAAACCAAAGATGAGGTACTGAGAGCTGTAAATGGACTCACTCTGGCAGGTGGCAGAAGTTTGAATACTGGTGCTGCCTTGACTTTCATGAAAAACACCATCTTGTCACCAGCATATGGCAGTCGAGCTGGCGAAAATGTTCCCCAATTTTTGATCGTTTTGACGGGAGGAAGATCAAGAGATAGTGTCAGAGAACCTGCGGTTGCCCTAAAGACTGAGGGAGTTGTACCTTTTGGTGTTGGAGTGAAAAATGCAGACCCTAAACAGATTGAGGCCATCTCTCACAATCCATCATTTGCTTTCAATGTGAAGGAATTCAGCCAGCTCAACACGGTTCAGGAAAGGCTCAAGAACTATGTGAACCTTCCAGATCAAGAACTGAAGGTCTTTCTAGAGAAAGGTAAGAACATTTTAGCTTTTTATTTTGCTGTGGCTTTATGTTGGTGCTTTATTTATTTATTTTTTTGGGTGCTGTGCTATTCTTTGTTTCTAAATATTTCTCATTGGTGTACTGTATCTTAGTTTATGCCAAAGATGTTGCAAAAGATATTGTGTTCCTTTTGGATGGTTCTGATGGAACTAAAAGTGGATTTGGTGCAGTGTGTGATTTTGTTCAAAGAGTTGTTGAGAAACTTAATGTGGAGGAAAGCAAATACAGAGTATCTGTGGTTCAGTACAGTGAAAATCCAGTGGTTGACTTCTATCTCAAAACTTACTCAACAAAGACAGAGGTTCTAAATGCCATAAAGGTCCTGAAACACAAAGGTGGACAAATAACTAACACTGGTGCAGCCTTCCAGTTTGTGAGGCACCAGGTTTTCACTTCTTCATCTGGGAGTAGACGACTTCATGGAATTCCTCAAATACTAATATTGTTGAGTAGCAGACCATCTAGTGATGAAATAATAGGACCTGCCATGGCCCTGAAAGATCTTGCAATATTGATAGTGAGCATTGGTGTGAAAAATGCAGATCTAAATGAGCTGAAAACTGTATCAATCCAGTCTCAATTCACACATTATATTGATAAATTTGATGACTTTCCTTCAGTAGAGCCACAAATTGTTTCAACTCTAAAGAATATCCCAAAAGAATCTGGAGAAATTCCTAAAACAGAAGTTCTAGACTCAGCTGGTAAGAGCTTTACTGTAAGCAATAAATAAACAATTATTTTGTTTAAGTTTAGGCATTGAGTCTGATACAAGCCTTATATGTAAATGTCATATAAATTGCTATGATGTTTTAGGATGCGTGGAATTAAACATTCTTTTTTTTTTAACTTAAATCTTTCTTCTTAAGTATTTAATTTTCTCATGTCTTCCATGTCTTTAGTTGACATCTTTTGCACACAAAGATGTTCATTCCATGGGAGTATTTTGAACTATACTTGCAAGAGCTTTTTCTTATTCAACGCTGTTCACATCCTAACCCACAAAATAATTTTTGAGGGGTCGATGTCACTGATATTCTTTGATTTACTTGCATAATTTTTGCTCTTGTACACTTTTAAAGCTTCTGCTATTCAATTTAAACATTGAATGATTCAGATGTATTCCAATATCCTTTTCTTTTTCTTTTCTTGGTAACTTGCCTGATACAGGAATTAACAAACGGGATATAGTTTTTCTCCTTGATGGCTCAGATGACTCTAGAAATGGATTTCTTGCCATCCGTGAGTTTATTCGGAGAATGACAGAGGATCTTGACATTGACCAGGACATTGTTCGAGTTGCTGTAATACAGTACAGTGAAGATGCTTTGATTCATTTCCTACTTAATACTTACAATAGTAAGAAAGCCGTTATTTATGCCATCAATGGGCTCACAGCAAAAGGTGGAAGAAACCTAAACACTGGGGCAGCGTTACAGTATGTCAGGGACCATGTTTTCACTACTTCTTCTGGAAGTAGACATCAGCTAGGAGTCCCTCAGCTGTTGATTTTTATGACTGGTGGAGGGTCCAGTGATGATGTGGCAGGCCCCGCTGAAGATCTCAAAAATTTTGGAGTCCTGTCCATTGCCATTGGAATAAAGAATGCTGTAGAGTCAGAGCTCCAAAGCATAGCATTTTCACCTAGATTTCTTTTTAATCTTCCAGTCTTTGGTGAACTTTTACATATACAGCCTGATATCCTCTCCTTTATCAAATCCAAAATGGAAATAGAACCCCCTACTATCATTGGTAAGAATAACACTTTGGCATTTTCCTAAAATTCAAGCTTTTTCTTATGACTTTAGGCATTTGATAGTTTGGACATGAAAATCTACTTTCTTCACTAAACTGCTCACTTAACCACGAGGCCATTTATTGATTGATTCAGCTTAACATATGTTAAAGACTGGCAATTAATGGCCTTTGCCACTAAATATTTACTATTTTCCTGTTCTGTTCATCTTTTGCTCTGTCCATCAGAGAACTTTCATGATTTTCCACTGGTTCTCTCAACCATGGAAGTCTTACTTGCGGAGATTCCTCTTCAGTTTAAGCTCTTGTTTGAGCCAATGATTTCTTAATCATTGTTGGTGTTTCATCAATAGCAACTCCTTGTTCTTCCCTTTTTCTATTCTAGTTTCTTGATTGATCTTATTCATGTGAGTGTGAAAATACACTAGTGATATTCTCTCATAATGGATTTTTTGTTTTGTTTCAGATATTGTCAGCATATTCTTAAAGACAGAACAGAAATATAGAAAAGTGCATTTGGAATGTAAATTTGATTAAAATCATTGTTCACATTTGAATTTTATTGTTAATACCATGGGAAATATTACTGTGTGATGATGTTTTGTCTTACACTTTTTTATAAAAGTTAAGGCCATTTTACTAAAGCCATTTAATTTTCATCCCAGTTGAATTGGATGCAGATCAAAGAGACATTGTCTTTATCCTGGATGGGTCTGATGACACCAGGGATGTGTTTAAACAAATGTGTCAGTTTGTTCAAAGAGTGGTGGACAAACTCAATATCGGGCTCAGTGGAGACAGAGTGTCTTTAGTCCAATACAGCAGAGAGCCACGTGTTCATTTTTACCTGAACACATATGCCACTAAGCAAGAAGTTCTCGATTCAATTGAGAATCTGCAACACCAGGGAGGAAGTCCCCTCAACACAGGAAGAGCCCTTGATTATACACAAAAGAACATGTTCATTGCCTCTTCTGGGAGCAGACTCCTGGATGGGGTTCCTCAGATTCTTGTGCTTGTGACTGGAGGAAGGTCTCAGGATGATGTTAGAGCTCCAGCTGCTGCTCTGAAACAGGACCAAATTGTACCATTCAGTATTGGCAATCAAAATGCAGATGTTATTCAACTCCAGGCAATCTCGTATACTCCTGTTCATACCCTTACTGTTCCTCAGTTTGATGACCTTCAAACCATTGAGCAGAAACTTTTATCATATGTAAAAAGAGTTCCTCGTCAGCCCAGGAGGATTCCACCAACTACAACAGGTAAGGATGTTTTTGTTGTTGTTGTTTTTTGGAATGTGGTTGATTTGAAGGTGTTATGGACTAGTGACATAACTTTATGTATATTTATGCTCCGTTGCAACAGATGCTGGAAAAAGAGATGTTGTTTTTTTAATCGATGCCTCTGATGGCACAAAGGGAAGTTTCTTAGGAATGAAAAACTTTGTTCAGACCCTGGTTCAGAAACTGAATGTGGCACCAAATAAAGATCGAGTTTCAGTGGTCCAGTACAGTGATGACGCAGCTTTTGATTTTCTTTTGAATACACATTCATCATCTGACGATGTTATAAATCATGTGAAACGTCTAATTCATAAAGGAGGAAGGCTGCGTCACACTGGCGCAGCCTTACAGTATGTGAAGGACAACCTGTTTACTGCTGCTGCAGGCAGTAGACATTTGGAGGGTGTGCCACAGTTTCTAATTCTGCTGAGTTCTGGAAGGTCTAATGATGACATACGTGGTCCAGTCAAAGCTTTGAAAGACATTGGAGTCATTTCATTAAGCATTGGCAACACAAATGCTGATACACTTGAGTTACAAACAATATCCCATCAACCAAACTACTTTTTCATTTCTGAATTTGAAAACATTCTTGATTTTCAAGAGAATATCTTAGCGTTAATAAAGGGGGCATCTTACCAACGACTACCAACAATTACTTCTCAGGTCTCTGGTAAGAGATTTCTTCAATTTCTTAAAGTATATTTGTACACCAGTCACTGACAGCAGGGTTTTATTTATTATAGCACATGATAGCATAAAGAATGCCATCATACATGATCACACATGATCAAACACATGATCTAGTGTTGCAGAATGTGCTATTAAAGTCCTATATTATAGTAAATCTTTTCATCTCATTTCTTTATTACAGAATCTGTTAAAAGGGATGTTGCATTTCTTATTGATGGGTCTGATGATTCTAAAATTGGTTTTGAGGCAATTCGCAATTTTATCCAGAGGGTAGTTGAGAGTCTAAATGTGGAGGAAGATCTCGATAGGGTGGCGGTTGTTCAGTACAGTCGGGATCCCACAGCTAATTTTTATCTCAGCTCATACTCAACCAAAAAAGAGGTACTAAATTCCATACGTTCTATGAGGCACAAAAGTGGAAGGCCACTGAACACTGGAGCTGCTCTACTGTTTATTAAAGAAAATATATTTACACCATCCTCTGGAAGCAGACGTGATGAGGGTGTACCTCAGATTCTGTACTTATTTAGTGGTGGTAGATCTGGTGATGATGTCAGAATCATTTCACAGAATTTAAGAGAAAACAACATAAAAGTCTTTACAATTGGCACAAGAAATGCTGATACACTTGAGTTACAGACAATGTCTTCAACACCAGCCTATGCTTTCTCTGTTCCTGACTTCACCTCCATCAACAGCATTGTCCAAAGAGTTGCCTCTGTTTTGATAAGTGGGGATGAAATTCCTGAACAATTTCCAACTCCTGAGGGTAAGAATTCTAATAACTGATCTCTTTTCTTAAACATGCTGTTATGTTAAATGAAGAAGAGACTGACAGATTCAGACGAATTAGCTACTGTATGTACTGTAATTCTGGCTTGTATATAATTGTTGTTAAAATACCGTTTGTATTTCCTTCATGGAAATATTCTTCCCTTTATTTATTTTAGGCCAGGCTTTGGGTGCTGGAAGAAATATTGTGTTTCTTATTGACGGATCTGATGATGCTAGTGATAGATTCACAGCTATACGAGAATTTGTGGCCAGTTTGTCAGAAACATTTGATGTTGGTCAAGAAAAAGATCGAATTGCTGTTGTGCAGTTCAGTAATACTGCAGCAACAAGCTTTAATCTCAGTACATACTCATCCTCTTCTGAGGTGGCAGATGCTGTACGCAACCTCAAATCAAAAGGGGGAAGGCCACAATATATTGGCCAGGCTCTACAATTTGTTAGAGACAATATTTTTACCCCTAGAGATGGAAGTCAGCAAATAGACAGTGTTAGCCAAAATCTTGTGCTTGTGGCTGGTGGCAGATCAAGAGATTCTCCTCATGGACCAGCTAAAGCACTAAAGAGTATGGGAGTAGCCATTTTTGCCATTGGGTCAAAGCTGACAGATCCCATTGAAATGGAAGCCATTTCTTCTCGGACAGATTATGCCATGCCTGTTTATGATTTTCATGACTTAACAAAAGTCCGTCAAAGCCTCCTGACAAAACTTATGGGTGTAAGACAAAAAGGAGACACTGAAGTTGATGGTAAGAATTAAAAATAATACATGGTAAAATTTGAAAGATTTAAAGAAGTTTATAGAAGTTCTTAGAATACATGTTGAGGTTTATAGGCATGTGGTTTTCAATCCAGGGGACCCACTGCTCTGCACATTTAGAGAGACATACAAAAAGTGCAAGATGGGTGGGTTCCCAGGACCAAGATTGAAAACTACTGTTATTGGCTGATCATTTCAAGTTACTCTGTTGATTTTTTTTTTTTGGTTGTTTGAATTAAATACAGAATATTTTATTGTAAGTTTTACATTTTATGTATGTGTCTCCTGCCATTGCATATGATTATTAATGCAACTAAGCAAACAAATTCTGATTAGATCAATACTTTAAAGCTGAATACTTTAAATCTCTCTAATCCTAACTATTGCAATTCTAGGCACAGGATTTAAAAGGGATATTGCTTTTCTTGTGGATGGTTCGGACAGTACAAGAAGAGGATTTCCAGAAATACGTGATTTTCTGTATAATATAATCACAAATCTTAACGTGGGAATTGATAATGATAGAATCTCAATAATTCAATACAGCAATGTGGCTGTGGCAAATTTTTATTTAAATTCATTCTTAAGAAAGGAAGATGTATTGAATGCAGTAAAAGTGCTTAGCCATAAAGGTGGAAGGCCTTTAAACACAGGATCTGCCCTTCTATATGTAAAGGAAAATATCTTTATAAGTGCCTCAGGGAGCAGGCACAAAGAAGGCACCCCTCAAATATTAATTCTTCTGACTAGTGGGAAATCAAGGGACAGCGTCTCTGAAGCAGCCTTTGCTCTTAAAAAAAATGGGGTATTCATATATGGAATAGGAGGAAAATACTCAGACTTACATACAATTTCTTCTGAAAATAATGTGTTCTCATTGGCTGACTTCAGTGAATTACCAAAAATCCAAGTACAGCTACTGGAAGCAATGAAAGCCAATCCAAGTTACAACAAAAATGAATTGATAGGTAAGTGTAATACTACTTCCTTAAATAATGAGTGAAATGATTTGGTAACACTTTACAATACAAGTTAATATGCATTAATTCATGCTTAAGGAATGCACAGATAATCCTGAGTAAATGTATGACTCATATCCGTCTATATTGCTATAAAAAAGCAAATAAAAAAACTTTGCTATTGTCAATAGTTTTAATAATACTGTGACACTGACATGTCAACTCCAAATTTGCTTTGTAATATGTAAATGCTGACCTAGGAATTAATTTGTGCATGGCTGTACTAACAAGAAAAACGAATAAATAAACAGATAAAGCTACATGCATGCAAGACAACAGAAAACTGATCTAATCTATCAGTATCTAAACGTGTCATTGATGCCAAACAGCTCATCATATCACTGGATGTTAGGCTTTTGACAAATGTTTGTTAAACGTGGCACTGCGGTAAATCAACGTTTGACATGCCATGTTTCTATTCTAGCCCAAACATACTTATACAAACAAACGCCCTTTGCATTGCACACAGCATATTCAGAAAAATATCAATTTCATAGCTCAAGACACGTTTTATGATCATTTTAAAACGTTAAATGTATGTAATACATAGTTTTAATCCATTAAATTCAGGAACACTGAATTAACGTCTTCATCGAAAGACGGGGTGATTTATTAAATTGGCATGTCATACCTATTTGGGGGTCGGGGAGCAGCAGCATGTATTTTGAGAGAAAATGACACCTCTGGCCATTGATTCTGTTGGGTCGTTTATCAGTCACAGATACTGTACGGACAATCTGACCCAATATGGCTCAGTTTTTCTATATATCTTGCTCTGTCGAGCGGCAGAAGTGATTCTACACAGGCTACACTGGGTTAACACCATGCATTTCCATTGTGGGGGAATGGACTGTTTTCCCCACGCCGACTCCGCCCCCACGCCACGCCCCCAGCTATGACACGACGCCGACCAAGTCTATGTAGACAGGCCATGTCTGTCATTATTCCAAAGTTTTCTTTATAACTTATTATGAAATAAAAAGTTTAACACCCCAGAAAAATTAACTATTGTTAATAATAATATTGATAATAATATTGCCACTCTTCAATTGTGGAGGCGCGCACCGTATGTCACGTGACACGTCACTATATATAAAAAGATTGTCCATATTCTTAATTGTTGAAAAGAAACACATTTATCTTAAGGGGAATTTCAATCTTGTGTCTGACGTTTAATTACACATTTTTAAATAGCAAATTCTGATAATCAGAACATAATAAATCAGAACATAAAGAACCTGCAAATGACGGTAATGAAATTACGAGCAGGTGACGTTGCAATTACGTTGCCTGTAAGTCATGGAATTACCAATATATTACGAATTTAGTACGTATCTGGGATGTCCTTGGTTATCTCTAATAATGTTAAGAGATCGTACTGGCAGTGTTGTGTGTTGGTAATTTGATGGTAATGATATTACAGGCATGCAACGTTGTAGATACGTTGTCAGTGAGTCATAAAATGACCAAAATATTACGTATGGAGTACGTATCTGGAACGTTGTTGGTAATCTTGTAACGTTCACAGATCGTTGTGAGAACGTCATTTTATGGTAAGACCTGACCTGACTGCAAATCGTCGTTGTAACCGACTTGAGTGGGCAAATGCTCACATTTGATGGCGTCTGGCACTTTGGAGAGGTGTTCTCTTCACGGATGAATCCCGGTTTTCACTGTACAGGGCAGATGGCAGACAGTGGGTGAGCGGTTTGCTGATGTCAACGTTGTGGATCGAGTGGCCCATGGTGGCGGTGGGGTTATGGTATAGGCAGGCGTATGTTATGGACACTGAACACAGGTGCATTTTATTGATGACATTTGGAATGCACAGAGATACTGTGACGAGATCCTGAGGCCCATTGTTGTGCCATTCATCCACAAAGGAGAAGTGCTCACTAACACAGTTTTAGACAGATTTTTGAACAATATTTGAGAGAAATAGGCCTTTTGTGTACATAGAAAAAGTCTTAGATCTTTGAGTTCAGCTCATGAAAATGGGTGCAAAAACAAAAGTGTTGCGTTTTTAATTTTGTTTAGTGTATATATATATATATATATATATATATATATATATATATATATATATATATATATATATACAGTACTGTGCAAAAGTCTTAGGCATGTTAGTATTTTCAGCCAGTTATTTATATCTTTTGCTGTAGTGTGTCAGTAGGAAATATCAGTTTACATTTTCAACCATTCCATTTGCCATCTGGCTTTTGCACAAAGCTCACTGGATTATTACAATTATTGGCAAAATGTATGTACGGACACACTACTGCAAAATATATAAATAACTGGCTTCAAACCATTTTTGCAGGTGAAAATACTAATGTGCCTAAGACGTTTGCATAGTAGTGTATATATTATATATTCCAGAGGAGGAATCGTCCCGTGAGTATTAAACAAAGTTCTCTTTCACGTCTTAATGGGCTTAAACTGTCAATTACACACAATGTTATGTCTGAACGTAAACAGCAAGTAAAGAAATCACAAGTGTATATTAGATCTGTGTATTAAAGTAAAAGCAACGTAATATACAGTACCTACTGCTATATATGCAGTTAATATAAATCAAACGGCAAAAGAAAAACACTCACTACTCTTGACTAAATAACTTTAGTAGCTTTCATAAGTATACATTTCTTACTTGAATGCTGCTGTTAAATGCTTTGACGAGGAGATAAACATGGCGGACTGTGTCCAGCTCACTTAGGATGGGGTCTATGCTAATGGAGCAAGGTCTGTGCACTGTGCCGTCACATTGCGTAGAAACGGCAAACGATTTATTCTGAGACATTGCTTATAATTTATGGGGATTAAAAAAAGGATTTTTACTATTATAGGGTGGTTGTGTACACACACTGCTGACACCAATGTAAGTGTGAATTTTGCATAATAGGTCCTCTTTAATACTAGATGATGATAGAGACACTGCTGACACACATCTATGTTCGAACAACATGTAAATGTCAATTTTGCATAATGGCTCCCCTTTAATACTGGATGATTATAAGGAATTTTTCCATGATGACACATTTAATTAATAGTAATTAATACATGACTTAATCTATTAATCAGATTCTTTATTAGTTGCTGATGCAGCAAACATTAATAAATAGCTTGTCATACATTAAAAATAGTCATACATTAACTCAAGATTATCTGTGCATTAGCTAAGCATTAATCAAATACATATTAGTGTATCTGTATTGTAAAGTGTTACTACCATTGCTTCTTTAATATAGAGAAATGTATTATTATTATTGAGTTAAAAATCTGGCTATTATGATATAATATATTTCAATAATAGAAATTAAAAATATTTGTATTTCTAATTAAAATAATTTAACTACAACCTTCTTATAAATAATGTGTATAATAACATGCTATCACAAAGAAATCAAAGGTAATGTATTGTGCTCCCCTATTTCACTGTTCAATGTTTGTTTCATAGCTGAGGGTGATAGAAAGAGGAGAGATTTTGTCTTCCTGCTGGATGGATCGGATGCCACTAGGAATGGGTTTCCAGCAATGAAAGAATTTGTGCAAAAAATGGTGGAGAAATTAGAAGTAGCTGAGAACAGAGTACGTGTTTCTGTGGTCCAGTACAGCAGAGAGCCAAAGGCCCATTTCTATCTAAACACGTACATAACAAAGGAAGAAATTCTTGACAGTGTCAGAGGTCTGCAGCACAAAGGAGGCAGACCCCTATACACAGGGGCAGCACTCCAGTATGTCAGAGACAATGTCTTTACTGCCTCCTCCGGAAGCAGACGGCTGGAGGGTGTGCCGCAGATACTGGTTTTGCTAAGCGGGGGAAGGTCATTTGACAGTATTGAGGCAGCAGCCTCCTCACTGAAAGAGCTTGGCGTCTTGACCTTTGGAATAGGATCGAGGGGCTCTGATAACAGAGAATTGCAGAGAATTTCATATGACCCCAATTATGCTCTTTCTGTGTCCGACTTCAGTGAGCTTCCAAATGTCCAAGAGCAGCTGCTGGCCTCTGTCCAAGCTGTTTCAATTCCCATCACTCCAACTTCACCGACTGTTACCGGTATGTGCATGGCAGAACTTTGCAATATGCTGTGTCTTGTCTTTCTACTTGATGTCCCTACTTGTATTAAGCACAGCTTAGACAGTTAATGGGGTGATGAACTGATGTGTCATTCTGAAGGTTTATGAAGTTAATCGACATTACTTGGTGTTAATGATGCTGTTTTTTCCCCCCTCCTAGCTGATTACGCCATACCCAGAAAGGACGTAGTGTTTCTGTTGGACGATTCAGATGGCACTAGAAATACGTTCCCAGTGGTGCGTGAATTTGTGCAAAGAGTAGTGGAGCAATTCAACATAGAGGCAAACAGAGACCGTGTTTCTGTGGTGCAGTACAGTAGAGATGCAGAGGTCAATTTCTATCTGAATACCTACGCAACAAAAGGGGAGATCCTGAACACTGTCAGAGGTCTGAGGCATAGAGGAGGGAGACCCCTCAACACGGGAGCAGCTCTCCAGTACGTGAGGGACAGTGTCTTCACCGCCTCTGCGGGGAGTAGAAAGCAAGAGGGTGTCCCTCAGATTCTAATCCTCCTCAGTGGAGGACGTTCAAGCGATAACATAGATACACCTGCCTCTGCCCTGAAAGAGCGCGGGATCTTGATTTTTGGCATTGGCACCAGAAATTCGAGCAGAGAGGTGCAGAGAATTGCCGCCGATCCTACCTATGCACAGTCCATCAATGAATTTTCTGACCTTCCCAGTGTCCAGCAGCAGTTTATCAGCTCTCTCAACAATGTGCTTGTACAAGTTAAGCTGATGACACCTACTGTGGCGGGTAAGACAGATTCACACACGTCCCTAGAAAACAGCACACTGAGTCCTCCTTGCACAGCGCGCCATAGGCCCTAAATGGTTTATGTTAGCAATGCATGTTAGCAGAGGCGTGGGAAATTATCCTAACAAGCCATGGGTTTGAACTCTTTGGGGTGTTAAGCAGTGTTGATTTTTCAAGTGTTTGTTCGTTCGCTCGTTCATCAGTTTTGGGAATAGTTTGTTTTTTGATGAAAAGATCCTTTAAATTATAGACCTAATTTTATCATATCATATTCATTGAGTTTAGCAGGTTTTACTCTGACCAAAATAAGATGCTATTTTAGCAAACAGTAATGACATTCGACCATTAGATTGGCTGTAAAATAGCTGGAAGGACAGGAGCGTTGTTTCCCTTTTGTAGTTGCCGACTAGAGCACGCATATGAAGATACCCAGGGCAATGTCAGATACCCAGGGCTCACGTGACTTTGTGTTCCATTTCAATTACCCATAGCTGAGCGAAGGATGGCTAGGAGGGATGTAGTGTTCCTGCTGGATGGTTCAGATGGCACAAGGAGCTCTTTCCCTGCAATGCATGCTTTTGTTGAAAGGATGGTGGAGAGACTGAATTTGTCTGAGAATAGAGACCGTGTGTCTGTGGTCCAGTACAGCAGAGATCCAGAGGCCCATTTCTATCTGAACACATACTCAAGAAAGGAGGACGTGCTTGACACGCTTAGGGGTCTGAAGCACAAAGGAGGGAGACTCCTCAACACAGGGGCAGCTCTGCAGTACGTGAGGGACAATGTCTTCACTGCCTCCTCTGGAAGCAGACTTGCAGAAGGTGTGCCTCAGTTACTGATTTTGCTGAGTGGAGGAAAGTCATTTGATAATGTTGACACACCAGCCTCATCCCTGAAAGAGCTGGGAGTGCTTATATTTGCCATAGGCTCGAGGAGCTCAGACAGCAGGGAACTCCAGAAGATCTCCCATGAGCCTAGTTATGCACTCGCAGTGGGTGACTTCGCTGATCTTCCCAGTGTCCAACAGCAGCTTTTCAACAACATTAAAACGGTCTTTGTAGAGGGCATGTCTATCACTACCACGACGATAGGTAAGAAAAAGCTAAACCGGCTTCCTGTAATTCCTTCCATTTTATTATGGTCGTAGACACATGTGCCTTAATGTTCCTCTAGTTCTAATGAGTTGCTGAAGAAAATGTATTTCTTCCTGAAGAGTAAAACTTAATGGGAGGTGACACAATAGCGAAAACACAAAAAGCATGATTGTGCATCAAGTGTGTAATTCATTGTTTTTTTTCTCCTTACAATGCCCCCCCCCCCCCCAACTGACCCATAAATGTCTTTTTCTTAGCTGAGGGCCATAGACAGAGGAGAGATGTTGTCTTCCTGCTGGATGGATCGGATGCCAATAGGAATGGGTTCCCAGCAATGAAAGAATTTGTGCAAAAAATGGTGGAGAAATTGGAAGTAGCTGAGAGCAGAGATCGCGTTTCTGTGGTCCAGTACAGCAGAGACCCAAAAGCCTATTTCTATCTAAACACATACACGACAAAGGAAGAAATTCTTGACGGTGTCAGAGTTCTGCGTCACAAAGGAGGTAGACCCCTCTACACGGGGGCAGCGCTCCAGTACGTCAGAGACAATGTCTTTACTGCCTCCTCCGGCAGCAGACGGTTGGAGGGTGTGCCGCAGATACTGGTTTTGCTTAGCGGGGGAAGGTCATTTGACAGTGTTGAGGCTGCAGCCTCCTCTCTGAAAGAGCTTGGCATCTTGACCTTTGGAATAGGATCGAGGGGCTCTGATAGCAGAGAATTGCAGAGAATTTCATACGACCCCAATTATGCTCTTTCCGTGTCCGACTTCAGTGAGCTTCCAAATGTCCAAGAGCAGCTGCTGGCCTCTGTCCAGGCTGTTTCAATTCCCATCACTCCAACTTCACCGACTGTTACCGGTACGTGCATGGCAGAACTTTACAATACGCTGTGTTTTGTCTTTCTACTTGATGTCCCTACTTTGTTTACAAACAGCTTAGACAGTTAATGAGGCTTAGACCAGTAATGGGGTGATGAACTGATGTGTCATTCTGAGGGTCTATGAACATAATCGACATTACTTAGTGTTAATGATGCTGTGTTTCCACCCTCCTAGCTGATTACGTCAAACCCAGAAAGGACGTAGTGTTTCTGCTGGATGGTTCAGATGGCACTAGGAATTCTTTCCCAGCTATGCGCAATTTCGTGCAAAGAGTAGTGGAGCAATTCACCATAGAGGCAAACAGAGACCGTGTTTCTGTGGTGCAGTACAGTAGAAAAGCAGAGGTCCATTTCTATCTGAATAGCTACACAACAAAGGAAGACGTTCTTGACCGTGTCAGAGGTCTGAGACACAAAGGAGGTAGACCCCTCAACACGGGGGCAGCTCTCCAGTACGTCAGAGACAATGTCTTTACTGCCTCCACTGGCAGCAGACGGCTGGAGGGTGTGCCGCAGATACTTATCCTGCTTAGTGGGGGAAGGTCATTTGACAGTGTTGATGCAGCAGCCTCCTCTCTGAAAGAGCTTGGCGTCTTGACCTTTGGAATTGGATCGAGGGGATCTGATAGCAGAGAACTGCAGAGAGTCTCATACGACCCCAATTACGCTCTTTCCGTGTCCGACTTCAGTGAGCTTCCAAATGTCCAAGAGCAGCTGCTGGCCTCTGTCCAGGCTGTTTCAATTCCCATCACTCCAACTTCACCGACTGTTACCGGTACGTGCATGGCAGAACTTTACAATACGCTGTGTTTTGTCTTTCTACTTGATGTCCCTACTTTGTTTACAAACAGCTTAGACAGTTAATGAGGCTTAGACCAGTAATGGGGCGATGAACCGATGTGTCATTCTGAGGGTCTATGAACATAATCGACATTACTTGGTGTTAATGATGCTGTGTTTCCCCCCTCCTAGCTGATTACGTCACACCCAGAAAGGACGTAGTGTTTCTGCTGGATGGTTCAGATGGCACTAGGAATTCTTTCCCAGCTATGCGTGATTTTGTGCAAAGAGTAGTGGAGCAATTCACCATAGAGGCAAACAGAGACTGTGTTTCTGTGGTGCAGTACAGTAGAGAAGCCGAGGTCCATTTCTATCTGAATAGCTACACAACAAAGGAAGACGTTCTTGACCGTGTCAGAGGTCTGAGACACAAAGGAGGTAGACCCCTCTACACGGGGGCAGCTCTCCAGTACGTCAGAGACAATGTCTTTACTGCCTCCACTGGCAGCAGACGGCTGGAGGGTGTGCCGCAGATACTTATCCTGCTTAGTGGGGGAAGGTCATTTGACAGTGTTGATGCAGCAGCCTCCTCTCTGAAAGAGCTTGGCGTCTTGACCTTTGGAATTGGATCGAGGGGATCTGATAGCAGAGAACTGCAGAGAGTCTCATACGACCCCAATTACGCTCTTTCCGTGTCCGACTTCAGTGAGCTTCCAAATGTCCAAGAGCAGCTGCTGGCCTCTGTCCAGTCGGTTGCAATGCCCATCACTCCAACTTCCCCGACTCTCACCGGTATGTGCATAGCAGAACCTTACGACAGCTAGCTCACAGGCTGTGCTTTGTTGATCTCCCTAAGTAGTTGTGAGCAGTTGGACCATTACCCACAGCTTAGGTAGTCGATGAGGTGGTCCAACTAATGTGACATTCTAAAGATGTTTTGAAATTACTCAGTGTTAATGAAGCTGTTTTCTTTTCTTAGCTGATGACGCCATACCCAGAAAGGACGTAGTGTTTCTGCTGGACGATTCAGATGGCACTAGAAATACATTCCCAGCGGTGCGTGAATTTGTGCAAAGAGTAGTGGAGCAATTCAACATAGAGGCAAACAGAGACCGTGTTTCTGTGGTGCAGTACAGTAGAGACGCTGAGGTCAATTTCTATCTGAATACCTATGCAACAAAAGGGGAGATCCTGAACACTGTCAGAGGTCTGAGGCATAAAGGAGGGAGACCCCTCAACACGGGGGCAGCTCTCCAGTACGTGAGGGACAGTGTCTTCACCGTCTCTGCGGGGAGTAGAAAGCAAGAGGGTGTCCCTCAGATTCTAATCCTCCTCAGCGGAGGACGGTCAAGCGATAACATAGATACACCTGCCTCTGCCCTGAAAGAGAGCGGAATCTTGATTTTTGGCATCGGCACCAGAAATTCGAGCAGAGAGGTGCAGAGAATTGCCGCCGATCCTACCTATGCACAGTCCATCAATGAATTCTCTGACCTTCCCAGTGTCCAGCAGCAGTTTATCAGCTCCCTCAACAATGTGCTTGTACAAGTCAAGCCGATGACACCTACTGTGGCGGGTAAGACAGATTCACACACGTCCCTAGAAAACAGCACACTGAGCCCTCCTTGCAAAGTGCCCCATAGGCCCTAAGCGGTTTATGTTAGCAATGCATGTTAGCAGAGGAGTGGGAAATTATCCTAACAAACCATGGGTTTGAACTCTTTGAGGTGTTAAGCAGTGTTGATTTTTCAAGGGATTTGTTCGTTCGCTCGTTCGTCAGTTTTGGGCACAGTTTATGTCTTTTGATGAAAAGATCCTTTCAATTATAGATCTTATTTTGTAATGTCATATTCATTAAGTTTAGGCAGTTTTACTCTGACCAAAATGAGAAGCTATTTTAGCAGACAGTAATAACATTCAACCGTTAGATTGGCTGTAAAATAGCTGAAAGGACAGGAGCGTTGTTTCCCTTTTGTAGTTGCCGACTAGAGCATGCATACGCCCACAGAAAATATCAGATACCCAGGGCTCACATGACTTTGTGTTCCATTCCATTACCCATAGCTGAGCGAAGGATGGCTAGGAGGGATGTAGTCTTCCTGCTGGATGGTTCAGATGGCACAAGGAGCTCTTTCCCTGCAATGCGTGCCTTTGTTGAAAGGATGGTGGAGAGACTGAATGTGTCTGAGAATAGAGACCGTGTGTCTGTGGTCCAGTACAGCAGAGATCCAGAGGCCCATTTCTATCTGAACACATACTCAAGAAAGGAGGACGTGCTTGACACGCTCAGGGGTCTGAGGCACAAAGGAGGGAGACCCCTCAACACAGGGGCAGCTCTGCAGTACGTGAGGGACAATGTCTTCACTGCCTCCTCTGGAAGCAGACTTGCAGAAGGTGTGCCTCAGTTACTGATTCTGCTGAGTGGTGGAAAGTCGTTTGATAATGTTGACACACCAGCCTCATCCCTGAAGGAGCTGGGAGTGCTTGTCTTTGCCATAGGCTCGAGGAGCTCAGACAGCAAGGAACTCCAGAAGATCTCCCATGAGCCTAGTTATGTACTCTCAGTGGGTGACTTTGCTGACCTTCCCAGTGTCCAACAGCAGCTTTTCAGCAACATTAACACGGTCTTTGTAGAGGGCATGTCTATCACTACCACGACGATAGGTAAGAATAAGCTAAATGGCCTTCCTGTAATTCCTCTCATTTTATGATGGTCGTAGAGGCATGTGCCTTATTGTTCCTCTAGTTCTAATGAGTTGCTGAAGAAAATGTATTTCTTCCTGAAGAGTAAAGCTTAACGGGAGGTGACACGATAACGAAAACACAAAAAGCACGATTGAGCACCAAGTGTTTAATGCATTGTGTTTTTTTTTCTCCTTACAATGCCCCCCATCTGACCCATGAATGTCTATTTCTTAGCTGAGGGCCGTAGACAGAGGAGAGATGTTGTCTTCCTGCTGGATGGATCGGATGCCACTAGGAATGGGTTCCCAGCAATGAAAGAATTTGTGCAAAAAATGGTGGAGAAATTGGAAGTAGCTGAAAGCAGAGATCGTGTTTCTGTGGTCCAGTACAGCAGAGACCCAGAAGCCCATTTCTATCTAAACACATACACGACAAAGGAAGAAATTCTTGACGGTGTCAGAGGTCTGCGGCACAAAGGAGGCAGACCCCTCTACACGGGGGCAGCGCTCCAGTACGTCAGAGACAATGTCTTTACTGCCTCCTCCGGCAGCAGAAGGTTGGAGGGTGTGCCGCAGATACTGGTTTTGCTTAGCGGGGGAAGGTCATTTGACAGTGTTGATGCAGCAGCCTCCTCTCTGAAAGAGCTTGGCGTCTTGACCTTTGGAATTGGATCGAGGGGATCTGATAGCAGAGAACTGCAGAGAGTCTCATACGACCCCAATTACGTTCTTTCCGTGTCCGACTTCAGTGAGCTTCCAAATGTCCAAGAGCAGCTGCTGGCCTCTGTCCAGGCGGTTGCAATGCCCATCACTCCAACTTCCCCGACTCTCACCGGTATGTGCATAGCAGAACCTTACGAGAGCTAGCTCACAGGCTGTGCTTTGTTGATCTCCCTAAGTAGTTGTGAGCAGTTGGACCATTACCCACAGCTTAGGTAGTCGATGAGGTGGTCCAACTAATGTGACATTCTAAAGATGTTTTGAAATTACTCAGTGTTAATGAAGCTGTTTTCTTTTCTTAGCTGATGACGCCATACCCAGAAAGGACATAGTGTTTCTGCTGGACGATTCAGATGGCACTAGAAATACATTCCCAGCGGTGCGTGAATTTGTGCAAAGAGTAGTGGAGCAATTCAACATAGAGGCAAACAGAGACCGTGTATCTGTGGTGCAGTACAGTAGAGACGCCGAGGTCAATTTCTATCTGAATACCTATGCAACAAAAGGGGAGATCCTGAACACTGTCAGAGGTCTGAGGCATAAAGGAGGGAGACCCCTCAACACGGGGGCAGCTCTCCAGTACGTGAGGGACAGTGTCTTCACCGTCTCTGCGGGGAGTAGAAAGCAAGAGGGTGTCCCTCAGATTCTAATCCTCCTCAGCGGAGGACGGTCAAGCGATAACGTAGATACACCTGCCTCTGCCCTGAAAGAGAGCGGAATCTTGATTTTTGGCATCGGCACCAGAAATTCGAGCAGAGAGGTGCAGAGAATTGCCGCCGATCCTACCTATGCACAGTCCATCAATGAATTCTCTGACCTTCCCAGTGTCCAGCAGCAGTTTATCAGCTCCCTCAACAATGTGCTTGTACAAGTCAAGCCGATGACACCTACTGTGGCGGGTAAGACAGATTCACACACGTCCCTAGAAAACAGCACACTAAGCCCTCCTTGCAAAGTGCCCCATAGGCCCTAAGCGGTTTATGTTAGCAATGCATGTTAGCAGAGGAGTGGGAAATTATCCTAACAAACCATGGGTTTGAACTCTTTGAGGTGTTAAGCAGTGTTGATTTTTCAAGGGATTTGTTTGTTCGCTCGTTCGTCAGTTTTGGGCACAGTTTATGTCTTTTGATGAAAAGATCCTTTCAATTATAGACCTTATTTTGTAATGTCATATTCATTAAGTTTAGGCAGTTTTACTCTGACCAAAATGAGAAGCTATTTTAGCAGACAGTAATAACATTCGACCGTTAGATTGGCTGTAAAATAGCTGAAAGGACAGAAGCGTTGTTTCCCTTTTGTAGTTGCCGACTAGAGCATCCATACGCCCACAGAAAATATCAGATACCCAGGGCTCACATGACTTTGTGTTCCATTCCATTACCCATAGCTGAGCGAAGGATGGCTAGGAGGGATGTAGTGTTCCTGCTGGATGGTTCAGATGGCACAAGGAGCTCTTTCCCTGCAATGCGTGCCTTTGTTGAAAGGATGGTGGAGAGACTGAATGTGTCTGAGAATAGAGACCGTGTGTCTGTGGTCCAGTACAGCAGAGATCCAGAGGCCCATTTCTATCTGAACACATACTCAAGAAAGGAGGACGTGCTTGACCCGCTCAGGGGTCTGAGGCACAAAGGAGGGAGACCCCTCAACACAGGGGCAGCTCTGCAGTACGTGAGGGACAATGTCTTCACTGCCTCCTCTGGAAGCAGACTTGCAGAAGGTGTGCCTCAGTTACTGATTTTGCTGAGTGGTGGAAAGTCGTTTGATAATGTTGACACACCAGCCTCATCCCTGAAGGAGCTGGGAGTGCTTGTCTTTGCCATAGGCTCGAGGAGCTCAGACAGCAAGGAACTCCAGAAGATCTCCCATGAGCCTAGTTATGCACTCTCAGTGGGTGACTTCGCTGACCTTCCCAGTGTCCAACAGCAGCTTTTCAGCAACATTAACACAGTCTTTGTAGAGGGCACGTCTATCACTACCACGACGATAGGTAAGAATAAGCTAAATGGCCTTCCTGTAATTCCTCTCATTTTATTATGGTCGTAGAGGCATGTGCCTTATTGTTCCTCTAGTTCTAATGAGTTGCTGAAGAAAATGTATTTCTTCCTGAAGAGTAAAACTTAACGGGAGGTGACACGATAACGAAAACACAAAAAGCACGATTGAGCACCAAGTGTTTAATGCATTGTGTTTTTTTTTCTCCTTACAATGCCCCCCATCTGACCCATGAATGTCTATTTCTTAGCTGAGGGCCGTAGACAGAGGAGAGATGTTGTCTTCCTGCTGGATGGATCGGATGCCACTAGGAATGGGTTCCCAGCAATGAAAGAATTTGTGCAAAAAATGGTGGAGAAATTGGAAGTAGCTGAAAGCAGAGATCGTGTTTCTGTGGTCCAGTACAGCAGAGACCCAGAAGCCCATTTCTATCTAAACACATACACGACAAAGGAAGAAATTCTTGACGGTGTCAGAGGTCTGCGGCACAAAGGAGGCAGACCCCTCTACACGGGGGCAGCGCTTCAGTACGTCAGAGACAATGTCTTTACTGCCTCCTCCGGCAGCAGAAGGTTGGAGGGTGTGCCGCAGATACTGGTTTTGCTTAGCGGGGGAAGGTCATTTGACAGTGTTGATGCAGCAGCCTCCTCTCTGAAAGAGCTTGGCGTCTTGACCTTTGGAATTGGATCGAGGGGATCTGATAGCAGAGAACTGCTGAGAGTCTCATACGACCCCAATTATGCTCTTTCCGTGTCCGACTTCAGTGAGCTTCCAAATGTCCAAGAGCAGCTGCTGGCCTCTGTCCAGGCTGTTTCAATTCCCATCACTCCAACTTCACCGACTGTTACCGGTACGTGCATGGCAGAACTTTACAAAACGCTGTGTTTTGTCTTTCTACTTGATGTCCCTACTTTGTTTACAGACAGCTTAGACAGTTAATGAGGCTTAGACCAGTAATGGGGCGATGAACCGATGTGTCATTCTGAGGGGCTATGAACATAATCGACATTACTTGGTGTTAATGATGCTGTGTTTCCCCCCTCCTAGCTGATTACGTCACACCCAGAAAGGACGTAGTGTTTCTGCTGGATGGTTCAGATGGCACTAGGAATTCTTTCCCAGCTATGCGTGATTTTGTGCAAAGAGTAGTGGAGCAATTCACCATAGAGGCAAACAGAGACCGTGTTTCTGTGGTGCAGTACAGTAGAGAAGCCGAGGTCCATTTCTATCTGAATAGCTACACAACAAAGGAAGACGTTCTTGACCGTGTCAGAGGTCTGAGACACAAAGGAGGTAGACCCCTCTACACGGGGGCAGCTCTCCAGTACGTCAGAGACAATGTCTTTACTGCCTCCACTGGCAGCAGACGGCTGGAGGGTGTGCCGCAGATACTTATCCTGCTTAGTGGGGGAAGGTCATTTGACAGTGTTGATGCAGCAGCCTCCTCTCTGAAAGAGCTTGGCGTCTTGACCTTTGGAATTGGATCGAGGGGATCTGATAGCAGAGAACTGCAGAGAGTCTCATACGACCCCAATTACGCTCTTTCCGTGTCCGACTTCAGTGAGCTTCCAAATGTCCAAGAGCAGCTGCTGGCCTCTGTCCAGGCGGTTGCAATGCCCATCACTCCAACTTCCCCGACTCTCACCGGTATGTGCATAGCAGAACCTTACGACAGCTAGCTCACAGGCTGTGCTTTGTTGATCTCCCTAAGTAGTTGTGAGCAGTTGGACTATTACCCACAGCTTAGGTAGTCGATGAGGTGGTCCAACTAATGTGACATTCTAAAGATGTTTTGAAATTACTCAGTGTTAATGAAGCTGTTTTCTTTTCTTAGCTGATGACGCCATACCCAGAAAGGACGTAGTGTTTCTGCTGGACGATTCAGATGGCACTAGAAATACATTCCCAGCGATGCGTGAATTTGTGCAAAGAGTAGTGGAGCAATTCAACATAGAGGCAAACAGAGACCGTGTTTCTGTGGTGCAGTACAGTAAAGACGCTGAGGTCAATTTCTATCTGAATACCTATGCAACAAAAGGGGAGATCCTGAACACGGTCAGAGGTCTGAGGCATAAAGGAGGGAGACCCCTCAACACGGGGGCAGCTCTCCAGTACGTGAGGGACAGTGTCTTCACCGTCTCTGCGGGGAGTAGAAAGCAAGAGGGTGTCCCTCAGATTCTAATCCTCCTCAGCGGAGGACGGTCAAGCGATAACATAGATACACCTGCCTCTGCCCTGAAAGAGAGCGGAATCTTGATTTTTGGCATCGGCACCAGAAATTCGAGCAGAGAGGTGCAGAGAATTGCCGCCGATCCTACCTATGCACAGTCCATCAATGAATTCTCTGACCTTCCCAGTGTCCAGCAGCAGTTTATCAGCTCCCTCAACAATGTGCTTGTACAAGTCAAGCCGATGACACCTACTGTGGCGGGTAAGACAGATTCACACACGTCCCTAGAAAACAGCACACTGAGCCCTCCTTGCAAAGTGCCCCATAGGCCCTAAGCGGTTTATGTTAGCAGTGCATGTTAGCAGAGGAGTGGGAAATTATCCTAACAAACCATGGGTTTGAACTCTTTGAGGTGTTAAGCAGTGTTGATTTTTCAAGGGATTTGTTCGTTCGCTCGTTCGTCAGTTTTGGGCACAGTTTATGTCTTTTGATGAAAAGATCCTTTCAATTATAGACCTTATTTTGTAATGTCATATTCATTAAGTTTAGGCAGTTTTACTCTGACCAAAATGAGAAGCTATTTTAGCAGACAGTAATAACATTCGACTGTTAGATTGGCTGTAAAATAGCTGAAAGGACAGGAGCGTTGTTTCCCTTTTGTAGTTGCTGACTAGAGCATGCATACGCCCACAGAAAATATCAGATACCCAGGGCTCACATGACTTTGTGTTCCATTCCATTACCCATAGCTGAGCGAAGGATGGCTAGGAGGGATGTAGTGTTCCTGCTGGATGGTTCAGATGGCACAAGGAGCTCTTTCCCTGCAATGCGTGCCTTTGTTGAAAGGATGGTGGAGAGACTGAATGTGTCTGAGAATAGAGACCGTGTGTCTGTGGTCCAGTACAGCAGAGATCCAGAGGCCCATTTCTATCTGAACACATACTCAAGAAAGGAGGACGTGCTTGACACGCTCAGGGGTCTGAGGCACAAAGGAGGGAGACCCCTCAACACAGGGGCAGCTCTGCAGTACGTGAGGGACAATGTCTTCACTGCCTCCTCTGGAAGCAGACTTGCAGAAGGTGTGCCTCAGTTACTGATTCTGCTGAGTGGTGGAAAGTCGTTTGATAATGTTGACACACCAGCCTCATCCCTGAAGGAGCTGGGAGTGCTTGTCTTTGCCATAGGCTCGAGGAGCTCAGACAGCAAGGAACTCCAGAAGATCTCCCATGAGCCTAGTTATGCACTCTCAGTGGGTGACTTCGCTGACCTTCCCAGTGTCCAACAGCAGCTTTTCAGCAACATTAACACGGTCTTTGTAGAGGGCACGTCTATCACTACCACGACGATAGGTAAGAATAAGCTAAATGGCCTTCCTGTAATTCCTCTCATTTTATTATGGTCGTAGAGGCATGTGCCTTATTGTTCCTCTAGTTCTAATGAGTTGCTGAAGAAAATGTATTTCTTCCTGAAGAGTAAAACTTAACGGGAGGTGACACGATAACGAAAACACAAAAAGCACGATTGAGCACCAAGTGTTTAATGCATTGTGTTTTTTTTTCTCCTTACAATGCCCCCCATCTGACCCATGAATGTCTATTTCTTAGCTGAGGGCCGTAGACAGAGGAGAGATGTTGTCTTCCTGCTGGATGGATCAGATGCCACTAGGAATGGGTTCCCAGCAATGAAAGAATTTGTGCAAAAGATGGTGGAGAAATTGGAAGTAGCTGAAAGCAGAGATCGTGTTTCTGTGGTCCAGTACAGCAGAGACCCAGAAGCCCATTTCTATCTAAACACATACACGACAAAGGAAGAAATTCTTGACGGTGTCAGAGGTCTGCGGCACAAAGGAGGCAGACCCCTCTACACGGGGGCAGCGCTCCAGTACGTCAGAGACAATGTCTTTACTGCCTCCTCCGGCAGCAGAAGGTTGGAGGGTGTGCCGCAGATACTGGTTTTGCTTAGCGGGGGAAGGTCATTTGACAGTGTTGATGCAGCAGCCTCCTCTCTGAAAGAGCTTGGCGTCTTGACCTTTGGAATTGGATCGAGGGGATCTGATAGCAGAGAACTGCAGAGAGTCTCATACGACCCCAATTACGCTCTTTCCGTGTCCGACTTCAGTGAGCTTCCAAATGTCCAAGAGCAGCTGCTGGCCTCTGTCCAGGCTGTTTCAATTCCCATCACTCCAACTTCACCGACTGTTACCGGTACGTGCATGGCAGAACTTTACAATACGCTGTGTTTTGTCTTTCTACTTGATGTCCCTACTTTGTTTACAAACAGCTTAGACAGTTAATGAGGCTTAGACCAGTAATGGGGCGATGAACCGATGTGTCATTCTAAAGGGTTTATGAACATAATCGACATTACTTGGTGTTAATGATGCTGTGTTTCCCCCCTCCTAGCTGATTACGTCACACCCAGAAAGGACGTAGTGTTTCTGCTGGATGGTTCAGATGGCACTAGGAATTCTTTCCCAGCTATGCGTGATTTTGTGCAAAGAGTAGTGGAGCAATTCACCATAGAGGCAAACAGAGACCGTGTTTCTGTGGTGCAGTACAGTAGAGAAGCCGAGGTCCATTTCTATCTGAATAGCTACACAACAAAGGAAGACGTTCTTGACCGTGTCAGAGGTCTGAGACACAAAGGAGGTAGACCCCTCTACACGGGGGCAGCGCTCCAGTACGTCAGAGACAATGTCTTTACTGCCTCCACTGGCAGCAGACGGCTGGAGGGTGTGCCGCAGATACTTATCCTGCTTAGTGGGGGAAGGTCATTTGACAGTGTTGATGCAGCAGCCTCCTCTCTGAAAGAGCTTGGCGTCTTGACCTTTGGAATTGGATCGAGGGGATCTGATAGCAGAGAACTGCAGAGAGTCTCATACGACCCCAATTACGCTCTTTCCGTGTCCGACTTCAGTGAGCTTCCAAATGTCCAAGAGCAGCTGCTGGCCTCTGTCCAGGCGGTTGCAATGCCCATCACTCCAACTTCCCCGACTCTCACTGGTATGTGCATAGCAGAACCTTACGAGAGCTAGCTCACAGGCTGTGCTTTGTTGATCTCCCTAAGTAGTTGTGAGCAGTTGGACCATTACCCACAGCTTAGGTAGTCGATGAGGTGGTCCAACTAATGTGACATTCTAAAGATGTTTTGAAATTACTCAGTGTTAATGAAGCTGTTTTCTTTTCTTAGCTGATGACGCCATACCCAGAAAGGACATAGTGTTTCTGCTGGACGATTCAGATGGCACTAGAAATACATTCCCAGCGGTGCGTGAATTTGTGCAAAGAGTAGTGGAGCAATTCAACATAGAGGCAAACAGAGACCGTGTATCTGTGGTGCAGTACAGTAGAGACGCCGAGGTCAATTTCTATCTGAATACCTATGCAACAAAAGGGGAGATCCTGAACACTGTCAGAGGTCTGAGGCATAAAGGAGGGAGACCCCTCAACACGGGGGCAGCTCTCCAGTACGTGAGGGACAGTGTCTTCACCGTCTCTGCGGGGAGTAGAAAGCAAGAGGGTGTCCCTCAGATTCTAATCCTCCTCAGCGGAGGACGGTCAAGCGATAACGTAGATACACCTGCCTCTGCCCTGAAAGAGAGCGGAATCTTGATTTTTGGCATCGGCACCAGAAATTCGAGCAGAGAGGTGCAGAGAATTGCCGCCGATCCTACCTATGCACAGTCCATCAATGAATTCTCTGACCTTCCCAGTGTCCAGCAGCAGTTTATCAGCTCCCTCAACAATGTGCTTGTACAAGTCAAGCCGATGACACCTACTGTGGCGGGTAAGACAGATTCACACACGTCCCTAGAAAACAGCACACTGAGCCCTCCTTGCAAAGTGCCCCATAGGCCCTAAGCGGTTTATGTTAGCAATGCATGTTAGCAGAGGAGTGGGAAATTATCCTAACAAACCATGGGTTTGAACTCTTTGAGGTGTTAAGCAGTGTTGATTTTTCAAGGGATTTGTTTGTTCGCTCGTTCGTCAGTTTTGGGCACAGTTTATGTCTTTTGATGAAAAGATCCTTTCAATTATAGACCTTATTTTGTAATGTCATATTCATTAAGTTTAGGCAGTTTTACTCTGACCAAAATGAGAAGCTATTTTAGCAGACAGTAATAACATTCGACCGTTAGATTGGCTGTAAAATAGCTGAAAGGACAGAAGCGTTGTTTCCCTTTTGTAGTTGCCGACTAGAGCATCCATACGCCCACAGAAAATATCAGATACCCAGGGCTCACATGACTTTGTGTTCCATTCCATTACCCATAGCTGAGCGAAGGATGGCTAGGAGGGATGTAGTGTTCCTGCTGGATGGTTCAGATGGCACAAGGAGCTCTTTCCCTGCAATGCGTGCCTTTGTTGAAAGGATGGTGGAGAGACTGAATGTGTCTGAGAATAGAGACCGTGTGTCTGTGGTCCAGTACAGCAGAGATCCAGAGGCCCATTTCTATCTGAACACATACTCAAGAAAGGAGGACGTGCTTGACACGCTCAGGGGTCTGAGGCACAAAGGAGGGAGACCCCTCAACACAGGGGCAGCTCTGCAGTACGTGAGGGACAATGTCTTCACTGCCTCCTCTGGAAGCAGACTTGCAGAAGGTGTGCCTCAGTTACTGATTTTGCTGAGTGGTGGAAAGTCGTTTGATAATGTTGACACACCAGCCTCATCCCTGAAGGAGCTGGGAGTGCTTGTCTTTGCCATAGGCTCGAGGAGCTCAGACAGCAAGGAACTCCAGAAGATCTCCCATGAGCCTAGTTATGCACTCTCAGTGGGTGACTTCGCTGACCTTCCCAGTGTCCAACAGCAGCTTTTCAGCAACATTAACACGGTCTTTGTAGAGGGCACGTCTATCACTACCACGACGATAGGTAAGAATAAGCTAAATGGCCTTCCTGTAATTCCTCTCATTTTATTATGGTCGTAGAGGCATGTGCCTTATTGTTCCTCTAGTTCTAATGAGTTGCTGAAGAAAATGTATTTCTTCCTGAAGAGTAAAACTTAACGGGAGGTGACACGATAACGAAAACACAAAAAGCACGATTGAGCACCAAGTGTTTAATGCATTGTGTTTTTTTTTCTCCTTACAATGCCCCCCATCTGACCCATGAATGTCTATTTCTTAGCTGAGGGCCGTAGACAGAGGAGAGATGTTGTCTTCCTGCTGGATGGATCGGATGCCACTAGGAATGGGTTCCCAGCAATGAAAGAATTTGTGCAAAAAATGGTGGAGAAATTGGAAGTAGCTGAAAGCAGAGATCGTGTTTCTGTGGTCCAGTACAGCAGAGACCCAGAAGCCCATTTCTATCTAAACACATACACGACAAAGGAAGAAATTCTTGACGGTGTCAGAGGTCTGCGGCACAAAGGAGGCAGACCCCTCTACACGGGGGCAGCGCTCCAGTACGTCAGAGACAATGTCTTTACTGCCTCCTCCGGCAGCAGAAGGTTGGAGGGTGTGCCGCAGATACTGGTTTTGCTTAGCGGGGGAAGGTCATTTGACAGTGTTGATGCAGCAGCCTCCTCTCTGAAAGAGCTTGGCGTCTTGACCTTTGGAATTGGATCGAGGGGATCTGATAGCAGAGAACTGCAGAGAGTCTCATACGACCCCAATTACGCTCTTTCCGTGTCCGACTTCAGTGAGCTTCCAAATGTCCAAGAGCAGCTGCTGGCCTCTGTCCAGGCGGTTGCAATGCCCATCACTCCAACTTCCCCGACTCTCACCGGTATGTGCATAGCAGAACCTTACGAGAGCTAGCTCACAGGCTGTGCTTTGTTGATCTCCCTAAGTAGTTGTGAGCAGTTGGACCATTACCCACAGCTTAGGTAGTCGATGAGGTGGTCCAACTAATGTGACATTCTAAAGATGTTTTGAAATTACTCAGTGTTAATGAAGCTGTTTTCTTTTCTTAGCTGATGACGCCATACCCAGAAAGGACATAGTGTTTCTGCTGGACGATTCAGATGGCACTAGAAATACATTCCCAGCGGTGCGTGAATTTGTGCAAAGAGTAGTGGAGCAATTCAACATAGAGGCAAACAGAGACCGTGTATCTGTGGTGCAGTACAGTAGAGACGCCGAGGTCAATTTCTATCTGAATACCTATGCAACAAAAGGGGAGATCCTGAACACTGTCAGAGGTCTGAGGCATAAAGGAGGGAGACCCCTCAACACGGGGGCAGCTCTCCAGTACGTGAGGGACAGTGTCTTCACCGTCTCTGCGGGGAGTAGAAAGCAAGAGGGTGTCCCTCAGATTCTAATCCTCCTCAGCGGAGGACGGTCAAGCGATAACGTAGATACACCTGCCTCTGCCCTGAAAGAGAGCGGAATCTTGATTTTTGGCATCGGCACCAGAAATTCGAGCAGAGAGGTGCAGAGAATTGCCGCCGATCCTACCTATGCACAGTCCATCAATGAATTCTCTGACCTTCCCAGTGTCCAGCAGCAGTTTATCAGCTCCCTCAACAATGTGCTTGTACAAGTCAAGCCGATGACACCTACTGTGGCGGGTAAGACAGATTCACACACGTCCCTAGAAAACAGCACACTGAGCCCTCCTTGCAAAGTGCCCCATAGGCCCTAAGCGGTTTATGTTAGCAATGCATGTTAGCAGAGGAGTGGGAAATTATCCTAACAAACCATGGGTTTGAACTCTTTGAGGTGTTAAGCAGTGTTGATTTTTCAAGGGATTTGTTTGTTCGCTCGTTCGTCAGTTTTGGGCACAGTTTATGTCTTTTGATGAAAAGATCCTTTCAATTATAGACCTTATTTTGTAATGTCATATTCATTAAGTTTAGGCAGTTTTACTCTGACCAAAATGAGAAGCTATTTTAGCAGACAGTAATAACATTCGACCGTTAGATTGGCTGTAAAATAGCTGAAAGGACAGAAGCGTTGTTTCCCTTTTGTAGTTGCCGACTAGAGCATCCATACGCCCACAGAAAATATCAGATACCCAGGGCTCACATGACTTTGTGTTCCATTCCATTACCCATAGCTGAGCGAAGGATGGCTAGGAGGGATGTAGTGTTCCTGCTGGATGGTTCAGATGGCACAAGGAGCTCTTTCCCTGCAATGCGTGCCTTTGTTGAAAGGATGGTGGAGAGACTGAATGTGTCTGAGAATAGAGACCGTGTGTCTGTGGTCCAGTACAGCAGAGATCCAGAGGCCCATTTCTATCTGAACACATACTCAAGAAAGGAGGACGTGCTTGACACGCTCAGGGGTCTGAGGCACAAAGGAGGGAGACCCCTCAACACAGGGGCAGCTCTGCAGTACGTGAGGGACAATGTCTTCACTGCCTCCTCTGGAAGCAGACTTGCAGAAGGTGTGCCTCAGTTACTGATTTTGCTGAGTGGTGGAAAGTCGTTTGATAATGTTGACACACCAGCCTCATCCCTGAAGGAGCTGGGAGTGCTTGTCTTTGCCATAGGCTCGAGGAGCTCAGACAGCAAGGAACTCCAGAAGATCTCCCATGAGCCTAGTTATGCACTCTCAGTGGGTGACTTCGCTGACCTTCCCAGTGTCCAACAGCAGCTTTTCAGCAACATTAACACGGTCTTTGTAGAGGGCACGTCTATCACTACCACGACGATAGGTAAGAATAAGCTAAATGGCCTTCCTGTAATTCCTCTCATTTTATTATGGTCGTAGAGGCATGTGCCTTATTGTTCCTCTAGTTCTAATGAGTTGCTGAAGAAAATGTATTTCTTCCTGAAGAGTAAAACTTAACGGGAGGTGACACGATAACGAAAACACAAAAAGCACGATTGAGCACCAAGTGTTTAATGCATTGTGTTTTTTTTTCTCCTTACAATGCCCCCCATCTGACCCATGAATGTCTATTTCTTAGCTGAGGGCCGTAGACAGAGGAGAGATGTTGTCTTCCTGCTGGATGGATCGGATGCCACTAGGAATGGGTTCCCAGCAATGAAAGAATTTGTGCAAAAAATGGTGGAGAAATTGGAAGTAGCTGAAAGCAGAGATCGTGTTTCTGTGGTCCAGTACAGCAGAGACCCAGAAGCCCATTTCTATCTAAACACATACACGACAAAGGAAGAAATTCTTGACGGTGTCAGAGGTCTGCGGCACAAAGGAGGCAGACCCCTCTACACGGGGGCAGCGCTCCAGTACGTCAGAGACAATGTCTTTACTGCCTCCTCCGGCAGCAGAAGGTTGGAGGGTGTGCCGCAGATACTGGTTTTGCTTAGCGGGGGAAGGTCATTTGACAGTGTTGATGCAGCAGCCTCCTCTCTGAAAGAGCTTGGCGTCTTGACCTTTGGAATTGGATCGAGGGGATCTGATAGCAGAGAACTGCAGAGAGTCTCATACGACCCCAATTACGCTCTTTCCGTGTCCGACTTCAGTGAGCTTCCAAATGTCCAAGAGCAGCTGCTGGCCTCTGTCCAGGCGGTTGCAATGCCCATCACTCCAACTTCCCCGACTCTCACCGGTATGTGCATAGCAGAACCTTACGAGAGCTAGCTCACAGGCTGTGCTTTGTTGATCTCCCTAAGTAGTTGTGAGCAGTTGGACTATTACCCACAGCTTAGGTAGTCGATGAGGTGGTCCAACTAATGTGACATTCTAAAGATGTTTTGAAATTACTCAGTGTTAATGAAGCTGTTTTCTTTTCTTAGCTGATGACGCCATACCCAGAAAGGACATAGTGTTTCTGCTGGACGATTCAGATGGCACTAGAAATACATTCCCAGCGGTGCGTGAATTTGTGCAAAGAGTAGTGGAGCAATTCAACATAGAGGCAAACAGAGACCGTGTATCTGTGGTGCAGTACAGTAGAGACGCCGAGGTCAATTTCTATCTGAATACCTATGCAACAAAAGGGGAGATCCTGAACACTGTCAGAGGTCTGAGGCATAAAGGAGGGAGACCCCTCAACACGGGGGCAGCTCTCCAGTACGTGAGGGACAGTGTCTTCACCGTCTCTGCGGGGAGTAGAAAGCAAGAGGGTGTCCCTCAGATTCTAATCCTCCTCAGCGGAGGACGGTCAAGCGATAACGTAGATACACCTGCCTCTGCCCTGAAAGAGAGCGGAATCTTGATTTTTGGCATCGGCACCAGAAATTCGAGCAGAGAGGTGCAGAGAATTGCCGCCGATCCTACCTATGCACAGTCCATCAATGAATTCTCTGACCTTCCCAGTGTCCAGCAGCAGTTTATCAGCTCCCTCAACAATGTGCTTGTACAAGTCAAGCCGATGACACCTACTGTGGCGGGTAAGACAGATTCACACACGTCCCTAGAAAACAGCACACTGAGCCCTCCTTGCAAAGTGCCCCATAGGCCCTAAGCGGTTTATGTTAGCAATGCATGTTAGCAGAGGAGTGGGAAATTATCCTAACAAACCATGGGTTTGAACTCTTTGAGGTGTTAAGCAGTGTTGATTTTTCAAGGGATTTGTTTGTTCGCTCGTTCGTCAGTTTTGGGCACAGTTTATGTCTTTTGATGAAAAGATCCTTTCAATTATAGACCTTATTTTGTAATGTCATATTCATTAAGTTTAGGCAGTTTTACTCTGACCAAAATGAGAAGCTATTTTAGCAGACAGTAATAACATTCGACCGTTAGATTGGCTGTAAAATAGCTGAAAGGACAGAAGCGTTGTTTCCCTTTTGTAGTTGCCGACTAGAGCATCCATACGCCCACAGAAAATATCAGATACCCAGGGCTCACATGACTTTGTGTTCCATTCCATTACCCATAGCTGAGCGAAGGATGGCTAGGAGGGATGTAGTGTTCCTGCTGGATGGTTCAGATGGCACAAGGAGCTCTTTCCCTGCAATGCGTGCCTTTGTTGAAAGGATGGTGGAGAGACTGAATGTGTCTGAGAATAGAGACCGTGTGTCTGTGGTCCAGTACAGCAGAGATCCAGAGGCCCATTTCTATCTGAACACATACTCAAGAAAGGAGGACGTGCTTGACACGCTCAGGGGTCTGAGGCACAAAGGAGGGAGACCCCTCAACACAGGGGCAGCTCTGCAGTACGTGAGGGACAATGTCTTCACTGCCTCCTCTGGAAGCAGACTTGCAGAAGGTGTGCCTCAGTTACTGATTTTGCTGAGTGGTGGAAAGTCGTTTGATAATGTTGACACACCAGCCTCATCCCTGAAGGAGCTGGGAGTGCTTGTCTTTGCCATAGGCTCGAGGAGCTCAGACAGCAAGGAACTCCAGAAGATCTCCCATGAGCCTAGTTATGCACTCTCAGTGGGTGACTTCGCTGACCTTCCCAGTGTCCAACAGCAGCTTTTCAGCAACATTAACACGGTCTTTGTAGAGGGCACGTCTATCACTACCACGACGATAGGTAAGAATAAGCTAAATGGCCTTCCTGTAATTCCTCTCATTTTATTATGGTCGTAGAGGCATGTGCCTTATTGTTCCTCTAGTTCTAATGAGTTGCTAAAGAAAATGTATTTCTTCCTGAAGAGTAAAACTTAACGGGAGGTGACACGATAACGAAAACACAAAAAGCACGATTGAGCACCAAGTGTTTAATGCATTGTGTTTTTTTTTCTCCTTACAATGCCCCCCATCTGACCCATGAATGTCTATTTCTTAGCTGAGGGCCGTAGACAGAGGAGAGATGTTGTCTTCCTGCTGGATGGATCGGATGCCACTAGGAATGGGTTCCCAGCAATGAAAGAATTTGTGCAAAAAATGGTGGAGAAATTGGAAGTAGCTGAAAGCAGAGATCGTGTTTCTGTGGTCCAGTACAGCAGAGACCCAGAAGCCCATTTCTATCTAAACACATACACGACAAAGGAAGAAATTCTTGACGGTGTCAGAGGTCTGCGGCACAAAGGAGGCAGACCCCTCTACACGGGGGCAGCGCTCCAGTACGTCAGAGACAATGTCTTTACTGCCTCCTCCGGCAGCAGAAGGTTGGAGGGTGTGCCGCAGATACTGGTTTTGCTTAGCGGGGGAAGGTCATTTGACAGTGTTGATGCAGCAGCCTCCTCTCTGAAAGAGCTTGGCGTCTTGACCTTTGGAATTGGATCGAGGGGATCTGATAGCAGAGAACTGCAGAGAGTCTCATACGACCCCAATTACGCTCTTTCCGTGTCCGACTTCAGTGAGCTTCCAAATGTCCAAGAGCAGCTGCTGGCCTCTGTCCAGGCGGTTGCAATGCCCATCACTCCAACTTCCCCGACTCTCACTGGTATGTGCATAGCAGAACCTTACGAGAGCTAGCTCACAGGCTGTGCTTTGTTGATCTCCCTAAGTAGTTGTGAGCAGTTGGACCATTACCCACAGCTTAGGTAGTCGATGAGGTGGTCCAACTAATGTGACATTCTAAAGATGTTTTGAAATTACTCAGTGTTAATGAAGCTGTTTTCTTTTCTTAGCTGATGACGCCATACCCAGAAAGGACATAGTGTTTCTGCTGGACGATTCAGATGGCACTAGAAATACATTCCCAGCGGTGCGTGAATTTGTGCAAAGAGTAGTGGAGCAATTCACCATAGAGGCAAACAGAGACCGTGTATCTGTGGTGCAGTACAGTAGAGACGCCGAGGTCAATTTCTATCTGAATACCTATGCAACAAAAGGGGAGATCCTGAACACTGTCAGAGGTCTGAGGCATAAAGGAGGGAGACCCCTCAACACGGGGGCAGCTCTCCAGTACGTGAGGGACAGTGTCTTCACCGTCTCTGCGGGGAGTAGAAAGCAAGAGGGTGTCCCTCAGATTCTAATCCTCCTCAGCGGAGGACGGTCAAGCGATAACGTAGATACACCTGCCTCTGCCCTGAAAGAGAGCGGAATCTTGATTTTTGGCATCGGCACCAGAAATTCGAGCAGAGAGGTGCAGAGAATTGCCGCCGATCCTACCTATGCACAGTCCATCAATGAATTCTCTGACCTTCCCAGTGTCCAGCAGCAGTTTATCAGCTCCCTCAACAATGTGCTTGTACAAGTCAAGCCGATGACACCTACTGTGGCGGGTAAGACAGATTCACACACGTCCCTAGAAAACAGCACACTGAGCCCTCCTTGCAAAGTGCCCCATAGGCCCTAAGCGGTTTATGTTAGCAATGCATGTTAGCAGAGGAGTGGGAAATTATCCTAACAAACCATGGGTTTGAACTCTTTGAGGTGTTAAGCAGTGTTGATTTTTCAAGGGATTTGTTTGTTCGCTCGTTCGTCAGTTTTGGGCACAGTTTATGTCTTTTGATGAAAAGATCCTTTCAATTATAGACCTTATTTTGTAATGTCATATTCATTAAGTTTAGGCAGTTTTACTCTGACCAAAATGAGAAGCTATTTTAGCAGACAGTAATAACATTCGACCGTTAGATTGGCTGTAAAATAGCTGAAAGGACAGAAGCGTTGTTTCCCTTTTGTAGTTGCCGACTAGAGCATCCATACGCCCACAGAAAATATCAGATACCCAGGGCTCACATGACTTTGTGTTCCATTCCATTACCCATAGCTGAGCGAAGGATGGCTAGGAGGGATGTAGTGTTCCTGCTGGATGGTTCAGATGGCACAAGGAGCTCTTTCCCTGCAATGCGTGCCTTTGTTGAAAGGATGGTGGAGAGACTGAATGTGTCTGAGAATAGAGACCGTGTGTCTGTGGTCCAGTACAGCAGAGATCCAGAGGCCCATTTCTATCTGAACACATACTCAAGAAAGGAGGACGTGCTTGACACGCTCAGGGGTCTGAGGCACAAAGGAGGGAGACCCCTCAACACAGGGGCAGCTCTGCAGTACGTGAGGGACAATGTCTTCACTGCCTCCTCTGGAAGCAGACTTGCAGAAGGTGTGCCTCAGTTACTGATTTTGCTGAGTGGTGGAAAGTCGTTTGATAATGTTGACACACCAGCCTCATCCCTGAAGGAGCTGGGAGTGCTTGTCTTTGCCATAGGCTCGAGGAGCTCAGACAGCAAGGAACTCCAGAAGATCTCCCATGAGCCTAGTTATGCACTCTCAGTGGGTGACTTCGCTGACCTTCCCAGTGTCCAACAGCAGCTTTTCAGCAACATTAACACGGTCTTTGTAGAGGGCACGTCTATCACTACCACGACGATAGGTAAGAATAAGCTAAATGGCCTTCCTGTAATTCCTCTCATTTTATTATGGTCGTAGAGGCATGTGCCTTATTGTTCCTCTAGTTCTAATGAGTTGCTGAAGAAAATGTATTTCTTCCTGAAGAGTAAAACTTAACGGGAGGTGACACGATAACGAAAACACAAAAAGCACGATTGAGCACCAAGTGTTTAATGCATTGTGTTTTTTTTTCTCCTTACAATGCCCCCCATCTGACCCATGAATGTCTATTTCTTAGCTGAGGGCCGTAGACAGAGGAGAGATGTTGTCTTCCTGCTGGATGGATCGGATGCCACTAGGAATGGGTTCCCAGCAATGAAAGAATTTGTGCAAAAAATGGTGGAGAAATTGGAAGTAGCTGAAAGCAGAGATCGTGTTTCTGTGGTCCAGTACAGCAGAGACCCAGAAGCCCATTTCTATCTAAACACATACACGACAAAGGAAGAAATTCTTGACGGTGTCAGAGGTCTGCGGCACAAAGGAGGCAGACCCCTCTACACGGGGGCAGCGCTCCAGTACGTCAGAGACAATGTCTTTACTGCCTCCTCCGGCAGCAGAAGGTTGGAGGGTGTGCCGCAGATACTGGTTTTGCTTAGCGGGGGAAGGTCATTTGACAGTGTTGATGCAGCAGCCTCCTCTCTGAAAGAGCTTGGCGTCTTGACCTTTGGAATTGGATCGAGGGGATCTGATAGCAGAGAACTGCAGAGAGTCTCATACGACCCCAATTACGCTCTTTCTGTGTCCGACTTCAGTGAGCTTCCAAATGTCCAAGAGCAGCTGCTGGCCTCTGTCCAGGCGGTTGCAATGCCCATCACTCCAACTTCCCCGACTCTCACCGGTATGTGCATAGCAGAACCTTACGAGAGCTAGCTCACAGGCTGTGCTTTGTTGATCTCCCTAAGTAGTTGTGAGCAGTTGGACCATTACCCACAGCTTAGGTAGTCGATGAGGTGGTCCAACTAATGTGACATTCTAAAGATGTTTTGAAATTACTCAGTGTTAATGAAGCTGTTTTCTTTTCTTAGCTGATGACGCCATACCCAGAAAGGACATAGTGTTTCTGCTGGACGATTCAGATGGCACTAGAAATACATTCCCAGCGGTGCGTGAATTTGTGCAAAGAGTAGTGGAGCAATTCAACATAGAGGCAAACAGAGACCGTGTATCTGTGGTGCAGTACAGTAGAGACGCCGAGGTCAATTTCTATCTGAATACCTATGCAACAAAAGGGGAGATCCTGAACACTGTCAGAGGTCTGAGGCATAAAGGAGGGAGACCCCTCAACACGGGGGCAGCTCTCCAGTACGTGAGGGACAGTGTCTTCACCGTCTCTGCGGGGAGTAGAAAGCAAGAGGGTGTCCCTCAGATTCTAATCCTCCTCAGCGGAGGACGGTCAAGCGATAACGTAGATACACCTGCCTCTGCCCTGAAAGAGAGCGGAATCTTGATTTTTGGCATCGGCACCAGAAATTCGAGCAGAGAGGTGCAGAGAATTGCCGCCGATCCTACCTATGCACAGTCCATCAATGAATTCTCTGACCTTCCCAGTGTCCAGCAGCAGTTTATCAGCTCCCTCAACAATGTGCTTGTACAAGTCAAGCCGATGACACCTACTGTGGCGGGTAAGACAGATTCACACACGTCCCTAGAAAACAGCACACTGAGCCCTCCTTGCAAAGTGCCCCATAGGCCCTAAGCGGTTTATGTTAGCAATGCATGTTAGCAGAGGAGTGGGACATTATCCTAACAAACCATGGGTTTGAACTCTTTGAGGTGTTAAGCAGTGTTGATTTTTCAAGGGATTTGTTTGTTCGCTCGTTCGTCAGTTTTGGGCACAGTTTATGTCTTTTGATGAAAAGATCCTTTCAATTATAGACCTTATTTTGTAATGTCATATTCATTAAGTTTAGGCAGTTTTACTCTGACCAAAATGAGAAGCTATTTTAGCAGACAGTAATAACATTCGACCGTTAGATTGGCTGTAAAATAGCTGAAAGGACAGAAGCGTTGTTTCCCTTTTGTAGTTGCCGACTAGAGCATCCATACGCCCACAGAAAATATCAGATACCCAGGGCTCACATGACTTTGTGTTCCATTCCATTACCCATAGCTGAGCGAAGGATGGCTAGGAGGGATGTAGTGTTCCTGCTGGATGGTTCAGATGGCACAAGGAGCTCTTTCCCTGCAATGCGTGCCTTTGTTGAAAGGATGGTGGAGAGACTGAATGTGTCTGAGAATAGAGACCGTGTGTCTGTGGTCCAGTACAGCAGAGATCCAGAGGCCCATTTCTATCTGAACACATACTCAAGAAAGGAGGACGTGCTTGACACGCTCAGGGGTCTGAGGCACAAAGGAGGGAGACCCCTCAACACAGGGGCAGCTCTGCAGTACGTGAGGGACAATGTCTTCACTGCCTCCTCTGGAAGCAGACTTGCAGAAGGTGTGCCTCAGTTACTGATTTTGCTGAGTGGTGGAAAGTCGTTTGATAATGTTGACACACCAGCCTCATCCCTGAAGGAGCTGGGAGTGCTTGTCTTTGCCATAGGCTCGAGGAGCTCAGACAGCAAGGAACTCCAGAAGATCTCCCATGAGCCTAGTTATGCACTCTCAGTGGGTGACTTCGCTGACCTTCCCAGTGTCCAACAGCAGCTTTTCAGCAACATTAACACGGTCTTTGTAGAGGGCACGTCTATCACTACCACGACGATAGGTAAGAATAAGCTAAATGGCCTTCCTGTAATTCCTCTCATTTTATTATGGTCGTAGAGGCATGTGCCTTATTGTTCCTCTAGTTCTAATGAGTTGCTAAAGAAAATGTATTTCTTCCTGAAGAGTAAAACTTAACGGGAGGTGACACGATAACGAAAACACAAAAAGCACGATTGAGCACCAAGTGTTTAATGCATTGTGTTTTTTTTTCTCCTTACAATGCCCCCCATCTGACCCATGAATGTCTATTTCTTAGCTGAGGGCCGTAGACAGAGGAGAGATGTTGTCTTCCTGCTGGATGGATCGGATGCCACTAGGAATGGGTTCCCAGCAATGAAAGAATTTGTGCAAAAAATGGTGGAGAAATTGGAAGTAGCTGAAAGCAGAGATCGTGTTTCTGTGGTCCAGTACAGCAGAGACCCAGAAGCCCATTTCTATCTAAACACATACACGACAAAGGAAGAAATTCTTGACGGTGTCAGAGGTCTGCGGCACAAAGGAGGCAGACCCCTCTACACGGGGGCAGCGCTCCAGTACGTCAGAGACAATGTCTTTACTGCCTCCTCCGGCAGCAGAAGGTTGGAGGGTGTGCCGCAGATACTGGTTTTGCTTAGCGGGGGAAGGTCATTTGACAGTGTTGATGCAGCAGCCTCCTCTCTGAAAGAGCTTGGCGTCTTGACCTTTGGAATTGGATCGAGGGGATCTGATAGCAGAGAACTGCAGAGAGTCTCATACGACCCCAATTACGCTCTTTCCGTGTCCGACTTCAGTGAGCTTCCAAATGTCCAAGAGCAGCTGCTGGCCTCTGTCCAGGCGGTTGCAATGCCCATCACTCCAACTTCCCCGACTCTCACTGGTATGTGCATAGCAGAACCTTACGAGAGCTAGCTCACAGGCTGTGCTTTGTTGATCTCCCTAAGTAGTTGTGAGCAGTTGGACCATTACCCACAGCTTAGGTAGTCGATGAGGTGGTCCAACTAATGTGACATTCTAAAGATGTTTTGAAATTACTCAGTGTTAATGAAGCTGTTTTCTTTTCTTAGCTGATGACGCCATACCCAGAAAGGACATAGTGTTTCTGCTGGACGATTCAGATGGCACTAGAAATACATTCCCAGCGGTGCGTGAATTTGTGCAAAGAGTAGTGGAGCAATTCACCATAGAGGCAAACAGAGACCGTGTATCTGTGGTGCAGTACAGTAGAGACGCCGAGGTCAATTTCTATCTGAATACCTATGCAACAAAAGGGGAGATCCTGAACACTGTCAGAGGTCTGAGGCATAAAGGAGGGAGACCCCTCAACACGGGGGCAGCTCTCCAGTACGTGAGGGACAGTGTCTTCACCGTCTCTGCGGGGAGTAGAAAGCAAGAGGGTGTCCCTCAGATTCTAATCCTCCTCAGCGGAGGACGGTCAAGCGATAACGTAGATACACCTGCCTCTGCCCTGAAAGAGAGCGGAATCTTGATTTTTGGCATCGGCACCAGAAATTCGAGCAGAGAGGTGCAGAGAATTGCCGCCGATCCTACCTATGCACAGTCCATCAATGAATTCTCTGACCTTCCCAGTGTCCAGCAGCAGTTTATCAGCTCCCTCAACAATGTGCTTGTACAAGTCAAGCCGATGACACCTACTGTGGCGGGTAAGACAGATTCACACACGTCCCTAGAAAACAGCACACTGAGCCCTCCTTGCAAAGTGCCCCATAGGCCCTAAGCGGTTTATGTTAGCAATGCATGTTAGCAGAGGAGTGGGAAATTATCCTAACAAACCATGGGTTTGAACTCTTTGAGGTGTTAAGCAGTGTTGATTTTTCAAGGGATTTGTTTGTTCGCTCGTTCGTCAGTTTTGGGCACAGTTTATGTCTTTTGATGAAAAGATCCTTTCAATTATAGACCTTATTTTGTAATGTCATATTCATTAAGTTTAGGCAGTTTTACTCTGACCAAAATGAGAAGCTATTTTAGCAGACAGTAATAACATTCGACCGTTAGATTGGCTGTAAAATAGCTGAAAGGACAGAAGCGTTGTTTCCCTTTTGTAGTTGCCGACTAGAGCATCCATACGCCCACAGAAAATATCAGATACCCAGGGCTCACATGACTTTGTGTTCCATTCCATTACCCATAGCTGAGCGAAGGATGGCTAGGAGGGATGTAGTGTTCCTGCTGGATGGTTCAGATGGCACAAGGAGCTCTTTCCCTGCAATGCGTGCCTTTGTTGAAAGGATGGTGGAGAGACTGAATGTGTCTGAGAATAGAGACCGTGTGTCTGTGGTCCAGTACAGCAGAGATCCAGAGGCCCATTTCTATCTGAACACATACTCAAGAAAGGAGGACGTGCTTGACACGCTCAGGGGTCTGAGGCACAAAGGAGGGAGACCCCTCAACACAGGGGCAGCTCTGCAGTACGTGAGGGACAATGTCTTCACTGCCTCCTCTGGAAGCAGACTTGCAGAAGGTGTGCCTCAGTTACTGATTTTGCTGAGTGGTGGAAAGTCGTTTGATAATGTTGACACACCAGCCTCATCCCTGAAGGAGCTGGGAGTGCTTGTCTTTGCCATAGGCTCGAGGAGCTCAGACAGCAAGGAACTCCAGAAGATCTCCCATGAGCCTAGTTATGCACTCTCAGTGGGTGACTTCGCTGACCTTCCCAGTGTCCAACAGCAGCTTTTCAGCAACATTAACACGGTCTTTGTAGAGGGCACGTCTATCACTACCACGACGATAGGTAAGAATAAGCTAAACGGCCTTCCTGTAATTCCTCTCATTTTATTATGGTCGTAGAGGCATGTGCCTTATTGTTCCTCTAGTTCTAATGAGTTGCTGAAGAAAATGTATTTCTTCCTGAAGAGTAAAACTTAACGGGAGGTGACACGATAACGAAAACACAAAAAGCACGATTGAGCACCAAGTGTTTAATGCATTGTGTTTTTTTTTCTCCTTACAATGCCCCCCATCTGACCCATGAATGTCTATTTCTTAGCTGAGGGCCGTAGACAGAGGAGAGATGTTGTCTTCCTGCTGGATGGATCGGATGCCACTAGGAATGGGTTCCCAGCAATGAAAGAATTTGTGCAAAAAATGGTGGAGAAATTGGAAGTAGCTGAAAGCAGAGATCGTGTTTCTGTGGTCCAGTACAGCAGAGACCCAGAAGCCCATTTCTATCTAAACACATACACGACAAAGGAAGAAATTCTTGACGGTGTCAGAGGTCTGCGGCACAAAGGAGGCAGACCCCTCTACACGGGGGCAGCGCTCCAGTACGTCAGAGACAATGTCTTTACTGCCTCCTCCGGCAGCAGAAGGTTGGAGGGTGTGCCGCAGATACTGGTTTTGCTTAGCGGGGGAAGGTCATTTGACAGTGTTGATGCAGCAGCCTCCTCTCTGAAAGAGCTTGGCGTCTTGACCTTTGGAATTGGATCGAGGGGATCTGATAGCAGAGAACTGCAGAGAGTCTCATACGACCCCAATTACGCTCTTTCCGTGTCCGACTTCAGTGAGCTTCCAAATGTCCAAGAGCAGCTGCTGGCCTCTGTCCAGGCGGTTGCAATGCCCATCACTCCAACTTCCCCGACTCTCACCGGTATGTGCATAGCAGAACCTTACGAGAGCTAGCTCACAGGCTGTGCTTTGTTGATCTCCCTAAGTAGTTGTGAGCAGTTGGACCATTACCCACAGCTTAGGTAGTCGATGAGGTGGTCCAACTAATGTGACATTCTAAAGATGTTTTGAAATTACTCAGTGTTAATGAAGCTGTTTTCTTTTCTTAGCTGATGACGCCATACCCAGAAAGGACATAGTGTTTCTGCTGGACGATTCAGATGGCACTAGAAATACATTCCCAGCGGTGCGTGAATTTGTGCAAAGAGTAGTGGAGCAATTCAACATAGAGGCAAACAGAGACCGTGTATCTGTGGTGCAGTACAGTAGAGACGCCGAGGTCAATTTCTATCTGAATACCTATGCAACAAAAGGGGAGATCCTGAACACTGTCAGAGGTCTGAGGCATAAAGGAGGGAGACCCCTCAACACGGGGGCAGCTCTCCAGTACGTGAGGGACAGTGTCTTCACCGTCTCTGCGGGGAGTAGAAAGCAAGAGGGTGTCCCTCAGATTCTAATCCTCCTCAGCGGAGGACGGTCAAGCGATAACGTAGATACACCTGCCTCTGCCCTGAAAGAGAGCGGAATCTTGATTTTTGGCATCGGCACCAGAAATTCGAGCAGAGAGGTGCAGAGAATTGCCGCCGATCCTACCTATGCACAGTCCATCAATGAATTCTCTGACCTTCCCAGTGTCCAGCAGCAGTTTATCAGCTCCCTCAACAATGTGCTTGTACAAGTCAAGCCGATGACACCTACTGTGGCGGGTAAGACAGATTCACACACGTCCCTAGAAAACAGCACACTGAGCCCTCCTTGCAAAGTGCCCCATAGGCCCTAAGCGGTTTATGTTAGCAATGCATGTTAGCAGAGGAGTGGGAAATTATCCTAACAAACCATGGATTTGAACTCTTTGAGGTGTTAAGCAGTGTTGATTTTTCAAGGGATTTGTTTGTTCGCTCGTTCGTCAGTTTTGGGCACAGTTTATGTCTTTTGATGAAAAGATCCTTTCAATTATAGACCTTATTTTGTAATGTCATATTCATTAAGTTTAGGCAGTTTTACTCTGACCAAAATGAGAAGCTATTTTAGCAGACAGTAATAACATTCGACCGTTAGATTGGCTGTAAAATAGCTGAAAGGACAGAAGCGTTGTTTCCCTTTTGTAGTTGCCGACTAGAGCATCCATACGCCCACAGAAAATATCAGATACCCAGGGCTCACATGACTTTGTGTTCCATTCCATTACCCATAGCTGAGCAAAGGATGGCTAGGAGGGATGTAGTGTTCCTGCTGGATGGTTCAGATGGCACAAGGAGCTCTTTCCCTGCAATGCGTGCCTTTGTTGAAAGGATGGTGGAGAGACTGAATGTGTCTGAGAATAGAGACCGTGTGTCTGTGGTCCAGTACAGCAGAGATCCAGAGGCCCATTTCTATCTGAACACATACTCAAGAAAGGAGGACGTGCTTGACACGCTCAGGGGTCTGAGGCACAAAGGAGGGAGACCCCTCAACACAGGGGCAGCTCTGCAGTACGTGAGGGACAATGTCTTCACTGCCTCCTCTGGAAGCAGACTTGCAGAAGGTGTGCCTCAGTTACTGATTTTGCTGAGTGGTGGAAAGTCGTTTGATAATGTTGACACACCAGCCTCATCCCTGAAGGAGCTGGGAGTGCTTGTCTTTGCCATAGGCTCGAGGAGCTCAGACAGCAAGGAACTCCAGAAGATCTCCCATGAGCCTAGTTATGCACTCTCAGTGGGTGACTTCGCTGACCTTCCCAGTGTCCAACAGCAGCTTTTCAGCAACATTAACACGGTCTTTGTAGAGGGCACGTCTATCACTACCACGACGATAGGTAAGAATAAGCTAAATGGCCTTCCTGTAATTCCTCTCATTTTATTATGGTCGTAGAGGCATGTGCCTTATTGTTCCTCTAGTTCTAATGAGTTGCTGAAGAAAATGTATTTCTTCCTGAAGAGTAAAACTTAACGGGAGGTGACACGATAACGAAAACACAAAAAGCACGATTGAGCACCAAGTGTTTAATGCATTGTGTTTTTTTTTCTCCTTACAATGCCCCCCATCTGACCCATGAATGTCTACTTCTTAGCTGAGGGCCGTAGACAGAGGAGAGATGTTGTCTTCCTGCTGGATGGATCGGATGCCACTAGGAATGGGTTCCCAGCAATGAAAGAATTTGTGCAAAAAATGGTGGAGAAATTGGAAGTAGCTGAAAGCAGAGATCGTGTTTCTGTGGTCCAGTACAGCAGAGACCCAGAAGCCCATTTCTATCTAAACACATACACGACAAAGGAAGAAATTCTTGACGGTGTCAGAGGTCTGCGGCACAAAGGAGGCAGACCCCTCTACACGGGGGCAGCGCTCCAGTACGTCAGAGACAATGTCTTTACTGCCTCCTCCGGCAGCAGAAGGTTGGAGGGTGTGCCGCAGATACTGGTTTTGCTTAGCGGGGGAAGGTCATTTGACAGTGTTGATGCAGCAGCCTCCTCTCTGAAAGAGCTTGGCGTCTTGACCTTTGGAATTGGATCGAGGGGATCTGATAGCAGAGAACTGCAGAGAGTCTCATACGACCCCAATTACGCTCTTTCCGTGTCCGACTTCAGTGAGCTTCCAAATGTCCAAGAGCAGCTGCTGGCCTCTGTCCAGGCGGTTGCAATGCCCATCACTCCAACTTCCCCGACTCTCACTGGTATGTGCATAGCAGAACCTTACGAGAGCTAGCTCACAGGCTGTGCTTTGTTGATCTCCCTAAGTAGTTGTGAGCAGTTGGACCATTACCCACAGCTTAGGTAGTCGATGAGGTGGTCCAACTAATGTGACATTCTAAAGATGTTTTGAAATTACTCAGTGTTAATGAAGCTGTTTTCTTTTCTTAGCTGATGACGCCATACCCAGAAAGGACATAGTGTTTCTGCTGGACGATTCAGATGGCACTAGAAATACATTCCCAGCGGTGCGTGAATTTGTGCAAAGAGTAGTGGAGCAATTCACCATAGAGGCAAACAGAGACCGTGTATCTGTGGTGCAGTACAGTAGAGACGCTGAGGTCAATTTCTATCTGAATACCTATGCAACAAAAGGGGAGATCCTGAACACTGTCAGAGGTCTGAGGCATAAAGGAGGGAGACCCCTCAACACGGGGGCAGCTCTCCAGTACGTGAGGGACAGTGTCTTCACCGTCTCTGCGGGGAGTAGAAAGCAAGAGGGTGTCCCTCAGATTCTAATCCTCCTCAGCGGAGGACGGTCAAGCGATAACGTAGATACACCTGCCTCTGCCCTGAAAGAGAGCGGAATCTTGATTTTTGGCATCGGCACCAGAAATTCGAGCAGAGAGGTGCAGAGAATTGCCGCCGATCCTACCTATGCACAGTCCATCAATGAATTCTCTGACCTTCCCAGTGTCCAGCAGCAGTTTATCAGCTCCCTCAACAATGTGCTTGTACAAGTCAAGCCGATGACACCTACTGTGGCGGGTAAGACAGATTCACACACGTCCCTAGAAAACAGCACACTGAGCCCTCCTTGCAAAGTGCCCCATAGGCCCTAAGCGGTTTATGTTAGCAATGCATGTTAGCAGAGGAGTGGGAAATTATCCTAACAAACCATGGGTTTGAACTCTTTGAGGTGTTAAGCAGTGTTGATTTTTCAAGGGATTTGTTTGTTCGCTCGTTCGTCAGTTTTGGGCACAGTTTATGTCTTTTGATGAAAAGATCCTTTCAATTATAGACCTTATTTTGTAATGTCATATTCATTAAGTTTAGGCAGTTTTACTCTGACCAAAATGAGAAGCTATTTTAGCAGACAGTAATAACATTCGACCGTTAGATTGGCTGTAAAATAGCTGAAAGGACAGAAGCGTTGTTTCCCTTTTGTAGTTGCCGACTAGAGCATCCATACGCCCACAGAAAATATCAGATACCCAGGGCTCACATGACTTTGTGTTCCATTCCATTACCCATAGCTGAGCGAAGGATGGCTAGGAGGGATGTAGTGTTCCTGCTGGATGGTTCAGATGGCACAAGGAGCTCTTTCCCTGCAATGCGTGCCTTTGTTGAAAGGATGGTGGAGAGACTGAATGTGTCTGAGAATAGAGACCGTGTGTCTGTGGTCCAGTACAGCAGAGATCCAGAGGCCCATTTCTATCTGAACACATACTCAAGAAAGGAGGACGTGCTTGACACGCTCAGGGGTCTGAGGCACAAAGGAGGGAGACCCCTCAACACAGGGGCAGCTCTGCAGTACGTGAGGGACAATGTCTTCACTGCCTCCTCTGGAAGCAGACTTGCAGAAGGTGTGCCTCAGTTACTGATTTTGCTGAGTGGTGGAAAGTCGTTTGATAATGTTGACACACCAGCCTCATCCCTGAAGGAGCTGGGAGTGCTTGTCTTTGCCATAGGCTCGAGGAGCTCAGACAGCAAGGAACTCCAGAAGATCTCCCATGAGCCTAGTTATGCACTCTCAGTGGGTGACTTCGCTGACCTTCCCAGTGTCCAACAGCAGCTTTTCAGCAACATTAACACGGTCTTTGTAGAGGGCACGTCTATCACTACCACGACGATAGGTAAGAATAAGCTAAACGGCCTTCCTGTAATTCCTCTCATTTTATTATGGTCGTAGAGGCATGTGCCTTATTGTTCCTCTAGTTCTAATGAGTTGCTGAAGAAAATGTATTTCTTCCTGAAGAGTAAAACTTAACGGGAGGTGACACGATAACGAAAACACAAAAAGCACGATTGAGCACCAAGTGTTTAATGCATTGTGTTTTTTTTTCTCCTTACAATGCCCCCCATCTGACCCATGAATGTCTATTTCTTAGCTGAGGGCCGTAGACAGAGGAGAGATGTTGTCTTCCTGCTGGATGGATCGGATGCCACTAGGAATGGGTTCCCAGCAATGAAAGAATTTGTGCAAAAAATGGTGGAGAAATTGGAAGTAGCTGAAAGCAGAGATCGTGTTTCTGTGGTCCAGTACAGCAGAGACCCAGAAGCCCATTTCTATCTAAACACATACACGACAAAGGAAGAAATTCTTGACGGTGTCAGAGGTCTGCGGCACAAAGGAGGCAGACCCCTCTACACGGGGGCAGCGCTCCAGTACGTCAGAGACAATGTCTTTACTGCCTCCTCCGGCAGCAGAAGGTTGGAGGGTGTGCCGCAGATACTGGTTTTGCTTAGCGGGGGAAGGTCATTTGACAGTGTTGATGCAGCAGCCTCCTCTCTGAAAGAGCTTGGCGTCTTGACCTTTGGAATTGGATCGAGGGGATCTGATAGCAGAGAACTGCAGAGAGTCTCATACGACCCCAATTACGCTCTTTCCGTGTCCGACTTCAGTGAGCTTCCAAATGTCCAAGAGCAGCTGCTGGCCTCTGTCCAGGCGGTTGCAATGCCCATCACTCCAACTTCCCCGACTCTCACCGGTATGTGCATAGCAGAACCTTACGAGAGCTAGCTCACAGGCTGTGCTTTGTTGATCTCCCTAAGTAGTTGTGAGCAGTTGGACCATTACCCACAGCTTAGGTAGTCGATGAGGTGGTCCAACTAATGTGACATTCTAAAGATGTTTTGAAATTACTCAGTGTTAATGAAGCTGTTTTCTTTTCTTAGCTGATGACGCCATACCCAGAAAGGACATAGTGTTTCTGCTGGACGATTCAGATGGCACTAGAAATACATTCCCAGCGGTGCGTGAATTTGTGCAAAGAGTAGTGGAGCAATTCAACATAGAGGCAAACAGAGACCGTGTATCTGTGGTGCAGTACAGTAGAGACGCCGAGGTCAATTTCTATCTGAATACCTATGCAACAAAAGGGGAGATCCTGAACACTGTCAGAGGTCTGAGGCATAAAGGAGGGAGACCCCTCAACACGGGGGCAGCTCTCCAGTACGTGAGGGACAGTGTCTTCACCGTCTCTGCGGGGAGTAGAAAGCAAGAGGGTGTCCCTCAGATTCTAATCCTCCTCAGCGGAGGACGGTCAAGCGATAACGTAGATACACCTGCCTCTGCCCTGAAAGAGAGCGGAATCTTGATTTTTGGCATCGGCACCAGAAATTCGAGCAGAGAGGTGCAGAGAATTGCCGCCGATCCTACCTATGCACAGTCCATCAATGAATTCTCTGACCTTCCCAGTGTCCAGCAGCAGTTTATCAGCTCCCTCAACAATGTGCTTGTACAAGTCAAGCCGATGACACCTACTGTGGCGGGTAAGACAGATTCACACACGTCCCTAGAAAACAGCACACTGAGCCCTCCTTGCAAAGTGCCCCATAGGCCCTAAGCGGTTTATGTTAGCAATGCATGTTAGCAGAGGAGTGGGAAATTATCCTAACAAACCATGGATTTGAACTCTTTGAGGTGTTAAGCAGTGTTGATTTTTCAAGGGATTTGTTTGTTCGCTCGTTCGTCAGTTTTGGGCACAGTTTATGTCTTTTGATGAAAAGATCCTTTCAATTATAGACCTTATTTTGTAATGTCATATTCATTAAGTTTAGGCAGTTTTACTCTGACCAAAATGAGAAGCTATTTTAGCAGACAGTAATAACATTCGACCGTTAGATTGGCTGTAAAATAGCTGAAAGGACAGAAGCGTTGTTTCCCTTTTGTAGTTGCCGACTAGAGCATCCATACGCCCACAGAAAATATCAGATACCCAGGGCTCACATGACTTTGTGTTCCATTCCATTACCCATAGCTGAGCGAAGGATGGCTAGGAGGGATGTAGTGTTCCTGCTGGATGGTTCAGATGGCACAAGGAGCTCTTTCCCTGCAATGCGTGCCTTTGTTGAAAGGATGGTGGAGAGACTGAATGTGTCTGAGAATAGAGACCGTGTGTCTGTGGTCCAGTACAGCAGAGATCCAGAGGCCCATTTCTATCTGAACACATACTCAAGAAAGGAGGACGTGCTTGACACGCTCAGGGGTCTGAGGCACAAAGGAGGGAGACCCCTCAACACAGGGGCAGCTCTGCAGTACGTGAGGGACAATGTCTTCACTGCCTCCTCTGGAAGCAGACTTGCAGAAGGTGTGCCTCAGTTACTGATTTTGCTGAGTGGTGGAAAGTCGTTTGATAATGTTGACACACCAGCCTCATCCCTGAAGGAGCTGGGAGTGCTTGTCTTTGCCATAGGCTCGAGGAGCTCAGACAGCAAGGAACTCCAGAAGATCTCCCATGAGCCTAGTTATGCACTCTCAGTGGGTGACTTCGCTGACCTTCCCAGTGTCCAACAGCAGCTTTTCAGCAACATTAACACGGTCTTTGTAGAGGGCACGTCTATCACTACCACGACGATAGGTAAGAATAAGCTAAATGGCCTTCCTGTAATTCCTCTCATTTTATTATGGTCGTAGAGGCATGTGCCTTATTGTTCCTCTAGTTCTAATGAGTTGCTGAAGAAAATTTATTTCTTCCTGAAGAGTAAAACTTAACGGGAGGTGACACGATAACGAAAACACAAAAAGCACGATTGAGCACCAAGTGTTTAATGCATTGTGTTTTTTTTTCTCCTTACAATGCCCCCCATCTGACCCATGAATGTCTATTTCTTAGCTGAGGGCCGTAGACAGAGGAGAGATGTTGTCTTCCTGCTGGATGGATCGGATGCCACTAGGAATGGGTTCCCAGCAATGAAAGAATTTGTGCAAAAAATGGTGGAGAAATTGGAAGTAGCTGAAAGCAGAGATCGTGTTTCTGTGGTCCAGTACAGCAGAGACCCAGAAGCCCATTTCTATCTAAACACATACACGACAAAGGAAGAAATTCTTGACGGTGTCAGAGGTCTGCGGCACAAAGGAGGCAGACCCCTCTACACGGGGGCAGCGCTCCAGTACGTCAGAGACAATGTCTTTACTGCCTCCTCCGGCAGCAGAAGGTTGGAGGGTGTGCCGCAGATACTGGTTTTGCTTAGCGGGGGAAGGTCATTTGACAGTGTTGATGCAGCAGCCTCCTCTCTGAAAGAGCTTGGCGTCTTGACCTTTGGAATTGGATCGAGGGGATCTGATAGCAGAGAACTGCAGAGAGTCTCATACGACCCCAATTACGCTCTTTCCGTGTCCGACTTCAGTGAGCTTCCAAATGTCCAAGAGCAGCTGCTGGCCTCTGTCCAGGCGGTTGCAATGCCCATCACTCCAACTTCCCCGACTCTCACTGGTATGTGCATAGCAGAACCTTACGAGAGCTAGCTCACAGGCTGTGCTTTGTTGATCTCCCTAAGTAGTTGTGAGCAGTTGGACCATTACCCACAGCTTAGGTAGTCGATGAGGTGGTCCAACTAATGTGACATTCTAAAGATGTTTTGAAATTACTCAGTGTTAATGAAGCTGTTTTCTTTTCTTAGCTGATGACGCCATACCCAGAAAGGACATAGTGTTTCTGCTGGACGATTCAGATGGCACTAGAAATACATTCCCAGCGGTGCGTGAATTTGTGCAAAGAGTAGTGGAGCAATTCAACATAGAGGCAAAAAGAGACCGTGTATCTGTGGTGCAGTACAGTAGAGACGCCGAGGTCAATTTCTATCTGAATACCTATGCAACAAAAGGGGAGATCCTGAACACTGTCAGAGGTCTGAGGCATAAAGGAGGGAGACCCCTCAACACGGGGGCAGCTCTCCAGTACGTGAGGGACAGTGTCTTCACCGTCTCTGCGGGGAGTAGAAAGCAAGAGGGTGTCCCTCAGATTCTAATCCTCCTCAGCGGAGGACGGTCAAGCGATAACGTAGATACACCTGCCTCTGCCCTGAAAAAGAGCGGAATCTTGATTTTTGGCATCGGCACCAGAAATTCGAGCAGAGAGGTGCAGAGAATTGCCGCCGATCCTACCTATGCACAGTCCATCAATGAATTCTCTGACCTTCCCAGTGTCCAGCAGCAGTTTATCAGCTCCCTCAACAATGTGCTTGTACAAGTCAAGCCGATGACACCTACTGTGGCGGGTAAGACAGATTCACACACGTCCCTAGAAAACAGCACACTGAGCCCTCCTTGCAAAGTGCCCCATAGGCCCTAAGCGGTTTATGTTAGCAATGCATGTTAGCAGAGGAATGGGAAATTATCCTAACAAACCATGGGTTTGAACTCTTTGAGGTGTTAAGCAGTGTTGATTTTTCAAGGGATTTGTTTGTTCGCTCGTTCGTCAGTTTTGGGCACAGTTTATGTCTTTTGATGAAAAGATCCTTTCAATTATAGACCTTATTTTGTAATGTCATATTCATTAAGTTTAGGCAGTTTTACTCTGACCAAAATGAGAAGCTATTTTAGCAGACAGTAATAACATTCGACCGTTAGATTGGCTGTAAAATAGCTGAAAGGACAGAAGCGTTGTTTCCCTTTTGTAGTTGCCGACTAGAGCATCCATACGCCCACAGAAAATATCAGATACCCAGGGCTCACATGACTTTGTGTTCCATTCCATTACCCATAGCTGAGCGAAGGATGGCTAGGAGGGATGTAGTGTTCCTGCTGGATGGTTCAGATGGCACAAGGAGCTCTTTTCCTGCAATGCGTGCCTTTGTTGAAAGGATGGTGGAGAGACTGAATGTGTCTGAGAATAGAGACCGTGTGTCTGTGGTCCAGTACAGCAGAGATCCAGAGGCCCATTTCTATCTGAACACATACTCAAGAAAGGAGGACGTGCTTGACACGCTCAGGGGTCTGAGGCACAAAGGAGGGAGACCCCTCAACACAGGGGCAGCTTTGCAGTACGTGAGGGACAATGTCTTCACTGCCTCCTCTGGAAGCAGACTTGCAGAAGGTGTGCCTCAGTTACTGATTTTGCTGAGTGGTGGAAAGTCGTTTGATAATGTTGACACACCAGCCTCATCCCTGAAGGAGCTGGGAGTGCTTGTCTTTGCCATAGGCTCGAGGAGCTCAGACAGCAAGGAACTCCAGAAGATCTCCCATGAGCCTAGTTATGCACTCTCAGTGGGTGACTTCGCTGACCTTCCCAGTGTCCAACAGCAGCTTTTCAGCAACATTAACACGGTCTTTGTAGAGGGCACGTCTATCACTACCACGACGATAGGTAAGAATAAGCTAAATGGCCTTCCTGTAATTCCTCTCATTTTATTATGGTCGTAGAGGCATGTGCCTTATTGTTCCTCTAGTTCTAATGAGTTGCTGAAGAAAATGTATTTCTTCCTGAAGAGTAAAACTTAACGGGAGGTGACACGATAACGAAAACACAAAAAGCACGATTGAGCACCAAGTGTTTAATGCATTGTGTTTTTTTTTTTCTCCTTACAATGCCCCCCATCTGACCCATGAATGTCTATTTCTTAGCTGAGGGCCGTAGACAGAGGAGAGATGTTGTCTTCCTGCTGGATGGATCGGATGCCACTAGGAATGGGTTCCCAGCAATGAAAGAATTTGTGCAAAAAATGGTGGAGAAATTGGAAGTAGCTGAAAGCAGAGATCGTGTTTCTGTGGTCCAGTACAGCAGAGACCCAGAAGCCCATTTCTATCTAAACACATACACGACAAAGGAAGAAATTCTTGACGGTGTCAGAGGTCTGCGGCACAAAGGAGGCAGACCCCTCTACACGGGGGCAGCGCTCCAGTACGTCAGAGACAATGTCTTTACTGCCTCCTCCGGCAGCAGAAGGTTGGAGGGTGTGCCGCAGATACTGGTTTTGCTTAGCGGGGGAAGGTCATTTGACAGTGTTGATGCAGCAGCCTCCTCTCTGAAAGAGCTTGGCGTCTTGACCTTTGGAATTGGATCGAGGGGATCTGATAGCAGAGAACTGCAGAGAGTCTCATACGACCCCAATTACGCTCTTTCCGTGTCCGACTTCAGTGAGCTTCCAAATGTCCAAGAGCAGCTGCTGGCCTCTGTCCAGGCGGTTGCAATGCCCATCACTCCAACTTCCCCGACTCTCACTGGTATGTGCATAGCAGAACCTTACGAGAGCTAGCTCACAGGCTGTGCTTTGTTGATCTCCCTAAGTAGTTGTGAGCAGTTGGACCATTACCCACAGCTTAGGTAGTCGATGAGGTGGTCCAACTAATGTGACATTCTAAAGATGTTTTGAAATTACTCAGTGTTAATGAAGCTGTTTTCTTTTCTTAGCTGATGACGCCATACCCAGAAAGGACATAGTGTTTCTGCTGGACGATTCAGATGGCACTAGAAATACATTCCCAGCGGTGCGTGAATTTGTGCAAAGAGTAGTGGAGCAATTCAACATAGAGGCAAACAGAGACCGTGTATCTGTGGTGCAGTACAGTAGAGACGCCGAGGTCAATTTCTATCTGAATACCTATGCAACAAAAGGGGAGATCCTGAACACTGTCAGAGGTCTGAGGCATAAAGGAGGGAGACCCCTCAACACGGGGGCAGCTCTCCAGTACGTGAGGGACAGTGTCTTCACCGTCTCTGCGGGGTCTAGAAAGCAAGAGGGTGTCCCTCAGATTCTAATCCTCCTCAGCGGAGGACGGTCAAGCGATAACGTAGATACACCTGCCTCTGCCCTGAAAGAGAGCGGAATCTTGATTTTTGGCATCGGCACCAGAAATTCGAGCAGAGAGGTGCAGAGAATTGCCGCCGATCCTACCTATGCACAGTCCATCAATGAATTCTCTGACCTTCCCAGTGTCCAGCAGCAGTTTATCAGCTCCCTCAACAATGTGCTTGTACAAGTCAAGCCGATGACACCTACTGTGGCGGGTAAGACAGATTCACACACGTCCCTAGAAAACAGCACACTGAGCCCTCCTTGCAAAGTGCCCCATAGGCCCTAAGCGGTTTATGTTAGCAATGCATGTTAGCAGAGGAATGGGAAATTATCCTAACAAACCATGGGTTTGAACTCTTTGAGGTGTTAAGCAGTGTTGATTTTTCAAGGGATTTGTTCGTTCGCTCGTTCGTCAGTTTTGGGCACAGTTTATGTCTTTTGATGAAAAGATCCTTTCAATTATAGACCTTATTTTGTAATGTCATATTCATTAAGTTTAGGCAGTTTTACTCTGACCAAAATGAGAAGCTATTTTAGCAGACAGTAATAACATTCGACCGTTAGATTGGCTGTAAAATAGCTGAAAGGACAGAAGCGTTGTTTCCCTTTTGTAGTTGCCGACTAGAGCATCCATACGCCCACAGAAAATATCAGATACCCAGGGCTCACATGACTTTGTGTTCCATTCCATTACCCATAGCTGAGCGAAGGATGGCTAGGAGGGATGTAGTGTTCCTGCTGGATGGTTCAGATGGCACAAGGAGCTCTTTCCCTGCAATGCGTGCCTTTGTTGAAAGGATGGTGGAGAGACTGAATGTGTCTGAGAATAGAGACCGTGTGTCTGTGGTCCAGTACAGCAGAGATCCAGAGGCCCATTTCTATCTGAACACATACTCAAGAAAGGAGGACGTGCTTGACACGCTCAGGGGTCTGAGGCACAAAGGAGGGAGACCCCTCAACACAGGGGCAGCTTTGCAGTACGTGAGGGACAATGTCTTCACTGCCTCCTCTGGAAGCAGACTTGCAGAAGGTGTGCCTCAGTTACTGATTTTGCTGAGTGGTGGAAAGTCGTTTGATAATGTTGACACACCAGCCTCATCCCTGAAGGAGCTGGGAGTGCTTGTCTTTGCCATAGGCTCGAGGAGCTCAGACAGCAAGGAACTCCAGAAGATCTCCCATGAGCCTAGTTATGCACTCTCAGTGGGTGACTTCGCTGACCTTCCCAGTGTCCAACAGCAGCTTTTCAGCAACATTAACACGGTCTTTGTAGAGGGCACGTCTATCACTACCACGACGATAGGTAAGAATAAGCTAAATGGCCTTCCTGTAATTCCTCTCATTTTATTATGGTCGTAGAGGCATGTGCCTTATTGTTCCTCTAGTTCTAATGAGTTGCTGAAGAAAATGTATTTCTTCCTGAAGAGTAAAACTTAACGGGAGGTGACACGATAACGAAAACACAAAAAGCACGATTGAGCACCAAGTGTTTAATGCATTGTGTTTTTTTTTCTCCTTACAATGCCCCCCATCTGACCCATGAATGTCTATTTCTTAGCTGAGGGCCGTAGACAGAGGAGAGATGTTGTCTTCCTGCTGGATGGATCGGATGCCACTAGGAATGGGTTCCCAGCAATGAAAGAATTTGTGCAAAAAATGGTGGAGAAATTGGAAGTAGCTGAAAGCAGAGATCGTGTTTCTGTGGTCCAGTACAGCAGAGACCCAGAAGCCCATTTCTATCTAAACACATACACGACAAAGGAAGAAATTCTTGACGGTGTCAGAGGTCTGCGGCACAAAGGAGGCAGACCCCTCTACACGGGGGCAGCGCTCCAGTACGTCAGAGACAATGTCTTTACTGCCTCCTCCGGCAGCAGAAGGTTGGAGGGTGTGCCGCAGATACTGGTTTTGCTTAGCGGGGGAAGGTCATTTGACAGTGTTGATGCAGCAGCCTCCTCTCTGAAAGAGCTTGGCGTCTTGACCTTTGGAATTGGATCGAGGGGATCTGATAGCAGAGAACTGCAGAGAGTCTCATACGACCCCAATTACGCTCTTTCCGTGTCCGACTTCAGTGAGCTTCCAAATGTCCAAGAGCAGCTGCTGGCCTCTGTCAAGGCGGTTGCAATGCCCATCACTCCAACTTCCCCGACTCTCACCGGTATGTGCATAGCAGAACCTTACGACAGCTAGCTCACAGGCTGTGCTTTGTTGATCTCCCTAAGTAGTTGTGAGCAGTTGGACTATTACCCACAGCTTAGGTAGTCGATGAGGTGGTCCAACTAATGTGACATTCTAAAGATGTTTTGAAATTACTCAGTGTTAATGAAGCTGTTTTCTTTTCTTAGCTGATGACGCCATACCCAGAAAGGACGTAGTGTTTCTGCTGGACGATTCAGATGGCACTAGAAATACATTCCCAGCGATGCGTGAATTTGTGCAAAGAGTAGTGGAGCAATTCAACATAGAGGCAAACAGAGACCGTGTTTCTGTGGTGCAGTACAGTAGAGACGCTGAGGTCAATTTCTATCTGAATACCTATGCAACAAAAGGGGAGATCCTGAACACGGTCAGAGGTCTGAGGCATAAAGGAGGGAGACCCCTCAACACGGGGGCAGCTCTCCAGTACGTGAGGGACAGTGTCTTCACCGTCTCTGCGGGGAGTAGAAAGCAAGAGGGTGTCCCTCAGATTCTAATCCTCCTCAGCGGAGGACGGTCAAGCGATAACATAGATACACCTGCCTCTGCCCTGAAAGAGAGCGGAATCTTGATTTTTGGCATCGGCACCAGAAATTCGAGCAGAGAGGTGCAGAGAATTGCCGCCGATCCTACCTATGCACAGTCCATCAATGAATTCTCTGACCTTCCCAGTGTCCAGCAGCAGTTTATCAGCTCCCTCAACAATGTGCTTGTACAAGTCAAGCCGATGACACCTACTGTGGCGGGTAAGACAGATTCACACACGTCCCTAGAAAACAGCACACTGAGCCCTCCTTGCAAAGTGCCCCATAGGCCCTAAGCGGTTTATGTTAGCAGTGCATGTTAGCAGAGGAGTGGGAAATTATCCTAACAAACCATGGGTTTGAACTCTTTGAGGTGTTAAGCAGTGTTGATTTTTCAAGGGATTTGTTCGTTCGCTCGTTCGTCAGTTTTGGGCACAGTTTATGTCTTTTGATGAAAAGATCCTTTCAATTATAGACCTTATTTTGTAATGTCATATTCATTAAGTTTAGGCAGTTTTACTCTGACCAAAATGAGAAGCTATTTTAGCAGACAGTAATAACATTCGACTGTTAGATTGGCTGTAAAATAGCTGAAAGGACAGGAGCGTTGTTTCCCTTTTGTAGTTGCCGACTAGAGCATGCATACGCCCACAGAAAATATCAGATACCCAGGGCTCACATGACTTTGTGTTCCATTCCATTACCCATAGCTGAGCGAAGGATGGCTAGGAGGGATGTAGCGTTCCTGCTGGATGGTTCAGATGGCACAAGGAGCTCTTTCCCTGCAATGCGTGCCTTTGTTGAAAGGATGGTGGAGAGACTGAATGTGTCTGAGAATAGAGACCGTGTGTCTGTGGTCCAGTACAGCAGAGATCCAGAGGCCCATTTCTATCTGAACACATACTCAAGAAAGGAGGACGTGCTTGACACGCTCAGGGGTCTGAGGCACAAAGGAGGGAGACCCCTCAACACAGGGGCAGCTCTGCAGTACGTGAGGGACAATGTCTTCACTGCCTCCTCTGGAAGCAGACTTGCAGAAGGTGTGCCTCAGTTACTGATTCTGCTGAGTGGTGGAAAGTCATTTGATAATGTTGACACACCAGCCTCATCCCTGAAGGAGCTGGGAGTGCTTGTCTTTGCCATAGGCTCGAGGAGCTCAGACAGCAAGGAACTCCAGAAGATCTCCCATGAGCCTAGTTATGCACTCTCAGTGGGTGACTTCGCTGACCTTCCCAGTGTCCAACAGCAGCTTTTCAGCAACATTAACACGGTCTTTGTAGAGGGCACGTCTATCACTACCACGACGATAGGTAAGAATAAGCTAAATGGCCTTCCTGTAATTCCTCTCATTTTATTATGGTCGTAGAGGCATGTGCCTTATTGTTCCTCTAGTTCTAATGAGTTGCTGAAGAAAATGTATTTCTTCCTGAAGAGTAAAACTTAACGGGAGGAGACACGATAACGAAAACACAAAAAGCACGATTGAGCACCAAGTGTTTAATGCATTGTGTTTGTTTTTCTCCTTACAATGCCCCCCATCTGACCCATGAATGTCTATTTCTTAGCTGAGGGCCGTAGACAGAGGAGAGATGTTGTCTTCCTGCTGGATGGATCAGATGCCACTAGGAATGGGTTCCCAGCAATGAAAGAATTTGTGCAAAAGATGGTGGAGAAATTGGAAGTAGCTGAAAGCAGAGATCGTGTTTCTGTGGTCCAGTACAGCAGAGACCCAGAAGCCCATTTCTATCTAAACACATACACGACAAAGGAAGAAATTCTTGACGGTGTCAGAGGTCTGCGGCACAAAGGAGGCAGACCCCTCTACACGGGGGCAGCGCTCCAGTACGTCAGAGACAATGTCTTTACTGCCTCCTCCGGCAGCAGAAGGTTGGAGGGTGTGCCGCAGATACTGGTTTTGCTTAGCGGGGGAAGGTCATTTGACAGTGTTGATGCAGCAGCCTCCTCTCTGAAAGAGCTTGGCGTCTTGACCTTTGGAATTGGATCGAGGGGATCTGATAGCAGAGAACTGCAGAGAGTCTCATACGACCCCAATTACGCTCTTTCCGTGTCCGACTTCAGTGAGCTTCCAAATGTCCAAGAGCAGCTGCTGGCCTCTGTCCAGGCTGTTTCAATTCCCATCACTCCAACTTCACCGACTGTTACCGGTACGTGCATGGCAGAACTTTACAATACGCTGTGTTTTGTCTTTCTACTTGATGTCCCTACTTTGTTTACAAACAGCTTAGACAGTTAATGAGGCTTAGACCAGTAATGGGGCGATGAACCGATGTGTCATTCTGAGGGTCTATGAACATAATCGACATTACTTGGTGTTAATGATGCTGTGTTTCCCCCCTCCTAGCTGATTACGTCACACCCAGAAAGGACGTAGTGTTTCTGCTGGATGGTTCAGATGGCACTAGGAATTCTTTCCCAGCTATGCGTGATTTTGTGCAAAGAGTAGTGGAGCAATTCACCATAGAGGCAAACAGAGACCGTGTTTCTGTGGTGCAGTACAGTAGAGAAGCCGAGGTCCATTTCTATCTGAATAGCTACACAACAAAGGAAGACGTTCTTGACCGTGTCACAGGTCTGAGACACAAAGGAGGTAGACCCCTCTACACGGGGGCAGCTCTCCAGTACGTCAGAGACAATGTCTTTACTGCCTCCACTGGCAGCAGACGGCTGGAGGGTGTGCCGCAGATACTTATCCTGCTTAGTGGGGGAAGGTCATTTGACAGTGTTGATGCAGCAGCCTCCTCTCTGAAAGAGCTTGGCGTCTTGACCTTTGGAATTGGATCGAGGGGATCTGATAGCAGAGAACTGCAGAGAGTCTCATACGACCCCAATTACGCTCTTTCCGTGTCCGACTTCAGTGAGCTTCCAAATGTCCAAGAGCAGCTGCTGGCCTCTGTCCAGGCGGTTGCAATGCCCATCACTCCAACTTCCCCGACTCTCACCGGTATGTGCATAGCAGAACCTTACGACAGCTAGCTCACAGGCTGTGCTTTGTTGATCTCCCTAAGTAGTTGTGAGCAGTTGGACCATTACCCACAGCTTAGGTAGTCGATGAGGTGGTCCAACTAATGTGACATTCTAAAGATGTTTTGAAATTACTCAGTGTTAATGAAGCTGTTTTCTTTTCTTAGCTGATGACGCCATACCCAGAAAGGACGTAGTGTTTCTGCTGGACGATTCAGATGGCACTAGAAATACATTCCCAGCGGTGCGTGAATTTGTGCAAAGAGTAGTGGAGCAATTCAACATAGAGGCAAACAGAGACCGTGTTTCTGTGGTGCAGTACAGTAGAGACGCTAAGGTCAATTTCTATCTGAATACCTATGCAACAAAAGGGGAGATCCTGAACACTGTCAGAGGTCTGAGGCATAAAGGAGGGAGACCCCTCAACACGGGGGCAGCTCTCCAGTACGTGAGGGACAGTGTCTTCACCGTCTCTGCGGGGAGTAGAAAGCAAGAGGGTGTCCCTCAGATTCTAATCCTCCTCAGCGGAGGACGGTCAATCGATAACATAGATACACCTGCCTCTGCCCTGAAAGAGAGCGGAATCTTGATTTTTGGCATCGGCACCAGAAATTCGAGCAGAGAGGTGCAGAGAATTGCCGCCGATCCTACCTATGCACAGTCCATCAATGAATTCTCTGACCTTCCCAGTGTCCAGCAGCAGTTTATCAGCTCCCTCAACAATGTGCTTGTACAAGTCAAGCCGATGACACCTACTGTGGCGGGTAAGATAGATTCACACACGTCCCTAGAAAACAGCACACTGAGCCCTCCTTGCAAAGTGCCCCATAGGCCCTAAGCGGTTTATGTTAGCAATGCATGTTAGCAGAGGAGTGGGAAATTATCCTAACAAACCATGGGTTTGAACTCTTTGAGGTGTTAAGCAGTGTTGATTTTTCAAGGGATTTGTTCGTTCGCTCGTTCGTCAGTTTTGGGCACAGTTTATGTCTTTTGATGAAAAGATCCTTTCAATTATAGACCTTATTTTGTAATGTCATATTCATTAAGTTTAGGCAGTTTTACTCTGACCAAAATGAGATGCTATTTTAGCAGACAGTAATAACATTCGACTGTTAGATTGGCTGTAAAATAGCTGAAAGGACAGGAGCGTTGTTTCCCTTTTGTAGTTGCCGACTAGAGCATGCATACGCCCACAGAAAATATCAGATACCCAGGGCTCACATGACTTTGTGTTCCATTCCATTACCCATAGCTGAGCGAAGGATGGCTAGGAGGGATGTAGTGTTCCTGCTGGATGGTTCAGATGGCACAAGGAGCTCTTTCCCTGCAATGCGTGCCTTTGTTGAAAGGATGGTGGAGAGACTGAATGTGTCTGAGAATAGAGACCGTGTGTCTGTGGTCCAGTACAGCAGAGATCCAGAGGCCCATTTCTATCTGAACACATACTCAAGAAAGGAGGACGTGCTTGACACGCTCAGGGGTCTGAGGCACAAAGGAGGGAGACCCCTCAACACAGGGGCAGCTCTGCAGTACGTGAGGGACAATGTCTTCACTGCCTCCTCTGGAAGCAGACTTGCAGAAGGTGTGCCTCAGTTACTGATTCTGCTGAGTGGTGGAAAGTCGTTTGATAATGTTGACACACCAGCCTCATCCCTGAAGGAGCTGGGAGTGCTTGTCTTTGCCATAGGCTCGAGGAGCTCAGACAGCAAGGAACTCCAGAAGATCTCCCTTGAGCCTAGTTATGCACTCTCAGTGGGTGACTTCGCTGACCTTCCCAGTGTCCAACAGCAGCTTTTCAGCAACATTAACACGGTCTTTGTAGAGGGCACGTCTATCACTACCACGACGATAGGTAAGAATAAGCTAAATGGCCTTCCTGTAATTCCTCTCATTTTATTATGGTCGTAGAGGCATGTGCCTTATTGTTCCTCTAGTTCTAATGAGTTGCTGAAGAAAATGTATTTCTTCCTGAAGAGTAAAACGTAACGGGAGGTGACACGATAACGAAAACACAAAAAGCACGATTGAGCACCAAGTGTTTAATGCATTGTGTTTTTTTTTCTCCTTACAATGCCCCCCATCTGACCCGTGAATGTCTATTTCTTAGCGGAGGGCCGTAGACAGAGGAGAGATGTTGTCTTCCTGCTGGATGGATCGGATGCCACTAGGAATGGGTTCCCAGCAATGAAAGAATTTGTGCAAAAAATGGTGGAGAAATTGGAAGTAGCTGAGAGCAGAGATCGTGTTTCTGTGGTCCAGTACAGCAGAGACCCAGAAACCCATTTCTATCTAAACACATACACGACAAAGGAAGAAATTCTTAACGGTGTCAGAGGTCTGCGGCACAAAGGAGGCAGACCCCTCTACACGGGGGCAGCGCTCCAGTACGTCAGAGACAATGTCTTTACTGCCTCCTCCGGCAGCAGAAGGTTGGAGGGTGTGCCGCAGATACTGGTTTTGCTTAGCGGGGGAAGGTCATTTGACAGTGTTGAGGCTGCAGCCTCCTCTCTGAAAGAGCTTGGCATCTTGACCTTTGGAATAGGATCGAGGGGCTCTGATAGCAGAGAATTGCAGAGAATTTCATACGACCCCAATTATGCTCTTTCCGTGTCCGACTTCAATGAGCTTCCAAATGTCCAAGAGCAGCTGCTGGCCTCTGTCCAGGCTGTTTCAATTCCCATCACTCCAACTTCACCGACTGTTACCGGTACGTGCATGGCAGAACTTTACAATACGCTGTGTTTTGTCTTTCTAATTGATGTCCCTACTTTGTTTACAAACAGCTTAGACAGTTAATGAGGCTTAGACCAGTAATGGGGTGATGAACCGATGTGTCATTCTGAGGGTCTATGAACATAATCGACATTACTTGGTGTTAATGATGCTGTGTTTCCCCCCTCCTAGCTGATTACGTCACACCCAGAAAGGACGTAGTGTTTCTGCTGGATGGTTCAGATGGCACTAGGAATTCTTTCCCAGCTATGTGCGATTTTGTGAAAAGAGTAGTGGAGCAATTCACCATAGAGGCAAACAGAGACCGTGTTTCTGTGGTGCAGTACAGTAGAGAAGCCGAGGTCCATTTCTATCTGAATAGCTACACAACAAAGGAAGACGTTCTTGACCGTGTCAGAGGTCTGAGACACAAAGGAGGTAGACCCCTCTATACGGGGGCAGCGCTCCAGTACATCAGAGACAATGTCTTTACTGCCTCCACTGGCAGCAGACGGCTGGAGGGTGTGCCGCAGATACTTATCCTGCTTAGTGGGGGAAGGTCATTTGACAGTGTTGATGCAGCAGCCTCCTCTCTGAAAGAGCTTGGCGTCTTGACCTTTGGAATTGGATCGAGGGGATCTGATAGCAGAGAACTGCAGAGAGTCTCATACGACCCCAATTACGCTCTTTCCGTATCCGACTTCAGTGAGCTTCCAAATGTCCAAGAGCAGCTGCTGGCCTCTGTCCAGGCGGTTGCAATGCCCATCACTCCAACTTCCCCGACTCTCACCGGTATGTGCATAGCAGAACCTTACGACAGCTAGCTCACAGGCTGTGCTTTGTTGATCTCCCTAAGTAGTTGTGAGCAGTTGGACCATTACCCACAGCTTAGGTAGTCGATGAGGTGGTCCAACTAATGTGACATTCTAAAGATGTTTTGAAATTACTCAGTGTTAATGAAGCTGTTTTCTTTTCTTAGCTGATGACGCCATACCCAGAAAGGACGTAGTGTTTCTGCTGGACGATTCAGATGGCACTAGAAATACATTCCCAGCGATGCGTGAATTTGTGCAAAGAGTAGTGGAGCAATTCAACATAGAGGCAAACAGAGACCGTGTTTCTGTGGTGCAGTACAGTAGAGACGCTGAGGTCAATTTCTATCTGAATACCTATGCAACAAAAGGGGAGATCCTGAACACGGTCAGAGGTCTGAGGCATAAAGGAGGGAGACCCCTCAACACGGGGGCAGCTCTCCAGTACGTGAGGGACAGTGTCTTCACCGTCTCTGCGGGGAGTAGAAAGCAAGAGGGTGTCCCTCAGATTCTAATCCTCCTCAGCGGAGGACGGTCAAGCGATAACATAGATACACCTGCCTCTGCCCTGAAAGAGAGCGGAATCTTGATTTTTGGCATCGGCACCAGAAATTCGAGCAGAGAGGTGCAGAGAATTGCCGCCGATCCTACCTATGCACAGTCCATCAATGAATTCTCTGACCTTCCCAGTGTCCAGCAGCAGTTTATCAGCTCCCTCAACAATGTGCTTGTACAAGTCAAGCCGATGACACCTACTGTGGCGGGTAAGACAGATTCACACACGTCCCTAGAAAACAGCACACTGAGCCCTCCTTGCAAAGTGCCCCATAGGCCCTAAGCGGTTTATGTTAGCAGTGCATGTTAGCAGAGGAGTGGGAAATTATCCTAACAAACCATGGGTTTGAACTCTTTGAGGTGTTAAGCAGTGTTGATTTTTCAAGGGATTTGTTCGTTCGCTCGTTCGTCAGTTTTGGGCACAGTTTATGTCTTTTGATGAAAAGATCCTTTCAATTATAGACCTTATTTTGTAATGTCATATTCATTAAGTTTAGGCAGTTTTACTCTGACCAAAATGAGAAGCTATTTTAGCAGACAGTAATAACATTCGACTGTTAGATTGGCTGTAAAATAGCTGAAAGGACAGGAGCGTTGTTTCCCTTTTGTAGTTGCCGACTAGAGCATGCATACGCCCACAGAAAATATCAGATACCCAGGGCTCACATGACTTTGTGTTCCATTCCATTACCCATAGCTGAGCGAAGGATGGCTAGGAGGGATGTAGTGTTCCTGCTGGATGGTTCAGATGGCACAAGGAGCTCTTTCCCTGCAATGCGTGCCTTTGTTGAAAGGATGGTGGAGAGACTGAATGTGTCTGAGAATAGAGACCGTGTGTCTGTGGTCCAGTACAGCAGAGATCCAGAGGCCCATTTCTATCTGAACACATACTCAAGAAAGGAGGACGTGCTTGACACGCTCAGGGGTCTGAGGCACAAAGGAGGGAGACCCCTCAACACAGGGGCAGCTCTGCAGTACGTGAGGGACAATGTCTTCACTGCCTCCTCTGGAAGCAGACTTGCAGAAGGTGTGCCTCAGTTACTGATTCTGCTGAGTGGTGGAAAGTCGTTTGATAATGTTGACACACCAGCCTCATCCCTGAAGGAGCTGGGAGTGCTTGTCTTTGCCATAGGCTCGAGGAGCTCAGACAGCAAGGAACTCCAGAAGATCTCCCTTGAGCCTAGTTATGCACTCTCAGTGGGTGACTTCGCTGACCTTCCCAGTGTCCAACAGCAGCTTTTCAGCAACATTAACACGGTCTTTGTAGAGGGCACGTCTATCACTACCACGACGATAGGTAAGAATAAGCTAAATGGCCTTCCTGTAATTCCTCTCATTTTATTATGGTCGTAGAGGCATGTGCCTTATTGTTCCTCTAGTTCTAATGAGTTGCTGAAGAAAATGTATTTCTTCCTGAAGAGTAAAACTTAACGGGAGGAGACACGATAACGAAAACACAAAAAGCACGATTGAGCACCAAGTGTTTAATGCATTGTGTTTTTTTTTCTCCTTACAATGCCCCCCATCTGACCCGTGAATGTCTATTTCTTAGCTGAGGGCCGTAGACAGAAGAGAGATGTTGTGTTCCTGCTGGATGGATCGGATGCCACTAGGAATGGGTTCCCAGCAATGAAAGAATTTGTGCAAAAAATGGTGGAGAAATTGGAAGTAGCTGAGAGCAGAGATCGTGTTTCTGTGGTCCAGTACAGCAGAGACCCAGAAACCCATTTCTATCTAAACACATACACGACAAAGGAAGAAATTCTTAACGGTGTCAGAGGTCTGCGGCACAAAGGAGGCAGACCCCTCTACACGGGGGCAGCGCTCCAGTACGTCAGAGACAATGTCTTTACTGCCTCCTCCGGCAGCAGAAGGTTGGAGGGTGTGCCGCAGATACTGGTTTTGCTTAGCGGGGGAAGGTCATTTGACAGTGTTGAGGCTGCAGCCTCCTCTCTGAAAGAGCTTGGCATCTTGACCTTTGGAATAGGATCGAGGGGCTCTGATAGCAGAGAATTGCAGAGAATTTCATACGACCCCAATTATGCTCTTTCCGTGTCCGACTTCAATGAGCTTCCAAATGTCCAAGAGCAGCTGCTGGCCTCTGTCCAGGCTGTTTCAATTCCCATCACTCCAACTTCACCGACTGTTACCGGTACGTGCATGGCAGAACTTTACAATACGCTGTGTTTTGTCTTTCTAATTGATGTCCCTACTTTGTTTACAAACAGCTTAGACAGTTAATGAGGCTTAGACCAGTAATGGGGTGATGAACCGATGTGTCATTCTGAGGGTCTATGAACATAATCGACATTACTTGGTGTTAATGATGCTGTGTTTCCCCCCTCCTAGCTGATTACGTCACACCCAGAAAGGACGTAGTGTTTCTGCTGGATGGTTCAGATGGCACTAGGAATTCTTTCCCAGCTATGTGCGATTTTGTGAAAAGAGTAGTGGAGCAATTCACCATAGAGGCAAACAGAGACCGTGTTTCTGTGGTGCAGTACAGTAGAGAAGCCGAGGTCCATTTCTATCTGAATAGCTACACAACAAAGGAAGACGTTCTTGACCGTGTCAGAGGTCTGAGACACAAAGGTGGTAGACCCCTCTACACGGGGGCAGCGCTCCAGTACGTCAGAGACAATGTCTTTACTGCCTCCACTGGCAGCAGACGGCTGGAGGGTGTGCCGCAGATACTTATCCTGCTTAGTGGGGGAAGGTCATTTGACAGTGTTGATGCAGCAGCCTCCTCTCTGAAAGAGCTTGGCGTCTTGACCTTTGGAATTGGATCGAGGGGATCTGATAGCAGAGAACTGCAGAGAGTCTCATACGACCCCAATTACGCTCTTTCCGTATCCGACTTCAGTGAGCTTCCAAATGTCCAAGAGCAGCTGCTGGCCTCTGTCCAGGCGGTTGCAATGCCCATCACTCCAACTTCCCCGACTCTCACCGGTATGTGCATAGCAGAACCTTATGACAGCTAGCTCACAGGCTGTGCTTTTATTGATCTCCCTAAGTAGTTGTGAGCAGTTGGACCATTACCCACAGCTTAGGTAGTCGATGAGGTGGTCCAACTAATGTGACATTCTAAAGATGTTTTGAAATTACTCAGTGTTAATGAAGCTGTTTTCTTTTCTTAGCTGATGATGCCATACCCAGAAAGGACGTAGTGTTTCTGCTGGAAGATTCAGATGGCACTAGAAATACATTCCCAGCGGTGCGTGAATTTGTGCAAAGAGTAGTGGAGCAATTCAACATAGAGGCAAACAGAGACCGTGTTTCTGTGGTGCAGTACAGTAGAGACGCTGAGGTCAGTTTCTATCTGAATACCTATGCAACAAAAGGGGAGATCCTGAACACTGTCAGAGGTCTGAGGCATAGAGGAGGGAGACCCCTCAACACGGGGGCAGCTCTCCAGTACGTGAGGGACAGTGTGTTCACCGTCTCTGCGGGGAGTAGAAAGCAAGAGGGTGTCCCTCAGATTCTAATCCTCCTCAGCGGAGGACGGTCAAGCGATAACATAGATACACCTGCCTCTGCCCTGAAAGAGAGCGGAATCTTGATTTTTGGCATCGGCACCAGAAATTCGAGCAGAGAGGTGCAGAGAATTGCCGCCGATCCTACCTATGTACAGTCCATCAATGAATTCTCTGACCTTCCCAGTGTCCAGCAGCAGTTTATCAGCTCCCTCAACAATGTGCTTGTACAAGTCAAGCCGATGACACCTACTGTGGCGGGTAAGACAGATTCACACACGTCCCTAGAAAACAGCACACTGAGCCCTCCTTGCAAAGCGCCCCATAGGCCCTAAGCGGTTTATGTTAGCAATGCATGTTAGCAGAGGAGTGGGAAATTATCCTAACAAGCCATGGGTTTGAACTCTTTGAGGTGTTAAGCAGTGTTGATTTTTCAAGGGATTTGTTTGTTCGCTCGTTCGTCAGTTTTGGGCACAGTTTATGTTTTTTGATGAAAAGATCCTTTCAATTATAGACCTTATTTTGTCATGTCATATTCATTAAGTTTAGGCAGTTTTACTCTGACCAAAATGAGATGCTATTTTAGCAGACAGTAATAACATTCGACCGTTAGATTGCCTGTAAAATAGCTGAAAGGACAGGAGCGTTGTTTCCCTTTTGTAGTTGCCGACTAGAGCATGCATATGCCCACAGAAAATATCAGATACCCAGGGCTCACATGACTTTGTGTTCCATTCCATTACCCATAGCTGAGCGAAGGATGGCTAGGAGGGATGTAGTGTTCCTGCTGGATGGTTCAGATGGCACAAGGAGCTCTTTCCCTGCAATGCGTGCCTTTGTTGAAAGGATGGTGGAGAGACTGAATTTGTCTGAGAATAGAGACCGTGTGTCTGTGGTCCAGTACAGCAGAGATCCAGAGGCCCATTTCTATCTGAACACATACTCAAGAAAGGAGGACGTGCTTGACACGCTCAGGGGTCTGAGGCACAAAGGAGGGAGACCCCTCAACACAGGGGCAGCTCTGCAGTACGTGAGGGACAATGTCTTCACTGCCTCCTCTGGAAGCAGACTTGCAGAAGGTGTGCCTCAGTTACTGATTCTGCTGAGTGGTGGAAAGTCGTTTGATAATGTTGACACACCAGCCTCATCCCTGAAGGAGCTGGGAGTGCTTGTCTTTGCCATAGGCTCGAGGAGCTCAGACAGCAAGGAACTCCAGAAGATCTCCCTTGAGCCTAGTTATGCACTCTCAGTGGGTGACTTCGCTGACCTTCCCAGTGTCCAACAGCAGCTTTTCAGCAACATTAACACAGTCTTTGTAGAGGGCACGTCTATCACTACCACGACGATAGGTAAGAATAAGCTAAATGGCCTTCCTGTAATTCCTCTCATTTTATTATGGTCGTAGAGGCATGTGCCTTATTGTTCCTCTAGTTCTAATGAGTTGCTGAAGAAAATGTATTTCTTCCTGAAGAGTAAAACGTAACGGGAGGTGACACGATAACGAAAACACAAAAAGCACGATTGAGCACCAAGTGTTTAATGCATTGTGTTTTTTTTTCTCCTTACAATGCCCCCCATCTGACCCGTGAATGTCTATTTCTTAGCTGAGGGCCGTAGACAGAGGAGAGATGTTGTCTTCCTGCTGGATGGATCGGATGCCACTAGGAATGGGTTCCCAGCAATGAAAGAATTTGTGCAAAAAATGGTGGAGAAGTTGGAAGTAGCTGAGAGCAGAGATCGCGTTTCTGTGGTCCAGTACAGCAGAGACCCAGAAGCCCATTTCTATCTAAACACATACACGACAAAGGAAGAAATTCTTAACGGTGTCAGAGGTCTGCGGCACAAAGGAGGCAGACCCCTCTACACGGGGGCAGCGCTCCAGTACGTCAGAGACAATGTCTTTACTGCCTCCTCCGGCAGCAGAAGGTTGGAGGGTGTGCCGCAGATACTGGTTTTGCTTAGCGGGGGAAGGTCATTTGACAGTGTTGAGGCTGCAGCCTCCTCTCTGAAAGAGCTTGGCATCTTGACCTTTGGAATAGGATCGAGGGGCTCTGATAGCAGAGAATTGCAGAGAATTTCATACGACCCCAATTATGCTCTTTCCGTGTCCGACTTCAGTGAGCTTCCAAATGTCCAAGAGCAGCTGCTGGCCTCTGTCCAGGCTGTTTCAATTCCCATCACTCCAACTTCACCGACTGTTACCGGTACGTGCATGGCAGAACTTTACAATACGCTGTGTTTTGTCTTTCTACTTGATGTCCCTACTTTGTTTACAAACAGCTTAGACAGTTAATGAGGCTTAGACCAGTAATGGGGTGATGAACCGATGTGTCATTCTAAGGGTCTATGAACATAATCGACATTACTTGGTGTTAATGATGCTGTGTTTCCCCCCTCCTAGCTGATTACGTCACACCCAGAAAGGACGTAGTGTTTCTGCTGGATGGTTCAGATGGCACTAGGAATTCTTTCCCAGCTATGTGCGATTTTGTGAAAAGAGTAGTGGAGCAATTCAACATAGAGGCAAACAGAGACCGTGTTTCTGTGGTGCAGTACAGTAGAGACGCTGAGGTCAGTTTCTATCTGAATACCTATGCAACAAAAGGGGAGATCCTGAACACTGTCAGAGGTCTGAGGCATAGAGGAGGGAGACCCCTCAACACGGGGGCAGCTCTCCAGTACGTGAGGGACAGTGTGTTCACCGTCTCTGCGGGGAGTAGAAAGCAAGAGGGTGTCCCTCAGATTCTAATCCTCCTCAGCGGAGGACGGTCAAGCGATAACATAGATACACCTGCCTCTGCCCTGAAAGAGAGCGGAATCTTGATTTTTGGCATCGGCACCAGAAATTCGAGCAGAGAGGTGCAGAGAATTGCCGCCGATCCTACCTATGTACAGTCCATCAATGAATTCTCTGACCTTCCCAGTGTCCAGCAGCAGTTTATCAGCTCCCTCAACAATGTGCTTGTACAAGTCAAGCCGATGACACCTACTGTGGCGGGTAAGACAGATTCACACACGTCCCTAGAAAACAGCACACTGAGCCCTCCTTGCAAAGCGCCCCATAGGCCCTAAGCGGTTTATGTTAGCAATGCATGTTAGCAGAGGAGTGGGAAATTATCCTAACAAGCCATGGGTTTGAACTCTTTGAGGTGTTAAGCAGTGTTGATTTTTCAAGGGATTTGTTTGTTCGCTCGTTCGTCAGTTTTGGGCACAGTTTATGTTTTTTGATGAAAAGATCCTTTCAATTATAGACCTTATTTTGTCATGTCATATTCATTAAGTTTAGGCAGTTTTACTCTGACCAAAATGAGATGCTATTTTAGCAGACAGTAATAACATTCGACCGTTAGATTGCCTGTAAAATAGCTGAAAGGACAGGAGCGTTGTTTCCCTTTTGTAGTTGCCGACTAGAGCATGCATATGCCCACAGAAAATATCAGATACCCAGGGCTCACATGACTTTGTGTTCCATTCCATTACCCATAGCTGAGCGAAGGATGGCTAGGAGGGATGTAGTGTTCCTGCTGGATGGTTCAGATGGCACAAGGAGCTCTTTCCCTGCAATGCGTGCCTTTGTTGAAAGGATGGTGGAGAGACTGAATTTGTCTGAGAATAGAGACCGTGTGTCTGTGGTCCAGTACAGCAGAGATCCAGAGGCCCATTTCTATCTGAACACATACTCAAGAAAGGAGGACGTGCTTGACACGCTCAGGGGTCTGAGGCACAAAGGAGGGAGACCCCTCAACACAGGGGCAGCTCTGCAGTACGTGAGGGACAATGTCTTCACTGCCTCCTCTGGAAGCAGACTTGCAGAAGGTGTGCCTCAGTTACTGATTCTGCTGAGTGGTGGAAAGTCGTTTGATAATGTTGACACACCAGCCTCATCCCTGAAGGAGCTGGGAGTGCTTGTCTTTGCCATAGGCTCGAGGAGCTCAGACAGCAAGGAACTCCAGAAGATCTCCCTTGAGCCTAGTTATGCACTCTCAGTGGGTGACTTCGCTGACCTTCCCAGTGTCCAACAGCAGCTTTTCAGCAACATTAACACAGTCTTTGTAGAGGGCACGTCTATCACTACCACGACGATAGGTAAGAATAAGCTAAATGGCCTTCCTGTAATTCCTCTCATTTTATTATGGTCGTAGAGGCATGTGCCTTATTGTTCCTCTAGTTCTAATGAGTTGCTGAAGAAAATGTATTTCTTCCTGAAGAGTAAAACGTAACGGGAGGTGACACGATAACGAAAACACAAAAAGCACGATTGAGCACCAAGTGTTTAATGCATTGTGTTTTTTTTTCTCCTTACAATGCCCCCCATCTGACCCGTGAATGTCTATTTCTTAGCTGAGGGCCGTAGACAGAGGAGAGATGTTGTCTTCCTGCTGGATGGATCGGATGCCACTAGGAATGGGTTCCCAGCAATGAAAGAATTTGTGCAAAAAATGGTGGAGAAGTTGGAAGTAGCTGAGAGCAGAGATCGCGTTTCTGTGGTCCAGTACAGCAGAGACCCAGAAGCCCATTTCTATCTAAACACATACACGACAAAGGAAGAAATTCTTAACGGTGTCAGAGGTCTGCGGCACAAAGGAGGCAGACCCCTCTACACGGGGGCAGCGCTCCAGTACGTCAGAGACAATGTCTTTACTGCCTCCTCCGGCAGCAGAAGGTTGGAGGGTGTGCCGCAGATACTGGTTTTGCTTAGCGGGGGAAGGTCATTTGACAGTGTTGAGGCTGCAGCCTCCTCTCTGAAAGAGCTTGGCATCTTGACCTTTGGAATAGGATCGAGGGGCTCTGATAGCAGAGAATTGCAGAGAATTTCATACGACCCCAATTATGCTCTTTCCGTGTCCGACTTCAGTGAGCTTCCAAATGTCCAAGAGCAGCTGCTGGCCTCTGTCCAGGCTGTTTCAATTCCCATCACTCCAACTTCACCGACTGTTACCGGTACGTGCATGGCAGAACTTTACAATACGCTGTGTTTTGTCTTTCTACTTGATGTCCCTACTTTGTTTACAAACAGCTTAGACAGTTAATGAGGCTTAGACCAGTAATGGGGTGATGAACCGATGTGTCATTCTAAGGGTCTATGAACATAATCGACATTACTTGGTGTTAATGATGCTGTGTTTCCCCCCTCCTAGCTGATTACGTCACACCCAGAAAGGACGTAGTGTTTCTGCTGGATGGTTCAGATGGCACTAGGAATTCTTTCCCAGCTATGTGCGATTTTGTGAAAAGAGTAGTGGAGCAATTCACCATAGAGGCAAACAGAGACCGTGTTTCTGTGGTGCAGTACAGTAGAGAAGCCGAGGTCCATTTCTATCTGAATACCTACGCAACAAAAGGGGAGATCCTGAACACTGTCAGAGGTCTGAGGCATAGAGGAGGGAGACCCCTCAACACGGGGGCAGCTCTCCAGTACGTGAGGGACAGTGTCTTTACTGTCTCTGCGGGGAGTAGAAAGCAAGAGGGTGTCCCTCAGATTCTAATCCTCCTCAGCGGAGGACGGTCAAGCGATAACATAGATACACCTGCCTCTGCCCTGAAAGAGAGCGGAATCTTGATTTTTGGCATCGGCACCAGAAATTCGAGCAGAGAGGTGCAGAGAATTGCCGCCGATCCTACCTATGCACAGTCCATCAATGAATTCTCTGACCTTCCCAGTGTCCAGCAGCAGTTTATCAGCTCCCTCAACAATGTGCTTGTACAAGTCAAGCCGATGACACCAACTGTGGCGGGTAAGACAGATTCACACATGTCTCTAGAAAACAGCACACTGAGCCCTCCTTGCAAAGCGCGCCATAGGCCCTAAGCGGTTTATGTTAGCAATGCATGTTAGCAGAGGCGTGGGAAATTATCCTAACAAGCCATGGGTTTGAACTCTTTGAGGTGTTAAGCAGTGTTGATTTTTCAAGGGATTTGTTTGTTCGCTCGTTCGTCAGTTTTGGGCACAGTTTATGTCTTTTGATGAAAAGATTCTTTCAATTATAGACCTTATTTTGTCATGTCATATTCATTAAGTTTAGGCAGTTTTACTCTGACCAAAATGAGATGCTATTTTAGCAGACAGTAATAATATTCGACCGTTAGATTGGCTGTAAAATAGCTGAAAGGACAGGAGCGTTGTTTCCCTTTTGTAGTTGCCGACTAGAGCATGCATACGCTCACAGAAAATATCAGATACCCAGGGCTCACATGACTTTGTGTTCCATTCCATTACCCATAGCTGAGCGAAGGATGGCTAGGAGGGATGTAGTGTTCCTGCTGGATGGTTCAGATGGCACAAGGAGCTCTTTCCCTGCAATGCGTGCCTTTGTTGAAAGGATGGTGGAGAGACTGAATGTGTCTGAGAATAGAGACCGTGTGTCTGTGGTCCAGTACAGCAGAGATCCAGAGGCCCATTTCTATCTGAACACATACTCAAGAAAAGAGGACGTGCTTGACACGCTCAGGGGTCTGAGGCACAAAGGAGGGAGACCCCTCAACACAGGGGCAGCTCTGCAGTACGTGAGGGACAATGTCTTCACTGCCTCCTCTGGAAGCAGACTTGCAGAAGGTGTGCCTCAGTTACTGATTCTGCTGAGTGGTGGAAAGTCGTTTGATAATGTTGACACACCAGCCTCATCCCTGAAGGAGCTGGGAGTGCTTGTCTTTGCCATAGGCTCGAGGAGCTCAGACAGCAAGGAACTCCAGAAGATCTCCCATGAGCCTAGTTATGCACTCTCAGTGGGTGACTTCGCTGACCTTCCCAGTGTCCAACAGCAGCTTTTCAGCAACATTAACATGGTCTTTGTAGAGGGCACGTCTATCACTACCACGACGATAGGTAAGAATAAGCTAAATGGCCTTCCTGTAATTCCTCTCATTTTATTATGGTCGTAGAGGCATGTGCCTTATTGTTCCTCTAGTTCTAATGAGTTGCTGAAGAAAATGTATTTCTTCCTGAAGAGTAAAACTTAACGGGAGGTGACACGATAACGAAAACACAAAAAGCACGATTGAGCACCAAGTGTTTAATGCATTGTGTTTTTTTTTCTCCTTACAATGCCCCCCATCTGACCCATGAATGTCTATTTCTTAGCTGAGGGCCGTAGACAGAGGAGAGATGTTGTCTTCCTGCTGGATGGATCGGATGCCACTAGGAATGAGTTCTCAGCAATAAAAGAATTTGTGCAAAAAATGGTGGAGAAATTGGAAGTAGCTGAGAGCAGAGATCGCGTTTCTGTGGTCCAGTACAGCAGAGACCCAGAAGCCCATTTCTATCTAAACACATACACGACAAAGGAAGAAATTCTTGACGGTGTCAGAGGTCTGCGGCACAAAGGAGGCAGACCCCTCTACACGGGGGCAGCGCTCCAGTACGTCAGAGACAATGTCTTTACTGCCTCCTCCGGCAGCAGAAGGTTGGAGGGTGTGCCGCAGATACTGGTTTTGCTTAGCGGGGGAAGGTCATTTGACAGTGTTGAGGCTGCAGCCTCCTCTCTGAAAGAGCTTGGCATCTTGACCTTTGGAATAGGATCGAGGGGCTCTGATAGCAGAGAATTGCAGAGAATTTCATACGACCCCAATTATGCTCTTTCCGTGTCCGACTTCAGTGAGCTTCCAAATGTCCAAGAGCAGCTGCTGGCCTCTGTCCAGGCTGTTTCAATTTCCATCACTCCAACTTTACCGACTGTTACCGGTACGTGCATGGCAGAACTTTACAATACGCTGTGTTTTGTCTTTCTACTTGATGTCCCTACTTTGTTTACAAACAGCTTAGACAGTTAATGAGGCTTAGACCAGTAATGGGGCGATGAACCGACGTGTCATTCTGAGGGTCTATGAACATAATCGACATTACTTGGTGTCAATGATGCTGTGTTTCCTCCCTCCTAGCTGATTACGTCACACCCAGAAAGGACGTAGTGTTTCTGCTGGATGGTTCAGATGGCACTAGGAATTCTTTCCCAGCTATGTGCGATTTTGTGCAAAGTGTAGTGGAGCAATTCACCATAGAGGCAAACAGAGACCGTGTTTCTGTGGTGCAGTACAGTAGAGAAGCCGAGGTCCATTTCTATCTGAATAGCTACACAACAAAGGAAGACGTTCTTGACCGTGTCAGAGGTCTGAGGCACAAAGGAGGGAGACCCCTCAAGACAGGGGCAGCTCTGCAGTACGTGAGGGACAATGTCTTCACTGCCTCCTCTGGAAGCAGACTTGCAGAAGGTGTGCCTCAGTTACTGATTCTGCTGAGTGGTGGAAAGTCGTTTGATAATGTTGACACACCAGCCTCATCCCTGAAGGAGCTGGGAGTGCTTGTCTTTGCGTTAGGGTCGAGGAGCTCAGACAGCAAAGAACTCCAGAAGATCTCCCATGAGCCTAGTTATGCACTCTCATTGAAAGACTTCGCTGATCTTTCCACTCTCCAGCAGAAGCTTTTAACCAACATTAACGCAGTACTTGTAGAGGGCACACCCATCACTACTACTGTAATAGGTAAGAAAAAGAAAAAAATTCTTGCTGTATTGCCTTTCAGTGTTCATTTATCTTGCCATGGTAAGTATCACCAGTATGTAAACACCTTTGCGTGAATTATCCTTCACAATTTTGCTTAAAACATGAACGTTACCTATAGGTTGGTGGCTTGTTGCAGAGAGATTTACTAATATCTTTTGGTTCCACATAATTAGCAAAAATTTCCAATCTTTTATTGATGGAGGAACCCACATCATATCTATGTACTATTTTGTCATTGGTATTTTACTTTAGTGAGTAAGAAGCATCATACAACCACCCAGCACACCTTGCAGTTGGCATCTTAGAGAGTTTCAAAGCAAATTGTTCTCATATTTCTTTATTCATATCTTTTCTTCCTTTAATGAGCACAGAGGTTTGTACTTTGTGTATTTTTTTCCAAAACATTACTGTTTTGAAACAGAAACACCTTAATTTTTCATTGCTTTTTTAGAGATGAATTATATTCTTCATTTTATATTAAATGTGGTATACTAAATGATATGCATGCATGTTTGCATGCACCACCCTCTCTGTGGTGCAGTCAGATTGTTGTGTTTTGTTAATATGTAATGTTCAATTTAATCTGCTTGTTTTTCCCATTAAAATTAGAGTGACTGTTTTTATTTAAAAATTGTAAACATTTCTTTCCGACACTACAATTTTATATTTAGTATATAAATTTTATATAAAAGTTTGTTGCTTTTGTTGTTGTTGTTGTTTTTGTTTTTTGTTATTGTTTTTTGAAAATCTTATTATCTTCACAAATTCATCTTAGCAATTTTGGTTATCGAAATTCAGTTGAAAATTACACATGGCACATCTGTCAATTCCAGGTAAAGAAACAGAAAAACTTCACTTGCTGATACAATGTCTTACAAATAGATGTTGGAATCAAATGCAAATTAGTCATGTTCAGTGGTCAAGGGCAAAGGGTTGTTTATGTAATTATATTCATATCTCTGTTTTTGTTAGGTGTTTTTCATTTTACAGACTGTCCCACATCCAATCAGCATAATTTCATATTTAATTTTTTTCTTTTTTTCTTTTAATTTTAGTGGAGTCAGAAGGACCCAAGAAGGACATCGTCTTTGTGATTGATGGCTCTGAAGGTGTTGGCAGAGAGTTCCCAATTATCCAGGAGTTTGTGCGCAGAGTTGTGGAGAACCTCAATGTTGGTGAGAACAAGATCCGAGTAGGCGTCGTGCAGTATGGAGATTCTCCATATGCAGACATATACCTCAACTCACATAGGACCAAAGAAGGTGTCCTAAATGGCATCAAGGAACTCCGACAACGTGGTGGAAGACAGCGCAACCTTGGTCGGGCCATTGACTTTGTTGGACGTGAAGTTCTGGCTTCTGGACGTGGTGGAAGGAAACAGGAGGGAGTTCCACAATTTGTTGTTGTGGTTTCAGGAGGAAAAGCAACAGACAATATAAGACCATCTGCAACTGCACTGAAACAGTCAGGAATTGTCCCTCTTAGCATAGGAACAAGAGACATGAGCACTCAGGAATTGCAAGTGACCTCCTATGTCCCCAGATTTGCCTACACAGTTGATGACTTGCCTGGACTTTATACAATTCAGGACACACTCATCACCACCCTGACTGAGTTATCTAGTGAGGAGTTAGCCAATTTGCGTCCTGTATACCCTACAGGTAATTGCAATAATTTAATAATTGGTTTTCTTGGTTTATGTGATATACCGTTTAAAAAACCCCAGCATGAATTCCTATGCCCCATCCTGGTTTTTGATATTAGTGATGGTCCAGCTATAGTGGATCAGGAAAACTTGTAAGTTTGTAAAGCTGCTCATACAGTATGTTCTGTCACTTATTGCTGGTTGACCATAGAAGACTTGCTGTTTAACTTAGTTAAGAAGATTGCTAGCAACACCAGCATTCTATGCTGGGAACAGCATCTAAAACACAACAAATGCTTATCACAATCCATGCTGTTTTTTCAGCAGGGATTGCATTGAATTATGCCCTTGAAGATTTGAAAGGGGTTATGAAATACTTTTTATTATATTATTAAAGTCTGTATTGTAATGAAATTACAGTTAGTCCATATAAAGAGACCAATATGCTCAGTTAAGTTCAGGAGTCAAAGTTGAAGTTAATGAAAAAACTAAGTCACATTTTCGTCATGCTGCATTGATAATCCCGATTATTTTGCTCAAAATTATAATCACAAGGATTGTTGTCATTTAAAAAATGTATTTACTGTTGCACTTTCACCTATAAGCACAAATCAAGAGAATGTCTAAGACTAAATTAAAAAATAGCTGATGAAATTACCACTAGGTCAGACTATCAGTTTATTTTGTGTATTAATTAATATCTATTTATTATTGTTATGGCTATTGTTATTGTCATAATTTTTTTCTCTTTATTTCAAAACAGATGTTACAATTTCAGTACCTCGTGGAGATAAGAGGGATGTTGTTTTCCTTATTGATGGCACAACAAAGATGCGCGCAGAGTTCCCTGCCATAAGAGACATGGTTCAGCGAGTGGTGGAGAAGTTGGATGTTGGTCTCGACAATGTGAGGGTCTCAGTTGTGCAGTACAGTGATGATCCCAAAATGGAATTTCTCCTCAATGAGTACTCCACCAAGGAGGAAGTTCGTCAAGCAATACGAAGAATGAGAAGCAAAGGTGGCAATCAGCTTAACACTGGCCAAGCTCTGGAGTATGTATCAAAGAACATCTATCAAAGATCTGCTGGAAGCCGTGTAGAAGAGGGTGTGCCCCAGTTTCTCATCCTGGTAACTGGGGGAAAGTCAAATGATGACGTATCTGGTCCTGCTAACCAACTGAAGTTAAGCCACGTTGCTCCCTTAGCAGTTGGAGCTCATAATGCTGATGCAGAGGAGCTAAAATTAATTTCTTTTAGTCCAGAACTAACATACACCATTAGAGACTTCCAGCAACTTCCAAGTGTGGAACAACAGCTTTTGACCAAAGTCAGTACCATGACCAGAGATGAAATTTCGACCCCCCCTGTTCCAAGAGGTATTCTGCTTTTTATGGTTTTATTAAAACGTTATTTCAGGTTAATCAACATTTTCAGAATATTTCATGCCCAATTTAGTCATGTCATGCTTATTTTTACACAAGCACATAACTTTAATAGAATATGCAGTAAATTAACTAGTTAATTTCATTTTTGTTTCTTATCAGTCACACTTAATTTTGGAAGAAAGGACATCATCTTCCTCATTGATGGCTCTGACAGTGTTGGACAAAGTGGTGTTGCTCACATTCGCGACTTTATCTTGAAAGTGGTTGATCAGCTTGATGTACGACCTGACCAAGTTCGCGTGGCTCTGGTACAGTATGGTCAAAGACCTAAAACTGAATTCTCTTTGAACTCCCACGACAACAAGCAATCTGTCATCTCTGCAATCAAAAGACTGCGTCACATGGGTGGACGTGGTGCTGACCTAGCTGAGGCAATAAAGTATGTGATTCGAAATGAGCTCCAGGCTTCTGCTGGGGTACGTCTAGCACAGGCTTCCCAGCACTTGGTTGTGCTCACTGGTGGAAGGTCACCATCCGATGTATCTACTTATGGTCCAATTCTCAAAGGCGCTCGGGTCAATTGTATAGGAATTGGTGCAGAAAATGCAGACACAAGACAGCTGGCACAAATTGCCACCACTTCTGATGACGTCCTGCAAGTGACTACTTTCCCAAATCTTCCAAACATACAGAGCAAGTTTATTGCCAGACTTAATGGAACGATTGCAGAGGAACCTCCCACTGAGTTTGAAGAGCCAAGTAAGTGGAGCATTAATGTTATTGTTATGTTAGATATACTGTACATGATGCGTGTATAATAATAAGCTCTAAATGTTTTATTTTGTCTGGTTTTCCCGTAGCTTCTGGACTCCCACAGGCCAAGGCTGCTGACATTGTCTTTTTGGTTGATGGATCAATCAATCTTGGCAGGGAAAATTTCAAAGAGGTCATGGAATTCATTCTCAATTTAATTGACCTGTTCTTTACTGAGAGAGACAAACTTCAGATTGGTCTAGCACATTATGCTACTGATGTGACCGATGTATTCTTCCTCAACACCTACAAAAATAAGGATGATATTATCAATGCTATAACTCTAGCAGAGTACAAGGGAGGTCGAGAAATTAAAACAGGCAATGCCATTCGCCATGTTCAGAAAACACATTTTGTAAAAGAAAGAGGCAGTCGGAAGGATGAGGGAGTTCCCCAGATCCTAATGGTAGTCACTGGTGGACGGTCAAGGGATGACAGCAAAACAGCAGCATTAGGTCTTAAAGCCAGTGGTGTGCGCATCTATGCTGTTGGGGTGGGTGATATTGAGGACGAGATCAATAATTTGGGCAGTGAAGCTACTACGGTGGCCCGGGCCAGCACCTTCCAAGAGCTCTCTGAGCTGAATGAGCAGATTTTGGAAACACTTGACGATGAGGTGAAAGGAATAGGACTGTGCACTGGAGTAAAGGATGCTACAAGAGGTTTGTTTGTTGTTTTTTTATCAAGTGAAAGTTTAAGTGTACAGTTTAAGTGTTCTGAACAGTGCTTTACTCTTGATTGTCATCAATCCCCATCTCTTTCTACTCCCTGGCAGCATGCAAGTTGGATGTTCTTGTGGGGTTTGATGTGGCTGCACAGAACATTTTTGTTGCTCAGAGATCACTGGAGTCAAAGGTGGCTGCTATTCTCCAACGCATTACCCAGATACAGCCCATCAGCTGCACTTCTGGCCAGGTTCCCACAATACAAGTGGGCATGTTAGCGATGGACTCTGCCTCAGAGCCTGTTCAGCTGGACTTCACCAACAGATACACAGAGCTTCTTGAGCCCTTCAAGGCCCTCCGAAATCGTGGACCTTTTGTTCTGAATGGTGCCACAATCAAGGCTTATGCTGATAGATTGAAGAATCAGCCTTCAGACAGTATCAAGGTACATCCATTTCTTTCAGGGCAAAGCTTTAACCTCAAAATCTAACCATATTGTATGTATTATCTCTGTATATTTATAAAAATGATCCATGCTATAAATTAAATTAATTGTGGTTTTACATTCATAAAGGTTGTGATCCACTTAACTGATGGATTAGATGCCCAGTACAACATTCTGAAAGAGCGAGTTGAACTGCTGCGTTTAGCTGGTAAGCGTAATCATGATTATACATGTAAATATGAAAATGTCTGATGAACTGCGTAACTTCACAATCAAATATCAGTAGATTTTAATAATACAATCAGTTTCTTTATTGATTATTATTATATCAGTTTATTTATTTATTTATTCTCCGATACTTTTGGAATGTTTGCTGTTGATGATGTCACCAGATGACATCTCACAATATGTTACCACTCACATTTCAATATTGTTTTTCTTTCTTTTTTTAAGGTGTTAGTAGTTTCATTCTTGTTGCACTGGAGAGAGTACCACGGTTTGAAGATGCTGTTCTCCTGGAATTTGGCCGTGGCTTCAGGTACACACGACCTCTGCGTGTCAACCTCATGGATTTGGATTATGAGCTTCTAGAAGAACTGGTAAGAACTGTCCTCTTTGCTCAGTTAAATCTAAGGGATGACCTACCTCAATGACAAAAAGAGATAAATATGTTTGTCTAATATGATTATGATTGTAAAAAAAAAATAAAAAAAAAATAATAATCTCTTTTTAAGGATAACATTGCTGAGCGGGAATGCTGTTCTGTTCCATGCAAGTGTAATGGCCAGAGAGGGGACAGAGGAGCTGCTGGTGTTCCTGGACCAAAGGTCAAATTCATTCTTCTTTTAAGAAACAACATATTTTAGGCTAAAACCCAGGTGAAAATTCTGATATTTTCTCAGTGTTGACTCATGTCCATGTGTTCATGTGTTAATGTCTATAGGGTCAATCTGGTGGTCAGGGCTTCAGTGGACATCCTGGTGATGAAGGTGGTCCGGTGAGCATATATTCATTATCTACTATGACTTTCTAAAATTATTTTAAAGGCATCTTTTTTCACTTTCTTTTGTCTGTGATTCCACATCTAGCTTCTCATTTGATTCTAATTTCCCAGTTTCTTACTACAGTTAAACCTATTTTCCAGAATGCACTAATAAATAGAATAAATAGACAGATCCTACACATACAGTACGGTCCCACTTTATATTAGGTGGCCTTAACTACTATGTACTTACATCAAAATATAAGTAAAATGTACTTATTGTGTTCATATTGTATTGCAAAACACTTTTGCTGCTATTGAGGTGGGATACGGGTAAGGTTAGGGACAGGTGTGGTGGTATGGGTAAGTTTAAGGGTAGGGTTAGGTTTAAGGGAAGCGTCAACAGTGTAATTAAAAATGTAATTACAGAAATTAATTACAGATGTAATTACATGCAGGTATTTTTTTAAATATAAGTACAATGTAAAAACATGTATGTACACAATAAGTGCATTGTATCAAATTATTAATTTAAATGTAAGTACATAGTAGTTAAGGCCCCCTAATATAAAGTGGGTCATATAATTTATGAATTTAAACCATACCACTGGTGTTACTTCTATTTATTTAATGTATTTGCTCATAAATTAAATGAATCCTCTCCCTAAATCTCCCATATCTATCATCTAACTATCTATCAGCAACCTTAAACTTGGCCATTGTCATTAACTCAATGTGCATTGTTTAATTGGAAGACAACATTTTGTCAAATGTTTGTGCATGTGGTATGTTCTATATATTTTTACAGGGAGAGAGAGGTCCACCTGGTGTAAATGGAACTCAAGGATTCCAAGGATGTCCAGGTCAAAGAGGTGTTAAAGTAAGTACATTTCAAGTAAACCTCACTTAAGAAGGCATATTATGGCTAAAACATATTGATTGACTTATCCAATGTTTTTTTAGGGATCTCGAGGATACAATGGTGAAAAAGTAAGAACTCCTTTTATATATATTACTTATGTTGAATATTGAATATATATTTATATAACTGTAATTAGCATTAACATTTACATTTCATCATATTAAAAGAATATGTGTAATTAATAAAACATTTTTCTTTTAGGGTGAAATTGGAGAGATTGGTTTAGATGGAATCAATGGAGAAGAGGTCAGCTGCTGTCTAGCAAACATGTTTAATGCAATTTTTTTTTCCAGAAAACCTTTATCAGTGATCCATTGTACAATAGTTTGTGGTCAGTGTTCTCAGTGAATGCCAGTTAAAATCTGTTGTTGTCTTTCAGGGAACAAGTGGTGTTGTTGGCCCTCCAGGAGATAGAGGAAACCCTGGCCAAAGGGTAAATCATGTAGAATATAGTTGTGGATAGAGTCATGTGGAGAACAAATATAAAATAAATAAATAAATAAGAGTTTATCTGATCTTTTTTTGTGTGTTTCTAGGGGCCTAAAGGGGCCAAAGGCCAGGCAGGAGATGTTGGTCAGACTGGAATACGTGGTGATCCAGTATGTTATATATAAATAGTCAGAAATGTCCTCTGTCTTAATTACTCAAGAATTTGTCGGAATTTAGAATGAGTTAGTCTTCATTAAATAAGAAAAATGTGATGTTGTTGTTGTTTTTGTTATAGGGCACCCCAGGAAGAGACAACAACCAGAGGGGACCAAAAGGTGACCCAGGCGATGCTGGCCCAGCGGTATGGTCAATTCTTTTTTAATCAGTCATTCTGGTGGATTCTTCTATTTTTTTGATTGTGCCTGGTCAGGACTGTAGAAAATGTTCATGCATCAATATTGTAAGTAAAAAGCTTCAGCTTAGTTTAATTTATAGTTCTGCCCTAATAATCTCATTTAAAAGTCATATAAATTGTTATATTAATTACTTCTCATTCAATTAGACTATTATTTCTCATTACATGTTATTTTAATTTCTGCCATGGTCAAGCTCTTTAAGACTTACTAGTTTCTGCATGTTTTGACAGTGTGTTCTATAAAATGTGTGTTTGTATCTTTGTGAATAAAATGCACAACTGTAATGCAATTTTTAGAGTTCATTGAAGTGTTTTCTTTAGGGAGAACCAGGGGTGGACGGAAATAAGGGAGGTCCTGGTGAACCAGGCAGACGGGTAAGCTTCCTTGACCAAAGGGATTGTCTTTTCTAACTTAACCAGTTCATAAATATTCTCTTAAAACCCATCAGCTCAATCAAATGTTTAGAACCTAAAGAGTCCAAAGCAATGTGTACACTATTATGAGATAAACTAATTAAAATATCTAATTTGGCTTTAATAACCATTCAGATTAGTACTTGTTACCTCAAGTTTAAGCCCTGTTATCTATCGCAATACATGATTTGAAATGTTTTGTATCAGACCATGAAATGGTGATTGACAGATGTTCTGTTCATAAAATTATTCACCTTCTCTTTTGAAAAAGGGCTCTGATGGTAGAAGGGGGCCTCCTGGTCAAGCTGTGAGTAGACATAAGCTATTCCATGTCATTGATGGAAATAAACATTATTTTAACACTCCCTTAGAAATCCAATAAGAATTTTTACAACTGTTGTTGTTGTTTTTTATTGAATTTATTTATAAAAATGTATTGATGGCCCTGTTGCATCTTTAGGGTGCAGCTGGAAGGCCCGGAAGTGATGGTTTAGCAGGAGAGACGGGAATTGGAGGACCTCGGGTAAATGAATTAGTTGTATAAAGCAGTTGTGCAAAACAAATGACCCATGATATGTTATATATGCAAACATAATGGTTCCAATCTGGTTACTTAATCTGGTTCATGCATATTTGCATAATATATATATTATAATATAAATATTATGTATCTGTACTTATTTTAGGGTCCCGCTGGACCAATTGGAGCACCTGGTATTAGAGGAGAGGATGGCAACCCTGGTCCAAGGGTAAGAGAAGAAATTTAAGCATGTTCTTTTCCTTGTTTTCTCTGCTACTAAACAAGTGATTGTAAGAAGGATTATGAATTTGGCTGCAGACAAAATGTTTGATAACTTTATACTTGCACTAAACATTTTTTGGGTTTATTACTTAACAAATGAAAAGAAAAATATCCTGCTTTATATGGGGAAAGCATTCATCTTATTTTCTATTTATTTTTAGGGGCCAGGAGGACTGCCAGGATCTGCTGGAGAAAAAGGTAGAAGAGGTGCTCTTGGCCGTAAGGTACTGGTCATCTTTAACATCAGCAATTCCTTTGCCAAACAGTTACACTCTCATACTCCAGTTACCATTGGCAAGCTTAAGCAATTTTTTAAAGAAAACATCTCACTGTCGACCTAAAGCAAAGTTTCTGGGGAGTTTGTATTTGTACAATTTGGGCAGAGGAAATTAACTCACATTTTTTTCAGTGCATTAGTGTGAGAAGTAGGGTGCTCTTTCAGCTGTTACACTAGGGTTATCTTAACTATCTTAACTTCTCTGTGTATCACCATTGCACCTTTTATACCTTATTATTTATAAAATTATAATTCACTTTTTTTTCGCTTTCACTTTAAAGGGTGAACCAGGGGAGCCAGGACCTAAAGGTGTTGTTGGACCCCAGGGACCCCGTGGGGAGCCTGTAAGTGAGGAGTCACAGTCTGCACCAGTCATACCAAATACATTGTAGCAAAAATAAAAAAATAATAACAGTACCATAATAGTGAGACATTGATGAATAGATTTCAAAACATATAACACATTGTTAATTTATCAGAACAATCTACTGTATATTAGCAGATTGGTCTAGATGGGTAGTTCAATTCAGAATACAACTGAGAGTAAAACTAAGGAGATTTCCTGTGTATACAGGGTGAGGATGGACGAGATGGGTTTGGCATACCTGGTCCTAAAGGAAGAAAGGTGAGTGTGTGTTTGTGTATAACAATTTGTTAGTATAATGCTTAAGTACTATTTACTTCAAATGTATTTTATTCTAAACATAATGTTATGTTGTTTTAGGGTGATGAAGGTTTCCCTGGTTTTCCTGGTCTAAAGGTGAGATTACTGAAGTTGTCTGCACTGCAGCCTTGAATGTTTTACAGGATATACAATAGTTTTCATACTAACCTTAAACCTTTAACCTTAACCTTCTACTCCCTTAAAGTTCTGCTGTGCAAAACAATAGAAGTAACTAGATGTTAAATCTTAATTGATTGAAAGGGTGAGGCAGGTGACCCTGGTTCAAAAGGAGGACCTGGACCTAGAGGAAACAATGGCCAGAGGGTGAGTAATCTTGATTTAACTGTTTTTCATGAGGTCATTATGTCCATATTGCTGGTAATGACAGATAATATGTTTGTGTAGGGTACCTCAGGAGGACGTGGTGGGCCTGGTCAAAAGGGAGATATTGGATTCCCAGGGCCCTATGTAAGCACCATACTTTGATATAATACTGTTTTTTTTTTTTTTTTTTTTTTTTTTTTGACATTTTCAGATAAATTCTGCTACAAATCTTTAAATACAGGAATGAACAATGTAGGTCAGTTGAGCCATGCAACTAGGGATGTTCTTTCTTACAAAGTGTGCAATTTCATGAGCTTTGATTTACTCAAGCTGTTGATTTAAAAAAAAAAAAACTAGTGACAGACATTAGTTTGCCGCACAAAAATGCTCTTTGGATTAAATCCAGATCGCTCTACCCAGCTGTGTTCAGCTGTTGAGAAAGTGTTTTTTTTTTTTCACCACTGATTTTTTTCTTTTGTCAAAAACAGGGCCTTAAAGGACCCAGAGGAGTTGGTGCAGTGGTATGTACTTTTCCGTTCTTTCACTTTATATAATTGTTTTATTGTTTATTCCTACTTAAACTTTTGGAAAATTAATGCTAAAAGTTTTTTCTGTCCTTACAGCAATGTGATCTGGTCAAGAAAATTAGGGATAACTGTCGTAAGTATATTGACTCTCCCGTATTGCCATTCTTATAGTTTGAGTTATAGTTTTAATTGACTAGTTGTTGAGTTTCTTATAGTTATACTTTAAGTATTTGAAATCTTTCTTATAATTTTTTTTTTTTTAATTTTTTTTAGCTTGCTGCTATGGTAAGTGAACATTGAACAATCTCTTCTGCATTTGCACTGTGCTGTTATGTAATAATGTACTTCCAGTTCAGCTTTTGATTATTTAATTCCTCAGGTGCTCAGGAATGTCCCCTATACCCCACTGAGTTGGCCTTTGCCCTGGATGCATCAGATGGTGTATCACGCTCTGCTTTCAACAACATGCGGGACACTGTTCTTCGCTTGGTCAGTGACATCACTATTGCTGAGAGCAATTGTCCCAGAGGCGCCCGTGTTGCTCTAGCGCTCTACAACAATGAGGTGACTACCGAGATACGCTTTGCAGATACCCAGAAGAAGCGAGCACTTGTTGAGCGAGTTCAAGGGCTCCAGGCTCTGCAGACCCGTAAGCAGCGCAGCTTGGAGACAGCCATGAATTTTGTTGCACAGAACACATTCAAGAGAGTTCGCAGTGGCTTCCTTGTGCGCAAGGTTGCTGTTTTCTTTGTCAACGGCCCTGTTACTGTCACACAAGAATTCAGTGCCGCTGCTCTGCGCCTCTACGATGCAGGAATTTCCTCTGTATTCCTTCTTAACCGCGAAGATCGTCAACTCACGAGAGCCTTGCAGGTAGGAGCAGCAGAAAGACAAATATTGTAATTGGTGTCTTTAAGAATAAGAACTAGTTTCATTCCTTTTCCATTTAGTCATATGAATGCCCTTTGTCTTTACACTTTAGAATTCTGTTCAGAAAGTGTAGCCATCCCATGATGGGCCATCGTGAGCGTAGTTGTTTCATTACCCCAGTATACAGTATAAGCTTGACCTCTATGTACTGAAATATATATATTGTGTCACTTTACTTTGGTGTTGGTCTCTGCCTTCAAGGATTAGTTCACTTTAAAATGACAATTACTCCATGATTTACTCACCCTTAAGCCATCCTAGGTGTATATGACTTTCTTCTTTCTGATGAACACAATCGGATCTATATTAATAAATATCCTGATGTTTCCAAGCTTTATAATGACAGTGAATGGCTCTGAATGGGGTGTAACGCCTCTCGCTGTTCAAAATGCTTACGCTACGTCCTACATCATACGTCACGTCAGTTACGCTTTTTCCGTAAGTTGAATACGGAAGGCGATCTGGCGGAAGCTAGATATTTTACTATATTACGTTTTAAATATGGATATTTTTCTTTAAAAAAAACATTGATTCACTTAAGAAGGCCTTTATTAACCCACTGGAGCTGTGTGGAGTACGTTGTTGTTCATCAGAAAGAAGAAATTCATATACACCTAGGATGTCTTGAGGGTGAGTAAATCATGGGGTAATTTTCATTTTAAAGTGAACTAATTCTTTAATACTTAGTTAAACTTAAAAATTTCAGGTCATAACAACAACTGTATTTTAAAAATGTGTCAATTAATATTACACCTTCAGTAAATTAAGTGAAAACTTGACATAACCGATGTTCTGATTAGATATTTGGTTTAAATTGAAGCATATCATTATGTTACATTTATTCTGTTTCAGCTTAACAACACTGCATTAGCCCAGATTATTGTCCTACCTTCACCTGGAAGTCCTGAATACAACAATGTAATCAAGAAGATCATGACCTGTCATATCTGCCTGGGTAAAACTGTTATCATGTTTACCACAGTTGAGCATAAAAAGAAAAGCCACCAAACTAATTTAAATCAAACCATGAATATAAACTTTTTAAAATGGCAAAACAGTAGCAAAAGAGAATGTTTGAATGTAATATTTCATCTGTCACAATTCTTTTAGACTTCTGTGCCCCAGATCAGATCTGTGATTATATTCCTCCACGTGGAGTCCGAGACCGGAGGGATCCCACCACTGACTTGGACATCGACATGGCCTTCATTCTCGATAGCTCAGAGAGCACCTGGCCCTCCGTCTTCTTAGAGATAAAGCAATATTTGGCTCTAATGATAGAACAGCTAGAGATGTCTCCTGAGCCAACCAGCACTACCCATCATGCTCGAGTGGCACTTGTCCAGCATGCACCTTATGAATACTTGAACAATGGTAGTGGCATTCCCATCAGCGTGGCCTTTGGTTTGACAGATCACAAGTCACCAAACAGTGTCCGAAGCTTCTTACAGGATAAGGTGCACCAGCTGGAGGGAGGGCGTGCCCTTGCAGCTGCTCTTGAAGGCACCGTTGAACATGTGTTTGAGAAGGCGCCACATCCCCGCCACTTGAAGGTATTAGTTCTGTTGGTGACTGGACCAGTTGAACTGCATGAGGAGAGGATAATAAGGGCCGCCACTGAGGTTAAATGCAAAGGGTACTTCATAGTGGTGATGGCAGTTGGAAAGATGTTCAGTGCAGGTGATATCCGTGTCCTGGCTCAAATGGCAAGCGAGCCTTCAGATGTGTTCTTCAAGAGGGTGGATAGACCTTCAGGCTTCTATGATGACCATATTCAGACATTTGCCAGACTGTTGCCCAAGTACCTCGGCCGTAAGTTAGAGAAATAATTTAACGTTCTGAAAATGTTTAGGAAAGTTCCCTGTTATGTCCAATGATGTATTAGCCTGTTACTGAGTTACTTTATTCTTTCTCTATAGTTGAAAATGCTTTCTACCTGTCGCCTGAAGTCTCTAAGAAGTGTCAGTGGTCTCAGAGTGACCAGCCACACAAAGTGCCATTCACTTTACCACAAACAGAGGAGTGAGTATACATATGAGAAGTGTTCCCTGTAAACCTGTTGCTCCTGCATAGACAGGCAGTACTGTATGAGTTTCTCATGTTAATACTAAGTTTGTCAATGTACTGTGTCAATATCTCTATTACGTCTTTTTCCAGGAAACACCAGAAGCATTATGGACAGCAGGAGGTTCATGATAGAAAACATAAAGGTACTGACAGTATGCACTGTAGGTTGTGTGTGTTTGTTTATAAAACAATATTTAGGGTTTAAGTAATGTCACATTGTGTGAATGTGTTTGTCTAGAAACAGGTATGGAGGAACTGCATCTGGTTAATGTCACCTCCAGCGGATTCTCCTTACAGTGGTTGAGTGGCGATTCTAAGGCAACCCATGAGGTTACTGTGACTCGTCTGAAGGATCATAGCCTGGTACTGAGAAAAAATGTGACCGGCAGCCATCTCTCCATTACTGAGCTGGAGGCAGCCCAAACCTATCACGTAGTGGTCAACACTCACAATGTGAATGGTCATGTTGCCAGCACATACAAAGGCATTGTTCCCACAAGTAAGCTCATGATGTTTTTCATATAAATTACTGTTTGTGTGATCATGAATTAAAGCAACATACTGTCATGTAGTTAAGATTATGATAAGTATGAAATGATAAGTAATGACATGAAAAGGTATGCTTTAAAGGACCAGTTCGTTAAAAAAAAAAAGTAAATTGTAATCTACTCCCCTAAAAAGCAGTATGATTTTTTTTACTATTTCAATGCAACACAAATGAAGTTATTTAACAGAATTTCTAGATAGTGTGTATCGAACAAATATGTATTAATTTAAGTTGTTATACAGAAATTCTGCTATTATGCATCTTCTGAATGAGTACAGAATCTCCTGATCAAAATACAGGAGAAGAAGACACAACAACACAAGCGATCGTATGTAAGCAGATGCATAAAAATAATGTGATCATCAACATTAAACAGCATATAGTCGAGTCAAGTCAACTTTATTTATATAGCGCTTTTTACAATGCAGATTGTTTCAAAGCAGCTTCACAGTGTTAAACAAGAAAATAATGCAACAGAATTTGATTTTGATATACATCAAAACTATATATAGGACTAGCTATAGGACTGTGCAAATATTAGGGGGTGTTGATGGACTCAATCTCCATCTGTCCATCTGTGTTTGATCATCGTTCTGAATCTGATCGGGATGAAGTCTTTGACAAAAACGTGATTTTTGTTTTTTTTATGAAACTTACCCATATTCAAGTGTTGATAAAAAAGAAATGCATTAAGCTAGAATAAAAGTTTTTGATATATTGCATGCTCAGATATTCATTCAACAAAATATTCTATGGGACATTACATTTTTGTGAAAATGAACAAAAACGCTGGCGCTGGCTGGCAACTTTAAAAAAAAAAAACCGCTGGCAGGGAAAGAGTTAATGTTGGATGATATTAACCTCATATTCATCCTTTTGAACAGAATCAGCACAGCCAAAGGTCTTTACTGTAAGTGATGTGATGGGGATTGTGCCCACTGCACCCTTGAGTAAACCAGAAACAAGTAAGTGACACTGAATTTGCTCCACAGATTGTATAAGAGGGTTTTTTTTGTTGCACTTAGTATAATGTAAAGAGCAAATAGGAAGATGCGTTTTTTTAATCACCCTTTGAATGCTTCAAATATTGCCAGAAAACTGAGCACTGTTAAAAGTAAACCTTAAATTTGTCCTTTTTAACAGAATCAGCAGAACAGAAAATTCTTAATGCCAGTGAAATGATTGAGTTGATGTCCACTGCACCCTTGAGTAAACCAGAAATTAGTAAGTGACAGAATAGAAGATTACATCTTTCCTGAATATGATATAACATATAACGCGGCATGAATATTGTATTTTTATAGAACGTGCCCTGTACATAGTTCGAAGTTTGATAAGTATTAATGCATTTATGATTACTGTAAACTATGATCCCTGCAGGATTCAGTTAACCTCCGATTTCTTTTTAACAGAATCAGCAGAACAGAAGGTTATTACTCCAAGTGAAGTAATGGAGATTGGGCCCTCTGCACGCTTAAGTAAATCAGAAATTAGTAAGCAACGCCAAGTATTTTCTCTTTATCATATAAGCAAGAGGCTTTTTAATACAATATAGTATAACGGGCACAGCACAGCTTATCAGGCGTAGCGTCAGTTCTGGCAGGTCACGTTAGTCAAGCTCTCATCAGCTGACTGTCAGCTGAACACGTCTACCTATAGAAATACGACGTATATCACAGCATACATATATAAGCTCCTTCAGTACTATCAGCAGCTAACGCGTTTCTCCAGAGCTCATTTACCCTCCTCCAACCCCAGCTCCTCCTCTCGTCCAGTCAGGATTTGGTATTCTGATTCCCCTTGAATCAGACTAAATTACCAAATTATTTTGTACATTAAATATTGACATTAATGATATCTGCAATACATTATGTTGGTTCTGTTCTGTTTACCCTAAGGGGGGTTATTACTGCTTTCCTGCTCTTATCCATGCTAGGCTGCATGAGTTCTTGCCCAGAACAGAACCATACCACCAATCCAAACTGTATGCTAATTGTCAAAAAAATTTTGACGATAATGGTCCTGACAGAATTGTAATTGGAATCGTTGTGTAAAAAAAAAAACTCTATCAACAGTTGTAATTCATTCTTTGTGTATTCCTCTTTGTTTATTTTGATGGCCCTTGCTTTAGTACTGTTATAAAGTTCAGCGTTTAAATATGAATGCATTATTGTTGGCTGAAAACAATGCTCTCTGTGAGGTCTAATTAATTTCATATTGGACATTCTGAACAGAAACGGCAGAACAGAAGGTTCATGCTCCGAGTGAAGCAATGGGGATAGTGTCCTCTGCACCCTTAAGTAAACCAGAAATAGGTACGTGATGCAGAAGATTAACCCTATGGTCTACTGTATATTAGAAAAAAAGGTGTTTTTACATGTCCAATATAGCCTAATATGTGAAACATATTTTCTGCGATTCCGATCCACAAACAAACAGCACATGCGTCAGCATAAATGAATGAATGTTTTTCATTTACTTGTTTGTGAGATTCTCAGACACGTTTTATAGTTGAATTTTTGAGAACATCTTGTTTAAATTATACATCAAAGCAGCATTGTGGGTGTTTTGGGATAATAATAAAAAAATCATGGCATTAGAGGTTTCTTGTGTATCAGTCTAGTGCAAGATCAACAATGAAATGTCTGCATATACAATATTCTTTGTTCTGATTGTTTAAAAGATGAAATAACAGTTAAATTTGTAAATGTACAAGTCAGAACAGCTTACAAACCTGCACGTTAAAGGATGTTTTGTAGTGTTGGAGTGTTAGAGAATCTGTACTGTAAATTATTTCTTCATTCTGTTCTGATGGAGGCATTTGACATAGCAAAGCAATGAGATCATTGTCTCATAAGTTGGTAATAGGGAACCCCTTTTCATTCAGGGTAGTTTGACTTTTACCATGAATGCATCTAAAAATAAATAAATAAATAAAAATAAACTAACCTAAATTATATTGAACTACACATCATTTGACTTGATAACCCACTAACAAAGTGCAATACTTACTTTGAAGGAAAACAATGGTTGTTTCACATAAAAGGCATGTTTACTCTATAGGGTTATGAAGCTAACATTTGTGAAATGGCCCTAGCACAGACACAGTTAATGAGACTGACATCACACTAATTACCTGCAGATGGCGAGTGTACAGCATATAAATCAAATGAACTAGAAACAACAGTATATGTGTTTCAAAGTGCTTTTGCAAACAGGGTCACTGTTTTTTCTCATGGTACTTTGGTGCAATAATCAGATTATTGGACCAACAGTGCTGATAATACTAAAGTGAATGCACTTACAACAAAGGTTTAACATTACGGTTGAAATTGACACATGGTTTGCATATTCTTGATTTTGCTAACCCGTTAAAATAATGAGCTAATCCCTTTAAATGAGCTATAACAATCACCTAATATTTACAGACTATATGTTCATTTTACTGACAACACTAACTGTCTTTGTCTTTCCTCTTTCATGATAAGCCCTCTTTGTTTGTTTCTGTGTTTGCATGTTTCAGTTAACAATTTTATGGACCCATGCTCACTTGACTTTGACACTGGACTGCCATGCAAAGATTACCAAGCTAAGTGGTACTTTGACAGAAAGAATGGAATCTGTACACAGTTCTGGTATGGAGGTTGTGGAGGAAATGACAATAGGTTTGAGACTGAGGCAGATTGCCTCAAACGCTGCATGAAGACAGGTATGTGTGCCCTTTGACCTGAACACTGCAGCAATCGATTTGCACTGTTATCTCAATTTAGGAGACTTCATGATTGAACAAAGAAATTATGAATTAATAAAATGAGACTATAGAAGCAGTTTACAGGTTGCAGTACTCATGTCAAGTTAAACTCTGAAATCCCAAAAAATTAAATTAGAACAAACCCTTTCTACAAAATTAGACTACTTGTCAATAAGATGATTTATTTAATCTACACTAAATGCAGTGCCTTACTCAGATATCATTGTATGATTCATCCAGTAACTCCCCAGCAATAACTGTCGTATTACTAGCCTAGAGACTTTCCCTCGTGGCTACTACCAAGTACTCTTAAAAGGGAGTACAATAAAATGAAAGATAGGAAAATGATTGAACTCAATTATTTTTTTCTTACTACCATAGTGGCTGAGCATAAAGCAAGCGACGAGCATGTCAAAGCTGTTCTCCCCCCAGCACCAGCTCCAGGTCAGTTCACAGTTTACCTAGAAACCTCTTGAAAATGTTTCAAGAGTGATAAAATGTTCAAGTTCTGTTATAGGCCACTTTATTAAAAATATGCTGTACTGGGAATAATACATTTGCAGTTCAGAAGAGATCAGATTATTTGTAGTAATCTCTGATGCATGTATATTGTTTTACTTAAGAAACAGGATTCATGGATAATAATGTGCAAAATATGGCCCATGTGAAGGTTAAGAACTGCCTTTTTGCCAAAGACCTTTGAAAATGTTAAGACACTTACTTGTTATGCAACTCACTTTTCTTAGTGAATACTTTACCACAAACCACTTTTTGATGACCTCTGGAAAGAATCATAAATGTTGTATCAAGTGAACAATGTTGCAAGAAATTATGTTGCAGGTGACATAACTTATAAAATGCCAGTGTCCAAACATGCACATTTTCCAAAATCTCACTGAAGATCCAGAATATCTGAAAGGCTTTTGCAAATAATTAGATATTGATATCGCTTCCTCCCTATGCTCTCTAACAGCTGCCCTGCACTCCAGTGTGGATATCTGCAAGCTACCAAAAGAAGAAGGCTCCTGTGCTAAATTCATGCTTAAATGGCATTATGACCCACTTAGTGGAAACTGTACTCGCTTCTGGTACGGAGGTTGTGGAGGGAACCAGAATCGCTTTGATACACAAGATGAGTGTGAGAAGGCCTGTGGAAAAGCGGGTGAGTTTACTTCAAAAAATTCCATGTCAAAGTGATAGTGTAAAGATTGATTAAGGCATGACTTTAACATTATTTGTTTTTAACAGCACCTGTTAAACAAGGGATCATCGCTGCAGTTAAAACATAGGAACTAATGGAGACTGTAAGCTAACCGCTGACAACACTCAGAGGAAATAGCACCTAAAACTAGAAGCTTCACCACAGCCAAGATGCCTGCACTGGACCCTGCCAGAGGATTTGATCCAAAGAAAACCTTGAAGTAGTATTTTCCACATAAGAAAAAAAGCAGAACAAGTTTCTTTGTTCCATGCTGGTGCTACAATCAGTTTCTTTAATATTTTTTAAAATTGTTTTATTTTTAATGTGTGTATGGGTTTGAATGAAACCCAGTGTAAATGTCCAGGGCAAAATAGCTTTTTTTATGTTTTATTTTTTAAAGAATGTTTTTCTGTTTCTAATCACATGGTTTGTTTGTGGAAATATCTTGATCAAAACAAATCAATAAATCTTTGTAGTTATGAGACAGGTTCACATGTTTAGTTCCATTTAGTAAAGTCTGCTCCTACTGCAGTCCCCTTATTATGTTTTTACTGCTTGGAAGGAAGAATCTTAATTGCTCTTTCTGGTCTCCACTGACTCCACTGAATCTCCAAGCAAATGCTATGTTGATGTTTGCAAATTAGGCAATTATAAAATGACCATCATCTGAATCCAATGTCATTTTTTAAATAACTGCATTTTTGGAATCATTGCACAAGTTTTGAACACACAAGTTTTGATTTCAAAAAGCAATTAGAATGTACTTTTCAAACTGTATTTTTTGAGGCGGTGGGGTTTTTTAAACTTTGTTTCACTTGGAAAGGGAAGATATAAATAAATTAGTCTTTATATAAAACTTTGATTTTGATTTGTCCTTTCTTTCTTTACTATTTGTAATGCAATAGAAGCTTAAAAGTGATTTTAGTCCTGCTAGGCTGCTGTGAGTCATTCTGAGAAGAATTTCCTTTTTATGACTCTGAACATTCAATCTAAACACTGCTAAGAGAACAAGAAATTAAATGGACAGATGTGACCTTTGCATGCTCAAGGGAGAGCATTGTGTTTAATGCAGTAAGCATTAGCAGCTTATATTTCATAGTTGCATGAACAAGATTGTCGCCTTCCTTTAACCTGCATGCTTCCACAACTTGATACATGGTTCAGACTTTGAAAAATAAAATAAAATTAATCAACTCAGATTATTCAAAGTGCAGGAACCTGAGTGTATATCAAAAAGAGGTAAGCTTCTGATTTTATCTGTTGCACCAAGGCTGTAATTTCCTCTCTCTCTCCTGTGAACAGTTGTATTTTTTTATTACGATGGAAATTACCAAATCAAGACTGTTTGGGGAGGACAGGCAGCTTCATCAACAGACGTTTTATAAATCAAAGTTTGTTATCTCCAGTTGCCATAGAACTTGAGAAACATTTCACTCTGAACTCTATGTGACCCACTTTAGAAGTTCTGAATTTAAAAATACAGCATGTTTTCATAAGAGCACTTCCTTATTATACATCTGAAACCGGTTCCAGTCATTTATATTCACAAAATAAGGTTATTAGTAAATTGCTTAAAATGGGAAAGTGTATAATCTCCATCAACAGCTGAGGCGATAATGCATGAATTATTATCTGTTTTTCCATTCTTAAACTGTGCGTCTATCGGCACATCTTATATCACCATATAAACACTTCACACAGTGCCTCTGTCTGATTTGTTATGCACGTGTTGCATTTTTCTCTGCCAGTCTGTTTGTAAATCCATCACAACCGCATATATGCATTATATTAAATCCTGAACAATCTGCACGTGGCCTTGTGGGTTTTGCAGCAGTCCCTCTGGCCCCCTTCCCATGCTGAGATTAACTGTATAAGAATTTCATCAGTACTTTCCAATAGGTTCCTGCAGAGCTAAATGCCAGTTTTTCGTTTTCATCGCTGTTGTATTTTGCCATTTTTATATTGTGAATTTTTTAAATCCTGGTTTTATGCAATGATTCATTGTGATTGAAAGATGTCATTCTGCACTTCATCATTGCTCTCGCTAATGTATGTTTAACAAAGTACTATGGGCATTTTTAGTTATTTTTCTTATAACAGAAGGTATTCTTTCTTGTGGACTACACAGAATGAATGCACAATGCACTGTTTAATAAAATGTGTGCCTTCAATGCAATGTTGCTTTGGATAAAAGTGTCTACCAAATGCAAAAAAAAATCATTTTATTAGGTCTTACATTTTAAAGAAAAGCAAGAGGAATTTACTATTAATAGGGCTGAAATAAACTGTCAAAACAGAATTATATTCATACAGTGCTCTGTAATTTATTCTGTAACCTGAAAAAAATGCTTTTAAAGTCCCCCTATAGTCAATCATTTTATCCCTTAAAACTCATTTTTGATCACCAAAATGACAAACGTTTTTTCCTGTGAACAAAAATTATTCATGCCTTAAAATAGCTTGAATGTAACTACACCCTTGCTTCATATACGCGGAATATGCAAATTAGCCCCGCCTGCACTCACACCAGCTCACTCCACTTGGCCAACTTTACTATAGGCTAGTGAACGCTGCACAATGGTATCACTCTTTACAACGTCAGATACATAACAGTAATTAATATGATTAGCCTTTTGCTTGATTACATTATCAAACAGACAATAATGTGTTGCTAATGTTATACAAACCATGTTCCTGTTTGCCATCTCAGTCTGCCTTCTAACAATCAGCATCCTTAAAGGGATGGTTCACCCCGAAATGAAAATAAAGTCATCTTTTATTCACCCTGCTATTGTTCTAATGCCTTATGTCCTTCTATCTTTTTCAGACCTCAAAAGCAGAAATTTTAAAAAACGTCCTGCACCCACCCCTCCATATAATGGCAGTGAATGGCGACCAGGCTAAAACTTTACAAAAAGGATACAAAAGTATCAGACAATGATACAGTGAGCCGCGCACCATAAATGGAAAGTGTTCAGGAGGCATACTATAAGGTTTTGCGAGAAAGAAACCTTATTATTCAGTCAAAATACTGAGCTCGGCCGTTACTCTGTGCACGTTCCTGTGAGTGCGTGAGAGCCGCCAGCAGCCGCCTCGCACTGTTGTCATGGTACCCAGGATAAGCACACACACGCACCATTTTGAGAAATCAGGCTCAATAGAAACAAACGCGACTCTCGTCTCTTCTATAAGGTAAATAATAAGAAATAATACAATAAAACTAATAATAAGGTAAACCTCCTTAAGTGAATGTTGTGTACCGGTTGTCATGACAACATTGCCTGAGCAATGTTCAGTATTTTGACTGAATAATAATGTTTTTTTCATGCAAAACTTTATAGTATGCCTCCTGAACACTTTCCATATATGGCGCGCGGCTCACTGTATCATTGCATGATACTTTTGTATCATTTTAAAGTTCTAGCCTGGTCGCCATTCACTGACATTATATGTCCTCACGTGCAGGATTTTCAAAATTTCTCCTTTTGAGGTCCAAAAAAGATAGAAGGACATAGGGCATTAAAACAACAGCAGGGTAAGTAAAATATTACTTTATTTTCATTTCATTGTGTAGTCAGCGTCACTGATTAGTTTTTTACGATCGCTATGACAATTTTTTCAATACTTTTAACAGTTTTCCTAAACTCTAAACACACCAACACACCTACAACACACAATTGCCAAAACGGTTAATTTCATGCTCAAAATCACACATTGTAAACTAAACTCCAACAATAATTTTCAAAATACAACAATACACTAACACAATACACTGTGTCTACCAAAACCCTAACACATGTTCTCTTCCAACAGGAACATTTAGTCAATCATAGCACAATGCCATAAAAACACTAACACTAGATGGAATTACAGAAACTGCATTATTTTATGTGTCGGGTCTGCCCTTATACAATAGACAGTATATTTTATTGATCATAGATTGTGTCTTTTGAAGCCTCTCCACATTTTTGTTTTGCTGGGTTTAGTAAATGCATGCATTTTGTTTCTTTTGCTGCAGAAATTCGAAACAAAAAATAAATGATCCATCTCAGAGTAGCTTTATAGAATGCCCTTCAGTTTTATTTCATTATCAGCAATCACCATGTTGACGATAGCAAGTTCCTGTTCTTCATTCAGGAGCTTTCCTCTGCCCCCTGAGGGAGGTAGATGTTGAATCCTTAGATAGACAAAATACAGTTACATATTAGAGATCAGAGGCATACAGTCACTGTAATACATGGTAAAAGTATTTACACTTTGCTGTAGGAGAAGCCCTTACACAATATCCTACCTGTTGGTTTCTTGAAAAATCTGAATAATGGATGCCACTGTGTCCCGCTGAGATTTGGCTGTACTCGTTCACCAGCCTCTCTGTTTGATAGCCTGTGGTTTATGATATGGTGTATGATAGTAGCTCCTATTTCATCAGTTACCCTAAGTCTGGCCCTTCTTTGAGCGCCACCATGCATTTTAACTCCTCAATCTCTACCTTGTCCTTGTCCAGGCATTCCTCTCCCTTGCCCTTGTCCCTCTCCTCACCCTTGTCCTGGTACTCATTTTCCTCTCCCTCGTGCAGGCATTTTTCTTGCTTTCTTTGTGTTGCTCTATATTGTTCTTTTTTCACACAAGAGCAGCCCAAAGAGGCCCTCTTTTACTGTATACCATATGGCCATGTGATTGAAAGAACATCAACACCTGAACAATTCCTAGATGTGAATCAGTTGTGAATTTATATATTTGCATAACTTCATTCAGCTGTTTCTCAGTAACAATGGAATAAAATACAGGGGATGAATTTGTGTTTAAATTCACAATATAAACAGCTGTTTACCTTGACTTTAGCCTATAAGGTTAGGTTTAGAACATGGTGTTATCTGTTCTGACATACAGTGTTAAAGCACTGGTAAATTTGGCAGTACAAATCCATTGTTTTGGTCTTGGTTGCGCTTGTGTGTAAAAGAAGTTCAAGCATTTTAAATTTGTGTTAACTATATGCGTTTTGTGTAAAAGTAACAATAAATGTGTTAATTGTATAGCCTACACTAGGGATGAAACGGTATGAAAATTTCATATCACGATTATAGTGACCCAAATTATCACGATTATCAATATTATCACGGTTTTGTTCAAATGAGATTAAAGTGTTCAAAAAGAACTGATGCACACACTGAAAACATTTCAACAAGTTTTATATTTGAAAATCAACAAACAACAAATAAAACAAGCAGCTCTGTGCACTTTTTTAAGCAAGATTCTATTCTGTGGCACTTCCCTCCTTATAATGACCGTCGTCAATAGCAACGCATTATAACACAGCGCACATCCATGCTTTCATTTCATTCAAATGCGTCTTGTGTCTCTGTTTTTGATTGTATTGAAAATGAAATCAGAGGACTTTACTATTAATACTACTATAACTTCTTGTGATCATCTTGTCTGGTCGATTGTTTCGTACACTGTACAAAATGGATTTATAAACAGGTCAGATTTAAAACATTAATCTCAGTTCAATATGTCCGCTTAATTATTTATGTGGCAAAGAAAATCTGTGTAATAAGTGTACAATGAATACATTATTATCCCTTAAATGTCACCCTAGTCTTGTCTGAGCTTGTTCGTTCGTCTTTGGCTCAAGCTTCACGTTTTTATTTCCCAGATGTTGTTTTAGTATTGAGGTCAAAGTCCACTTGCCTTGCGTTCGCAGATTTGAAGTGTTTGCCCCTATTGCAGCGACTTTCTTTTTGCATGTTCTGCAGACAGGGTGACCGTACTCGATTAAGTTTCCTTCAGGACCAAAATATGACCACACCTCAGATTTGGTCCTTTTAGAAGGCTGAAAAATCTCCCGGCGCTGTCACTGCCTTCCGCCATTTCTTCTCGTTCAAAAAACAACATTGCGCGCTGCGCCTGCGCCAGACTGACGCTCGCTGGCTAGTTTTCAAAAACGTGATAATCAAACACGGTTTTAATGATAATTAAATTTTAAAGATATTACTAACCGTCAGTACATTTTATCGTGGTTTATCGTGAAACCGGTAATCGTTCCATCCCTAACCTACACAGACAGGTGTTGTGCTAACTGTGTTAAGAGTTTAGGAAATTTGTTAAAAGTATTGAAAAAATTGTCATAGCGATTGTAAAAAACGAATATAACAGAACTTTGTAAGATAGCGTTCTCTGAATGAGTGACAGCTTTTAGTGATTATAAAGGGAACGCTCTTTGCACGCTGTCTAGGCGATATAAAAAATATATTAATAGGCCTATAATATAGCCTATTCAGAATTTAAATAAAAATTTTGTTTTCCATTCTTGACATACACGCTTCAATACATAGGCCCATATGTGCATAAACATGCAGGATTCAATCTCGAAATTGTGATAACTGACAGTGATAAATATTTATGTATCGAAATCAGGCTCATATAAATGTCAGGAAACACGATTCCTGGCTACGTGTCAATATCCATGGATCACTGGATCTTTGGTAAGTTGTAAGGAACACCGCAGCTAACACAGTTACTTTGTGAAGACGTAACCGGACTGAGCGACGTACCAAATAAAGTTCCAGCGACATAACTTTGTGATTCCCATAATCGTCGTGGCGTCGGTATAATGGTATGTTGCTGGAACGTGACGAGCGCGTCTCAACGACCAAACTGGCATGTGTGATGCCGTAACCTCAAAGGACCATATTAGTTTTAGTGACGTGCCAATTAACGTTCCAGGGACGTAACTTTGTGAGTTCCATAATCGTCGTGGCAACGTTATTGTGGTACATCGCTGGAATGTGGCAGGTATATCCTAATGACCAAAATACCACGTCCACCTGAATATACTTCTCACCTTTATTCCAGGGAATGAAGATGTGCTAGGTCCATAAACTTCAAATCCACATAGAACTGATAAACTCTTCATTATCTGCTGTAAAACCTTATAAATAAATTTGTTTAGTTTTTAGTTAATACATTTAGGGATCAATACTTATATGTAATAGAAACCAATACAAACCCCTAATAAATTCTAATAGAAAATGGCCCAAAACCACACTGCATTCATTTATTAATCAGCATTTATTCAGAGTTACTTTGTACAAATATTAAGCCAACACATTTTGAACTGTGTAAAGTATTAACAAATTATGAGTACAGAAATGTAACACATCTATTCATTAATCAAACAAACAACATAATCAATAAACAATGTAACCAATTATTAAATTATTAGGGATGGGTGTAGTTAAATAATGATTTTATCACTGATACTTATCAATACTCTCATTGATACTACTCTCTATAATTCAGCACAAAAAAAAGATTATTATTGTTTTTCTTTATTATTACTTTTATTTGCAGAAATTTCCTGCGTGTCCTGTGAGGCACCTGCTACAAATGTCTGGTTGGTGGTGATGTGCTTTATTGCTTCACTACCTGTAGCTAAGCCTGAACAATGTGGCGATTACCAAAGATATGTAGTCCTTGAGCTTCTCTGAAGCTTACAAATAAAGAAAATAACGTTCATAAAGAGATATGTAAAAAACACAATATAGATTCCTAGCATCTCTCCTGTATTATTTGGCCTAAATATACATCAACAGTTTTTTGTTCAAGAAAATGAGCATGTTGACTTTCTCAGGAAGAATCTGAGACCTCTTATTCCTGACTTTGTCCCAGCTGTGGAAAAGACTCTTTCAGACAGTGTTGAGGAGGCAGAGGGAGATGATGGAGAGCTGTGAAAGAAGAGGAATAGTCTCTTTCTTACCCCACCAGCCGGAGGGCAGGGTCTTCTGAGGCAAGGATAGGAGGATGGTCTCTATATATTCACTTTGAATCTTTGCAAACTGGAAGCTGAAAAATAAAAATGTACCATACTATTACATACGATTTATTGCTTTTTGTTAGAAAGGTATAAGAAAATTATTTTCTAACTTGCGTGTTCCTCCTCCTCTTCATCCTCTTCCTTATCCCGAGCTGCACTGTCACCTCTTCATCCTTCACTGGCAGCTGAAACAGAGGAGCACCTTAATAATGTTGCTAATCTATGTGTTTTATGAGTCTCTTTTGCTCACCAAATCAAAAATACAGTACAAACTGTAATATTATGAATATCATTATAATGTAAAATAGCTGTTTTCTATATTTAAAGGGTTAGTTCACCCAAAAATGAAAATTCTGTCATTAATTGCTCACCCTCATGTCGTTCCAAACCCGTAAGACCTTCGTTTATCTTTGTAACACAAATGAAGATATTTTTTAATTGAAATCCGAGAAAATAAAATGTGGCTCCAGTGGTTCAGCCTTAATTTAATGATGCAACAAGAATACTTTTTGTGTGCAAAAACAAACAAAAATAACGACTTTATTCAACAATTTCGTTATGGCCTGTGTCAGTCTTCTACGTAGTTTCCGTTGGTCATCTCCTGCATCAGCATCAAACGCATTCGTCGTGGTGCTCACGTGAGCAGCTTCGGCTGCCATAGAACTCAAAATCACTGCACTATTTACAACATAAACTGCGTGAAATGAAAATGAACCCATGATTTACTCACTCTAATATCATCCTAGGTGTATATGACATTCTTATTTCAGACGAATACAATCGGAGTTATATTAAAAATGTCCTGGCTCTTCCAAGCTTTATAATGGCAGTGACTGTTGCTCTGTTTTTGAAGTCTATAAAAGTGCATCTATATCCATCATAAAACTGCTCCACATGGCTCCGAGGGGCTAATAAAGGCCTTCTGAAGCGAATCAATGCGTTTGTGTAAGAAAAATATCCATATTTACAGTTTTTTACAATCGCTATGACAATTTTCTAATTTCAAATTTAACAAATTTCCTAAACTCTTAACACAGTTAGCACAACATCTGTCTGTGTAGGCTATACAATTAACACATTTATTGTTACTTTGACACAAAATGCATACAAATTTAAATGCTTGAACTTCTTTTACACACAAGCGCAACCAAGACCAAAACAATGGATTTGTACTGCCAAATTTACCAGTGCTTTAACACTGTATGTCAGAACAGATAACACCATGTTCTAAACCTAACCTTATAGGCTAAAGTCAAGGTAAACAGCTGTTTATATTGTGAATTTAAACACAAATTCATCCCTTGTATTTTATTCCATTGTTACTGAGAAACAGCTGAATGAAGTTATGCAAATATATAAATTCACAACTGATTCACATCTAGGAATTGTTCAGGTGTTGATGTTCTTTCAATCACATGGCCATATGGTATACAGTAAAAGAGGGCCTCTTTGGGCTGCTCTTGTGTGAAAAAAGAACAATATAGAGCAACACAAAGAAAGCAAGAAAAATGCCTGCACGAGGGAGAGGAAGATGAGTACCAGGACAAGGGTGAGGAGAGGGACAAGGGCAAGGGAGAGGAATGCCTGGACAAGGACAAGGTAGAGATTGAGGAGTTAAAATGCATGGTGGCGCTCAAAGAAGGGCCAGACTTAGGGTAACTGATGAAATAGGAGCTACTATCATACACCATATCATAAACCACAGGCTATCAAACAGAGAGGCTGGTGAACGAGTACAGCCAAATCTCAGCGGGACACAGTGGCATCCATTATTCAGAGTTTTCGAGAAACCAACAGGTTTAGGACAGGAGCTGCACTGTCACCTCTTCATCCTTCAAGCGCTTCTCTATTGCAAAGTGTAAATACTTTTACCATGTATTAGTGACTGTATGCCTCTGATCTCTAATATGTAACTGTATTTTGTCTATCTAAGGATTCAACATCTACCTCCCTCAGGGGGCAGAGGAAAGCTCCTGAATGAAGAACAGGAACTTGCTATCGTCAACATGGTGATTGCTGATAATGAAATAAAACTGAAGGGCATTCTATAAAGCTACTCTGAGATGGATCATTTATTTTTTGTTTCGAATTTCTGCAGCAAAAGAAACAAAATGCATGCATTTACTAAACCCAGCAAAACAAAAATGTGGAGAGACTTCAAAAGACACAATCTATGATCAATAAAATATACTGTCTATTGTATAAGGGCAGACTCGACACAAAATAATGCAGTTTCTGTAATTCCATCTAGTGTTAGTGTTTTTATGGCATTGTGCTATGATTGACTAAATGTTCCTGTTGGAAGAGAACATGTGTTAGGGTTTTGGTAGACACAGTGTATTGTGTTGTATTTTGAAAATTAGTGTTGGAGTTTAGTTTACAATGTGTGATTTTGAGCATGAAATTAACCGTTTCGGCAATTGTGTGTTGTAGGTGTGTTGGTGTGTTTAGAGTTTAGGAAAAAAAAAATTGTCATAGCGATCGTAAAAAACTGTAAAACTTTATAAAGTAAATCTAGCTTCCGGCGAATCGCCTTCCGTATTCAACTTACAGAAAAAGTGTAGCGCCCGCGCCTCTCACAGTTCAAAATGCTTAGGCTATGTCTGACGACACTGCACACCAGTTATGCTCGTCAGACGTAGCGTAGCATTTTGAACTGCGAGAGACGCGGAGTAACTGTATCTTCTGCTATTGATACTTGCTCAAGTCCGCACAAGTCGTACAGTCATTACACTGTCTATCTGATATATTAATGCAACGTCTATATTTAAATTGAAAAAAAAAACACTCAATTAGTCAATGTCTATGGCCATTATAACTTATTGTGTAAGTTTCGAGCCTCGATTTTATTTGGTTATTTTGCCGTATATATCCTTGCCTACTGGTCGCATTAGGAACAACAGGGGCGTAAAACTGCCTGGGCTGTAAAACTGTCTGGCCCGTATATCTGCCTGCTCCAGGTCTGCAGCCTCCCCCTTTTCGTTGTAGAGGGGTTATTTTGTCCCTCCTGAAATCACAGAAAATTTGTATCAATATTTTAACGAGTTTTTGCGCTCCATGTAATTGACGTCATCGATTAAAGGAACACGTCACTATTTTTGAAAGTTGGCTCATTTTCCAACTCCCCTAGATTGAAACAGTTGAGTTTTACCAGTTTTACTTTCCAGACCACTTTAGCGACTTTTTTTCAAAAAAGCGACTAGCGACAAATCTAGCGACTTTTTGGACAAACGTCAGTTACTTTACAAATGTCGCCAGTACTGTCCTGCGAGCGCGAGGTCTTGCTTCCCCCCCTTTCGGTCACACCTCTCTCTGCGTCTACCCTATTCAGTGAATGGCTGAGAGGAGCAGCAGCGCACAAATAAGATGACAGGCGTGAATGAGCGAGCTGCACACAGTGTTGCCACGGATTTATCACTGCTTCCTTTATTTTATATTTAAAGAATTTAGTTTGACCCGTTATGATTTCCATTCTTCTCTTGTGCTTATCACTTATATTACTCACTATCACAGAGCTTTAGTTCATCCAGTTTCTGACCTCTCTCAATTCAGATTATTTTATAATCTGAAATACGTAAAAAATATGTCAATGAAGTGTATTAGAACTTCCTGTTGTCGTAGCGGCAGATACGAAAAATGTCAGAGTCAAAGAGTCGCAGTTTCTCTTGTGTTCCAGGCTGTTCGTGTTCCACCCAAAAACAGCCCTACCTTTCATTTCATTCTTTTCCTGTGGATCCAAACCTGAAACCCAAATGGATACAGGCGATCCGAAGGGAACAGTTTTAATATAAAAAGAGGTAGCACCTATGTCTGCAGCCGGCACTTCGCTCCGGATGATTACATTGGTGGCTGCGTCGTTCGTCACCTGAAGAGTGGTGTTGTCCCGAGCCTACTCCCTTGTAACAATTTTACTGCTCCTTTGAGAAGGGAGTCAGTATATGACAGAACCTTCAAATGTCAGTCTATCCAGCTATGCTGTGAAGATAGCGAGATGGTGGCTAAGGCAGTAAGGATGGATCACGACTACGTGACACACCCACCTGCAGGTAAGATTGTTCATAATGTGTTTAGTAAATTAACACTAGTCAACTATGTGTACCGTTAATGAATAAATGCATTTATAACTGAACAACTTAATATGTCTATGATATAAGCTGTTCACGAAATTCAGTCTGTGTGTGTGTGTGTGTGTGTGTGTGTGTGTGTGTGTGTGTGAGCGAGAGTGTGTGTTTGTGTGAGTGTGTGTGTGTGAGTGAGATAGTGTGTGTGTGTGTGAGTGTGTGTGTGAGTGAGAGAGTGTGTGTGAGAGAGGGAGTATGTGTGTCTGTGTGTGATTACTGTTCTGTTTTGTGTTGAAAGGTAGCATAAATATGTTAAGACTGGTTTTTAATTTCTTTATCTTTACAGGTGCTCTGGATGAGGCTTTATATTACATCCATGACTAAGAAGCCATGTTGCAAAACACTGACCTACCACCCCTTACTCTCTTCAGCTGATATTGTGCATCGGATGACCAAATTCGTTTCTACACCAAATTTCCATCCGAGAGGGTTTTTACTATTTTTTGGGAGTCGATTGCACCATCTGCCCTTAGACTGGTGTACTGGATCAAAGCAAAGAGGGCAGGTGAGGAAGGCTGCCACTATCCCAGCCCATCACGCATCATGCCATTAATAGATGAGTTCTTGATGTACTCCATGCAGGTTGCTGTTGGCATGAAGGAGCAGCTCATTGCTGACATGTTTAATGTGAGCATTGCCAGGGTCAGCAGGGTTACCATTACCTGGGCCAATTATCTTTTTATGATGCTGAGCTCACTTCCCATCTGGATAAGCAGGGAAAAGGTTAAGTCCACTATGCCCCTTAAATTCCAGAGATACTGTCCCAATGTCAGAGTGATACTGGACTGCACAGAAATTGCCCTGGAGAGAGCCTCATCCCTGACCTTACAGTCAGAAACATTTTCAAACTACAAAATCAGGACGACATTGAAAGGGCTGATTGGAGTTGCTCCCAATGGTTTGGTGACATTTGTCTCACCCCTGTACACTGGTTGCATCTCAGATAAGGAGATCACCAGGATTTTCCCGGAGTCCTTCCCTTGCTGGAGGCAGGAGACGATATCATGGCAGACAAAGGGTTCCACATTCAAGACCTCCTTGCTGATGTTGGAGCTAAGCTCATCATTCCACCTTTTAAGCATTCAGCTCAATTCAGTAAGGAGGAAACGGAACAAACCCAAGCCATTGCCTGTCTCAGAATTATAGTGGAGAGAGTGATCGGTAGGGTAAAGTTCTTTCACATCTGGGACTCTCCTGTGCCGCTCACACTGACTGGCAGTGTGAATCAGATCTGGCTTAACTGCTGTGTTTTAGCAAATTATCAAGGACCTTTTTGTTTTGAAGAGTGAATGAATTAATGTTTTGTATGTAAATAATGTATAATGTGTAAATAGTATGTAAATAATTTAGTTTTCCCACATATTCTTAAACAGCAAATTAAATATAATTGTTATATTCTAAATATTTTTCTGTTGAAATGTGACTTTGATTTCACTAAACCATTAGATTGGTCAAAATTATGCATCCTTTAATTTTTTGGTATGTGTAACATCAACTGATTAATAACAACTTATTCAATAAATAACATCAAACATTTACAATAATGTCAATGTCAGCTTTTTTTTATATAGCACTATTCAAACAACACGTTGACCAATGTGCTTTACAACATCTAGGTATAAAAAGAAATAAATACAATATTAATAATAACAATACACACCTCAAATAAATGTTTCAACAAGAAGGATACAAGAAGGTATGAATTCATGTATGTGCCATAATATATATATATATAATTTCTCTTTCATTTCCGCTATGAATGAGTCATCACGCCAAATTCTTTCCACAGTTAAACTTGATAGGGTATCGGTAACAAAGTCACACCGTGTCAGTCCTGCGATTGCCAGTTGGCCCTGAACCTGCCAGTAGTACTTATGTGAACGCCTCAGACTGGCGTGGCCTTCCTGCACCTTGAGGTGAGCAACCTGAGATGGATCATTTTTTGTGCTGCTCTTCACCTCAACCAGGCCAAAACTCTGAAGGATTATGGGTGGACAGTGGTAGGACATGGGGGATCCACAAGGGACAGACCCAAATTTAGATGGCACAACCACATCTCAAAACCACATCCAATACAACAGCCATGAGAGGCTAGGGCTGCACCTGGCTTAATTTGCTTGCCATCGTATATGGATCTGGCAGTGGTCCTAGACAAAAGAGCAAAGAGATACACAAGATTATTGGTCACACAGAAGAAAAGTCAGACATGAGTGCTTAACTACATTTACATTTTATTAATTGTATCTGCGGTAAACAAAATAATGTTAATGATAACATTAAAAAAAAAACGTACTCACACAAAGCAACACTCAAACAGTTAACAAATGAATCACCTGTATATGCCGTGTACAGTGTGGACCTCAGACCGTTCTTGCCCACTGTTTTGGGCTTTTGCACCACCAGCTCACTAACAGGTTCAGGATGGATTCCCTTAAAAGTAAAAGACAAAAAGCAGTTACAGTCTGTAGTCACTACTGGGGGTGTTTTTATAATAATTTACAGTTGTTATAGATATGCATCAGTTCTTAAATCATAATGACATGTTTATCACAAACCCACCTGTGTTCTTGGTCTGTGCCATCTTTGCAAGCCACTTGTGCAGGCCAGGGGGAGGGGGGCAGCCTGCAGACCCAGCTGTGAATAATGTGCGGTCTAGTACAGGATGGCAAATATGTGATTGCAGAATCCTTTACCAGCCACACAACTGCAGGACAAAGCTTTTTAGGTTGGCACTTTCTGCCTCCAGTGATATCTAGACACAATAACAAATTAAATAGGTTACACTGAAGTCATCCTTATGCTGTTACATCAATGTTCATAATAACATGAAACTATAACTTTCAGTAAGGTGACCAGATTTGAGTTGGTAAAATAAGCGAGATATTTCATAGAGAATAATGGGTGTGCAGAACTGTGTACAGAATGCAAATATGATTACATTTCATGTAAGTTCAATGTTATTTTATTATATCTGAGTACTCCGCGAGCAATTTAGTTCATCCTGGACTTGATATTGTACTGGGACACAGCAGCTCAGTCTATGTCCCCTGCTAAGGTAGAACAAAATCCCGGATGATTTTGAAATTCCGGCCGACCCATTATTTAGGTATCAAAAAGAGGATTTTTTTTACTTTCAGTAAAGAAATAGAAAGTGAAGAAAGTGCCACAACCGCAGCAAAAAGAGTGAACACGCAAGAACGGGCAACTTTTTGAACTTTTGCCAACCAGCATTCTGTCTATAGTCAAACCTCCAGTTTGTGAGGCTCCTCGCTCTTCCTCATTGACCTGAAGCATTTCCTCTCACTACAACCTGTCTCTGGAGTACATTTGATACTATAACCCCATGCAACAAGAAAACATTACGTTTTATCTCACATAGAAATACACAACTTTACTTCGTAGTGTTAACGTTAAGTCACAACACAATGTCAGTAACATTTCACATTTACCTAGTAACGTTACAGCTTTACCAAATTACTGTTTGTTATGTTATCTCATGCCATCTCACTTAAACATACACACAACATATTCACTGCAATGTGTTATACCTTATATTACAAATTCACAACACCTAAGATTTACCAATACTTACTTTACAGTTAACGTTAACAGAGTTATAACCGGTGATATGGCTAAAGCTAGCCATAGCAATTTCTTCTTTACTTACCTTGGTAATTGTGGATAAACTCTTCGTGGAAGAATTTATATCCCTTGTCCAGTTTGTTCCCTTTAGTGGACAAATGTATCTCCACACTCTTCACCACATCGGCGCTGGTGAACTTCGGAAGAAAAGTCAGGCTAGTCAAAAACACCCTAGCTGCCATTTCTCCATCAACAAAGCTTACACCGGAACTGGGTTTACGCTTCTTTGGCGCGTTTCCAGTTTTTGCGTAAATGGTCTATTGTATGACAAACAAATATAGGAAATAAGAACGTCTTTATTGGACAACCGGCTATATTATATTATTTTAAAATACAGTATGTGAGCGCGGATTAGGAACGAAAACACATTAGGCAGGCGTTCTGCAAGTACGACGTAATGACGTCACAAATATGCTAATTGACGCATGACGTCATCTAGCGACATTTAGCAACTTTTTGGGCAGTCTTTAGCTACTTTCCTTGGAAAATAGTTGGCAACACTGTACAGGAATTAGAGTATAGTTCCTAGCCATATCGGCCTAGAACATCACAACTTTTCATTTTCTGTCGGTATGCTATGCTAAAAGTGCTATTGCCAGACCCGGAGATCAGCTGAATGGATTCAAAACAGTAAAACTCAACTGTTTAACTCTAGGGGAGTTGGAAAATGAGCCTATTTCTAGAGTTTACAAAGAATGGTGTGAAAAGAGAAAAACATCCAGTATGCGGCAGTCCTGTGGGCGAAAATGCCTTGTTGATGCTAGAGGTCAGAGGAGAATGGGCCGACTGATTCAAGCTGAAAGAAGAGCAACTTTGACTGAAATAACCACTCGTTACAACCGAGGTATGCAGCAAAGCATTTGTGAAGCCACAACATGCACAACCTTGAGGCGGATGGGCTACAACAGCAGAAGACCCCACCGGGTACCACTCATCTCCACTACAAATAGGAAAAAGAGGCTACAATTTGCACGAGCTCACCAAAATTGGACAGTTGAAGACTGGAAAAATGTTGCCTGGTCTGATGAGTCTCGATTTCTGTTGAGACATTCAGATGGTAGAGTCAGAATTTGGCGTAAACAGAATGAGAACATGGATCCATCATGCCTTGTTACCACTGTGCAGGCTGGTGGTGGTGGTGTAATAGTGTGGGGGATGTTTTCTTGGCACACTTTAGGCCCCTTAGTGCCAATTGGGCATCGTTTAAATGCCACGGCCTACCTGAGCATTGTTTCTGACCATGTCCATCCCTTTATGACCACCATGTACCCATCCTCTGATGGCTACTTCCAGCAGGATAATGCACCATGTCACAAAGCTCGAATCATTTCAAATTGGTTTCTTGAACATGACAATGAGTTCACTGTACTAAAATGGCCCCCACAGTCACCAGATCTCAACCCAATAGAGCATCTTTGGGATGTGGTGGAACGGGAGCTTCGTGCCCTGGATGTGCATCCCACAAATCTCCATCAACTGCAAGATGCTATCCTATCAATATGGGCCAACATTTCTAAAGAATGCTTTCAGCACCTTGTTGAATCAATGCCACGTAGAATTAAGGCAGTTCTGAAGGCGAAAGGGGGTCAAACACAGTATTAGTATGGTGTTTCTAATAATCCTTTAGGTGAGTGTAGATAGAAGTCGGGAGTTTATCACAATCACATGTGCGCGCTCTCAATCACTGATCACCTGCGGCATTCATGTACAGACACACAGTACATTTGCACACTCGGGAAGGATACTGTTTCATTTGTCATGTGTACGTTGTTGTGATTAGCAATCACAGATTGGGTCGACGATTTCCAGCCCAAAAGCTCACTAAAACCCACCCAATCCAAGAAAAAAACGCCCAAAATTTGAACTGCCAAAATAATGTGATATAATTTTATTGCCATGTCAATCAAGGTTGATTAGCACCATTTTATCTCCTTAAAACAAAATAATAATGACAAAATAAAATTAAAATAAATAAATTTCCCAGGAAAAAAGGGACTAAAACAGGGCAAATACCTTCAAATACAGTCATGCATGACTAAAATGTCCAAGTGGAAACTGTCAAAATCATTATAAAGTAATTTAAGGGCAAAAAGTGCCCAATATAAGTGATCGGAATAAACAACGTAATTAGCAGGCCTTACACACACATTAATGCACACGCCACAGCCAAAATGTGTCATTCACTGAGACATACTATACGATAATCCTACAACAAAAAATAATCAACAAGAATGCGTTTACCATTGTGTTGTGCTTTAACTTCAGACAGAACTACAGTAACGTTATGTCTTTCGTGAATTACATATTTGTAGAACATAACGCAGAACTTAACACAGTGGACAATGGATTAATCGTTGATTCAAACCTCTTTCAGCAGCTGTCGGGACGAGTAGAGCGCAATCTAAACGGTTTAAAAGGTGCAGATGTCCTGATCAGGGGTACGTTTCCCAAAAGCATTGTTAGCCAACTATGGTCGCAAGTTCCGTTGTTATCAACATAGTTCAACAAGTCTGTGTTTCCCGAAACCATTGTTCCAATGAAACATTCGCAAACAGCGTCGCAAAGTTGAGTGGTTGGAACGTCAGCTCTCGACCTGTGGTTAGAAGCATATAGTTTCTTGTTTGCAAGACATGTGGACTTAATAAATCCTTACCTTGAGCAAAATAAGCAAGCTGACATTTAGTACAATCTATATATTTTATTTCGAATACATACAAATGTAATTTATGTATTTTAGTTTGTCAAGAGATTTAAAGCACCGGTTTTGAAGAGTGCGCATGTGCGTATCATAGACTGAAAAAAAATATGGGCGTAGTGTCTGTGACGTCACCCATAGGATTCTGAAGAGCAGTTTTGAAGTGTAAAGTAGGGACGAGCTGGCCGTTGCCATAGCAGCGCGTTATCGTGCGTCACTCCCGGATAACAGAAAATGGGCAAAGAGGCGGGACGTGGGTGGAGCTGAGGTGACGCGATGACTAACAGAAAGCAGATAAATGGCTATCCACCTGTCACTCAAAGTGGCCACTCCCTTAATTATGCAGAACTTTAAGGCTTTATATAATGTAAACAAATTAGTTATTAAAAAAATTCACCCCCTCACAGTTGTCATGAAGGGCAAAATTAGATATATAGACGAAAACCACAATTTGTACCAGGCTGTAAACATGTTTTTTTCTGCTGTAAAGTTGGGCATTTTAAGATGGGGCTCAATGAGATTCTGCTCCCTTCTGGAGCCTGTCTCTAGCGGCCAGTCGATGAATTGCAGTTTAACTCACTTCCGTATTGGCTTCAAGAGAAACTGGGGGAGGTTCCCGCTTGGTGCTTATGTGCTCTAGTACGTAAAAACGAGCCTGTGATTGAATCTAGAAATACAGCAAAATAACTGAGAAAAATAAGAATTAGTCCTCAGAATTTATAGCAAAAAATCTAGCATGAATTCGATCTCAAACTAATTCATTAAAAGCAGTGTGCACACAATGATGGACAGGAGTCCTATATTCAAGTCATTCAACTGTGCTCTTAGAGTTAGTTATATTTATAAAGATTCTTCAAGTCACAGGTGTAATTCACGTTTTGAAAGTTGGTTCACTCTCCCGCTCATTACTGTAGATAACTTACTGTACATTTATGCCACTTCGGCATAGCGATCACTTGACATCCAGCTACAATTTCGCGCTGAAAACCTGTCATGAATGATCGCGTCTCCCTGCTGATTGCTGATTGGCTGAAAGTGCGTGCTCATCGGCGACGTCAACACCAATGCCAGCTGACTCTACGCTGGGCAAGTGTGTGTCATGATGACTGATTTTATGGAGTACATGCACACTTGAGTTTGTTATTAACCAATTAGACTATAAAATTTAGATGTTTAAAAACCGCCAAACTGACCCCAAACCATGAGTGCTTAACTGTGTATAAATTTATTATATAATATAATTATATGGACTCCTTATATTTGGTTATTTGGTGTCCTTTTGGAGTATCCAATGATCCTTGAAGCTGGCAGACAATACAGTTTTCTGATTTGGAGCAGGTTATGTTTCAGGGTTAGTTTCCTTAAGAGGTATTCAGATGTGTTTTATATAATTAATATAGTTATTAATATAACCAAATTTGTTTCAATTATATAATATACAATATTATATATTAATTCTAAAGAATTACAATAAAAAATAAATAAAAAATAAGTTTAAATGTTAATGCAATTCAAATATATTTATTATTTATTGTATTGTCATCTCACACATGGATCTGGATTCAATGAATTAGCATCAAACAAACAATATAATCCTTATTCTCAGTGATTAAAGATTACTTATTAAACGAAGACATTGAAAAAATGATTGCACAACCACCAAATAGGTGGCGATGTGCACTAAGTAGGTTATGTAAATCGCCATTAAACAAAAGAAGAAGAGGAAGTAGAATGGCGTGCTGTCTGTTTCCATGGTGAATCATCGATTCGTTGCTCTGTTGAGAATGTCTTGTGTGTTAAACGGGAACATACTCTGAGTTGGCTGAACTTACTCCCGGACTCGTTTTTGGAACCAGCATACCTTGAGTAAGCAAGGTTTGGGTTAATCAACCAAGAGTTCAATGTATATGTTACGGTAAGTTAACCTTGCTTTCTGGAATACCCCTCAGATCTTCTGCCACTCAGTCCCGGCTGAGGGGGCGTGTTCCGGAGGGAAAGTGACGACGATGAATACCCTCTATATCAATCTTCTACTGGTCACACATTGTCACGTGATGTGAATTCGCCGCTCAGAGTTCACTAATCAGTTTGAACTTTGGAACGCAGCGAAATGCATTTCGCATAATATACATAATTCACCCGCTATATCGCTAAAAGTATACCCGATTTTTCATATCAACAGAAAAATATACAGAGATAATCTGGCTTCTCTTGAGACTCCTCTGCTTCGCAGCATTGTTAATGATATGCTAAAGCCCACCCGCACGTTGACGTGATTGTTACAAGGCAGTTTGTGACGTAAGAAACACCAGCGATTTCAAACTGTGTTTTTGAGACTGTCATTGGTTCACATGGTTTGACCTAAAGCATATTAAAAACACCACATAGACATACAAACAACATTAAAAACTTGATTTTCACCACAGGGGGTCTTTAAAAATGTACACATAACATTTTTCTAATATTGGCCTCAAAATTTCATTTCTGATACTGATATTTTTTTTTTTTCATCTGGAGATTTAAATTAATCTCTTAGCCACTATTTTAAAGTATGAGAAAAGAAGTTCAAAAAAGGAGTGGAACAAGAAGGGCAGAATTTCCCTTGTGTACACAAAGGGGCTACAGCATATGAGTACACTGAATGTAAACAAAACTGGGATTACAAAATGTCAGTGTGGTTGAGATGTCTGTGTAAGTAATGGAGCCTGCATTTTGTTCTCCTGGTTCTTTTCAATTGAATTCAGATGAGAGTTCAAGCTCCTTTGCTCTGTGACTTTGAGCTTTGAGTTTATCCCAGGCTCATGTATGACTCATTGTAGTGGCATTTTGGCTTTCCATGGGTGCAATAAATACAAAAACCAACTGTATATTTCAAATCATAAAAGGCTCACCATAAATCCAATTAATCTGCAATTACACAGGAAACCCGTCTCCATTTGTCTGATCATGGGGGCCAAGCATTTCATGGCATTGACACCGCATCTGTCTTCAAGGCCATTGGCACCTTTATAGTGTAATTTGACTCGTCTGCAATTTGTTATGCATTTTTGCTTTGCGTTTGGTGTGAATTAGCACTAACAAATGAGATGGTCAGGAAAACAACTATCAAACAAAAAAATCTATTTGTTCTCTATATGTTCAGAAGATTCAAAAAATATTTACTTATTGTTTATTGCTATAAATTGTATTGGGTAAATTGTATTTACCCAAATGTCCAAAATTCAGTTTGACGATCAACTTGAAGGTCAAAGTGAGACATAAAAATGAGTACAGTTTTGGCCTTACCTCATTTCCTTTCCCACTGAATGACAAAATGTTTTGAGGGAAAATAGTCTTTGATCATAATTACGTTAAACAGATGTTTGAATGCAAACAATCACAGCAGATTGCTTGTTTGCTTCTTTTCTGAAAGACAAAGTCCACTAATTCAACTGTACTAAACATTACTTCATAAGTGTACAAACATTATTATGCATATGAAGCCATAGATATAAACAACAAATTTTTGCTGTTTTGAAGAATATAAATTGAGCATTTAGGCTCCTGTGGCATATGCTGTACATCTTTCTGAGAAATCTGCTGTCAGAATAGTATGCACCAAAGTTTAATATTTACAGCTAGGTTGTTTTTAAAATAATTTAATAATATTTAAAAAGTTAAATATATATATAAAAACGAGAATGAGCAATAGTAACAGTGATGCCTTAGAGACAGCAATAATTATTTAGATTTTTTTTTACATAGCTAAGCATGTAATTGTCCATTTTTTATTTATTGAACAGCGAACCATTATGTCCACCTCAGTATAACCAAAATCACATCCCACACTCATCTTTGGACTTCTACCTCCAGAACACTGATTAGCCCTCAACCCACAGACATCCCCCGGCTCCAGATGAAAGATGGGAAAAGGCTTTTTCCACTGACTAACATCCTGATGCTTCTCATCTGCCTCCATTTTGGTTCAGGAAAAAAAGTCAGTCAGCAATGAGACACCATATGCTCACATTCTCTGGTCCAACATGACCTGGGAAAAGGTAAAAAAGGCCAGACTGCTTTCTCCACAGATATCTGTATTTTTGACATGCAAGTATAGACTTTTCTAGTTAAATATTGTGAAATATCCACTTTCGTGTGCTACTGATTATTCTAAATGACCCACTCTATCTTAGTGATTGCAATGGAAAAATAGCAAGCAAATGATTGGAACTAATTGTGATGAGAATTTTGGCTGCTTCGGCTACGTGGTTAGTACATCTGCCTTTCCATATCCTGACAGACTTCAGCTTCTAGGGAGCATTATGTAATTTTTTGGCCTCTACATGTTAAGGTTTGAAGCCCATGGAAAATGACTCTAAACTTTGTGGAGTAGCGGCAGGTTGGAATAACAAGAACTTTCTCAGCAATGTTTAACGTGTTGAAAATGAGATCTCATTATTCTCATTAGTTTTTCTTCACTATCACCCAGCACTCTGCTTAACAATAAATACTGCTAAATAATAGTACTCACAGGGACAGTCCATGACTTTTTTACACATTTTATCTAAAAAAGGTGCATATTAGGATCTTAATTATGCACATTAGTACTTTCAGGCAACATACGAGTACTTGCTTGCTTGCTTATCTTCTTCTTTTTTCTTTTTTTGACAGCGATTTTCATAAAAAACCTCTAATATTATGCTATTTACAATGTGTTTTAGGCCTAATAAGAAAGTTACAGTGCTTAAACTCTGTAATACACTATTTGACAGGGTATAATAATTGCATGGGTCCCTGGAAATGGCCGGGATATTTGGGTTTCCTGTTGGGTGGGCTTCAGGTCAACTGCCCAGGCAGCGCAGTTGATAATTACACCACTGTGTCCATGCAACTCGCAATCACAAACGCAGACCGAATGAATCATTGGGATCACCCAGACAGCTGAACAATTTCAACAAACATAGAACGTAGAAGACAGAAGTCATTAAATTAAGAATGGGATACAATCTTGGATGACAACTAAACCTCTGCACAAAGAAAAACAATGACAATAGATGTTTGTAGAAAGAAGATACATTTTTTTCTTTTTTTATCTAAGATCAAAATGGTGGAAATAAATAAATGCACAATGACTTGGAGCCAAACAAAAAGCAGCTGCAGTTTGTTTGACTGTCTTAAAAGGATTGTTTTTTAATCTGTGTGAGCTCAACTCACCACAGAGGAGAACCTAAAACGTTCGCTACGAAGAGTGTGTTTTGTATTTGGATGCCACCATCATGTTGGTCTGACCGCTTCCGTAGTTTACATACAGAGACATAATGACAAAGCAATGTTGTCCACCTCTGACTTTTTCTGGACTAACAAGGCATGTGAAATACACAAAGATCAGCTAAAATTAGAGAATTCCATATGGGACAAATTAAATGAGTCACTCTTTAAACTGTGTGAGGTTGTAAGCACTGCACATTCTTTAATCACAAGCGTCTACCCCTCCCCTGACCCACTGGCAACAATTAACTGTAAAAACGTAAAATAATTTATAGTTTCACACCTGCAATTAGTCAGAACAAACAGCTTCTTCAGAATATTTTGCTATTTTAAAACAGTTTTTCTGTCTCGTACAAGCACACACACTGTTTTAATACTTCATAGCTTGTAAAAAAAGAGCTTATGACTCATCCACCCACATGGAAACATTTTCCCTTCACATGTGGATTTTTGTTTATTTAAATTCAATAAATCTATTACTCTGTGTTTTGACAAATAACCCTTCTTCCTCAATGGTTCATAACGCTCTCGGTCCATAAACAGAATGACGGTACTGTTGATCTGACCGATGGAGTTTTGAAGGATGGCAACACTTACAGTGCTGAATTGAAATTATAAACATATGCAGACAATGTCGAGTATTACAGCGAGACAAAAAAATGCAGTATTACAAAGAGACAAAGAAATCATTTGAAGAAGTAGTTTTTCTGTAGCAACAGCAGATATATGCTACATTGCCTTAATTTACAGACTTTCATTCTGCTATTATGTTGCTGAGAGACATATCTATGATGACGAAATCTCTTCAAAGAGGATTGCATGAGAGAGTTGGGTAGAAGAGAAGGATTTAAAATCCACTCACCTTTACTGCACGTCACCTCTGTGGCATGTAGCATGATGGGATACAGACATAACCCTTAACCCTTGGAAAAAGCAAACTCATTAGGAATGGCCAATAGCACTTTACGAACATCTGTCAAAGAAGAGGTAAGATCTGGTTTTGTAAAACTACCTCAGGGATGTTTGTTTTATTAAGACACTAGGCCCAAGCAAAGAAAAACACCATAATAATGTTGATTTATCATTTGTCAAGTACAATAAAAAAAAAATCAAGCAAAAAAACAAAAACAAACGGCAACTTTCAAAGTTTAGGAATGGATATCAGTTTCATTTGGCCTTACAGTAGAACCTAACAAATGGCTGAGCCGTTTCACACACACGCACCCCAGCTGCTCCTGTAAAGGCTGTGTCTGTGACCCCTGACCGCTCCTGATGTCAGACTTCAGTTCAGCTGGTCTGCATTTATTACTGTTTGAAGTAGTGTAAGGTCATTGATGATCTCAGATCTAGAAAAAATGTCCTTTGAAGTTGTCACTTGATCGAACAGCGAATATCGAAAAAAGAATATTTTGAAGTTATATAATAATTAAGTACAAAAGAAAATGCAGGCACACGCAAATGAGGAATATGTCAATATTTTAATAACATTTTGTGTTTTTATAGGACAAAATAGACTGTAAGTCCAAACAACAAGTCTCCTTTAAAATGTTCGAAAAAGCTATAATAAACTGAACGGTTCAGGCTCTGAAATAAAAGTTTAAGGTTTTATCCCAGACAGATAGGGGCAAATGGTGAACTTTCCTAGTGCCAGAGATCTGGCTCTTTCCAAGTGACCATTATGCCCTTGGACAAGACCCTTAACCTCAGGTCACTCGGACACCTAGCCACATTTCCACAATAAAATATATCTGCAAAGTTAAAGGCCTAATAAGACCAGGTTGTTGCAATCTCAAAATGTAAAAAGATGATGGGGGAAATGTACGGTGGCCCAGTAGTGCACAACACAACAAATTTTAAAAAGCATACATAAGTTCACAACACAACGGAAACAAGCCACAACACAACGGAAATCCTCCCGACCACTAGAGGGCTCTCGGAGTGCGGTAAAGTTATATAAATATGAAATATAAATTCAAAATCACCTACATGCACTATAGCTGCATATTTATACTCGAGAACGCTTTTACTCGCTACCACAGCGCATGATGCCTAAGGGAACGTCTGCCAATTCCACCAAGTGATTGAAACGTATAATTTGTATGAATTAAAATGACTTTTTTTTAAATGTCCAAATGTCACTGTTGTGCATTACTGAGTCAGTTTTACCAATACAACCAAGCTGTGGAATTGTAACATGTCTGTTTAAATGTTAAAAGTAATTTAATTAATACAAATTATGTTTAAACTACATGGTGGAATTGGCAGACGTTCCCTTGGGCATCAAGCGCCGTGGTAGCGGGTAAAAGCGTTCTCGAGTATAAATATGCAGCTATAATGCAGGTGATTTTGAATTGATATTTCATGTCGATATACAATGGTTACACACTTAAAACTGATCGTAGTGTTTATATCTTTGTAAGACTGGCGAATCTATGGAACAATGGCAAGGAAAACTAACTTTACCGCACTCCGAGAGTGGTCGGGAGCATTTCCGTTGTGTTGTGTTTGCTTTTTAAATGTTGTGTTGTGCACTACTGGGCCACCGTAGAAATGCAATATGGAAGATAAAAATTAAAAGACAGACAGAGTAAAATGGATGGGTTTAATATTCTCACCGTACTACACATGCCCATTGTTTCAGCGCATATGGAGTGCACTTTTATTCTTAAGCTGAAAGGATGTGACAGGGGCCAACAGCTGGTATGTTTCCTCTACTTTTTCAAAACCACTCTGCGTGAGAAACCAAGGAGGCAGTGCAAAACATCTGAATAGCAGACAGAGATGCACTGTCAACAAAACACTTGTTAGACAGTGGAAAACATCTCAAATACAACTCCCAAAATAAACTGCTTTAAGTTGTCGGTTATTTGCACTGTTAAACAATTCCTTTGCTAGTAAAGACAAAGGTTTTTTTCAGGTGTTTTTTTTTTGGCTATCATAAACCGAACTTTTCCTTCACTGCAAACTCTGCCTAATAACCCAATTTTCATAAACTTTTTTTTTTCCAACAAGAAAATGTTGGAAAACTTTCAGTCATTTTTTCACTGCATCAACATAGGAGAATATTGTTTACATAATATATAATTGTATGCATGGCCTTAAAAATGTGACTGGTGTTAAATATTGCAATAAGTAGACATTTCGATTAATTGATGTGCCGAAATGTATAATATGATAAAACTGTAATTACACATGTGAAAAATTTGGTAATTTATTCCGATGAGTGATTTTGTACAACAGATGTAAATGGAAGTCTTAACCTTCACAAACCATTGTCTTCGTTGGACCGAAATTACACAAGAGATGAAATTTTGAACTAACATCAAAACAGCCTAAACGGCGTGAACAATATATGCATATAGTGAAGTACTTATGCTGAAAAATAATCATTTACAATATTGACAGCAGTGCCATATTTCAAAGCAGATGTAAAATTTATACAAGTACAACCATTTGGAAATTGTCTTATATCACTGTGGTTGATGAGTTCAAGAAGCAGAACAGAGAAGAGAAAGATGGCGGCTCCATCACTGAGCAGGACAGATGGGTGTGTGTGAAGTGTCCTGGACACCAGAGGGTTTTCTTCCGTAAAACTGAGTATCTGAGAGGTGGTGAGGAAGAGGATGGGAGAGGGTGGAGTGCTTATCAGTTCTCAAGAAAAGCCACGTAGTCAGTAAGTCTGGCCAGCTGTTGTTCGTTTGGAACCAGAGAGACCGGGGGTGGATCTGGAGAGAGGGGAAGGCAGAACAGAAACATGAGAGGAGAGGGGATTCCTTCAAGTCCAATATGATCTGCTCTATAACACATTGACATACGAATGTAAACAAAGACGTGCCACAAAAAAAACTCATGAATATGTGTGTGAGAGAGAGAGAGAGACTGTTACAGATGCGACAGCAAAAGAAAGAAAAATGTCATGGCAACTGTTGAATTAATAAACTTCAGCTGCTTTTGGTGAAAGCTGCAGGTCATCAGTACTGGGAATAATTTCTCAATCACCAGTTACTCAAATGCATTACAGACATCTGCACTGTCTCACGAGGCCCATGCAGAAACCCAGATGCTGCTTGTTCCTGTTTCTTTGGAATAAACGTGTCTCATAAAAACGGTTCTCAACGGTTACAGGCCAACACATAAAAAGCTGTATGCGCCAAAATACAAAACTCAAAGAGCAGCATGATTCAGAACTATGAACAGAAGGTGACCAAAAACTGATGAAGTTCTTGTAATTTACAAAATGAAGGAATCTTAAAGAAACTGTGAGAGCCAATCAGAGATAAACATAAGATCAGGAAGAAAATGGAATTGGAGTGAAGTCACCCATTCACATGCATGTTATGAAATGCAGAACCATGCAGAACCGTTAACTCAATGGAACAAGCTCTTTATACAGAGGAGGGGCCATGAATAAAACCTTATGGAGGAATGAGTCATAGATTGGACAAAAACCATCTGTTCTTGTTGTTAATAAGAAGTGAAACAGTGCCCCCACCTGGTTTCTGTGGCATGATCATCCTGGTGTTTGGATCTGCCTGCCACCCATGGCTAACTACCCCTTAGGTGAAAGAAAAACAGACATTTACATTACAAAGTGTTGCACAATAGAGGGTTTGCACATCTCTAAACCAATACAAGTTGCTTTTGCAGAAGGTCAAAAAATATGCTGCGTTCAAGACCTCCTGGGAAGTTCGTATTTATGCGTTGGGAAGTCATGTTTATGACGTCAGGTGCGTTCAAGCAAGATGGCGGTGTACCTTCTCTTAATTACCTACACAAAAATACAGCATGATTTTTACTCTACTTCTAGAAAATGAAGTACAAATAATGTGCATCAGGTGTGTTTTGCTTTTTATGTTTTTAATTAATTTAGGAAGCCACCTGTAAGCTTTATTGTATTGTTATATTACAATTCTATCATATTTTGTGCAGGCAATTATCTTATTTTGACTGACAACGTCACTGCTAAACACCTGTAAGTATTGTGGTATTCCACCATGTTTCTCACTGACATGCCCCCAACTTGTAGATTTAAAAAAAATAAATAAAGTCCCTAATGTCCCATTGGTATTTAGGACATTGTGGTGGCGTTCAAACTCGTAAATACAATCTTTCGGACATGACTTGGACACACCAATAGCCACAGCCAAAAAAAAAACTTTTTTTTCCTAATGATGACCAAATGTGTGAAAGTACTCCAACAGAATTGCAGGCTTGTTTAAATGTATTTCTTCAAAATATGACATTTCTATAAAAGTCCATCATATATAGTAGTGTGAAAAAGTGTTTGTCCCCTTCCTGATTTCTTTTTTTTTTTGCATTTTTGTTACACTTAAATGTTTCAGATCAAACGTTTCAGATTAAATATTAGTCAAAGATAACACAAGTAAACACAAAATGCAGTTTTTAAAAGAAGGTTGTTATTATTAAGAGAAAACAAAATCCAAACCTACATGGCCCTGTGTGATAAAGTGTTTGCCCCACCTGTTAAAACATAACTTAAAGGTGCCCTGCCACACGTATTTCATTACTTTTGTGGTAATGTCTGAAGTTCTACCATGGGCTCTGTAACATTTTTTGTGAAAAAAATGCCTTGGTCATCTTGTTTCAAGCCATTCTAGCATGGTATAGAAAGCCTGCAGGAAGACTCGATTTGCGCCAGTTCTCATTAATATTCAACAAGCTAAGCTGCTTGACTCTGATTGGCTAACAGCTAGCCAATAAGAGCCTGGCTATCAGCCTCCTTTACCCAGCAACAAGTAGAGGAACTTTGTTTACTATCGTCTGGAATCGCTGCAGAAATGGCTTCTTCAGGTATATTGCTATATATATATATATATATATATATATATATATATATATATATATAACTGGGGGAACTCATGAATAGTAATGAGCTCAGGCAACACCATGTCACACTGACCAGCTTTTGTAAATGGCCTAATTTCTCCGCTTATTTCTTTTCAGTGGCTAGAGCTGACAGAGGTAGCAGTTCATTTTCACATTCACGACATAACACAAACACATATGGACCTAACATATTTTAAAAAATACAAGTAAAAATGGTTTTGTGTGGCAGGGCACTTTTAACTGGGTTTATCACACCTGAGTTCAATTTCTCTAGCCACACCCAGGCCTGATTACTGCCACACCTGTTCTCAATCAAGAAATCTCTTAAATAGGACCTGCCTGACAAAGTGAAGTAGACCAAAAGATCTTCAAAAGCTAGACATCATGCCGAGATCCAAAGAAAATCAGGAACAAATGAGAAAGAAAGTAATTGAGATCTATCAGTCTGGAAAAGGTTATAAAGCCATTTCTAAAGCTTTGGGACTCCAGCGAACCACAGTGAGAGCCATTATCCACAGTGGTGAGCCTTCCCAGGAGTGGCCAGCCGACCAAAATTACCCCAAGAGAGCAGCAACGATTTATCCAAGAGTTCACAAAAGACCCCACAACAACATCCAAAGAACTGCAGGCCTCACTTGCCTCAGTTATGGTCAGTGTTCATGACTCCACCATAAGAAAGAGACTGGGCAAAAATGGCCTGCATGGCCAGAGTTCCAAGACAAAAACCACTGCTGAGCAAAAAGAACATTAAGGCTCGTCTCATTTTTGCCAGAAAACATCTTGATGATCCCCAAGACTTTTGGGAAAATACTCTGTGGACTGATGAGACAAAATTTGAACTTTTTGGAAGGTGTGTGTCCCATTTACATCTGGTGTAAAAGTAACACTGCATTTTAGTATGATATGGTGATGGCAGGACCTCAAGCTAAAGCGAACTTGGGTTCTGCAGCAGGACAATGATCCAAAACACACCAGCAAGTCCACCTCTGAATGGCTGAAGAAAAACAAAATGAAGACTTTGAAGTGGCCTAGTCAAAGTCCTAACCTGAATCCTACTGAGATGCTGTGGCATGACCTTAAAAAGGCAGTTCATGCTCAAACCCTTTAATGTGGCTGAATTACAACAATTCTGCAAAGATGAGTGGGCCAAAATTCCTCCACAGCACTGTAAAAGACTCATTGCAAGTTATCTTTGACTAATATTTAAATTAGTTTGATGATCTGAAACATTTAAGTGTGATTAAACATGCAAAAAAAATAAGAAATCGGAAAGGGGGCAAACACTTTCACACCACTGTACATACATATGTGTGTGTCTTGGATTGAACCTTTGACCGCTTCTTCTACAGAGTATCCCACAAAGGCAGCGAAGTCATCTGCACTGATAGAGGTGTAGGCTTGAGCTACAAGACCATATGCCATCCTACGGGTGGACTCTACAAGAAACACAAAATGCAAGAAAAACACATGAGAGATTTTCCAAAGGTGACAAATGATATTTTAAAATATATTAAAAGTAGAACAATTATTTTAAATTGGAATAGCATAAGAGACTTCTTTCAAAAACATAAATCTTACCGACCCCATAAGTTCATGCAAAATAAAATAACTTTTTTCTAGGCAACCATGTACATTGATCATTTTAAACACTGCTGTACGTGTAAATATTTTTAAATGAAAAAAAAGTCTAAATCATGTTTATTTATTCAAGTTGCATTATGCATTGAGAAATTTGATTATGAAACAAAAGTAGAATCGTTTTGCTTAAATTACTTGTGTAATTATGTAAATTGAGAGAACAACCAATGCTTTTTAAATGTTATCAAGATTGAAAGGTGCTGTCTGTAAATGTATTTGTTGTCACACTTCTGATAAATAATGACTTTAAGTAATGTTGTGAAGGCACTACAGGAATTGTGTGACATTATCTATCAACCCAAGGTTAACCTAAAGGAGATACATGCTATAATGGAGATTAGTATGATTTCAAAGGCTTACAGACACTTCTAAACACTTTCAGACCTTGAACTAAATAAATAGCAACTATCATAGCAACAGTGTTTACTAACAGCTACTGGTATGCAACACCAAGGAGGTCAGCAGTGAATACAAGACTGATGTTTGAAAATTACACGCAGACAAGAACAAGTTACACAAGGATGACCTCCACAGAAAAAAAACCCAAATACACCCGATGTGTGAAAAATGTTTGGTCTTAGCACCTCACAAGCAACAAGAAGACTTGAACACAGTTACATTCGGGGGATTTATTGTATGTTGCTTGTTTATTTTTAACAACAGTTATTCCAAGTGCTTGTCAATCCACGATAATCAACCTGATTCCCAGTTCCTGAAACCTCACTCACCTTGACCGTCTATCATGAACAGCAAGAGCTGCTGAGCAAGGCAGTGCTGGGGGGAGGTGGAAGTGGTGTCCATCTGTCCTATTCTGGTATCCTACCCCAAGGTCCCCCTAGCCATATCTCATCCTCTTACTCATTTAAAAATAGCATGTGCCTTTAACCAGAGAAGAAAGTTGAGAGCAAAGAGTGCACAGAGTTCAGAACAGTTACCAGTTAAGTCCAAGATGCTCTATTTAAACTGGATCCTTAATTGTGTAACTTGGGTTGTACATCTAAAAAAATAGAAAAAAATAAAAATTATATATATATATATATATATATATATATATATATATATATATATATATATATATATATATATATATATATATATATATATATATATATATATATATATATATATATATATATATATATATAAAAATAAATACTCAAATCTCAAATTTAAATATTTTATTTGATATCAAAGCATTAAATCCACATTTGAGTAAACTGAACATACAGAACTACATAATCAAATATTGTGAAATGACAGCAATGATCAATTTCTGAGTAAAACAAATGTAAAAGTATGAAGATAACTTCTAAAGTGACAACAGAATTTAAACTACATTATAAAAAGTATAAAAACAGCACCTAGTTAATCTGAAATATTCTTATGATGATATGAGTTGAAATGCTGACACTGCTTAGCAGTGATATGCGAACATTAAAACCTCTTCCTTCTCATTGTCACCATCCTTGCTTGATCTTCTTGTCCTTCCTCACATCCTATTTAACCTCTCTCTTCCTTCCCTGCAACCCATTTACTCCTCTTCCTGATCTTCAGCATCTTCAAATTCTTCCTCCTCATCTGCTCCAAAGTCCATCTTGGACAACAAACTCTCCACATGTTCTGTATCCAGAGTGAAATGGTCCATTCTTTCAAAGCCTGGCTCCGGCCTTTCTTCAGCAAGTGAGCTCTTCGCCGCGTCCCTTGTCTGGGCAATAAGGTTCTTGGAGGCCTGCAGGAACTCAGCGGCACCACTTTGCTCCAGCGCCTGCACTGCCGTGTCTGTCAACTCTGTGGCTGCCTGAAGACGATCCCCATAACGTCTAGCCAGACTTCTGAGGGCAGCTACCTTCTCATCCTGCTCCTTGCCAATACGTTCCAAGAGGGCATTCTTACGCTCTTCCAAGGCTGCATACAGAGAATCAAAGCATTCGCCAAGCCTTTGCTTGGCACGTTGAGAATTGTCCTGAACGACTGTGCAGGCCTCCTCCATCTGGTTAAGCAACGCTTGAAGGCGACCATTCCCTGCCACAAGAGCATCTATGGCGTTACTCAGCTCTCCCTTTTGAGCCTGATAGACACTAGCAAGTGGTGACACCTCACAGTCTTTATGTTGGCCAAATACCTTACACATGGAGCAGGTGGGAGTTTGGTGAGTCACGCAGTAGATGTTGATCTTCTCGTCCTCATGCTCTTGGCACATTGGCTCCTTGGAGCTTTTGGGTTTTATCGAAGTTTCTGTGGAGCTTCCACCACCTCCACCTCCACCCTCCTGCTGCTGTTTGTATATGTCAATTATGTTCTCAACTAGAAGATTTCTCTGAAGTCCATGCACGCCATGACGATCGAGAACCACTTCAAAACGGCAAGTAGGGCATCGGAAGACACCACCGGAGAAACGGTAAGGGTTTCGAGAGTCATAAAGATCACTAGCACATCCTCGACACAGGTTATGTTGACAGGGCAGGATCACCACCGGTTTAGTGAACATGTCCAGACAGATCGGGCAGCTCAGCTGTTTCTCAAGGCTCTCCATGGAGCCAGGAGACCCCAACAAAGAGGCAGTTCTCTGAATTTCCATGTCAGTAGTCACTTTGCCTCCTTTTGCTTCACTTCAGCCACTTTAGTGGCTGTCTCCTCAAAAAATATTTGTTAAAAATAAACTGCGGCACAGCAGCAAATGATTCCTTGCAGTTATCAGATCTGCTCTGGGGCACAGTGGCCCTGGTCTTTATACTACCCTCAGCCAGAGGGTGATATGCCATTCCTCCAACCAATCAGAGCACACATTCCTATCCACTTGTTTTCAAGATTCATTTTTGGAGACGCAAAAGCCCCCACCCCTTTAAACCCATGTGTTGTGTCATGATGATACCATAACACCCCTACCCTTTCGTGTACAGTGAGATTTCAATGGTGAAATATTTGAGTGGTGACAAACAAGTTTCATGTCAAGAAAACAAACCCTGTCTGTTACAAAAAAGCCCTTTTGAATTTTTATTGAATTTTTACTAATTATGAAGAAAATACCAAATTGTACACTAACTCTATTTTGACTTAATGTCCAGATGCCTAAAACAATTCTTCAAGTAAATATAAATATATACAAGCTCCTCCATTCTTTTTAATTTCCCTAGTATTATGAGGAATAGTATTTTTGAAGATTTATGTTGATTTATTTTGAAATGTAATTTTTCAAAATAATTTCCTGTTCAAATGTTCTTGAGTAATTTGTTTGTGAAAAACAACTGTTGACGTCCAAAAACACAGTACACAGGGAACCCATGAACACATGGAAAGGGTTATTTTTAACCTATCCTTGGCCTGGGTGGGTCAGGTGCTGGCACGTGGGGATCAAATGAAAGCTGTGTTTTAGCATGAACCCTGAAGATACTATATTAAACAGAGAAGAGATTACAAAAGAACTGTTGCTCCCTTAGTACAAGAAAAGGATAAAACAAAATGTCGCATGTGAATGATAAAGTAACTTCCACATTTAAATTGTCCCTACAAGCAGTCATCATTGAAGGATTCACACTTGGCCTATGAATATACAGAGTTAAATGTCTGAGCTAAGTTTAGTCATGAACCACTTGAAATGGAATTTGAGAGCAAGATATGTGCAACTTCCTAGGGTAAATTTTAATTTCTTTTTGCACATCCATCCATATTCAATGATAATTTTTTTTACAACCATACAATTAAAATGTTATTGGGGTGTAACAATATATATTAATCGATATATCGCGATATAAAAATGCGACGATATGTATCATTGATGTAAATAATACAGTTTCATCCAAGGCTCACCTTACTGTGTTTATAAGGTATAATTCACCCAAAAAATTTAAATTCTGCACTCATGTCGTTTCGTTTAACTTCCAAACACAAATGAAGATATTTTTTATAAAAGAAAAAAAGAGATTTCTGTCCCTCCATTTAAAATCATCCCTCTAAAACCATGTCCAGATCAAGATATAAAAAAATGTCATCGTAAAAATAAAGGCATCGTAATGTCATAAAGGCATCGTAAAAATAACTAATCGAGTGTGTAATCCAAATCCAAGTCTTCTGAAGAGACACGATGGCTTTATAGGAACAGATTTACAATAACGAGCATACTGAGGTAAACACAGATGTTCAAATGCTTGCGTGACGCGCAAAAACAACATGAGAGTGAGTAAATGCAGAATTTAAATTTGTGGATGAGCTAAACATTTAAAGTTTAGGAATAGTCATTTGCCATTAGAACTGTGATGGATTGCATTGATCATCTGAAGCGCACGCGCTGCCGGAACGGTGAAAAGTGAAAATGCAAACATCATTTAAATCACCAGATCACATTTAGTTTTAGTAGTATGATTTATCAAAGAGCTTTAGATGGTTTATTCTTACATGTATAGTGCATTAATAGCGGGAGAGGCAGGACATAGCGAGTACTGGGAGAGTCTGTGTGCGCGGCTTAAGAGATCCATTGAAAGCGTGAGGGTTTACATAGTTTCAGTGAGATTACTACATTAAAGGGGTACTTCACCGCTGGAAAGATGAATGTGTATTTAAATTGGATCATTTATGTAGTAGAAATGTACAATTATTTTAGAAGTTGGTGCCTTCTAGACTGAGAAAAGCCAGAAAATTTATTTTTGGCTCATATGGATGAAAGACAACAACTCCCAGAATGCACTTGCTTCGCTGCCCTACAAGGCCACTCCCACCGGTTACATCACTTGCCCACTGCAGCACCACCCCACCGTCGTTTGGATTTTTATAGTAATAAAATCATTTAGTTCAGTTAGAGAACAGACACTACAATTAAAAACTGAACGTGTCTACAGTGTGAGCCGAACGAGAGTCTCAGCACAGACCAGCAGCAGGAGTCAGATTTCATTCATCACGAGAGCGAAGAGCTGACAGGCAAGATGATCGCGGAAGATTTGGTTTCAAAGCGAAATGTAAAAGCATCTATTTAAGGGAGTTTGTCATTGTACTGTTTTGTTGTTGTGTTTTTCATTAAGAATAATAGGATAATGAACCCACAATTCAAGCAACCCGCCCCCGAATTGGTGCTAATTCAAAACCGACACTAAAACGAAATAAATTCACGGTGTGTGTGCACTGGCACGTTTTCAGTTCATGCCTATGGAAGCTTAACTTTCATAGGAATTCATTGAAAACACTCGCTTTACCCCGCACCTCTCCGTTATGAATGCCCGGCGGCCGTGCGCATTTACATTCTGTGAGTGAGATCCCACCCCTATGGGCGGGTTGAAAACATGCAGAACTAGCTCCTACTACTGGCTGTAGTCTCTAGCCAAAAAAGCCTCCGATGACGCAAAATGACGATATTTGCATCATCGGAGGCTTTTTTTCCAGACATAAAATACATACATGTCTCATCTCAGGGGGATATGAACGACTCGTTTGGACGCATTTTTCAGCGCATTTTTTCCCGAGCTTTGTGAATTCACAATGTTACTAATTATAATCTCTGCCCATGGAATACACAAAAAAAGGGGATGAGGCCTGGTTGAGCTGCATTAGAGAATGTTGTCGCTATATTAAAGAGACGCTGTTTTGCCTCCGCTCGCCTTTTAGCCAACATCGATCGCTCCGATTGACAGGTCTTGATTTACCGCGACATTGAATAGTAGCGCACAGCTGAAACAGTGCTGGAAGGCCATCACTTACCAACCAGGACCTTATTACTTCTTATTTATTCTATGTAATTATTAATATGAATATTTTTATGTTTTGTGGTGTTTTCACATACAAGTAGTTCTTATGTTCAGTAAAACACAAGTAATGTTTGGAGAGGTTTTTGGACTTTTGATAAAAAGGCTACCTTGGTTCCAAATGACTTTTGATTGCTTTGAGATATCAACACAATATTTGCAAGTCCAAACTTGATTTTATGACCCGTCATATATACTTTCTAATAGTTATCATGTCAAGCATGAATAATAATAAAATAAAACAATAAATTGCATCACTTTTTCTGGAGTTTTCTCAGCAGTCTTATAACAATTTCCAAACATCATCTAAAATCTTTAAATATTTTCATCGAAATTTGAAAGGTTTTCTATCAAATGAGACCATGTACTTGATGATACCTTTTTTGTAGAGTTATAAGCCATTACTTTTAAGTACTTTTTGTAAGACAACAGGGGGACCTTCGTGTCAGAAAGGTTGAGAACCACTGATTGAAGGTGCCATAGAATGCATTGATACAATATTTTAAATTGTTCTCTGATATCTACATAAAGGTATGTGGCTTAGGTAAGGGCAAAAATTCTCCAGATTTTACATGTCCATTTACAACCCTAGTATTTGTCCCTAGAATGAAATGGGCAGTTATTACCTTATTTGGAAGGGTCATGAATAATAATGTTCAGCTCTGCTCTGATTGGCTGTTGCACAGCGAGGGAGCGTACACAGCAAACAGATCTCTACTGTCCGACATGAACAATGAAGAGATTAGGCATCCAACCTTACATGTTTGAGCCTGTATCAGATGAAGATAGAGATTTTGAAGAACAACTAATTGTTCTGAGATTGGAAAGCTTTTACCTCACGCAAGTTAGGCCTATAACGTTTGACACTCCTAGTAAAAGCAACTAAAGTTACCTCAGATGTTGGTGTTTGCTAACAATAACCAAAACAAAAACAACCAGAATTATTTAAAAAAACACTGACATCTTTCTGACGAATTGGAGGTACAGCTCCATCCTTTAAATGCAACTTTCATGCGAGTCCAGCTTCATATTGCCCAAGGTTTGAAAAACAGTCAGGCGAAAAATGTTTGGCACACACAAGCAAGTTCTTGCCCACTTTGTCTGGGACATTACTGTCACATTACCGTTACAATTTGCGTTGGTTTCTTCTGAAGCTGGAATTCTGTGTAAGGACACCTGAGAGCCTGTACATCCCAACACAGAGCAGGCTGCATGCCAGGATCGCTTCATTGTAAAACGAAATTGTAGTAAAACGAAAGGCACCTTTGTTAGCCGCTTTGCTATCTGTGTACAAAACGGGCTGGGAAGACGGCGGACTCTGTATGTTGCTCGGGGGCGGTCATATTCAAATAACTAGCTAGTCACGTCAAAACCAGCAACAAATTGAAACAGGTCTCCGAATGACACATTTTCAAACTCAGATAGTTTATAACAAACTGGCTGCAAGTTTTCTTTTCAGCTTTTCTGAGCTGGCAGACACAGCAGAAACCAAACTAAATGCAAAAAAAACTACAAAAGTGACAGTTTCATTCTATGGCACCTTTAAGATGACCAACTAACAATTCATTAATCACACTCTTTCATTATTACTTCATAACATTATCAAAGCCAGTTTATAAATATATATATACAGCTAAAGAGGGCTGTGAGTCTAGATCTGGCCACGCACGGAACTATTTTAACGATGTCTTTACTACTTTTCTGGGCATTGAAAGTAGTCATTGCTTTGCTGTCTATGTGAGGTCAGAAAACGCTTGGATTTGATAAAAAAAAAGGTCTTACAGGTTTGGAACATCATGAGGGTGCATAATTAATGACAGAATTTAAATTTTTGGGTGAATTAACCCTTTAAAAGACAAGAATAACCATGGAGCAAATGACACGTTCAAAGCCAACATACCCAACTTCATTAGACATTTAATTTGAGAAATTTTAGCGCATTTTAATGCATTTTAGGCAGCATAAAACCCAAGCCACATGATCTCAGTACCTCTTAAAGCTTCCATCACAGGGAGAATGCTTTCAGACCACTGGTAAGCAGCAATAGTAGTGTAGATCCCTGGAAAGTCTCGCTGCCAGATACGCTGTCCTACCGCCCATATAGCCGCCAGCTCTGGGTTTGCCTGTAATTAAAAACTGTATCACAAATCTCAAATTTATTGTGCTTTATGTTAGACTAATTGGAAGTAAACATAAAACTCACTGTTTTGATTGCTTGGGGTATCCGTTTCCAAAGGTATCTGGCATTATTCCTGCATAAAGCAAGTGACTATTATGACAATGAACTGATAATATAAATTAACATCAAATATAATTTATGTAACATACTCACATGTCATTATGCAGGAGATACAGGACTAGTAACTGAGAATACACCTGAGGTGTAGCAATGCCACCGGGAGACTAAGATAAAAGGTACCATGTTTTAAAATAATTCAATAATTTAAAATGTATAACATTTAAGAGATGAATATGACAATTTATATAAAAACAGTCAGTCATGGCTGTTATACAATAACAAATAAACACAGGAAAATTATTACTACACACAAGTTCCATAACACATGAATTAGTTTAAGAGTTAAAAGTCTTTATTTTATCTTACACTGATGCCTAGAGCTGGCTTTACATGGCTAATGTTGTTCAACTGACAGCCCCAGATACTGTAGCTGTTTAGCAGATAACAAACATCCGCAAAATAAATGCTTTAATAAATCAATCTCTCTGTCTGCTTTTACCTCCAGCTCTTGAGTTTCAAACTGCAACAGCAGCTTTTCATCAGGTTCAGCCATCATGACAGACACGGGCATCTTTTACAGGAGCTTCATATGCTAACGGCTAAGGAAAACAAACCGCTGCTGCTCTGGCTCTGCGACGCCACACTGACACCTGCTGGACTGGAGAGCAAACGACGCCACCACGCCTCTTGTACCTATAGCCAGGAGGGAGGGTGGCTACTAGTTTTTTTTTTTTTTGCAAAATAAAAGTTATATAAAGTGACAATAAGAAGGGGGGGGGACATAATCACAAGAGGTTATAATAATTCGCATGACAATTGAAAGGTTCCTTACAATAGACTCAAGGATGTTATACGTTTTAAAGCCTTTGATTTCAAAGGTTTTGACATTTTCTTAAAGGAAGTGAAAAGAGGGTGGCTACTAGTTTGACTCCTATTTAGCACGTACAGAGCCGTTACGTGTATTGATGCACATTACAAAATCACTCTACTTCCTTCAGAGTGCAGATATATGAGAAGGCTTCTAACAGCTCACTGAACTGCTCTTCTCAGAAAAACATATAATTGGGCGGTCAAATTTGATTGACTGTCCCAATACTGCTGGCCAGCTGCTCACCGTGTTGTCTAGCGAGAAGAGGGTGTCTCAGTGTCTATAATCCACCCTTTCATAACACTGCACCGCATTTAGAAACGTATCCTAAATCAGATTGTTACTGTGACATATGCTTACAAGTCATTGTATGTTGTATGTTTAAAACTTTCTGAAGTTGCACCAAATTAAAATATTCCGTTATATTGCGATTACGATTATACACTTTATTAATCCACGTTTCTTTGCTTGCTCCAACTGAGATTTCACATTGGGTTTGACGGGATAAATGCTAACGTCAGTCTTATAAACATTTAGATCAACTTACAGTCGGGCTGTCTATATTTAGATGCAACCACCGAGAACAACAACAGATGTGCAGCATATGAAACTTATTACAGTCTCAGGCAAATTGTGAAAGGGGAAAACCCTATGAACAGTGTTGTGAAACAATGTCAGACGACATTGCATTGGATTACCCTGTTGAATCAGAATTTACAATAGCTCTTAAAGAGGCACAAAGTAAGGAGGACTCTACTTGTGTGCAGACCCTTCTCACAGAGGCAAGCAAAGAAAACCCAAATATCATCATAGAGTTGTCAAATGATGATTGGATGAAAGACCCTGATGTCGAGCTCCCCCCAGTTGTGCTGTTGGGTAAGTACAGCAGCCATGCCCTTAGTCGATCTTGAACATGTATGATGATGGAATACACAATGTTGAAGTTTTTCTACAGTTTGAATTTCAGATTTATTTCAAAATAAACTGATTTTTTTTCTCCCATCAATCAACACAAATGATAGGAGATGGTTGTAACATGGGGAGAGTTGTAACACCACCAATTCCACCAATCAGGGATAAGCTAGGAATTCTATGATCATTTCATTTCAGTGTACTCACTTCCTCCCAGATCCCATATGAATGGTTGTCAAGGCTGGAAATAGGCACATGCAGATTTTATAAAGAAAAAAAAATATTTTGTGGTAAGAATGTATTTTTTTGGCACTTATTTTGCAGATAAAATAATTTAACTTGTGTTAGATAGTTTCTCAGGCTAAATGTTATAAATTCTTAACCTGCTCATTTCAAACCATTATACTAATATTTTTTTAGGACTATATAATGACGTTAGGGGAACGTTTTATTTTTTGCAATCATAAAATAACGTTGCAGGGTAGTTATTTTTAAATAACATAGACATAGCCTAACTTGTAGTACACAGAACGTTCCCTACTGGTTATTATTAGGTTTTTACAATAAGCATGTAAAATAACCTTCCAATTAAAACGTTGCAGATGTTTTGTGTTATGATCTATTCCAGAGATCAGAGCTCTGGAATAGTTTAGGCTAATACAGCATTTATGTAGAAATTAGATCAATCGAAACGCGTTATAATGATCTGATAAATCCAACTTTATAGGTAAAATATTAGGCCAGGGTTAAGCATAGTGTGGAAAGCACAGAAATCAATAATTCGTGGTTTTGTTTCTATCTTCATTTACTGCGCGCCTTTGATCTGCACGCGCTTCTCCAGCACGCATTACATAATACAAAGTAGATATCAGAGTATATCGGTGCGTCCCTATTCGCATAGCCTCCTAAATAGTATTAGAAAATAGAATTAGTACGTCCCAAATCGTAGTATTCCAAAGATTCCCGGATGGTCTATTTGAGTTAAAATTCGAAGTGCAGATCCGTGCACACTCTAACGTTCCCCTAACGTCATAGGTTTGTTTTTGGTTAGCCAGGAAAGTTTTCTTAACGGAAATAGAACGTTAGTTTTTTGTTTGTAGAACGTCATTCTAATGTTATTTTTAACATTCTCATAACGTTATTTTAACGTTCCTAGAACGTTCCCCTAAACTCTACTCCGATATCATTACCCCGCTGTGCGTTATTGTAATGTTATTTTAACATTCCCATAACGTTATTTTAACGTTCCTAGAGCGTTCCCCTAACCTCTTTACTCCGATATCATTACCCCGCTGTGTGTCAGTAATCATCTAGTAGCCTACGCCTGCGTCCCATAGGCTATAAGAGAGGTATGGAAAATAGATGTATGGATGCCTAGAATCAGTATTATACAAACCATTTTTTTATTTATTGTTTAATTAATAAAAATAATCTGAGCACATCAACCATCATATGAAAGATTAAATAAGATTCTATTTGTCCATTAATATAAGATTTAGGCTATATTTCAAGCAGTACTGGATTTTACATTGCACTAAATAACAATGACTTCAACACAATCTATTTTTAAAATATGAAATGTATTCACAGACAATAAAAATGAATAAATAATTATTTGACTTAAAGTAGGATATCAGTACATTTATTTCTTACCACTATAGTGGGACATGCTTCTTTTGGTCCATAAACACAAATTTCTCAATTAACATCATGTTCTTTTCAATGAGGCGTGTCAAATCTCTCCAAAATCATATTTACTCGCATATCTATATTAATTATAAAATTATTATTCAATAAAGAGACAAATGATTGTTAGAGAGACATTGATTTATATTGTTCTTTTGTATTGTTAAACCTATTTTTGAAGTGTATTGCATGTGGCTGCTGTTTTTGCTTCTTTTGTCTTACCCCAGCATGTGTTACATCCTACCTTTGTAGTTAGGTTGTAATAAAAGAACACCATGTATTTGACATCAACTAAGGGTTGTGATATTCTTACAGAGGTTTGAATTTGTGCCTTTTGTAGTAAACAAGTGTAGGGTACTATAGAATTCCAATGCAAATTTTAATGAAGAAAATACAAATGACTATCAGACAGGCAGGAGCAACACACACTAACTGTGAACGTAGACCGAACAAAAGACAAACTGTGAAGGGAGAACTAAAATAGTGACTAAAATTAGTAAAAAAAGATGATTAATGATGTGCACCTGAACAGAATTAACCAATAATGAGGAGCGGGAAAACTGAACAAAGGAACACATGATGAGAAATGAAAACAAACTAAATGCCCATGAAAACTAAGACAAACTAAACATAAGTGTGACATATTGCCCCCCTCCGGTAAGGCGCGACCTCGCGCCGTGGCAGAACAACAGAGATGGTGATGAGAGGATGATGAGACCCAGGGATGTTGATGACAGGACGATGATACCCAGGGATGGTGATGACAGGACAATGAGACCAAGAGATGGCGATGACAGGACAATGATACCCAGGGATGGTGATGACAGGACGATGAGACCCAGAGCTCCACAGAGCCGACAGCCCACAGCGGAGATGAAGGTGGGAGGAGCCAAGATTTTGTAGGCATGGCTGTTGACATCTGGGGGACAACCAACGGAGACGAGGGCCCAGGATCCAATGGTGCAGACAGAGGGTCGATGGTGCCGAGTGACTTCGCTGGTGTTGGCGACCCAGGCGATGTCACAGCACCCAAGGACTGGGGCGACGGCGGTGAGGCCAAGGACAGAGTCGATGCTGAAGGAAGGAAAGGAGCCAGTTGCAGCCGTAGGTGAGAAGGGACGGAGCATAGCGGCTGGCCCGTGTGTTCGTGGCGTAAGTGGAGTGACGACTGACCATGGGGGAGCTGGTGGGACGAGGGAAACCCGGTGAAGTCACTAAGCAGAGGGTCCCTGGAGGAGCCGAAGGTGGGAGGAGCCAGATCCTCTGGCTCAGGTGCTGCAGATGGTTGAAAGCCTCTAGCAGCAGCAGGGCTGGAGGACTGGCAGAGCTCTGTGAAGGAGGTGATATTAGACTAGACAGGATGATGGTGAGTAGGGTACTGTCCACACAAAATTGACAAGAATAATAAATCAGAGTCCATATCGTTCAATATGCTATCTTTAAACAGCGATGAAGGAGATGATACAGGGTGGGCTTGGGTGGGAGTTCTCGTTCCCTCGGCCGTTGATGTCGTGGGCTCACACCCTTGGTCAGACTCACTCAGGGGCTCAACTTCGGGGGCGATGGTGAGTGCTGTCCTTGGGCTCTGGCTCACTCGTCGCGGCGGGTGTTCCCTCAAAGTCTGCGGGGGGCTTTCACACATTCTCCGTGGTTGAAGGTGGTAACTTCAGCTCTGGCTGAGTTCTGGATCGGGGCTGCACGCTCTCCAGACACCTCGCGACGGTTTCCCTCTAACTCAGTCCGGTGGTGTCTGGAAGGTTGATGGGGTTGTGGAAGTTCTCCCTGATCCAGAATAGGGTCTCATCATCAAGCGGGCTGGTGACAGCCAGACGGAAAAACCCAGCAGTGAAGGTGTAGAATTCGTGGCTCTCCTGAGCCAATGCAATAAATTTCTCTCTTAAAGCCATTTTCTTTTACTTTTTGAGGTTCGGTCTTCTGTCACAAGTTGTTGCAGGAAAGCAGACAAATACGACTATTATAGAATTCCAATGCAAATTTTAATGAAGAAAATACAAATGACTATCAGACAGGCAGGAGCAGCAACACACACTAACTGTGAGCATAGACCGAACAAAGACAGACTGTGAAGGGAGAACTAAAATAGTGACTCAAACAAGATGATTAATGATGTGCATCTGAACAGAATGAACCAATAATGAGGAGCAGGAAAACTGAAACTAAAAATACCCGTGTACGTGTGGACTAGGCCTAAGATGAACTGAACATAACTGTGACATGTATAAAAGTTTGAGCTCTCTAGCTCATAAATTGAGTTACAGATGCTGAAGCAGAAAGTGCTGTTCTGCCCCTTCATCAAAATGGTCTAATGTGTATTTTGTCAAAAGTATTAGTATTCAGTAGTATTTATTATTCTGTATTTTGTAGAACCCTTTTTGTGTGTATGATTGTTACATTTTCCAGTGTTTTCTACCAGTCTTCCATGTAAACCTTTTGAAACACTAAGCTAAGGGTTTTTATTTTTGTGAAAAAATAAAATATGTGGCAATCAAAAATATAAATTTTAAACCAAATTGTTCAGCTAAATGCTTTATTGCCACTCCCACATCCTAAAATAAAATTAAAATGTAAATTAAAAATATATAAAATAAAAATAAAGGTATATGCCTCTATTCATTAGTAATAATTACACTTAATTGGTTTTATAAATTGTATGTAAAGTGTGTAAATGCATTTGAGTGGAATGATATTCATTCAGCTGGCAACCGTTTTTTTAACAAAGGTCCCTGCTCCATACGTCCTGGGCTTAAAAAAAAATTAAAGACCCCTGCATGAAACCAATACAGCTAGTTGCCCAGTTTTCCTCTAGTGTCAACATGAAAATAACACACCATTAATTTGAATTTGTCCTCATTGCTTCGACATATTTGACAGTATACCAGTACAGCCATAAAATACCCAGGTATGTCATCAGCTCTTTGGCAGATGTTTTAAATTATATATAGTTACATGAGAGGTCACAGCTAATGACTACTTTCACATGCCTACACCTACACAACTGCATAAGAACTGCATATAATAGCAATCAAAACCTAAAGCCCTATGTTTAACAAATGTTTCATTCAATCAGCTCAGTTAATGCTAAATAAGCTAATGCGTTTGCATCAAGGAGAAATCGATGCCCTTTCACTTATCACTGGAATTACAGTTGACAGCTCAGGGCACTTTTGGAATTAAGGTCACAAGGTAAAGCACCTGTGTGGATCAGATTCCGGGCAGCTGTGTGGCCAGTCTGATTGGAGGACAATGCTGTCACACCTCATGATTTGTTGAAGTGGACAGTCTGATTCTGTTCTTGGCTTGTGTAGTGGTGATATCACCAGCAATGCTTTCCACGCAGCTGTGCTTCTGGCATATTTATCGAACTGACCTCTCTGAACACAGCCTCTGTGTTGTTGGTGAAAACAATAATCAAGGCATCCTTGATATGCAATTGCCCTGCACTGATCACATGTCATTTGTACTAAAAATACAGGATATAGAGCAACAGTGATAATATAAATAGGCATAAAAACGGACAGGTAAGAAGTGGAAAGGGTTGTCAATATTAGCCATGTTCTCCCAAGGCGCTGTGAGTCGAAAGGCCACATTCTTGACAGAGAGACGGCGGTCATCTTTAGACAGCAGCCAGAGAGTTAAGAAAGAAAAGACCAAAGTTTATAAACAACCAGGGTTGCACTTTCTTTGTCCCCCTGTTCTCAATGACATGTTAATCCACCACTGGAGGGACATGCAGGATGGATTCTCTGATCCAGAGCAACTGAACAAAGTGTTAGAGTTTCAGAGCGATGAACTGCTGTGGACTGCACAGAAACAGGGTGAGTCAGATTTGATGAATAGAACGGAGATTTTACTCTGGTCTGAAGTGTGCAGAAATGTGTACACTCAACTTTGTGCATTCAAAATGTTTCAAAGATGACTTTTACTTATTAAAACAGAAAAATGCAATTACATATTCATATCAGTCATGTTCTTGAGTTTCAATATCCTGCTTAAAGGCAGCATATGTTGTGCATCTGTTGTAAATAACACCAACCAACATATGTTGAAGTTTGGATACTGGTTCCCAGAAATGGATGCAGGTATGCTGGTTCACTTAACTGCCTTCTTAAATAGCTTAACCAGAAAGCCTCTCTGCTGGTCTAGTGTTTGTTTTGTTTTGTGCAGGACTAGTTGGTGCAGCAATTCAATGTTGTTCACCAGCAAAAGTGCTAGTCAACCAGTGATGGCATTTATTTATTTTTTGCTTGTGAACAACAATGTCAGCTAAACCAGCACAGAACCAGTTTGTACCAGCATGAATCACTGATCTTTTTAGCAGTCATATTCTGACATCACATGTAAAAATCATATTCTAAATCAACTAATATAATGTATTAAATGGATAGTTCACCCAAAAAGGAAAATGTGTTATCACTGAGCTTAACTAAGACTTTCATTAATCTTTAAAACTCCACTTGGTTTAACTTGGTTAAACTTGGTTTAATCCAAGTCTTCTAAAGAGACGCAGTGGCATTAAATACAGATTTAATGTATACCTTTATTTGCATATAAACATTCAAATCTCATCACACATATTTTGAGCACATCACATATGATAAGTGGAAGCTCAACCGCACTTGCTTGATATTTTCCTTAAAAATATCTTAATTTGTGTTTCAAAGATGAACGAGGGTTTTGAACAAAATGAGGGTGAGTAAATTATGAATTTCCAATTGAATTTGACATTTTCATAATCATAACATAAAAGTCTAATGACCAATAATCAGATTTAACCATTTTGGTAATGATCTGCTATAAATTTGGACCAACTGGATATGTATATGATATATATGAGTCATACTGTAATCCAGGCTTCGACTAAGGACAGCGCGTCTGCGAGCAAACCCCTCACATGTGACCCCTCACATTCCCTGCACTCCCTTTTGATGAGACAGACATCTTACATGAGACACACTGACGTATTGAAGCTTTTCATGCAAGGATAACAAAGCTTGTGTCTTTTAAAATAGACTAAACGTGCCACGCTCTACAAGTCTTTTATCACTTAGAAAGCCCTTAACTCACAGCATTGTGCTTCATACTGTCTGTGGGCGGATGCCGCATTACTGAGGTGAGGAATCTGTGTGGAGTTGACACAGGATTTCTAAGGGATTGTGGTAATCTTCTGTGCATATGAATGCCATGCACAGATCAATACTCAAGAGCCCTGATCCCAGTAACTGTTTGGGTCGGTCTCCATGCAACACTCCTACTACTCATTCTGCAGATTCCAGTAAAGATTTTCCTGCTGTGCCCTCAAAATAAATGATCTCATACAACCCACAGATTATGCCATTGCAATTAAACTCTCTGCTTCTACTATAAATATCTAACCTGTTACGCTAGGCATTTTTTTGGCATACATGGAAGTAGCTTATAAAACTTGATCTGTTTAACAATAGAGCATGTCTTAAATGCCCCTATTATTCAAATAAAACGAAAGTCAACAATTGGACATAGATGTTTGCAGCTCAAAGGATTTAGCATCTATCTCATACATCAACAACTAAAAATGGCGCCAGTAAGCTATCACTAACTGATGGAGAACAATGGCTTACTAAAAATAGAGGTAAAAAGTGCTTGAAGCCGTAGGAAAACATGACTAGCACTATATAAACTCAAGAGCTTGAAAGCATAAGCCATTTGAAAAGTTAGGAGGAGATGCTAAGAACTATGTGCTTTGAGAACCTCTGTTCAACCGTGCAGCTGAATGGATGGCAGGCTCTGCTGGATGATAACTGTGAGTTAGGACAAGATCATTGGGAAAGAGCTTATTTACGCTCCTTGTGGCTCTATAGAGCCGTAGTGAAGGGAGACTCCAGAGGGCTTCGAACCCTCCTTAAAAGGAACTATATTGATGTTGATGTGTTTTACAATGTGAGCCGAGAGGAACTCGAGTGGCAATCTCACACAGAAACCACATTTGGACCCTCAGGTAAAAACAGTAATTTGTGGGATAAAATATATTGAAAATATTTTTGTGTTGTGCTGGTGGATAAAACAAATATTGAGTTTATTCTCTGATAACAAATTCTCTGATTTTATTTTGCCACTGTGGATTATTTTTTATTCAATTTATATATTCAGATTTTTTATTTTATTTTAAAATCTATTACTTTATTGTAGTATTCCTACTCTTATTATTTTATTTCATTATTAATTATACTTTATTATTCATTAATACTCGTTAGATATATTTTTTGGCAATTCAGGAAGTAGCTATTATTTTATTTTCATTTTTTAGGGTAGAATCTATTCTGAAAAATGAATAAGTGGTTTCACATACACCATTCAAAAGTTTGGGGCCAGTAAGATTTATTTATTTATTTTTAAGAATTCTCATACTCACCAAGGCTGCATTTATTCGATTTTTTACATATATTTTAAAATGAAACATTCCTATGATGGCAAAGCTGAATTTCCAGCATCATTACTCCAGTCCAGTGTCACATGATCCTTTAGAAATCATTCTAATATGCAGATTTGCTGCTCATGAAATATTTCTTATTATTATCAATGTTGAAAGCAGTTGTTCTGCTTAATATACAATTTTTTCAGGATTTTTTATGAATAAAAAATTTCCAATGAACAGTCACTTTTGATCAATTTAATGCATCCGAGCTAAATAAAAGTATTACAGTAGTATACAACAATTAAAAACATTTGAATTGTCTGGTAATATTTCCCATTTCAGGTCTTTGGTCTTTGGAGTACAAAAGAGAACTGACAAGCCCACTGTGTATTGCTGCTGCACAAGGTTTCACCGAATGTCTACAGTATTTACTGGAGCACGGCGCACACCCCAACCTTATCGCAGGAGGAAAAGCGGCACTTCATGAGGCCTCTGCAAATGCCAACACTGAATGTGTAGAGCTGCTGCTGGAACATGGAGCTAATCCTAACCAGATGACAGAGGAGGGAATGACTGCCTTACATCTCTGCAGAACACCACAATCACTACGGTATTATCATATGAAAATGATACACACTACACTATAGTATTAATACACCTTATCATTATTTATTCAAATATAATGGTAAAAATATGCTACATTTAAAAAAAGTATGAATATATAGTCAAATTATATGTTATTTTACATTCATTTACATTAATAACTGATATGAAACCCATATTAATAATATTTTATCTCTAGTGCAAAATGTGCAGCAAGTTCTTCCCCCTGAAAATTAGTGCACCTATTGTTTTTGTTGCATTGTCTGTGCAAGCTGGATTATTAAAAAAAACAGGCCTATCTATAATAAATTTGAGGAAAAATCAGTTCAAGCTGCATCACGAGCATTTGCTGTACATCTTTATTGTAGTTGTGCAAAAGCCTTGGTGAGATATGGTGCCAAGGTGAACATACCCAGTGAAGAAGAGGAAGAAACACCATTGCATGTGGCAGCTAGACATGGTCTTCCCCACCATGCACAACTGTACCTACGATTCGGAACCTGTGTAAACCACAGCAGCTCTTCAGGTGAAACACCACTGGGGGTGCTTTGTGGAATCGCCCCAGAAAAGACAGCCAACAGCCAAGATGAACAATACCTCGAGCTCTGTCATCTCCTCCTGAACTATGGAGCAAACATTAATTTAGCTGATAACGAACGACGCAGTCCTCTACACAAGGCAGCCCGCAATGTTCAGCATAAGATGGTGAAGCTTCTTTTGGATAATGGGGCTGATATCAATGCCATTGACTATAACGGATGTTCACCACTATCTAGTGTTCTACAGAGCTCTGTGGTTCGGCAAGAATGGGAACCTCACGTGCTTGTTCAGACCTTGTTAAATCGCGGCTCCATTAAAGTCTGGCCACAAGCACTGCTGAAGGTGATCACTAATAACACTGTAGCATAATAGCATTAAGATATCTCAATACAATAAAAACTCTTATTTCATTACATAACATTTTCTTACAACTGAAAAAAGCAGATTTAAAGTCTGTTAATTTGCTGATGTCTCATGCATTTTCCATTTCTTTGATATCAGTTTTTTAAATGAATTAATTCAATGTTTTTTTTGGTTTTAAGGTATTGACAGCCTGTGCAGCGGCACCTAAAACTGTGGAGATCCTGTTTAACTCATACACGCTTGTTCCTGTAACCTACAAATGGGTTGAGGCCATACCTGAAGATATCTTTTATGTGAGTCTCTTATCATTTCACCAGGATCTTTGCATTCATACTATATGAAACCTGTGTAAACATGAATTATAGCATAACTATTTCAAACATTGTGTATCAAAACAAGGCTAAAGGCTTACAGGAAAAGCAAATCAGCTTTGGATTGAGTCAATGCATGTATACTGTTTGCATTATTGTACCATAGTGAAGCTAAATAAATATTAATACTTTTTTTTTTTTTTTTTTTAAAGCTTCACCAACCCTTTTATGAGTCACTTTTTGCACTGGAGTATAAACCACGTAGTTTACAGCATCTGTGTCGGTCTGCACTGAGGAAACAGTTTGGGAAAAACTGCTACTCACTCATTCTCAGTCTCCCTGTGCCAAAGCCACTACTACAGTATCTTCTTCTGGAACCGGAAGGGTACATCGACTAGAACCAGACCTTTTGGCAAATAAAACTTTAGAGAACTTTAGAAGGCTTTTTTAGTGTTATAAATAAGGTACTCTGACAAAGCTGACTTCCTTATATTTTTACTTCCTTACATTTCACTTGCAGTGAAAATACAGTGATATTTTTAGTGATCTTTTTTTTTTTTTTTTCACCTGTTTTCATATACAGTTGCAAGAAAAAGAATGTGAACCCCTTGCAGAATCTGTGAAAATGTGTAAGATATTTTACATAAAAAAATGTTAACATATAGCTGAATTTATTAAAATGACCCTGTTCAAACGTTTATGAACCATTGGTTCTTAATACTGTGTGTCGTTCCCTGGATGATCCACGATTGTTGTTTTGTGATGGTTGTTCTTGAGTCCCTTGTTTGTCCTGAGCAGGTAAACTGCCCAATGTTCTTCAGAAAAATTCTTCAGGTCCTGCAAATTCTTAATTTTTCCAGAATCTTTTGCATATTTTAACCCTTTCCAGCAGTGTATGATTTTGAGATCCATCTTTTTACACTGAGGACAATTGAGGGACTCAAACACAGCTATTAAAAAAGGTTCAAACATTCACTGATGCTCCAGAAGGAAACACAATGCCTAAAGAGCCAGGGGGTGAGAACTTTTTGAATTTTGAAATCAAGGTAAATTGCACTTAATTTGTCTTCCAGGAAACATGTACGTATCTGATGCTTCTAAAGGGCAGTACTAAATGATTTTTTTTTTATATTTAAACAAGAAAAAATTGGACATCTTCATCCTGTTCAAAAGTTTGCTCAGGACAAACAAGGGACTCAAGAACAACCATCACACACACAACAAAAAAAACAGCCGTGGATCATCCAGGTAAAGGCAGACAGTATTAAGAATCAATGGTTCATAAACTTTTGAACAGGGTCATTTTTTTAATGTAAAATATCTTATTCAGGACAGCACTAAATAAAAAATAACGCATTTTGTATGATCTCCCTTATTTTGTTAAAATTATTCACATTTTCACAGATTCTGCAAGGGGTTCACATACTGTATATAAACTGATATATTAGTGTAAATAGCTTTACAAGACATTTTATTATTTGAATGACAGTGTTATGTATGCAATGAATTATTCTTTTATTTCTATAAATATGTAGTTACAGGCAGCTCTCATGTAATGTTTTTGCTTAATTATTTAATTAAGAAAAAAAATGTCTTGCTTGCCCTCCAATAAAATAATATCTTTTGTCAAGTCTGACTCTCCTTCGTTTCTCAGAATACTTTTATGTTTGTGCTTTGTAAGGTGCCTTGAGCTGTAAATAAACGTTATTGTTGCTGTTGTTGTTGTAAGTGATTGGCCTACATGACATGTCTGGACGAGTTAACATCGCGGCCATGAGAGGGCGACCTGCTCCATGTAGAATAAAGCTTTTTCTAGAAAGATTTCATCTCACGTATAAGTGCACATTATTTATTTAATTATGTAGCCTAGTTATATCTCATCATACAAGTATCATCCCATTTATTTTTTTTTAAATATAGAAAACATTTAGGCAAAATAAACATGAATGCACCAGTAAAATATGGATGCGTCGCATCCAGTGTGGTGTGGACAGCATCAATGATTATAATGTGTTCGATTGTCTCGCCTTCGGTGTAGACACAGTGTTAAACTTAAATGTAGCCTATTAATCTTTTCAAAATGCAAATGCAAATCCTTTTTTTTTACTGCTTTTTAAAAAAAAAAAAATTATCTTAATTTTCACATCAACAGACTGAGTGCGCATTGATCGTCTCATGGTCTAGTGCGTAAATACTCGCTTTAACTGCGTTGTGCCACCTGGGAGCGGTAAACGCACCGCTATTGAACTGAATGAACGGCGGTGACGCACAAGCTTCACGAACGAACCAGATCAGACAGACTCTGGCGTGACTGTTACTGTGCTGTTCCTGTCAACCTTACCGGAGTCGTGTGTTCATCCCAGCTTTAAAAAGTTCTTCACAAGTCATTGTGCACAGTGTACGTGGGCGTTAAAGTGCAGAGGAGAAAACGGGAGGCATGTGAAGTCACTGTCACTTTCACCAGAGATGAAGAATTCAGTGGAAGATGAGTGCGCTGATTCGGGAGCGGAGACCGGAGGGTGAGCAATGAGAAAAAGGCTTTATTTGCTAAGAGAATAAAATAAATAAATAGTACTGCGAATATAGCCACAATGCACTAATTAGGTTAGACACCGATGTGCTACAAACTCGCAAGAAGAATCTGATTCATTTAAAACGATTCATTTGGTGAGGATTCTGATACCTTTGCAGCACAGGTCATTAATAAAAACACTAGACAGCGCGCTTAGTTGAAGTTTTCTTGTTTCGTTTCTACCTCTTTTGCCTAATTTCTTATTAAACCATCTGTTGTTTGGCATTAACACCCAAGACATCTGGCGCAGAGATTTACTGATGAAAAGTAGGTGGAAAGCCAATGAGTTGAGAGCTATTAGTGCATGCTCCTTAGGCTGCTTAGCACAAGAGAGTAACAGAAGTAGCCAAAATACTAATCACATGGATCTGACATCAGTCCTCTACCAGAGATTTAACTCTCTATTATTTCAAAGTCATGTGTGATCTGTACCATCATTCTGTGCTTTCAGCTGTGAACGATGAAAAGATGCATCCTGGTTTGTTTATAGGTATGTCACATCATAATGGCTGTCCTGTGTTGTAGGTGTAGGCATAGTGCTTTAGTAGGACAGTAGTATTGGCACATGGCTTAAATCCTTAATTCTGCAGAACACGTGACCTGTGTGAAAATAATATGTTTCAGAATATTATTCCTTTAGATATGCTCAGAATCATTTGTTCAGAGGAATATGGCCTCAGCTAATTTCTAATGACTAATTCTTCAATTAGCTGATGCATTTATCCAAAGCCACTTACAGTATACAAGAGCAACATTGGGTTTAAGCTCAAATGGTAATAGCTCATCCCTCATTGAGTTTGAACCGCAAGATATCTGTTGAAATGTTCTTTTTACCACTGAGATATATCATCTTGTTCCTTTAAACATCCTCAAAATGTACTAAACCATCTTAGAAATTTACGTGACCTAAAAATGTGTTGTATCTGGTTGATCCGGTAAAAATAATATGAAGGACTCGTTCCCATATGTAAATGCACTGAATATCTTCCACGTAGTGATTGTCAGATTAGGTTTATGTGGGTGTCTTATTGCTATTGTTGTGTGCCTTATATTCTCCTTTAGTTTGTTTCCAAAACTGCAACTGACTGTAAACTGCATGAATGGCAGTAGATCAGAGAATTAAAAAAAATTATGCTTTCTAATGATGTTCAAGAGTTCATTGTTGAAGTGTGAGACTAATAAAAATCTACAGAAAATTCACCACTTCTATCACCTAAATTAAGATTTTCATTATATACAGCATTCATTGATTCAGGATTAGCAAATGTAAAACACTTTTGATTCACTGTAATGACATTAGCAGCCACGTTTAGAGGCTTTTATGATACTAATTCTTTGTATTTACTATTACATAGAAACACAAAAAAGTGTGACCATGGTATGTACAATACAGTAAAAGTTTTTAAAGTTTTTGAAAGAAGTCTCTTATGCTATCATCATTCTATCATTCTAATCATTCTAATTGCTTATTTGATGCTCGGGAAACATTTATTATTATAAATGCTGAAAACCGTTGTGTGTCTCAAAATTTTTATTGAAGCCATGATTCATTTTTTCAATATTATTTTATGAATAGAAACTTCAAAAGAACAGCATTTAAAAAAAAAAAAAAAAAAATAGATAGATAGCCTTATAAATATCTTACCATCACGTTTGATTAATTTAATGTGTCCTTGCAAAATGAAAGTATTAATTTCTTTAAAACATCTTACTGACCCCAAACTTTTGAACACCGTATTACAGGCCATAACATTACAGCATTAAATGACAACATTTAAAATTCAACACAGAATTTACTTGTTCTTAAAAATATGTTTTATTACACCGTTCTCATTACCAGAGAAACAGGAAAGACACAGAGAGAGAGAGAGAGAGAGAGAGAGAGAGAGGGGAAAGGTAAAAGATTGACCAGAGAGCGATGGAAGGGGAAAAAAGCATGTACAATGGAAAAAAATACTAGGTCACTAAGGCACATGACATGTACATAAGGTATGAAAATATTTCAAACAGGTTCTTTCTTTCTTTGTTTTTAACCTTTCTCAGCAACTGTTGAGCTGAGAGCATAGAAGGGTTTTGATACAAAGCAGCTAAAGACAAAGTCTTTGATCATAACTTCTGCATATATGTGTGTGTACTTTATACACCAGAGGTTCTTCAACACACACTATATACCATGACACCCAGGATTGTTTATCCAGATGTAGGACCTTCCTTTGAAACCTTGGGATCCTAAATCACTCTAACAGTCTCTAACAAAAGTCTCTCTCTGTGTCTCTCTCCTTTCTGTCGTTCACTCTCTTCTCAGGTCTGACTACAGTCTTATGTCATCAGCAAGCAGTGAGTACATGTCATTTGTTTGTACAACCCCCCCTTTATGCAATTCAGATTAACCTTCTAATAAAACATGTCTTAAACACATACACACACATTTTCAACTCATCATATCTGACCGATGCACTTTAAATACCATCCTACTGGGGTGTAGGGACTATTATTTGTAAAGCTGCTTTTGAACAATATGTATTTCAGAAAGCACATTAGAAATTACAAGTGGAAGATTTCAGCCAGTTAAAACACTTGACAATTGTTGCCATGACAGTGAGATTAGTTTGTTCTCGAGATCACAGCTTGAAGTGCTTCGAGAGCTGTAACATCTCCACTTGTTTGTGTGTGAGTGCCTGCTTGTGTGTGTGTCTGTGGCTGACCTTTCCCTGTGGCTGTGTTGGGCCCAGTCTGTTTCCCTATGGAGGGATTAATGTCCAATATTAGCCCATTAATCTGGGCAGCAGGAAACACTCCTCCCAGTGACAGCGCAGGAAGGACTCTCTCACTCACCCCCTCACATATAGACACACTCACCTACTCAAACACACACACACACTTAAACCTCGAGCCCATCAAGGACACCACATAATAGACTGTGTATAATTTACTGAAGAATGAAGAAAAGTGGTTCAGTGTGGACTCAGGGACAGAAAATGAAGAAAACAGAATGAAACTGTTTGAGAAATAAGAAGAGATGGGGAGAAAGAGAGGGACTGTTCACACACACACACACACACACACACACACACACACACATATATATATATATATATATATATATATATATATATCGTTTGATTACAGGGTGCCGTTTATAATGTTCAGCCATTTATAATGAGTCATTTTGAAATCATATTCCATTGTCTTTTTCTTTATCTGAACAACTCTGCATGGAAGGGAAATGTTTTTCACTTTTTCCACCACATTTCCCCTTATTGTTTCTGCATTCTCTCTCTTTTTCAACAGTATGACAATATGTTTTTGTGAAATGCTGCCATGAATAACTGCTTACTGCTGCATCATCAGTCATGTTAGCATTTCGTCGCTTCTGCAGCTCATCAGATTTTCTCTGTATCCATGTGCACACTTTCCTCTCTATATCTTTGTTTTGTCACATCACTAACAACTTCAATGTTCTACATAAACAGAATCCGGAGTCGAGTGCATATTCTCTGAAATCTGTTTTCCCTCTTTATAGCTCTCTACATTTACTCTTTATACACATTTATTGATTTTAATTCAAGTCAAAAATATTATTTAACATCACTCAGTCAACCTAAATTATGTTACACCAACAAAATTAAATGTAAGGGGTAGATAAGAGAGAAATAGCCACTTAAAGTAACAATTGCAGGTTACCACTTTTTACCGTGTTGGAATGACACCAGATTGGGGTGTATATTAGGGATGGTTAATCTGGCGCTAAATATGGCATCTTATTTAATGGTGTTGCTTAAATCTCACACAGCCAAACAGATTACATTCCATTACAGACTCAACTGAGATTACATATGGTTTAAAGTGTTCAAGTCTTCTTGAATCTAGCTGAACGCAGAGCTGCATCTTAGAAAAGATACACATAAACTTACAAAGCAGATTTCCCTTATTCAGACATATGCTAACATGAGATTATGCTGCTGTATTTCAACTCTGTTACAGTAAATTTGGAATTTATTAATAATTTTAATAGATAACTTTAGTAGTGGTAGTGTCACTGCACTGTAGTAATTCACAAATTATAACTAATAACTGATAACATTAGGCTACTCTTTTGATGTGTTTCTTTAAATGTTTGTGCTAATCCTTATACATTGAAAAGGTTTTAGGGTTGCCACAGATTGCAATAACCACATTATTTGCAGTCAATATTTGGGCAAAAAAGTGTAACCATTATAAAATACTGATAAAAAGTGTGTGGTCAAAAGATGTCACTTTCTCAAATATAATGTCAGAATGACAGAATGATCAAAACATTCATTTTAAAGGGGGAAATATCACAGTATAACTAAACTTTTTTTTTAAAACATAAAAAAGTTATTATTTATTATAAGCCATTAACGTGATACATGGGAACTGGCCAATGAAAAAAACAAATGTCTTTTATTTTAACATTTCCTAAACAATGAAGAAGTTCAGTATCTGTGCTTTCTCCTCTTAATTGCATTAGTAATAAGTCAAATGATACTGTTTCCTGAGAATCAACCATGTGTCTGCGGGGCAAAGTGCCATATCATTCACATTTAATTTCTTCCAGCTGAAAGCTTTTAGTAATTAAAATGAATAACTGGATCACATTAGGTCTGTCGTGAGACTGTCTGCATATCTGTATTCAATCTAGAGGTCATACAATAGAAAAAATATTGTGTGGTTTTAAGTCTGAACAAGTACTGTACCTTTGCTTAGCCTTAGCGAATATATAGGCCTACTGCTTAGTTTTTCTACACTGATCAGTTGAAAGGATCCTTCATTGAATGATGTGCGTCAGTTACACCTGCAAGAGTTCAGTGCAACTAGAGAAGTGTGTTTACTTGCGTAAGTGTGTTTTTGTGTGTACGTGTGTAAGAGCATAGCGTTCCCTCGGCCTCTGGTGCCCCCAACCTTAAACAACAAACAAACTGGGACGAGTCCCATGAGTCAGGAGAGAAAGTCTGGGGGGGTGAAAGAGTGGAGGAAAAGAAAGAGGCAGGTGTCCATGCCATGCCACTTTCTGCTATATACTGAGAAAATATGTTTGATTCTGTGTTTGTGAGAGTAGCTGCACAATAACTGTGTTCTCATAATAACACAAAGATATCTACAGCTGTTGCTGCTATAGATCATGGCAGCCAGGCAGATCAGTACAAGGGTTACGTTATGCAGCATTTCTTAGAATGTTGAGAGATCATGTTTTTCATATCACATCATATAATTATATCTGGGTCTTTTATGTACTTTTGTGCTCAAGGATATTTGTGTGTGTGTGTGCACTAAGGGCTCGGTCTGGTCAAAGATTCAGTGGAAGGGCAAACCTTATTCAGAAGTCCTACAGGGAGCCAAAGCATTTCTCCAGGGTTACTAACCATCCACTAATGCAACTAATGAGGCTGTACTGTTCACTATACAGCCTGATTACAGAACATGAGCACATGGATGAAAAGATTTCATTCTGTCTTGAAAGTCCTTTTTTTTTTTCATTTCCGGCAGTGCTTTCCTTTATAGAAGTCAAAGTTGAAGTTGGTTTTGAAGCCAGTGACTCTTGAAGCAGAACAAAGCAGAGCATGTAACACAAATAAACCACATAGAAATAAAGGCAATAACTAAGTGTGTGGAAGGCTTGGTAGCAGTGCACAAACCGAGGGAAGTCTGGGGAAACATAAATCCCAAATAAGGGATAAATTACTTCTTTTAAGTAGGACAAATATACTTGGGGGTCCCTTCATATTTTTGTAGTAGGAAACATAATGACAACATCAATTTGTCAGCAAAAGGGTAAATGTAGTGAATTAAACATGTTACTGTGGTTTCCCTTTTAAAACCGTCTGGGGGAAAAACGTTCCCTTATGTCCATTTAACCATATGATATTTTTATTATTAAAAATATGAAAATATTTTTTATCAAAAGCAGTGATGGTTTGAGGCATAAATTTTGTTCTTAGTTTGAGGATAAAAAAACCCAATTAACTGGGATCTTTATCTTCCGGAGAAACAACAGACTTCTCTCTGGTGATGTATTTTTGGACTTTAGTCCAGTTAAACCCCACACAACTTTCTTACAGTTGAGGGAAATCTCTCATTCACTATATCCAATTTAACAACTGATGGTAGAACCAAGTCCCCAAACTACAATTTTCTATAATCCATTTCACTTGGATGTTTGTCACAATACAGAAGAAAAGATCTGTCTCTACATTGTTTCAATGGAATTAATTTATTGTAATATATTGAATTAGTGCAGCTGCATATGTTTATGGTTAATTTTCTTGTCTCTCTATCCACCCACCTCTTGTTATGTCTTTCTGTTAGGTGATTTGTCCATGGGGGACCTACAAGACCCTTTCCTAGTTTCTATCCACATCATCACTGACCACGGTCAGGCCAAAACGCTCCAGCAAGCTGCTGATCAGGTCCTCTCTTGGCTCCACCCGGATCTTACCCTCTTCAGGGTGTCAGAACGGGCAGGTGGTCTCTCTCGAAAGCCCAAGGCCCGCCTACAACGCGTCACTGAACCGCTATCACACCAGCCGTCCTTGGCCGTCATCCTATTTCTACAGGATGAATATGGAGGTGAAGAGAGTCTTAAACGTCTCCACAGTCAGCTGAGATGCCCACCATGGCGATACCACCACACAGAGCGTGTGAACGGGCGAGGGCTGTTGCCCCTTTCGCCAGCCAGCCAGGACTTTGTTACGCTGGCACCAGGCACACCACTATGGGCACTTCGCCAGGTGCACTACGGCAAAGAGATTGTGCGCTTTACGGTCTACTGTCGATACGAGACCTACACCGAACAGGTGCGTCTGTACAGGCTGCTTCTGCGCCGAAGGCTTGCCCAGAAGAAGGAGGATTTCTGCTTCTGTGTTGTCTACTCCAACCCTGAGACAGAAATCCAGTTGTCATTTAAGCGGATGCCCCGAGGCCAGAGCCCCGCCCCCACTGAAAATGCTGTGATGGAGATTCGAGTGAGGGATGTCGGTGAACTTGTGCCACTGCTGCCATGTGCCTGCACGTCCATCAGTGACGTCCGCTGGCAAACCAACGATTATGACGGGAATAAAATATTGTTACAGGTAAGACAGAGAATATATTATTAGAAAATAACTTAAAGTAGCTTTTTTTTGTGTAACAAATATATTTGATGTCTTAAATTTACGGCATGTAAATGACATCTCAGATACCATATACTGATTTTTTTTCCACGAACTGTCTGCAGTTAGAAAGAGTGTCTAAACCATAGATAGTTACTGTAGTAAAGTAAAAATATTAAAAAGCACCATAGTAAAAACCTGTATTAATGAGTCAATACATATAAAAACATAAACCAACACATTCTCACCTGTGAAAGGTTATCCCATTTCTTTGGGAATTTAAATATCAACGGTTTTACAACCAGAAGCTGCGCAATGTTGTCATCATTGATTCTTAAGGAGCGGTCACACAACACTTTTCGTTCCAAAGAAATTTTGCATGCTCAGTTTAGTGTGACCGTGGCTTTACTGTGTGTGTGACGACACGCTGACCGTTCCAAGATGGCGGGTGCGCTGACGTGTCTGGAGAGGTCAAATGTGGCATCTACATATACATACAGTACATATCTATGGTCTAAACTATGTGAGTAGAAGTGTTGGAAAATGAAGATTCAGAAAGAAAGTTTATGAATCCAACCGTGACATACTATACTCCATATATTTTACATAGCATTTTATAAACTCTCTGTACATTTAAAAAGTATTATAATTTTGTCACACCACAGTATTGTTGAAATGAACTAATGAAGGAAAAAAGACAATAAAATAAATAGAAAAAAGTACTTTCCTTAATACATTTTCATATATTTAAATAATTTTATATATTATACATAAATTGTAGCCTAAAAATGTCATGACATGTTATGCATCAACTAACAATATAACCTTTTGAAACCTTTTGCCATTAAAAAACATGTTTAGTTGAGGAATTCCCAGTAGTATACTATATTACCCACAATCCTATTGATCTCCACAAATCAGATAAGTCACTGTTACCATGGAAATGAAAATCATTGCAAACAGAGTAGTGGCGAGTTTTGCAAGCTGAGACTAACTAGATAACAATAGCTAAATATTAGCTTGCTGCCTACCTAACTTGAGTTAATATGAGATGCGGTAGTGTTTAGGCTACATATATAATATAATGTGATAGATCAGTTTATTCATAGTCTTAAACCTTGCTTATCTTTAGACTTTTACTTTTAGCTTTGAATGACATTGTGATTCATCTCAGATTTGATTTGGTTAAAAGCTCAGAGTGCTTTATTCAGAAATTTGCCTTATGGAGAAAATGAGTGGGGAAAATGCTTGTTATTGAAAAGTCACATTTGAACTCTATTGATGACCTGCAAGCAGAGTTGTGTGAATCAGTTTTTCATTACTGGTTGCCTGAGATTACCTTTAGTGAGCAGCTCATATTCTTTGCATCTCTTGCAGTGGTGTCCTAAATGTAGAAACCAACAAAGCAAAAATGAAAAAAGTGTGTTCCCTTTGCTGTCTTCACTTTCTGAGTCATTAAATAGTAAATAACTGCTGCTAGTACTTACATTGATGACAATAATACAATGTGAATGCCAACCAAAGGAGCTTGAAATTAAACTCAGGTTTAAACAAAGCAGTCAAACTGTAGACTGGGTAAACCCAGCCTGATCTGCCGGCGATTTGATTTCGCCCTGCTACTCAGTCTGGAAACCTGTACATTCATTTCTACTGCTTCTGTTACACTTTTGCGGGAACCAATCAAAGACTGGCTTATCCACCTGGCGCGCTATTGGCGGGTTTAACACAATGACGATAGAGAAGCGATGGGTCGTTGCTTGTTGATCACGCCTCTTGTGGTCTGATTGGTTGAAGGACTATCCAATTGCGTACAGAGTCATTTGAATTATGCTCGTTTATCACGCCTTTTGTGCAGTAGAAAATACATAGCAGACTCCCCAGACCAATGTTCAATCTTAAATTGAGCTTGGTCTGATGATAGCCAGACAAGTCATACTGAGCATTAGTGCTAGAATAGGCAAAGATGATATCGGAATTTAGTATACTGCAGAGTTGCATACAGGAGAAAACAATATGCAAACAGAAAGATATCTCATAAATAATACAAAGTGATTTTTAAAATGTGTATCCTGGTTGGGATCCAAACACCTCCAGCCTCTTGTGTTTGTGTGTGGACTGTATTCAGTGTAATAATACTAAAACAAACCTAAAGACAGCTAAATTAACTAACACACAAAATATTGCATTATTTTCCTGTTTAAAGGATTAGTTCACTTCAAAATGAAAATGTCCTGATATTTTACTCACCCCATCTCATCCAAGATGTTCATGTCTTTCTTTCTTTAGTCGAAAAGAAATTAAGTTTTTTGAGGGAAAACATTCCAGGATTTTTCTCCCCATCACAGACTTCCATGGCAACCAAAATGTTGAAGGTCCAAATCAATGCAGTTTCAAAGCGCTTTAAAGGGCTTCAGAGGCTCTGCGCGATCCTAGACGAGGAATAGGGTCTTATCTAGCTAAATGATCAGTCATTTAAAAAAAAAAATTAAAATGAATATACTTTTTAACCTAAATTGCTCATCTTGCGCGGCTCTGCGACGTGCCAATGATTGCGCAATCATGTCAAAAGTACCAGCCTTTGTTTACAAAGTGCACATGCGAAGACTATTACAAACGCCCTTTAGCAAAAAAAAGGTAAAACAACGATGTCGGGCGATTTTTTGAAGTTGAAGATGGAGTTTTTTGGGGTAAAGGGCATTTGTATTAATCTTCTCACGTTTGCTTGGGGCGGTACTTCCGCCTACGTCTTGCGTAACCTTTCCGCCATGATTGCGCAATCCATGGGATGTCGCAGAGCAGCGCAAGATTTTCCTCAAAAAATGTAATTTCTTTTCGACTGAAGAAAGAAAGACATGAACATCTTAGATGAGATGGGGGTGAGTAAATTATCAAGAAATTTTCATTTTGAAGTGAACTAATCCTTTAACACTGAAGCTGCTTTGAAACAATCGGCATTGTAAAAAGCGCTATATAAATAAAGGTGACTTGACTTGACTTAAACACATACAGGTCAATTCTGCCTGACCTGGATTAGCTGCGATCAAAGGAGGTTTGGCTCTCGGTCACAGCTACAGCCTTAATACTAATCAACCCCTGCTGGTGCCAAATGGCACAGGGAGGATTTCACACATAATACACATTGCACATCCTGATTTAGACGCGTTCCTGGGTCAACATAACATATCTGGAACAACATTCCTGTCCTAAAAAGGAATCCTAAACCTAACCCTACCCCTAGTTATCCCTAAAACCAGAGGGAAACAACAGGTGAATAACAGTAGGAGCACCTAACCCTGGTTGTAAGCCTAAACTTGACATAAACTTGTCCCTCAAATTTGATTGGTTGATTGGAATGTTGTTCCAGGATCAACAAAGATGTTGCACTAGGTGAAATCCTCATCTGCATACACATTATCTCTCAAATTAATATGCACAAGTTGAACTAAGTGTATACATTACAGACATATAGACAAACTCTCTCACTTTACTAAGTCTCCTCAGAATTTGTGGACTATATAATATATAGACTAGTCACTAGCCAATTCAGCTATGCACTCACAGGAATTAATTAATCATAAAGAAATGCATTTCTATATGATTAATTAATTCCTGTGAATTCATTTATTTGCTCTAAAATACAGTAAAACAGTACATGTTTTATTTTTGAGCAAATAAATATTAGAGAAGAATTTTTCAAAACTTTCAAGATTTTCTTATATTTGGTGCTCATTGAGTGTTAATTTGACCCTGCAGGGACCCATGAGGAATCCCTAGAGTGAAAAGGAGCACATAAACTGTTCTGATAGGATGATATAGCACATACAAAATGAATAGAATGGCAATAAGAGAGAAGAGTGAATGTGGAGAACGTGGGAAATGTGTGAATGAAACAGAGACAAAAAGGGGCACAAAGAGGCTCAAAGATGGATGGAAAGCCAAAAAACCTAGAGGAAAATGAAAGGGAGAGGTAGAGGGATGGAGGGAATGTGCAGTGAGGTGTGAAGCAGAAAACAGTGGAACTTTGTTACTCTCATGCGCACACACACTTAACAATGCTTAAAGAGAAATTTTCCTCTTTTCCTTTCTCACTCTTTCTCTCTCTCACACTCCACAGGTGTACAGTTACCTTATCGAAGCCACATTGTGTTTTGTTTGGCAGTTGCAGGAACATGGTTCCATTTCCAAAGCTATTTTTATTTAATGTCAAACTATTATGATAGCACACTGCAGAATTCATTTTGCAGCTGATATTCAACTTGTTTTGGTTTAGGACCCAGATTTTATATTTATTTTAGTGCTGTCAAATCGATAAATCATGATTAATCGCATCCAAAATAATAATTTTTGTTTATATATTTGTATGTTCTGTGTATAATTATTATTTATATATAAATGCACACAAATGCATGTGTATATTTGTTATATTTATATATAATATAAATTATATAAATATATATACAGTATATACATGCAAATATTTCTTAAATATGTACATGAATGAGTGTGTTCTTATACACTCACCTAAAGGATTATTAGGAACACCTGTTCAATTTCTCATTAATGCAATTATCTAATCAACCAATCACATAGCAGTTGCTTCAATGCATTTAGGGGTGTGGTCCTGGTCAAGACAGTCTCCTGAACTCCAAACTGAATGTCAGAATGGGAAAGAAAGGTGATTTAAGCAATTTTGAGCGTGGCATGGTTGTTGGTGCCAGACGGGCCGGCCTGAGTATTTCACAATCTGCTCAGTTACTGGGATTTTCACGCACAACCATTTCTAGAGTTTACAAAGAATGGTGTGAAAAGGGAAAAACATCCAGTATGCGGCAGTCCTGTGGGCGAAAATGCCTTGTTGATGCTAGAGGTCAGAGGAGAATGGGCCAACTGATTCAATCTGATAGAAGAGCAACTTTGACTGAAATAACCACTCGTTACAACCGAGGTATGCAGCAAAGCCACAACACGCACAACCTTGAGGCGGATGGGCTACAACAGGCTACAATTTGCACAAGCTCACCAAAATTGGACAGTTGAAGACTGGAAAAATGTTGCCTGGTCTGATGAGTCTCGATTTCTGTTGAGACATTCAGATGGTAGAGTCAGAATTTGACGTAAACAGAATGAGAACATGGATCCATCATGCCTTGTTACCACTGTGCAGGCTGGTGGTGGTGGTGTAATGGTGTGGGGGATGTTTTCTTGGCACACTTTAGGCCCCTTAGTGCCAATTGGGCATCGTTTAAATGCCACGGCCTACCTGAGCATTGTTTCTGACCATGTCCATCCCTTTATGACCACCATGTACCCATCCTCAGATGGCTACTTCCAGCAGGATAATGCACCATGTCACAAAGCTCGAATCATTTCAAATTGGTTTCTTGAACATGACAATGAGTTCACTGTACTAAAATGGCCCCCACAGTCACCAGATCTTAACCCAATAGAGCATCTTTGGGATGTGGTGGAACGGGAGCTTCGTGCCCTGGATGTGCATCCCACAAATCTCCATCAACTGCAAGATGCTATCCTATCAATATGGGCCAACATTTCTAAAGAATGCTTTCAGCACCTTGTTGAATCAATGCCACGTAGAATTAAGGCAGTTCTGAAGGCGAAAGGGGGTCAAACACAGTATTAGTATGGTGTTCCTAATAATCCTTTAGGTGAGTGTATATACATAATAATTATACACAGTACACACACATATATTATGTAAACACAAACTTTTATTTTGGATGCCATTAATCGTGATTAATGATTGGCAAGTGGCAATTACAAAAAATTAAACAAAAATGTCAAACATTGAGGTTTATTATATTGCCATGCACTGTATAGGCCCAATAACATTTAAAGTTATTAACAGAAAACAACACAAACCATGTTTATCCTTGTTATATTTATCCTTTCAAAATATGTTTTAATGTTTGTTTTTTTTAAAGTCTCTTTTGCTCATCAAAGCTGTATTTATTTTTTACCATAAATACAATAAAACTGTAATATTGTGAAATATTTTAAAATGTCTTGTCTTGTATTTAAATATATTTTAAAATATAATTTATTATTGTGATGGCAAAGCTGAATTTTCAGCATCATTACTCCAGTCTTCAGTGTCACATGATCCTTCAGAAGTCATTCTAATATGCTACCACAAAAACCCATCCCAAACTTTTGAACGGTCTGCATTTTATTGTCAATATAGCTCTTTAAATTAAGAAATTAGGTACTAAGTTCTGCATAAATGGTGTCCTGAATATTGCCTACCAATCGCAAATAATGCTCTCATTTTGACTTTGTCAGGTTCAAGGTTCACGGTATTACCGCAAACATACCATTGCAAAGTTCTGTCACCTTCCTCCAGAAGATCCTCCAGTCACATCCCTTCCTCCACCAGAGCCGCCTCCTCCTCCACCATACGGTCGCGGCCCTGCCTCCTACCGGAATCGCCGTTACCACCGGAACTCCTCGCGTTCGCGGACCCAGACCCTTCCGTCTCCTGTCACACACGCCTCCAGGACATCTCCACCTACTCTGTGTGATCAGGAGGGCCGCATGGAGAAGCTCCAGAGGGATGTGGAACTCTTCCGGGCTGGATGGACAAGTCACCGCACACAGTCTCTCTTTTCTCTGCCTACAGATGAATCCCGCTCCTCGCGTGCCTCCCCTTCAAACTTCCGTCCTCGCTGCTTCTCTTCTATGGCTGCTCCAATTTTCCGTGTCAATGTCGATACGCTAGTGGGAGCTGAAGAGACAGATGTGGACACGGGAAAAACCATCAGCGGCAGCTCTGTGGACCTGTCAGTGGTCTCAGGTTATTCGCATCCACAGCTGAGGCCTCATCTAAAGGCCCCAGCACCACGGCCCAAGTCTGCTCCTCCAACAGATGGAGGTCTTGACTTTGCTCGACTGACCTATAATAACACCTCCTTCTCCACAAGACAGACTCCTGTGCCATCTAGAACACAGAGTGTCTCTGCAAAATCCACACCTTGTGTAGTACACAAACCACAGCAAAAGAATGTGTGTGTCTCCCAGCCGGATGCGTTGCAGGACAGAGGACAGCAGAACGGCAATGGTATTGCAACAATAGATGACTGTAGTCAAGAAGGCACTGCGGAGGATGAGCAAGAATTTTATATCTGACACGTGCAGGACAGTCATGTCATCAACATGTATGCAGGCATTTGGGTAAGAAGAGGGAGATTTTGATGTCTTTTATAATTGTTAGCAGCTGAGTATTTAAATGTGGAAAACTCTTAAAGGGAAAGATCAGCTAAAATTAAAAATCTGTCATCATTTACTCATCTTCATGTCATTCCAAACCCATAAGACTTTGGTTCATCTTTGAAACATAAAGGAAGATAGTTTTAATGAAACCCGAGAGGTTTCTGTCTCTTTCATTGAAAGTCCAGGTGACCACAGGCGTCGTAAAATGAATTGAGCAGTTTAATCCAAATCTTGTGAACAGATACAATGACTTTATATGAACAGATTTAATTTAAGATTTTCTTTGCATCTAAACAATGATCAACATGCATAGGGCACATTATATTATATTATATGTCCCAGTGGAGGGACATTAGGGAAGTCTTACGTGTTTCGAATGACATGAGGACAAATAAATGATGACAGAAGCTAAACTATCCCTTTTAAAAGCTTTGTTGTTGTAGCAAATATGTTTAATTAGCAACAGGCCATGGTTAACAATGTGCATTTATAATGAATGACTTCAAGACTGAATAAATATTCTGTAATGTTTCATAATAGTTGTGATAAATAACAAAAGATCAATTGCTGATGCCAGAGAACTCGATGAAGAATAAAACTCTGCTACCTAGTGGTTGAACATGGCAACTACACAGGTGCTAGACACTTGTATTACGCCACATCACAACTTTATTAGAGAAAATATTTACTTCTCTACAATTTGTACAGTTTCACTATTTGTTCTGTATAAGAGTTTAAGAAAATTGTTTTGTTTCTGGCCTGAATGTAATGCTTTACATTATGACACATTTTAAATTATATGTAAATACTTTGTTTTAAATATCTCTGTCAGTGACTGAGATTTAACTAGAATGACCTCTGTGCAAAATATCAATGATTATATGAATAGACAATAAAATAATCAAGGAATTCATTAATGTCTGCGTTTACATATATAATGTAATTACATTATCTTTTAGTTCATGGTGTGAATTACTTGCTATTGATTTGATTTAATAAAACCAAATAATTATTATGTTTATTATATGGGTTAGCAGCTGTTTCCTGAAGAAAGAAATAAAAAATTAATTGTGGGAAGTACTTATCATACTTCTACTACGATTGGTCACTGGGTCCTGTAATAAATTGTTTAATATATGTATGCCTGTTAATCATTATTAGCTAATATTACACAATATAATCTGATTCAAATACTGGTTGCAAATGTGTTCAGCATGTAGTCTCATGTAGTATCCCTTTTATTCCATCTTTTTTAAAACAAAACATTAAGTACAAGTAACGTACCTGTGAATTCACATCTCACAATTCTTGTAAAACATGGTTCAATGTAGGGTCAAAGGTCAAAGTCAGTCCACGCCTTCATGTTTCAGTACATTCATTTAACCTGTTGATGCCTGTGCGCGTATACTTACAGGACAGACATGCCTGGGTTTCTTCCTTGTGAGTTGCCCCTCTCTCAGTGCCAGAACACCCCTCCCCCAACTAATCCCATGAGCGTACCTGGCACATCGCTACGGCGATACCGGCTCTCAGTGCTACCGCGCTCCGGCACTGGACTGGGATTCTGCTAATCCGGTCCAGCAGCCACAGAGCTATGGAAATAGGGCAGGAGAGGTGAACGACAGAGAGCACTCACCAAATATAACAGAACTTTAGTTCCAGCACACAAATCTCGGACAGACCCTGCTAGAACATAAGTCAGTTCTAATAAAGCAGTTGTAGATTAAACATTCAGGGTTACAATGACTAATCAGTCAAGAATAATTATAATCATCATCATCATCATTACTACTACTATTAACCTATTACCTACTGTTACTACTAATTATAATAACCTATTACCTGCTATTAACTATTAATATATATTAATAATAATCATAATAATAATTATTATTGTTATTATTATTATCATTATTATTAAGAAGTATTGCTCACCCTATAATAATTGCTACTATTAATGTTTTAATATACAGTTGTATTAATATTTAGCTGTGAGAATAATAATAATGCATATTTATAATAGCTGATATTATTAGTAGTAGTAGTACTCACCCCTACAATAATAATATAATAATTATAATTACTAGCATGAATATGTATTAATATACATGTATTATTTTTTAATATCAGTGAGAATAATAATAATGCAATAATAATAGCAATTATTATAATTATTAATAGTTATTATTAGTAGTAGTATTAGTATTAGTAGTGCACAAATATAATAATTTTATAGTAATGTGCTAGTATGATACAATATCAGGCCTGGTTCTATGGTGTTGCATAAAGCATAAATTCATATATCCCTCCTGTGGCCTAGGATAGTAAAGTGTCCATCGAATACACTTCAGAATCTCTGTGGAAGTAGTAGGTCATCCGGGTACTTTTCGCCTACTGTTTTTCAAATGTATTCGGACATACTACACTTTTGTTGTACTGTTTTTCGCATACTATAGTAGGGAAGTATTCGATTTCGGCCCTGGCCCCTGTCCCAAATGGCACTCTTCATATGTGCTTTCAGTCTTGCGGACTTACAATGGCTGCCGTGTGCACATGTCCATTAAGTCCATGAGACCGTAGTAGGGTGTCCCATTTGTCATTTTAAGTTTCACAAGAGCCCCCTTTGCGGTTGATATGCGCCCTTAATGTGCACTTTTGCCGAGCCCACACTGAAGGGAGCACTTGTTCCAGGCAGTCAAAGCGGCATTATGTCACGAAAGTGTGGACTCATAGGAAGACCGGGGCTGAGGCCACGGCAGAGGATTTAAGAATGCAGTGAAGTGACTTAACTGATGTTTGTAGGTCACATGATAATGACAACATGGTAAATGTAGTATGTCTAGATTACATTCATACTACACAGATTCATGCTATTTAGAACGTTTTAGCAGTCGTGAAGTAATTACTTATTTAAAATAAGTACCTACTCAAGAGAGTATGAGATTTCGGACACAGCCAGTGAGTGTTTGGGGTGCCATTTGGGACAGGGCCATAGAGTGTTTCTGCAGTGGTGAGCAGTGTAGCCAATCAAAGACAAATTTGTTGATCTCTTGAATTCAATGGCCAATCAGGTGTGTTTAATTTAGATAGAATCCACTCCCCATCAAAACGCCAGAGTTTTTGTTCAGTGCTGATTTCTGCATGCTCGCGAATCAGCTTATTAACAAAGTGTAGACAAAATGTAAATAAGAGATTCATTGTGCAGTGTAGAAAACTTCATTGATTATAACGAAACTTTGTGAGATTGCGATGAAATGAGTGACAACTTTTAGTGATTATAAAGGGAACATGTTCTAGGCTATGTAATTAATTCAGAATTTGAATAAAAATATAGTTTTTCCTGCTGTTAAGAGGGCCGACGGCCAATTACACGCTGCAAAGTTTCGGAAATTACATCCACATATAAATGCGGGATTCTCTCTTGAATTTGCAACGATTGACACATAGATCTGGACAAAAATATGTGAAAAAAGATAGCCTATGCATAAAGAGCACTAATTTCAGAAGCACCCTCAGTGATTTGATTCTGGAACCGGACCTGATTAATATACATATTCATATAAAATATAGCTACATAATTCATATTAGTAACAGTAGGCTAATAATGATACATAGCCTACTACATGATGATGATGATTGTTGTTGTTATTGAATGTTTTATGTTCTTAATACTTTTGTGCTTGATATTAATTGGTGATTATTGTAATTATCATCATCATACTAATATATTAATAAGTAAAAATGACAATAATGCAAACACAGAACTGTGGAAATGTTATATGTTATCTCACTTTCCCCTGCCTCTATCTACACTATATTGCCAAAAGTTTTGGGACGCCTGCCTTCACATGCACATGAACTTTAATGACATCCCATTCTTAATCCGTAGAGTTTAATATGGAGTTGGACCCATTCTTTCACAAATGTTTGTAGAAGCAGTCTGCATGCCTAGGTGCTTGATTTCATACACCTGTGGCTATGGAAGTGATTGGAACACCTGAATTCAATGATTTAGAGGGGTATTGTCCCACACATGGTTTAACACTTTCTACACATGCCAGGATGACGAAACTTAGTGTATTTACTAGTTGCCATACCAACATTATTAGAGAAAAAATTGCGCCAAAATTAAAAGATCTTTGGAAGATATCACTAAACATTTATTTAACCATAGCAAAAGTAAATTTCTTGAATTTATTTTTCATCTCTGTTTTTTGTGTTTATTTAAAATGAGACAAATCTGATATTATTTTCATCTTATATCTGTTATTTAACAGTTGAGATAGTTCTTTAATGCTGATCTAACCAGCAGAAGACACGAGCCGGGGTTAAATCTCAGTTGTGCAGGTGGGGCATGTTGTAACACTGCGTTACAATGAGCCCCTATTAGAACTACGATATTATATTCTATACTTTTATGAATTATTTTAAGAAACCATGAGAAAAAGGTGAATAATGACTGAGAGTCAATGTTCATAAATGATTAATTATTATTATGTTTTGAACTATGCTGTATTTAGCAATGTGTTTGTTGTCAACCTCAAAGGTATATTTTTATTTATTAAAAAATGACTTTTTTTAAGTTAATTGTATTTTATTGACAAAATATTTTAGTTTGTCTTGGATATTTTTGATTATATCAGGTAACATTTTAATCTGTCATTTGGTCATGTCACCTTGTGCCCCTCACATGTTACAATGTACCCAATATATGGGGCATGTTGTCACATTTCACTTCCATTCTTTCTGGGTAAATCAAAAAAAAGTGTATACTGTATTAATGAAACAAAACCACATGATTGTACTAGACGTGTGAAATTAATGTGGGAAAAAAGAAATACTCTGAACCCATAAGTGGATTTACACAAACTGAGAAAGTCAAAAAGCGTTAGGTTGTGCCCCGCTCTCCCCTACTTTTGGCAATATAGTGTATTTGCAATCCTTCTCCACTACATATTTAATTGTGAGAATGCAATTTATGTCCAGGCAGTAAATGTCACACATTGATGTTACTCCCATTTAGGATTGCCCTGTTGTAACTTTTTCCAAAAAGGGCTAAAGAGTGTCAAATTGTAATGTTTTAGACATATAGGCCTATGTTTTTAATCTTTTAATGTTTTAGTCCATCAACAGCCCATTTGGCCCATGGGCAAACCTTCTGTATTCAAGAGATGTTTTCATAGCAAATTTTAAATATCTGACCTTCAAGATGAAAGAGGGAGTTGTTTACTTTGGCCGGCATTCCTTTGGGTGCATTGTCCTTGCTCAAGTGACCATGACTTTCCCATCATCATTTCCCATCTTAAAAATTCAAATTCCATGGACAGAATACTGGAATTAAAGAATCTGTCTTCTCCACTGACTGCTGCCAAGTTAGCTCTACTAATTAACATGCCTTCTGATGGGCACGATCCAAATACCTGATGCTTACTAATCATTTCCCGGTTTCAATCTACCATGGGAAAAATGTGTCTGCAATCCATTAGGGTCATTTATGGAAACTCCAATTATGGTGGAGATCTGACTTTAGTGACAATGTGAAAATACAATAGTTAAATATAACAATTTCTGAATGTTATAAAGCAAATAGGACTGCTTTTAAATATAAAGAGTTCCATGTTAGTGACCCTGTTCAAAAGTTTAGGGTCAGTAAGATTTTTTATTTTGAAAGAAATTGAATTTTATTCAGCATTAAATCGATCAAAAGTGACAGTAAATATTTGTACATTGTTAAAAAAATTCTAATAAATGTTGTTCTTTTGAACTTTCTTCATTCAAAAATTCTGAAAAAAATATGTATCTCGGTTACCACAAGGATATTAAGAAGCACACTCGTTTTCAATTGTGACAGTGACAATAATACGTATTTTATGAACATCTATTCAGCAGTTCAGATTCAGAATGATTTCTGAAGGAGCATGTGACACTGTTTTACTGTATATCCAATAAACGCACACTTGGGGAGCATAACTTATTTCAAAAATATTTAAAAATCTTACCAACCCCAACCTTTTTTTGTTGTTGTTACAAATAGGCTAAACAATGCAAAATAAGTTCGAAGTGTTAAAACATACCAAAGGTAACTAGTTAGACAAATGGCCAAGCACATGCTGATGTTAACAGTATAGGCCTAAACCTCACAACGTGCATTACATGAGAATATTAAATATTAAATTGCATCTCATGCAGAAATGCTGATGCAGCATGTTTGCCATGAGTTCATGTGCAGCTGGGATGGCATTTGTCACTCTATCAAAAGAATAAGCTGCTTGTTTAATGACTTTCTCTCTCTATTATGTGTGCGTGCGTGCGTGCGTGCGTGCATGTGTGTGTGTGCGAGCGCGCGCGCGCCTTCTTCTCGAGTGCGGATTTGCTGGTCGGGCTCATGCCTCCCTCTGCCTGGCTCCTTATAGTGCCGGGCGGGAGGCAGGAATTCTGACCGAGTGGTACGGACATCGCCGCCAGAGACCACGAACACGGAGCTCTCCCTTTAAACAAGGTCTCATGATCGACAACTCATTCAATCAGTTGTCCTGGCGTGGAGGATCAGGGCGAACGTGCGTCCTCCTACACTTAAAGCAAAGCGCGTGAGTGACAGTGACAGTGGAGCTGAACATCAGCAGCCGACACTCAAGGAATCCACAGAGGACGATCCGGCATGTAAGTTTTTTTTCAATATTTTAATTTAGTTATATACTTTAATTTTAATTAAATGATTTTGATAAATCAATCTATTTAGATGTAATAAAGATTTCTGTTCAGATGTTTAATTTAGCCTAACTATTTCTGTATTGTGGTTGACTCCATGTGTAAATCATTGCAATTTTTCATTGTATTAATTTTGCTTCAATTTATATGAATGTTGTGGACTTAAATGGATAGGCTAGTTCACCCAAATATGGCAATTTCCATAATTTACTCGCCCTCATTTTGTTCCAAACCTGACATCAGATAAACATTATAAAAGATATTTTGAGAAATGTTTCAGCATTTTTTTTTTTCAATGGAAATCATTGGTCACCAAAACAGTTCTTCAAAATATCTTCTCTTGTGTTCTGCAGAAGAAAGTCATACAGTTTTGGAATGGCATGAGGGTGAGTAAAATATGACAGAATTTATGATTAACCAACTTAAAACGTACAGAGTTGTGCTGCTGAAAAGTGGGTGATAGTAGAAATGTATTTTTTCACTGATCATCATCATAATATAAAAACACTTTAAAAATCATTAAACAGCTCTTTCAGCTCACAACCAGACTAAAATGTACCAAATTATTTCAACAAATTATACATTATGCTGTTTGGTAACTTAAAACAGTTCTTGATGGATGTGGCAACATCTATTTTCAATTCAATTCAATTCACATTTATTTGTATAGTGCTTTTCACAATACATATCGTTTCAAAGCAGCTTCACAGAAAATGCATGTGTCTACATTACAATTTAAAGTGATTTGTTATCAGAGGAGACTGTGTCCAAGTTATGTATTTCAGAAATGTACATATACAAAGCACACAGTTAGCTAACAATGTATTATTAATCAATGTAAAAAATAAATTAAGGCACAAACAATGGGCTCAGTGAAATAAGAATACATGTTGTTAACAATGATTAGGGTATATAGAAAATTGGTATATAGAAAAGGTATTTTAACTGTTTTTATGCTCACTAATATAATGTGGTACTGAAACAAGAGTTACAGAAATATATATAAATGTATATACAGTTATTTGTAATTTTTTTTTCCAGTGTATGTAACAGAAAACATCTATTTTTTGTTGTCCTGTAAAATGCCTTCCTCTTGATTTTATGTTTGCAGATTTTGACCTGTTGATCATGCATCAGCTGTCTGTGACTTCCCTGTTGATCTGTCTGTGGCTGGTGGAGCATTGCCATGGCAACAGTAGCTTGGGAAACAGCCTTAATGATCTACACACACAGTTTGGTGTCAGCCTCTACCAAACACTCACAGAGACAGAGAACAACTCCAACCTGATTGTGTCTCCAGCCAGTGTCTCATTGTGTCTGGGGCTTCTGCAGCTAGGTGCCAGGGGGAACACTTTGGCACAGCTTGAAGGAACTCTGGGATATGATGTCAATGGTAAGAGTATAGCAACACACTTGTAATCTGCATGTTGGTGTCCTAAATAGTGCAAAATACACTGTCCGGCCAAAAAAAAATTGCTGTTTGGATTTAAATAGGCAAATACTTAAAAGTCTATGACTGGATCATTATTGCAGTGATTATTATGTTTCTAACATGTTATATGTCTGGCAACAGTTCTTCTAACCCTAATTAATTTCATTTCTTAAAGGGGTCATCGGATGCAAAATTCACTTTTATATGGTGTTTTCATATAAATGTGTCTTTGCAGTGTGTGGACACAACCCTACAATGATAAAAATCCATTCACTCCTTTTTTTTAATTCCCAAAAAGCCTAAACACTCTCACTAATCAAGCCGTTTTAATTTTCTGAGCAACATGATGTCATATGCTCATGCTCCGCCCACGACCGCTGACAGACTGTCCCATATTAGCATATTTCCACCCTCAGCCAGTTGTATACTGTCTGCCAAGGCAGCACTTCACGTGTCTTGGGTCTACACGCCCCATGGAAGAGAGGGGTGGGGTGAGCAGTAGCTCATTCTCATTTAAAGAGACATGCACCAGAGCAGGTCGCTGTGAACAGAGCTGTTTTTGAGGAGGTAAAAAGGGCGTTGTTTTACACAAGCATCGAGGAATTTTAACCAAAGTATGTAACAGACTACATGAAGACCCTAAAGAATCATACCAATTTGTGGAAAATGGGCATCCGATGACCCCTTTAAACAACCATGTAGGAAGACACATCATGGTCATATTTCAGGATGACAATGTCAAGATTCATCAGGCTCAAAATGTGAAAGAATAGTTGAGAGGGAGCATGAAGAATCATTTTTACACATGAATTGGCACCTCTGAGTCAGACCTTAAATTCATTGAAAGTCTTTGGGATGTGCTGGAGTAGACTTTACAGAGTGCTTGACTCTTGCATTGTCTTGACCAAAATGTATGTACCTCTTGATGAAAGAACTCTTTCAATGAATTTAAGGTCTGACATATAACATGCTAGAAACATAATAATCACTGCAATAATGATCCAGTCATAGACACTTAAGTATTTGCCTATTTAAATCCAAACAGCGACTTCTTTTTGGCTAAACAATGTATAAATCAGCAATGCCTGACAGCCTGCCTACCTGCCATTGTCCAGTACTTGAAAAAGGAAACTTCAATGATATGATGATACAATGGTCTCGTCGTAGATGCTCGTGTACAGGACATTTTGTCTCGGCCACAAGGAGACCTGGGTAATTCCAGTGAGGGAGTGCGGCTTCAGCTTGCCAATGCCTTATTTGTACAGAGTGGTGTGAAACTCCTGCCAGATTTTACCCAGCATGCCTTGGGATGGGGTAACAGTAGTCTACTGAGTGTAAACTTCAGTAATCCCAACCACACTCATAGTCGGCTACAGCAATGGGCACGCTACCAGAGTAAAGGTGAGTGTCATGGCCCTAAAACTGCTAGGATAATCATGATTTATATTTAAAATGTCTGCAGTGTCATTTTTAAGTGATGGATAAGGCCTACAAAAAGATTCTTTGTATATGAATTTAATTTTTTAAATATTATGTTAATTACATAATTATGTACATATATATTATGCAAAATTAAATAATGATTTGAATTTAAATACAATTATGACTTTAAAATATATAATTATGTAAATATACATTATGTAAAATTAAATATTGATTTGAATTTAAATATAAGTATATATTAAAAATGTAATTTTGCAAAAAAAATTTATGCAAAAGTAAATATTGATTAGAGTTTAAATATAAGTATAAATTAAAAATATAATTATGTGATATAGTATGTAAAATTAAATTTGGATTAGAACTGAAATATGATTTGAATTTAAATACAATTATGACTTTCAATTATAATTTTGTAAATGCGTATTATGTAAAGGTAAATATCGATTAAATAAAGTTTAAATAAAGTTTAAACAAGTATGAATTAAACATAATTATGTGATACAGTATGTACAATTTTATTTTGATTAGAACTGAAATAAAATTTATTTTAAAATATAATAATGTAGATATATATTATGTAAAATTAAATATTGATTTGAATTTAATATTCGTATGAATCTAAAATATAATTTGTACATATTGATAATGTAAAAATATTGATTAGAATTTAAATATAATTATGACTTTTAAATTATAATTATGTAAATATATTTTATGTTAAAATGAAATATTGGTTTAGATTAAAATTATTAATTATCATTAATTATGACTTTAAAATATAATTATGTGATATAGCATGTAAATAAAAAAAATATTTTAAATTACATTTTGATTAGAACTGAAATATAAGTATGACTTCAAAATATGATGTAAATATTTAATGTAAAAAATAAATATTGATTTGACTTTAAATATAATTATGTAAATATATTTGATGTAGAATTAAATATTGATTTGAATTTAAATAATTATTATGATTTTAAGTATAATTCTGTTAATATTTAATGTAAAATTAAATACAATTATGACTTTAAAATATAATTATGTAAATAGATGTTATGTAAAAGTAAATATTGATTAGAATTTAAATATAATTATGACTTTTAAATATAATTATGTAAATATATATTATATAAAACTAAATACTGATTTCCATCTCAATTGTTTTATTATGACAAGACACATGAAACTAGTATAGCTTTTACATTATTGAATTATTGTGATTTGTAAAGTGGATGACCATCTCCAGACAAGAGAGGATCAGCTCCGGTCCAGTGATGCCCAGGAAGAGGCCTCCGGGCGAGACAGTTTGCTGCACATAGCTCTTCTGAGCACGGTGGTGTTCCATGGTGCCTGGCAGAAACAATTTCTTTTCACTGAGACTCAGAACCTGCCCTTCACCCTCTCAGACGGCAGCACAGTCAAAGTGCCCATGATGTACCAGTCAACCGAAGTCAATTTTGGTAAGGGAAGGAACAAGACAGACAGCGGTTAAAAGGAAGTCTATCAAACCATTGTTCTTCTAAGAATCTTTTTTTTTTTTTTTAAATGAAAGTTTACACTTTACCTCTCCACCTGTCTCAGGGCATTTCCGACTGCCTTCAGAGCAGGAATACACTGTGCTGGAGCTGCCATACCTCGATCGCTCACTCCGGCTACTTGTGGCGTTACCTGCTGACCGGAAAACCCCTCTGTCACAGCTGGAAAAGCAGCTCACGGCCCGTGCTGTGGGACTGTGGGATACTGGATTAAGACGCACTAAGATGGATATATTTCTGCCCAGGTAACAACTACACATGAAAATGTTTTTATACAGTTGGGATTGAAAATGAATGATATCCAGGTCTTGTGTGTATTTCAGGTTTAAGATGCAGAGCAGGTTCAATCTGAAGCCTGTTCTACAATCTCTCGGTATCTCTGATGTCTTCAGTCCCTCAGCTGCTGATTTTAGAGGCATCTCAGGTAGGAAAGTGGGACTGAAAACAGTTTTAAACCAATCACAGATGCTGAGAATATCACAAATGTCATCAGACGAAATCAATGATTGCAGGTTCGCTCACTCGGTGAAGATTAAACCTTCTGTTTAAAATGTCTACAGATGAGGAAGGACTTTTTGTATCAGAGGCTTTCCATGAGGCAAGAATAGAGGTGACAGAGAAAGGGACAAAAGCAGCTTCAGCTACAGGTATGTGATATTACTAGCTGGAAAGGATTAGTAGGGAATTGAAAGCATTTTTTTTGGGAATAACTCTAGATATCAAGTACTGTCTGTTTGTTAATGAAGACTCTACATTATTCTACACTGATATGCCAGCATCATGTATAGAATTGGAGACATTGCGGTTTCTAACAGAGGTCATGTTACACCTGGAAAGTCGCGATAAAGTGAAAGTAGTGGCAGATCTTTTCTTCTGTTGTGACGTACGTACATCCAAGAGTAACGGATTATTGGGGGGGGGATGTATGACTGGGGCTTATATCGATTGGTTGTTGATTTGATTTTGAGATGTGGGTGCTCAAAAATGGAGGTAGATGAGCATGAGCTTGAAGGGATGAGGTTTAATTAGACTAAATGATTGGAGAAGTCTAGCATATGTCACCAGAGAAGTCTTTTGTTATGCTTGAAGATTTAGTTACGTTTTGTTGAAAAATTCCAAGGTCAAAACTAAAAAAAAGAAGAAACATACACGGCTGAATCATAGAAATTTTCATTTTATGCTGACTGACTTTAAGTTTTTTTTTAATCTTTCACAAGAGGACAGAAGCGCATCTGTTATAATTGATTATTGTAATTTATTGGCAGCCCTGATTTTTTTTTGACTTAAAGATGTAATGTCTGTTTTTTATACTCAACAAAGCTACTCCCTGGGGTGTGTGTGTGTGTACCTGCTTGAGAATCAGTTGTAGTCAACAGATGGGATATAGTTGAACAGCCTGTTCAAGCTGTGAATCCACTGGGGAATAATGACAGAGCTTTCTTTCTCTATCTTTCTTTTTAGCAATGGTGCTATTGAAAAGATCCCGTTCAGCAGTTTTTAAAGCAGATCGACCCTTTCTCTTTATCTTGCGACAGTTCAACACAGGTAAATACTAGAAATGTTATTTGTATTCATAGCATATTTTTTAATCAAAAATACATTAAAAACAGTAATATTATAATCAGTGTTGGGAAAAATTACTTTGAAAAGTAATGCATTACAATATTGCGTTACTCCCTTAAAAAGTAACTAACTGTGTTACTCAGTTACTTTTTAAGAAAAGTAATGCGTTACGTTATACTTTTGCGTTACTTTTTCTCACCTGGGCTGGGCTTGTGTGTTTTTTTCGAGCAAATGTAAAGACCCTTTCACACCAAAATTTAAATAATAAGCCTCAGGCTGAAGGAAATGCAAATTCACGGCTGTACAGTAGAGGGCACAGATCAAACAAACCTTTCAGATGTACTGCTATTCTGGATAACGGAAGAATAGGACACAAGAGAAAAAAAATGTAACAGTAATTTCTGTTCATGGTTTAACTGAATCATCTAAGGTCCGCAGCAAGACATTGGTCAATAAAGTGAGATTAAATGCATAAAAATATATTTTTTATTTAACATATTTAATTATTGGAGATTTTAGTATTCTGATTTTGCATTTGGCTGATTTTATTCATTGAGGAACACTGAATTTTTAGTGGAAGTGAGATGAGTAAATGCTCACATTTAGTCGAGAACTACAATAACCATCAAGTTTACACACAACGCCTCTGCACTTATGATTTATTTTTTATGGAAAAAAAACAAAAAAACAAAAAACAGATATTTTGTTGTACATTTTAAAAGTAATGTGTTTCTTTACTAGTTACTTGAAAAAGTAATCAGATTACGTAACTCGAGTGACTTATAATGCGTTACCCCCAACACTGATTATAATTTAAAATAAATGTCTATTTTAAAATGCTATTTATTGCTGTGATGACAGAGCTGAATTTTCAGCATCATTACTCCAGTCTTCAGTCACATGATTCTTCAGAAACCATTCTAATACGCTGATTGGCTGCTCAAGAAACATTTATAATTATCAGTGTTGAAAACAGTTGGGCTGCGTAATATTTTTGTGGAAAATGAGATAAATTTCCCAATACTTTGATGAACAGGAGAACAGCATTTATTTGAATAGAAATCTTTTACAACATTATAAATGTCTTTAGTCTAACGTATCCTTGATTAATAAAATCATTTCTTTCATAAAAAAATCAATACGGTTTTGAAATTTAATTTGTGGGCTTTTATTCCACAGGTTCGTTGCTGTTTATAGGTCGAGTTCTGAATCCAGCTGAGATGTCTTGAGAAGATCCATGCAATCACAACTGCTTCAAATTATGAACACACAGAGGACACTTGACAAAAATCATACAAATACATAGGACCGTTAGGAGGGTCCACTGACACTTCAGGAAGAGGGACAAAACTTTTGTACATATCTGTAAATAAAATTTTATTACATCAGGGTTTTTTGCACTTCACAACATCTACTGTCATTTTTCTCCCCTCTACCCTCTAAATTTCCTCATTTTTGATGGAAATGTTTGGTTACCATCAGTTACTAATTTCAGTTGAACTTGCAGAATTTTTAATTTTAAACCAAGGTGCGGTTTTCACACATACTGAAAAATGTGGCATTTAGGATGCAAAAATATAACACAAACTAAATCCTAATAGGATTGCAAATTCACATGGGAGTTAATTAAACTTGTTTTTGAATTAGCAGAATGTTTCAGCAATAGAAGAGCACTGACCATCAAGATAACACAATGCCTAACTCTTTCCCTGCCAGCATTTTTGAAAAAAGTTGCCAGTCAGTGCCAGAATTGATCTTCTTTTGTTTTTCACAAAAGGTTCATGGCCCCCAGAATATTTGAACGTGTAATATATCAAAATAACAGGATTGTATGAAACCCCTAAAGGGACATGGTGGTGGAAAATACATGGGATGGGAGAAAAAAATATTTGAGAAACCTGAGAAACTTTGCTTTCCTAACCCGTACAAGTCAAAGATACCAGGAGGAATAAACGAACACCCCACAGTACAAATACTTTATTGCATTACCTCAAACATCCATAACAGATAATTATTTTTTTAAATTATACTTTTGATGGTCTCAGATTGGGAGCTCACAACACATTGTCTACTAATGAATAATTATGGGAGTTTTTCCTTCTAGTCAAATTTCAATTAGATACATCTGTCTGTTGTATATATCAGCGAGTTTATATTAAGGTCTGTGGTTATCGATAGAACAAAATACATTGCGATGAGCCACTTGAATACTTATCCTTACAAACTTATGGGTTTAAGTGTAGGAAGAAAAAAAACACTATAAACATGGTAAGATTTGCAATCCCTTTAATGACATTGTGCCACTGAGAAATTAATGACAGAAAATGTCATTTATTTACATGACTATTCACAGTGTAAAATAGACTTTATTCAAATACATACAAAAAAGGCTTTCCACCAAAACATTCTCTTAAATAATATTTTCAATGTCACCATGTACATATATACAGCATATTAAAAATACCTTTTTAAAGAAGCCAGATTCATCTTTGTCTATAACATATATGGTGAAGATTTGGTCCCTACATTAGAGTGCAGGGTTAGGAGGGTGAGACGCACAAAGACCAAAAGAAGCTAAGGGATACTGAATATTTGGCAGTAATGTAGGAATACATTAGCAACATCTTCCTATGTCAATGAGTAAGTGGCTCTTAACTATCATGGAGGTTTAAATATCAACTTTACATAATTTGTTGTTTCATTGTTACATACTTCTGGTTGTTACTTCTGTAAATCAAATTTGGTTACTCAATGCAGAACTGTAATTTGCAATTTTCAGCGAAGTCAAGAGATCAAAATTCAGATAAGTTACAGCTTTCTTTTTCGCCGAACTTTGGCATGGTTCTGTATTCTGAAAACCAGATGACATGAACCTCTTTTGCTACAGGCAAAGTTCTTGAAACCATGTGTAATAATGATGGGTGGTTTTTTAAATTTTTTTTTTTTAAGTGAATTTTTTTTTTATATAAATAAGAGCTTCTTTTTTTTTAAGAGTATCGGGAAAATAAAACTTCAGAAAGATGTTCTTCTGCTGCCAAATGCTAAATCTTTTGCAACGACATCATTCCTGAGATGAGTTATTTTATAATCAACAATGATTTTTGGAGTTTACAAGACTACATTGAATTATAATACCTCAAAGTCACTCAAACCTCCAACATTAAAGAATTGCTTTGTAACTCGCCTTTTTATTGGTGTAGAATATTGCTGATAAAGAACCACTTTCCTGTTTATAATCTTGTCTGAAACTGAATGCAGCAGCGAGTTTGCAGAGGTGCTATTCTCGACTGAAACGAAGAGGAAAACGTTTATATTGGTGGTCAAAGCCACGTGTCAATGTCACGGGGAATACAAAAAAGCTGAGGCGGAACCCGATGCCATTCAACCAGTTCTCTTTGGCACAGTTAGATGGGGAAAAAACGTCTAAGAAAAGGAGCAGTGCGTGTTTATGACCATCTGACATAGAAACATTCCCATATCCCCCCAGTCCTGAGGTTTAGAGACAACCCATTAAGTCCTCATCGATACAATCAGCTTCAATACTGATAAAAACTGGAGACACACAAGTCCCAAATAACGTTACATAAATAGTGCAGATCTGTGTGCGAGTCTTTCAAGTAGGGCAGATGGAGTGCTCAAAAAACGTCCAGATGATTCATGCTGTTGGCTCTTAAGTGAATCTCCTCTAAGAAGTTCTCCAGCTGCTCAATCAAGACCTTCTTCTTAAACCTGTGCGCACAAACACACGGTGTAAATAATTAGTAATAAGATATATCAATAGAATAGAAGCGTAATGTTTATGGCTTAATGCATTGGAAGTGCAGACATTTGCACTTGCACATTAAGCTCAAAGTACACTTAACTTTTGACTCGAATGCTTAGGCATACGTACAAGCAAACGTACCAAAAGTATACTTTTGATAGCACGCAAACACAGGCACTTGACATGCACACCAGAAAGTTTCATCCTTGTCCAGTGTCTGTACTATTTCTCTCCAGATGTTAACCAATTAAAAAAAATGCTTTAAGGTTTAAATGAGTGCAAACTATTAAAAAAAAAAGAAAAGAAAAAAGGGCTGCAGGTATCCTTAAACCCACAAACACTCAATGGCTGCGTTTACTTCCCTCCGTCTCTTTCACTCAGATATACGTCATTGCTTACGCTGCACGAGTGCCCACTACTGGTGGAACCCTTGCATTGGGTTTAAATGGAACGCCCCAAGCCCTTGATTACTTGTGGGTAAAATAAATGCGAGCAAAGTGAGCTGCTGTTGAAGTCACAGTCATGTTGCAATGTTATCCATGGATCAGCCTGAAGTGTACATACGACTACAGTAGACTTGCTACCTCAGTCAGAATCGAGGGGTCAAGGGTCTGTCCAAATCAACTTCCCTCGTCCACTTGAAGTTGAATGCACTTAATGGCAACAGGGACTCCGCCAAGGGAAAGCATTTAGAGAAGTTTGTGAGTGTATGTCTAAAAGTGGAGTAAAACACAGGGAATGCATGAATTTATTGTTACGTCTCCAGTAGTTGTTTGTCCTGTCCCAGTTTCTTTTTTGACTGTGAATCCAGTGTTGCCACTTTGTGGACCAACTGATTAGTACCAAGGTGCATATACGAACCGAGCGTTTTTGTATGCGCAAAAAAACAAACATTGGGCTTACTCTTCTTACAAATATTAATATGTAGTTCGATTCTGACTGAGGGAGCGAGTGTACTGTACTCGTATGCACACTTCAGGCTGATCTACTTCAAAATTTTGAAACTGGAGGAAGGAGTTTACCTGGCAGCCTCTTTGATTATGCTTTGCAGGAAGATCAGACGTGTTTCCAAACTGCCCTGGATTTGCTTGAGGAGGTAGAAGATTTTCTCATAACCTGCATTAAGGACCGGGTGGGGGAGGTGTGGTGGTAGAAAGATTTGATGTATGGTGTCATGAGCAATGTCAAAAACTAACAATTGTAAAACCACAGGAAAAAAATTTTTTCCCAATGAATTTCCCAAGACCTGTAATATTCATTACAATGTACAAATAAAAATAAAATGGAAACCAGCTGTAACAATATTACAGCTTTTTCACATTTAGCAAAAGAAGCCAACATGTCCAGTTGATTTCACAAGGCCCGAGACAAAGCGTTGGTGGGAGACCATCCCTCCTTCGCTTATTGGACGCCATCCAGGAAAGAGCATCAAGAGAGGAAATGATGGAAACACTTACAGTGTTTAGTTGCAGACATCTGCACATGTGTGTTGTTACTTACGTCTTCCAGGTTTCCTGATCTCCTTGGTGATGAGCACTCGGAGTTCAGAGTTCAGCTCCTGGCTCTCTTCGTTTCTGATTTTCTTCAGCTGGCAGGGGGAAGGGTAGCGGTGCGGGGCCTCCTCTTCACCCTCGCTGCCCAGAGACAGCTCGCTTTCACTGGACTGGCCGTTCTCCTGCACTCCGTCCTGCTGGTTCTCAATCTCATTTGACTGAAGGTGGTTCCTTTGCTGGATCGGTTCAGAATCTGGCACAGGACTCAGCTCGTTGTCTGAGCTGTTGTTTGACTCGAGATGGTTGGTGATGTGGTTTTCCAAATCTGTGGGATCATTATCTGGTGCTGTGTTGGATCAGACATGAAACATGCACAAGTAAAATTGGAGCTTCCATGTTTTAGATACCAAGGAACCAGAATTAAGTAGAATGATTGCCACACCTGCTACTAAAGGTTTTTTCTGCATGCGTTTAATTGTTACTTACTTCTGGGTGGCGTTTTGGGAGGTGTATATGCCCGTCCCGGCCGAAGCAGTGGAGACATGCAGCGCCTACGTTTGGGGGCCCCTACCCCAGCAGGACTGCTGGACTCTCCAGGACGTTTGCCTTTGCCTTGAGTGCCAGTAACAAATTCATCTGCCTCGTCCACCATCATCGCCTGACACAAAGAGAGGAGAAAATGTTATTTGCCTGAAAGTCAAATCTGTATAGTGCTTCTTTTTGAAAGCCTGAGATCTAAACGTACCTTCTTATCCAATTTGAAGGGGTTACCGAAGGTGTGCAGACGTTTAGGCTGATCGGGGTCTGCCTCTCTCAGAGGGGACGGGCAATGCTTCAAGTAGTCCTGATAGTTGCCCATCTGAGCTATAGGCACACTGTGAAGTTGATCTAGACAAAAATATTGATTTGAAGTTACATAAATTATGTTTACAAAAAATTACCATGTAAATGGCATCAAGAACAAAACCTTATCATACAACAAATTAAAGTCTGATGCGTCGAGTTCTTTCGTAAATCAGAAGCTACATTTAATTGAGTGAATCGCCCAGACATTCAGGAAACTGCTCCAAGGAAATCAAACACCATTCATGGCTGTCTGAGTGTTACCTTGATCTTGTCCTTTCAGAATGCAGATGCTAGCATGCAGAAGGTTGCGCCTCATGCGACTCAGCTGGTCCAGCAGATGAGCTCTTGGGATATCATAGGGGTTCCGCAATCCTTGTGGTTTTAATGCCTGTGTTGTCAGAGTATAATGGCAAAGATGAGGGATACGAATTGGTGATGAGAACTGAAAAGGGATCATGTGCTGAACAGTTCCCTGTTGAAAAACAGGTGATTCTAAACAGCAAATGTGTCATATATATATGCACTTGCAGTCAATTCCAGCCTTTTAAACATTAAACTCACTCTGACTTGATTTAAAGGGTTAATTACTCACCCTCATTCCGATTGATGAATCCGAATGTAGTTTCCATGAATGCTAGTGATTGGGTTGATGTGCGCGTTTATATGTCACAAGCCTCTGATTGGATTTAATCTTTTGACATGCGCACACTGCACGAATATACAGAGTTTCCCACTGCTGTTGCATACTAACCATCCTCCTTTTCTTTGTTTTAAAAAGCATATTTATTTTTTTTCTATTTCGGGTCCTAATTAGGTGACAACGATCTCATGAACCGTTATGCCATGCTGATTATATTTATCAAACAGTAAAAACGCCCATTCACACAAGGCGTCTGAGAAGTCCGAAACAAGGACTGGTGGGACGTTGTCCTGCTCCACTTCACAGACAATGAGTGGAAAGATAATTTCAGAATGAAAGGACCTTCATTCATCAGGAAGAACAGCTCGTTCCATGCGTCACACGTCATTACGCCATTTCTACATCATTGCACATGCGCAGTACTTTCCAGTTTCGGTTTTCAATCCGATCAAGCCCTGTCAGTTTACATGCCCTGTCGATCGGATTAGAAAAGGAATCCGAACACATAGCATTACATTATCCGAATGAAATTTTAATCAGATCTGGCCAATTCATTCCGACTGACGTGGTTACATGCGACTTTTTTCTGATTGTGCTACTAGTCCAGTTATGATCGGATTATTAGGGTCCATGTAAACGCAGCTAGTGGTTCAACCTTAATTTTATGAAGCAACGAGAATACTTTTTGTGCTCAAAAAGGGGTTTGCGCTTACAGGTTTGGAACAACATGAGGTCAAGTAATTAAATAAAAGAATTTTGATTTCTGGGTGAACTAACCCTTTAAATTTAGAGATGTCATGTATATTCTTTGTGGATCTCCTGGTCTTGAGCACATGAAAACAGTACAAAACATCTACAAAGTGTGCAGTTTTTAAAAGTAGTGTACTCACTTTATTCAAAGCAGCTAGTTGAAAGCCAGCAAACTCCTTGGTGTTTGCCTCCATTGGCAGAACTGGCCCATCTCCCATGATACTATGCAGCAGCTGTGTGAAATCCTTCCTGTGTGCCAGAGAGAGGGCGGAGCTTCTGCAGCGAAGTTTAATCCCGCCTTCAGGCACCGTCTTTTTCCCTACTGATGCACAAACTCGGTCTGCCTCAACCTTTGTCTGTAATATACACAATTTAATAATATATAAATTCATGAAGCAATTTTTATAATAAGACTCTAAAAACAAGCTATAACAACACACCTGCTGGCTGAGCTTTTTAAGATAGGACACAACACTGTAACTGAGGCCATACTCCATGTTGTCAGCCAACAGGTTTGGAGCTCCCATCATTCTTAGTGCTTTCCGCAGAGACTAGGAGAATCAAGATGAAGAAATAAAGAAAACAACTTAATTTAATTTTGTAATGTTAAAATGAACATGAGTGATTCCATTACTTACAGTGATGTAGTAGGGCGGCATTGTTTTAAGATAGTTTTCAAAAGATTGTCGCCACTTCGCTGGAGGCTTGAACTTGTGCACAGTAATCAAGTCATCTATAAATGCATGATGAACAGTTATTTGTGACTTATATCCATCAACAAATCAAAGGAAATACAAAAGAAAACACTGAGTAAATTTAGTTTATACTTGAGATAAATGTTAAAAACAGGACAGGACAAGAGAAAACCAACCAATTAATATTCATATATTTACTATATATGAATTAATCTACCTATACCTTCATATGATAAATTCTGATAAATGAGATGTTACTAATGACACTTACCAAGCAAAGGCAGCACCACAGGGTAGTTATAGGGCATGACAAACAGGTTGACACAGGTGAGAGCTGTGCTGGCCTTCAGATAGCCAAATGGCTGCCCGAGTTCCCCGTATTTAGCACTATTACACACAAAAACCTGAGAGAGAGAATAAACCATTACAGCAATACAGAAAGGTTCAGCCATAGTAGAAATGCAAGTTAGTGAATTCTGAGGGTGCTTTCACACTAGTACTTTTGGTGCGCACCTGGGTTCGACTGATGTCAGAGTTTGGTCTGATTGGATGATGTGAACGCAGTTTTCCAAACTCAGGTGCGCACCCTCGAACAGTACCAGAATCCGTATAAAAAGGGAGCAGTGTGTAACGTTGCTACTGCGGGGTGCTGCGACTATATCTGCGATCAAAACTTTTCAGTGATGAACTGTAATAAATACAAACATGGATCTCAACTATATTGTTTGCGATTGTGGTAGTTGAATAAATGCATTTACGCAACCGGTGAGAAAACAGAAAGTCGTTGTTTTAATAGAAAAACATGAATGCAATTTGGAATTACTATTAGGAATTTCACTTTTCATTGAGAGAAGTTTCTTGTTTTACTAGTTTTTATGATGTAGACAGAGAGTGTTAATTAATCTATAATAAATCAGTACACTAGATGAGGTAAAATAAACTATGCGTATGAATCGACATTCTCTTGTTTTGTGGTGAAAGTGCTGTAGTTATGATGAAATATAAAAATAAATCTCAAATGATAACAATCATTGCGATTTTGCACAAGATAATAATTTGACAAGCGTGACTGATGCACTGCATTTCTGCTCACCTTTGGCAGAAATCAACTCCCGTATTCTTTAGAAGATAGATGCAAGCGCTGTTATGTGCTGACACTGAAATCAAATCCAAAGGTTCAAAAACCCAAATATATAAATGAGGTGAGCATTTCTCCTGCATTGTCATTACTAAGCAACAGGGGTAAACAGCTGCTGCTTTGATTATACAAATGCACCGCGGTTTGGACAAATAATATGTGAACACAATCCAGCGTCGGCAGGGGGGGCAATCGAACCAAGTGTGAAAGTACCCTGAGTGAACATACATGTATGGCACTAAAATACTGATACTTGCAGTACCTGCCAGCAGGTGTGTGGCGATTTCCTCTCCAGTATATACTGAGTGAGTGGGGAAGGCTCTAGCTCATACTTGTCAAAGGGCACTTTATCGACCACCATGGGCTCTGAATCCACACATGAAAACTTCACTTGTGGGTGAGCTGCACGTGGAGGCTGAAGAGGAACAGTAAACTGAGCAGACAGCGCACTTACAAGGCTTACAAGTTTACATTACACTAGAAAAAGATACTGTATTTATTTATTTATCTATCATTTAACACCATACCAGCAAAGGCTATATTCATGACAAACTCGATAGTAATACAATTTACAATACTCATATTCAATTAAATGTATGCAATTTAGTTATAAAAAGGACTGAACAGATGGTACAGCATACACAAATAGAAACTTTTTTTTTTTCCTCATACCAAAGTAGGAGAGTTCTGGTCAGGCCAAAAGGACTCAGGGATAGGCCAATGGCCAACAGGAACACCAGTTTTAGGGTTGGGTCTGACATAGATCAACTTATGACAGCTGTGCCATGATTGAGGTCCATACTTCATCTCTGCTGGACCATCTGGGAAAAACAAACACTACTGTTCAAAAGTTTAGTCTAAGATTATTTTTCTTTGTTTTGGAAAAGAAAAGTAATATTTTTTCAGCAAGAACCCACTAAATTGATCAAAAGTGACAATGATTTTACATTGTTACAAAAGTTTTCCATGAAAACAACAGGTGAACAACAGCCTTTTAAAAACATTACAAAAGTTACAGACCTTACATTTTTGACCGGTAATGTGTGCAATTTATACACCTATGTTTATTTTGTGTATACTGCATTTGCTGTGTAAAATGCATATTGTCCTGTGCAGCCATACAGTGTTTTTGTTTGGTTGTAATATCCAAATATCCTAATATCAAATACCTAATATCCAATGTTCCCCAATGGATTAAATCAAGCACCCATCTATCCATCCAACTATACTGGTCAAAGTCCAAACTGATAAACAGTAGCTCTATCATTAATAGGCAATTTACTGAAAAACTACTGGAAAATGTAACTGTACAAAAGCCTGGTCCTCCTTTACCTTCAGTAGGTGGAGGATCAGGTCCTGTCTTCTCAAAATTGATGACCACACCACTCTGGATCTTCTGCACCAGAGACTCCAGGCACTGGTTCAGCATTCTCTGGGAAAACACGCTGTACGAGCGGCCTAAACATACAGTGGGAAACAGTTCAATTGCATCTGACGTGAGATTTAACTTGAGTGCTTAAATGTACATTTTATCCACTGCTATGCATATTTAAAAGTAACTTAATACTGTCTGCTTTAAGATGAAACCATTTACTGTGGCCCTTTTTTCTTGTCAGTTCACTGCCAGGCCACAGCCATTCACAAAGCTGAGCGCGCACACACACACACACACACACAGTAGCCACCCTATTGTGTTTAGTATTTTATCAACATGAGTGGATAGACAGTGTTCTTTTCTCTATAGTAAAGTTCATTTTGTCTCCATTTCACAGATGTATTAGTCAGCACACATGAGTCCAGCAGAATCTGCCCTTAACCACAATTCAGCAATTCTCAATTCAAACACTATTTCACAGCACTTACATGTCACCCGATAGGTATGATCTGACATTTACTCAGCAGGGTATGACAGCTTTTTAAAAAGAGTACCCCCTAATAGCCTACTAAACATTGTCGTCGAGAGGCTAGGTCAACTAAATTTTGATCAGTCGGTTAGTCGTACATAAAAACAACAACACAAACTCCACAGGAATTGGTAAAGTCATGCAGTGACAGATTGCTTACACTGGTATATGCTGGGCAGGAAACCCAAAGTGTGGGAACACTGAGAAAGACCACAATAAGGTGATAGAAAAAGGCAGGACATTTTTAAAAAAAAATCTTTGCCAGTGTCAAATTCCACCTTACTCTAGTAGGAACTACATCTTACCGAACTTTTAGGTTTAGTGGTGTCGACTTGTATTGATCCCGGGTGCAAGAATAGTAAATGTTTAGTGGGAGTGAATTACTTTTGGTTTCCAGTAAAGGATCAAGGTCGTTGTAAGGTAGTGGCTAAAGGCTACAAAGAAAGGTAAATATGGAGAGGATGACCACGAACACAGTTTTATGCCAAACGGAAGGGAAAAACTGAAAGAAACTGCTGTTCTGTCAGTTCCACCCAACAACCCCCCGAAGCAAAATGCTGTTGCGTACAGGAAAGAAAGCGGTTGCCATAGTGTTAAATTTTTTTAACCATAATGCTGTTTAAAGAGTAGACATAGTACTTTGTACATTTCAGTGCTAAATACAATAACGGTTCTGTTAATAACCCTCTGTCGATCTGACTGTCCATGAGTCGGAGACAAAAATGTGGAAGTATAACCTGTAGTTTTCACAAAAGCCCTGGAGCTGTCAAAAGTCCATCGGATGGCGCGTTTTGAATTTCTCGGTCCAAGTAACACAGAGAACGAGTAAATATTGTTAATTTACATACACTTCCGCCTTTGTAACAATACTAAGTGGGTGGAAAATCTGCGAAGTTATACTTTGAGTTAACTTCCACTTCCTTTTCTATTCCACACCTTTGTCTTTCTGTGATAAGATTTTCACTTAAGTAGTTAAAACGCATACACACCTCCGGTGACCTCACACATGGGTGTAATAGGGGAGGAGTCAAGTGGAACTCCACCCATTGGTTCAGGGTCAGGAGAGGCATGGCCTGGAATGCGGAGCACTAAAGAGAAGAGTCGCTGGTCCCATCTGAAGGGCTCTTTGGTCAGCTCACTGCCAGGCAATGGTGTTGTCAGGGGTAAATGTAACTGGAGCAGAGAAAAAGGATTAATTAATTCACGTCAGCACATAAATGGAAAAATCTCGGAGGGAAAAAATCCTGTAGGAGTATTTCTCATTTTACCAGCTACAGACTGGTTACTTTTACAGATATGAAAGTCATACTGTTAGAGAGAACAACGGAAGTAAGATACAGGAAGCAAGCAGCAAACGATATCAAGAGGAAAAAGTTTAAGTGGGAAAAAAAACAACAAGCAGGGGATAGCAAGAACAAAAGCAAAATAGGAAACCCATGACTAGACAGGATGCCATCACGGAGTCCGCCCTTTACGGACACATGACCCACCTCGTCTTGGACCCCAGAACTGCTGGTCAGCTTGCTGCCATCAGTTACGGCCAAAATGATAGCAGGCTCCAAGAAAAAAGGGTTTCTACCCTGTAAAACGCAAGACAACAAAAATTATAAAAAAACAAAAAACAAAAAAAACTAAGCACCTGCAGTGGAGCTCATTAGACAAAAACATACATAGCTTTGTACACTGTTTTTGATGGTAAAACACTAATTTCATTGTAAAAACCAAAAACTCAACATATGCACTGAATAAAATAATGTATAAACAATCAGTTAAACTCTCTGCTCTTTCAATGATTACACTTAATTGCTTCTTGAGCCCAGTGCAGATTTTATGGATTAGTCATTTCTGAAACAAATACGTGTACCAGAAACAAAAGAGATCCATTACTATGCATTCACCATAATATAGAGTTTGAGTTTTAAATTTACCACATAGGGATATTTTTTTTTAATTTAATGGGGGAAAAAATTTAATGACCCCATTATCCTTGTGTCATGTTCTCACTACATGCAGCTCTATTACATGCTAATAATAAACTCAGAGACAGAATATATCGTCTAAGTCATATAACCGGAGCTTAAAAATACTTTTTTTTTTCTAAATAAACAAATAAGCTGTGGCCTATACCATGAAGCTGGTTTAGGTGGCTTGCCACAGTAGCTAGGTATGTTTCAGTTTAGTTTGTGCCAACCCTGGGTTAAGCACAATAAAAATGGCTCAGCTTTTAGCGGCGTTCATCTCCATAGTAATTTGTGTTCTATGGCAGGATATGTTGTGCAAGAGATCTCAAACTGAAAGGTTTGCCAACAAATCAGCTGCAAGCAGTGACAGCTCTCTGATGCAAAAAAAGTCACTCTCCCAGTTTCTCTTGCTCCAAATTTAAAGGTTATTACATAGTAAAAGATTTTTTTAAAAACAAAATTCTGTTTTTAGCGATAATCATTTTATGATTTACTGTATATAATTATTATACCCTTAATCCATTACACAAGCAATTTTAATTGAATGATTAAGCATTTAGTTTAAATGTATATGTAACATACGGTTCAGAATCAATAAAACTTTAAAAATTAAAACGTTCATCAACTATATAAACTTCACAACTTTCACTTGCACTGATAACGATTTATTTTGGTCGTCCTCGTTCATGGAAAAGGTTCTCTTATTTCTGTGTAAATGCATTCATATAATTTATATGCTTCAATCTCCTAATCTTCGGCAGAAGAGAGAAATGAATCGCGCTGACACTTTTATGCTAAGTGGATCACTGTTTCTCTATGTTAAGACACATGATTGGCTGTTCGCTAATGATGTCACTTTCATGTAAACACATTCCATGAACTCAGAATCAAAATATGAGTTGACCGAGAAAGTTGATGATCAGCGCCAACAAAGCCTGACTTGATTGTTTTGGTTGTCAATTCAAAACTAATCCCATAACCCTGTGTTTGTTTAACTACACAAAATCTGTGTTTATAATAACTTAATTTTATTATATTACATGATTTAATATAATAAAATGGAATTAACCGACATCAATATCTGCTCCCAAATGAAGAGAATTTAAAGACAACATTCTAAAATATGGATGTGAATAGCATAAGCTTGTGCTAGGAAGTAACCACAGAGAAGTAAAGCAACACCCTTGAAACCACAAAGAAACCAATCAGAACCTTTAGTAGTGTGTACTGCACAAACCATCCAAATTGTTTATATAAAATAATAAATAAAATGTAATAAATAAAAATCTAACGGATAATATTCTTCAATAGATGCATATCCACATGGATAGTGCCAGCCATTTTCTCCTAGAAAAATTTTAAAAGGTAATAAATATCTAGAGTGATCTATGTCTCACGACACAGCATCCAAAACTTATTACATCTATGTGAGGTGATTTTGCATCCGTCGCAGTTTCACAGCTTAACACACAGAAATACAAGAACTGTCCTTTAGAAAACTCCAGAGGTTTTTTTGTTGACAACCAATGAATTGACACCAAGCTCAACCTGTAAAAAAATTTAACTAGAGTACACTTGCACAGCATAACCGAGGTCCCACTACAAAACCTGCTTCTTCAGTTAGTCATTGCCCTTATTTGCATCCAAGATGCAGTTTACTTAGTACCGTATCACCAGGGGCCCTTGGGATTGTGTTGGCACAGTGTGAGCCTATTGGGTGCTTGATTAACTGTGAGATGTTGGGGGTGGGTTCATGGGGTTAGGCCACAGACTTTATACCAGTCCCTGGTTTATAACATACCTGTCCATAGTTGTCTATCCCCGAAACTAATCTATTGAGATTGAGCAAATCAAAAGCGGTCCTTAAAGACTGGCCGATCGATGTCAATCCAACCGCTTGCAGGTTCCTCAGCTCGGTCATAAAAGTTGCATGACTGTCCTTCCATCCAGCCTGAAATATCAAAACACAACAAATGATTAGTTAGAGATCATCGCATCACAACTATTCAGGCAGACACCTTGATCTGAAATTGGCTGAGGCAATAATGTAAAGGGCAGTGAAGAGTCCTCTCTCTCGCTCTGGGTGGGAAAACTAAGTTAGGTTAGACCCCCATCTCTCTTTCCTCAAACACACACACACACACACACACACACACACACACACACACAGAGCTCTCTGCTGCCACACTGAACAAAATGTCGGCCATGTTTAAACACACAAATTCATGCTGGGCAGAATGTTTTCACACCACAAATTTAGACGTGGGGTTTTGAAACGCAAACAGACGAAGCGAGCGCTGAAAGTGTCTGGAGTGAAATAAAACAGGTTTGTAAAGAAATAAAAGAGTTTGTACCTTAATTCCAGCCGGCGCTTCCTCGAAACTCACTAACATGTATCTGTCTCCCCTGCTGGCCGGATCTCTGCTCCTCAGCTGTGGAAAAAAAGTGGATGGAAACCTAGTTTTTTTTCGTAAGTTTTCAGTGAAGTAAGAATGTGGAGCAGAGGCGTGTATTCATTTACCTTCAGGAAAGTCTCAACTGCGCCCTTCGCTATGTCCAGATAGCTAGTGCCCAGATGGGAGCGCTGGTTCATGGAGGCGGACGTGTCTATCAGAAAAAGTAACACGGGCATTGTGTTGATAATCGCCCCTTCTACATGGACCGAGTGTCAGTGCAAGCGGACAAATGCAGAGCAATCTTTTGTTCGCCTCCTGTCGCTGCTGTCAGCACGCTGCTAGCCGGCTAATGCTAACTGTCTCGCGCATTCTTTCTGTCAGAGTGTAACTGTAGTTAGTGTTGAAATAGCGATGCCTTGTAAACTTAAGCAAACCTCAGACCCTGGGGGGAAAAGGTTGTTGATTTACAAGGGAAACGGGTGTTGTTGCTGTAATTTGAAAGAAATGCCTAACTTTTATCATGGTAACTTTCTGTTTAGTTTACGTCCATGATTCTCCTCACACTGAGGTCTGCTCGCGGGCTGCAGTGGTTTTATTCTGCGTTCAGCATTTGGCTCCGCCTCCCAAGCCCTGCCCGAGTACCATGCGTCAAACGCCTCCGCTGATTGGCACCTGAAAATGAATTATTAGCATATTCAAAAAAAAAAAAAAAAAACGAAGCTCAACGGGAGCATGCGCATTTGTAAACATATTGTTTTTTTATTGAATAAACATTACCACTGTACATGCACTTTCGTTCAAATACAGATACTGAATTATGCATACAAAAATAAAACAAAAAAGAAAAAGAAAAGAAAAAGCAAACTAATACACAAAGTACTTATCGAAAAAATACTCTGTAAAAGTCTTTATAGCTTTCTTATTCAAAGAGTCTTTAAGTCTCTACAAAAAGTACAGTTTATATTTATACTCTTGAAATTCTGTAAATAAGGATTTGCTGGATAAAATCAGTTTATACATTTACATGAGAATTCCTTAACCTTGTTTCTAATATGAAACCTCTGGGGCAATAGCCTTATTTCCCCCCAGCAAATCGCCTTTACATTTAATAAAGATTTGCAATAAGATTCAACCTTGGAAAGTATGTTTATAAGTACACTGTATTACAATGTAGTGATATGTTATTGTTGCTTTATTGACATTTATTCCTGTCATGTGGTTTTAAAAAAAAATGTATTTGCTAGTAGTTGTTTGTCTTTGAATGCCATTGCTCTCTTTATCAAAGTGACAGACAGCTGGAACTTCCTGGAAACAAAGATAGAACCAACAGAGGAACAAATGTATTATGTTACCAAACAATATTAGACCCTCCATAATATAAAAGCAAATAAAGCATATTTGCAAAAAGGACATGTTTATTGGCCGCATAATCTGCAAAATTATTTGGGATATAAATCCTCTGGGAGGACACTTACAAGACAAAACTTAGGGATGCAGACATTTAGTTTGGCTTTCTTGTAGAGTTAAAAGAATGTACAATAGTTCTGTGGTGTCTGTCTGCACATTATAAGGCCGAACTGTAAATTTCATTATTTATTATTACAATTATTTTTATTATTTAGACCTAAGTATTAATTAAAAAATGTCGAGGAAAAATAAGAAAACAGACCAAACTAACATAAAGGATTAAATTAATTATCCAAGCATTTAACAAATAGCACCGTTGTACAGGATTTGGTACAATTAAACAATGCTGCTCATGTACAAATGTCAATGAAATGGAAAAGAATAATGACGTTCAACTTCCTGTTCTACAAATTTGGTATTCGTCAGAGTCAACCCTGCACATCGCAAACGCATGCATCTGTGATTCATTCAAAAGTCGGATCGTCTGGTTACATAGGCAGTGAGAGAAGAACACGCGTATGTTTTTCGATGACATGGCATATAGATCGTGTTTCACCAAACAGAAAATGCTGTGAGAGGTAATCAGCTGACCTGCAGCATCTCTGATCGTCACAATTCACCGAGCTGCAGGTTTAATAATCGACCTGCGCTCAGCGTGTTATGCTGCCGAGAGAAGATTCAGGTGACGGAGAAACTACAGCGCCATGGCGGCAGAGATTCCCCGTCCGCAGACGCGAAAGCCCGTCCTGTTGAGTAAGATCGAGGGTTTCCAAGATGTAGTGAACACGGCTGTGATCATCCCCAAAGAGGACGGGGTTATCAGCGTATCTCAAGACAGGTCAGCATGCGTATGATTAGATACCCAAAACAATTACTAGAATTACAGTGCAGAATATATTCAAAACACGTCATGCGTATACAGTAATCCTATAAGCAGCAGTGGCGCAATAATACATAACTATTGCGATATAAAATACATGTGACATGTATAGACGATTTATTCTGTTTTTGTTTTGGATGAATAAACGATATTCGGTGGACTAAAGAATATAATATGCAATTCTTATAACATGGGGAGCACAAATGGAGGATAGTAATAAAGAGGCATATGCAAAAAAAAACACAAAAAAAATACGCGTATTTGCTGTAAAATATGCCTGCGGTTCTTTTCTGAGAGGTGTATCGTTCGTGAATGAATCGGCTTATTTGAATGAATCTTTTAAGTGAACGATTCGATTTTGTTCACTGAAACTTCCCCTTTGAAGCGCATGACTACCTTTTCCTGACTGACAGAAACGAACAGAAAGCATTTGAATGTTAAGTAGCTGGGGCCTGATTTGAATCGCTGATTTGAATCTCAAAGAAATTAGGAGCGACATTTAACGAGACATTTATTTCGTGAACGAACTTGCAGAACGAAAATTGTGTGTGTGTGTACGAGGAACATAACTAGTCAGTATAGTTTTCAATAAGAAGCGGAAGAAGTAGAATAATTAATAATATGTAGAAATGAATAATTACCATACAATATATTTACATAAGGGAAACTTATTGAAACTCAAACTATTATTGTTATGGTTTTTCTATACCATAAAGCCAAGCAGTTCAATGATTGGGGAAATAAATCGCATTATTGTGAAGAAAAACGCTTACACTTTAAGTCTCCGATTTGTAGTAAAATAATCCTCAATAAGGTATTACTTAATTTGGTTGAAAATGACTTGGCATATTTTAATCAATTGTTTTAATGAATGATTCAATGACTTGCTTGTAATTAACACAAAAAAGAAATTCACATGTAGCCACCTACTGGTGTAACAATGTAACATACAAAAAGGGTCATTAAAGGGATAGTTCACCCAAAAATGAAAATTTGATGTTTATCTGCTTACCCCCAGGGCATCCAAGATATAGGTGACTTTGTTTCTTCAGTAGAACACAAATTAAGATTTTTAACTCCAACCGTTGCAGTCTGTCAGTCGTATAATGCATGTGAATGGTAATGTCACGCACTGGAAGTGATCAAGCTGTACGATTTTTTTGGGTGAACGGATTTAATATAGTTACTAACATAACATATGTCAGGGCTCAACGCTAAGGAATTTTGTGGTTAAAATTTGCCAGTGGTTAAAATTTTTACTTGCCCTGCCAAAATAATTAAACAAAATTAAAAATCAAATTACAAGCAATAGCACAAATAAACACAACAGAATAAGCATATACAAATGAAATAAACAGTTCTTTTCAGGTTTTTCATGTAGGTCTAAACTAGATTTTCAGGTACAGAAATAGTAATCAAATGTAAAATATCACTGCATAGTCTTCACTGTATAAGTATAGATTAACCCTTATTAAAATTATTCAGTCAAGAGCAGTGAGCATTTTTTTTTTGATGAATAAAAACAGACAGCAGCAGGAATATTAGGGTGCTGTCACTTAATGAGTTGCGCAGAACCAATATACTGTTACACATTCATTTCATCTCTCACGTTTACTTTAACTTAAGACATAATTGATTATGTTAAATTAAATTTTGTGTGAATATGTCCGTTCAAGCTCAGGAAATTGTGAAAGAGTATTTGCTCGCTGTGAGACGCCGCGTTCTGGGAGCACGCTTTGGATACATTTTGCTGCACACACAAAACATCTCACACAGTGCACTAGCACCAAACTGAGAGACACGGGTACTTCCGCCTACTTGCACTTGTATATTTAAGTTGGCATGGCTTAAAAATGTGCAAATTATCAACTTCCATGACGATGCAGCAGTGGTCCGATCGGGCAAGTGACGGTTCCGTCAACTAGCCCGAGTGTCTTTCATGCTGGCCCCGGGCCATCAGGCAGTTCGTATTGTTGAGCCCTGTATGTACTAACGTATATGTATTCAGTTTAAACTGGAGTACTGAATTCAACAATAAATGTTATATATTTACAAAATTGTTATTATTAATAAATCTTTTAACAGCTTCTCTAATTTTAAAGTCATAACTTTTGTTTTAGAGATTTGTCAACTTTACATAATACTTATGGCCTGCCCAGTTCGTCTAGGCCCTAAGATTTTAGGAGCCCTTATCCTGGCTATGTTTTTTTGTTTTGTTTGTTTGTTGTTGTTTTTTACTTGGCAACCAAATTTAAGTTGAGTTCTTATTGTGTCTGGTGATTAAGGTGATTAGGACTTTTCTTAGCCAGAGACATGTATACTTAACTGTTCGTCCTGGTAATTATTGTCATTTTGGTAAGAAAGTGTCTGCTAAATACATGAAAGTTTATAATCAAGATTATTTATTTATTTATTTGCCTGTTTACATTTTTTAGGACAGTCCGTGTGTGGCTGAAGAGGGACAGTGGTCAGTACTGGCCTAGTGTCTATCACACAATGCCTGGTGAGTCCAACACAGTTCCTATGCAGCTTTCTGAGAGCCAAAACAGCTACATAGATCTGAACATTATGTGACATGCAACCACATAACTTCAGGAATTTTACTATCAAAGTAAAAAGGTGAAGTGAAACCAGTATGGGCATGAACTTCAGCTTGTGTTCACGTTTTGACAGCAGTTTCATTTCTCAGCAGTGATGTCACACTTTTGCTTGCTTTCTAGTTAACTATTGCAGACTTTGACTAAGAGGTCACTGACTCTCAGTTGAGGGTTTGTGTTTATAGTTGAATGCCAATCGATGGATTTTGTTGGATAGAAGATACTCATACTCCTTGTCTTTCTTATGTTGCAGTGGCTTGTTCATGTATGTCATTTAACCCAGAGACAAGGAGGATCTCTGTAGGGTTGGACAATGGCATAGTATCGGTATGTTTATTAAACATTATTATCGTCAACCACATTATAAGTGGCACTGCTGCAGTATTTTTTACACACGTTTTCTATGTAGCAAAATGTCACTAGCAGGTTCTAAGATACTATCCTTAGCTTCATTAAGCCAGGAGTTTCTGTTTCCAGGAGTTTGTCCTATCGGAGGACTACAACCAGATGACTCCTGCACGAACATATCAGGGTGAGTCAAAAAACCTAGTCTCATACAATCAAGTTTGTTTTCTTAACTTAACATAAATCATATGAACATGAGCATTGTATGCTTTCTGTCCCTGTGATTTGAAAAGTCAGAAAAGGTCTAATTTCTATTTCTCTTGTTTTATTCCCTTAGAAAAGTTTTAAATCAAGTTCATCCAAATTTAGGAAAAAAATGGGTCTCTGATTTAGTTTCTATTTTAATAAGGCCTAATTACAAAATACAAAAAGGCCTAATTAGCAAAGCGTCTGGTCACTTCATTTTATTTTGTATCTTTGGATTTCTCCATGACCATCATACATTAACTTGCTGTTATAAGCTTTTTTTATAGAAAAAGAAGGCAGAACTGTAATCCTTAAATGGATAGTTTACCCAAAAATTTACTCATACCAAACATGGATGACTTACTTTCTTTTGTGGATCCCATTGACTTTCTTTGTATGACCAAAAAAAAAAAAAAAAAAAAAAAAAAAAAATATATATATATATATATATATATATGATAATTTTTGTAATAAATAAATAAAAAGCAATATATATGCAGGGCAACTTTATTATTTAGTACGTACTCTGAACATTCAGCTCTCAATCCCAGTGTGTCATTATGGCCTAGAATGACATTCATGTGAAACTGCTAGCTAACCTTCTTTAAAACACATGCTTTTAAGTGATGCTCTCAACACAGATAAATGATAGCATTAGTGATATAGATACACAGAGTGAAGTATGTAAGTGCTGTGGTTTTAGTGTGCTGGTTCGTTAGTGAAATCCAATCTCTTTGGACTTTCTGCTGTGTTATTTCTTAATATTATATGTGAGAGCATATTTTTGAATGTGGTAAAGTGATCCCTTCCTGCTTTGTTTATTGTGTTTTGCATATTGTTTGTGTTAGCTCATCAGGGTGCTGTGACTGTGGTGCTGTTCGTCTTAGAGATGGAGTGGGTTCTAAGCACAGGTCAGGACAAGAGCTTTACGTGGCACTGCTCAGAGAGCGGACAGCAGCTGGGCACGTACAGGACCACAGCATGGGTCTCTGGACTACAGTATCCATTTGTGCGCCTCTTCCTATATGAGATATCTCACAAGTTTTTATTCAATCTACATAAAATATGGAATCTGAGCAAAGTCACAAGTCAGTCACTGTCACTATTTTCAGATTGTGCTTTCTTCTAATGAAAGATAATTTAATTGAATTTACTTTGCTTTATTATAGGACATAAGCTTCCTCAAATTATTGCTTGTTTTTTCTGCTTGAAATCACAACAACAAAAACACCAATTATGTATAATTTATATTACAAATATAACTAGATAAAGGGACTATTTCATCATTTACTCACCCTCATTGAGCTCCAAAATGGTTTGTATTTCTTTTTCATCTGTGGAACATGAGAAATGTATCATGTAAATGTTTTTTGACCATCTGAAGAAAATCAATGGTAACCAAAACCATATATCAACATTCTTCAAAATATTTGGTGTTTTAGAAACAAGAGGAGGGTGAGTAAATGATGACAGAATATTAATTTTTGGGTAAGCTATTAAATGCTGTTGGAATACAGGAATGTGGCTAGTATGTTTATAAATGTGCTGAAATCTAGTGATGCACCACAATTTCAGCAACCAAAAATTTGACAGAAACATTTAATTAGTACTTCTCTGAGGACTAGTTTTGGCTGTGTCAGTGTCTATTTCATGCACACATAAACTTCAGAAGGTTCACCATGACAAAAAAATAAATAATAATAATGATGCTTAAGTAGCAGTAGCAAATATAAAATTTGTTTGACAGAAATTTCGAGGGGCAGTTTGTTGCCAAAAAAATTTAGTATGACAGGTTTAATTTATCACCATGAACACAACACCCTGAACAGCATAAAGAGCTCAATTACGCAAATTAAATGATCAAAACTTTATTTTCGGTTTCAGTTTTCAGCTAAATGAAAACTTTAATTTCGGTTTCAGGAGAAAAAAAAAAATCACTTTGGTGCGTCACTACTGTATTGGTGTAAATAGAAGAGATTCAGGAAGGGTTCCGAAATGTTATACCTTGGGCTTCTTGACATTCTGTGTAAGATTTGATGTGGAGACCAGACATGCCTTCGTTGGAGATCTTTCCGGACAAGTGACAATCCTGAAGCTGGAGCAGGACAACTGCAGCCTTGTTACCACCTTTAAAGGCCACACAGGTGCTTACGCAAACAGCACTTTACAAATAGACACACACTTTTCATGGGTGCCAGCACAATCTTTCACCGTTAGCCCATACACATTTTCTAAGTGTAGAGATTCACACAACATTTCGAGCACTTCAAGTAAGTAAATAAAGTAAATACTTTATTGGGCTTCAAGTTACAAACATAAACTGCAGAAAGCAGAACAAAGTGGTTCCATGAAAAGAAGAAACCATGATAAATGGTTGCCTGTTAACAATATAACTAATTAACATAGCATGAAAGGAAAGCAGTTGGTCAGTACAAATAAGCAAATTAACCAACAAACAAGTCCTCAGTGTACCAAGGGTTAAGATTTAAATGACTACCTGCAGTCAGTCTAGTGTGGATGGCGTCCTCTGGTGGCCTGGATAACAATACTGTGCTACAGTAACAGAAATATTATCATTTCCCCCTTTAAGAAGCCTTCAGTAACCACAGGATACACAAATATACTAATCTTCATGCATGCATCCACACAATATTGTGTAATGGAAACAAGTATTCTATTACTTGCACTGTAACTCACCGTGCCTGCACACTGTAAATGAACATCTTATTGAATCTTTTAACATTGACCTCATGTGTGTTTACACGTGCAGGCAATGTTACAGCCCTGTCTTGGGATCCCGTGCAAAGGGTTTTATTCTCTGGAAGTTCTGATCATTCAATCATCATGTGGGACATTGGAGGCCGTAAAGGCACAGCCATTGAATTGCAGGGACACAAGTAGGACATGGATAAATTATTGTCATGTATTTAAAATATGAGACTTAACAAAGCATGCTTATCATGTCCTAATATTTATGTCTGTGTGTATGACAGTGATAAAGTGCAGGGTTTGTGTTACGCTCCTCACACTCGTCAGCTCATTTCCTGTGGCTCAGATGGTGGAATGGTTATCTGGAACATGGACGTCACACGACAAGAGGTGAGAGAGATGTAGAGCTAGAAATTATCATATAGGACAAAAGGGATCATCTCTGTCAACAGGATGTGATATTTATGTTAGTTACATATGTCTGTTTACATAGTTTCAGCATGTCCTCATCTGTTCTTTATCTCAGACCCCTGAGTGGCTTGACAGCGACTCGTGCCAGAAGTGTGAACAGCCATTCTTTTGGAATTTTAAACAGATGTGGGACAGTAAGAAAATTGGTCTGCGGCAGGTACTGCACACAAAAATATAGATTGTACATGGCAAAAAAATAAATAGAAATTACATTACATTTTAATCAATATTCTGTCTTGTTTTACAGCTTAAATCTTTAAAACAAGATACATTTATTTGAAAAGCTAAAGAATTTTATAGAATATACACTACAGTTTAAAAAAAGAAATCATGTTTTTGAAGGAAGCCTCTAATGCTCAAGGCCATTTTTATTTGAATTAATGAATACAAATACAGTGGAAACAGTAATATTGTGAAATATCAATACAATTATTACCTTTTTTTATATATTTCATATTTTAAAATGTAATTTATTTTTGTGACGGCAAAGCTGAATTTTCAGCACCATTACTCCAGTCTTCAGTGTCACATGATCCTTCAGAAATCATTCTAATATGCTGATCAAGAAACATTTCTAATTATCAATGTTGAAAACAATTGTGCAGCTTAATATCTTTGTGGAAGCAGGATTTTTTCCCCAACATTTATTTGAAATAGAAATCTTTTGTAACATTATAAATGTCTTTACTGTCACTTTAAATTAATTTAATGCATACTTGTGTTTTATTTATCTCCAGTTTTATTTAAACCTTTGAACAGTAGTGTGCATTGAATTGTTTAAAAATCTATCTTAAAACAAGTTTTAAAATATAAATCTGTAATTAAGTTTTAAAGTATTTTAGCATAAAATAAATTTATCTTGCAAATGCATGGAGAATTGTTTTCAGAAAATATCTCTCAAATCAAATGGTTGTTAAATGATTGTTTGCAGTCCTTTATTCCGCCAGATCTTTAATATAATATGAAGCAACTTGATTTTGCTCTCTTTCCTAGCATCACTGTAGGAAGTGTGGCCAGGCCGTTTGTGGAAAGTGCTCCTCTAAACGTTCCACGATTCCTCTCATGGGATTTGAGTTTGAGGTGCGGGTTTGTGACAGTTGTCACGACTCTATTACAGATGAGGAGTAAGTTCAGTTTTGATTGTCGCCAATGTTTTGAGTCTCTCAAATGGTAGAATCACCCAAAACTTTCTTTTTGTCCAGACGGGCGCCCACTGCAACGTTCCATGACAGTAAGCACAGCATCATACATATGCAGTATGAACCAACCAGGGGATGGCTGCTCACCTCTGGGACAGATAAAGTCATCAAGGTCAGTCACTGTTCTCACACAAGGGTGTAAGTGTTTTGTGGCTGTGAACAAATTGTGGCTGGAGATTGAAATCATTTTAAAATCTGTGGTGTGTTTACATGCAGCTATGGGACATGACTCCAGTGGTATCATGAGAATCATCTGTATCGTCTGCAAGCAAGAACTAGGAATCAGTTCTGAACCTGAACCGAGAACCATGGAGAACGTTCAGAGTTCAGGTCACTTCCCATGGGCAGCTTCATCTCATGGTGGAAGAACTCAAGGATATCATGACACTGAACTGATGTTTTAAACTGAGCATGTGCATTTGTATGTATTTGTGCATGTGCACTTATGGGAACAAATGTGTAAATACTGTCCAGTCTAAATCTGCTTAGTTCTGGTTGTTTATATTGCCATAATGTAGTGTTATGTTGTCTGTGAAACATTTAATCATCATCTAATGTCTTATCCCAAACACAAAATTTATCTTCATGATATTGCATCAAAGCATGCTGGAACTGTTTTTATATTCAAGTGCCTTTACCGCACATCAATCATTGGTTTTGGCATGGGAAAATACTGTCTGCTATTGACGCTTGGCCATGATCTGTTAATCTTGACTCGTTAAATCTAAGCACTTAGTTGTACTGGTATTTTTACACCAGTAAATTTAATGGTAGAATTAAACATGTACATTATCACAAATGTTGTTTATACAGGGTAAAAGTCAGTAATGCTTTATTGTAATATTGTGTTTGGTTTGATTAAAGCTGATGTTTCATAGACATCTCATTACTGTAAGAAACATTCACTCTATTTCATTCTTTCAATGGCTGAGAAAATATTATGGTGGTTTAACCAATAATTTGACTTCTTTCCTCAGACACAATTTTTGTGTGAAGCCACAATATGTGAAACACTACAGCTGAATGGTTACATGGAATGGATAGATGAAAAAGCAGGAATGGCACAATAGAGACACTTTGCTTTGGTATAACTAATTGTAAATGGGGAGGTTGGATTACCAATTAGCATTTTTAAAGGACTCGTTTGACTCTTAATAAAAACTGGTTCATTTTAAAGTATACTGTTGTAGTTTGGGGTCAGTAAGTCTCTTATGCTCACCAAGGATTTGTTTATTTTATTTTCTACTTGTATATATTTTGTAGTTTATTCCTGTGACAGCAAAACTGAATTTTCAGCAACCATTACTCCAGTCTGTCTCGCATTTTTTAAATTAATTTTAATGATTGTTATTATCTTTTATTAAAAATCATGTCAGTAGCCACAAATTGACATAAAAATACAGCAAGTTTTAGTTAATAATTAGCTCATTTAAACTCATTTGTAAACTCATTTGAAAGTGTATAAGGGTCAAATCTATAATATTTGTTTATATGTTCATCTTCACATTTATTTGTATAACTTGATATTTGTTACATTTTTTTCATGATAGTATGAGTACAGGTTATAGGTAGTGTTGTATATAATGTTCTCAGACAGATGTTCAGTTTTGATGTCAGTTTCTAAGCCAGCCCTATTTTTTATGGCTTTAATGGAACAGCAGAGTTAGATTTAAGAATCAAATAATCCGCTGTTTATAGACTGCAACGGTTGTCCAATTCATCAAGCATGAAAATTATTTAGCTCCTTGCTAAAAAAACATCTTTGACATTCATGTTAGAGGTATGACTGTGTGCAATATATGTAGAAAAAAACATTTGAATAATGTTAACCACAGATGCCATTTTACTTATAAATCAAGAAACTGGAAAAAGAAAGTGGATGTATTAGTTTCTTGCCTCAAACTAGTATAATAAAAAATAATTAGGAGTGTTCAGAAGAATATACAATAAGTTTGAAATATTTTAAATATACATTTAAGGTTGTTTTGGTTAGCTTTTACGGTATAGAAATCATGAGCTTCTCACATCTCTGCAATTCTCACCATTATTAAGAATGAATGTCACAGTATCTGTGAGGAATGATTTGGCCACTAACTCAACCGATTAACACTTGAATTTCACAGAGAGCTCCTCCAGTGTGCTCATCAGCTTCTGTTCTTCAGCTGGAGAAGAGCTGGAGAAGGCCAGGGGCAGATGCGTAGAAACCGCTTTTCTGTCTGCAGAGGAATCAGTTTGCAGAAGAGAGGTCAAAATTCAGTAACATGTTAAAAAGACTTATAGAAACATGTTTAAAAGATGATGTGTAAAGCAAACTAACTATGTGTTGGGGAAAGTTACTTTTAAAAGTAATGCATTACAATACTGCATTACTTCCTAAAAAAAGTAACTTTGAGTTACTTTTTATGCAATGTAATGTGTTACATTACTTCTGCATTACTTTTTCTCACCTGGGCTGGGCTTCCTTGTTTGCTTTATAATAACAAAAATCTAAAGTTCTGTTTCTGGCAAACATAAAAGCCCTTATCACACCAAAAGTGTAATTACGCAGGAGAAGAAAGTTCAACACTCTTACTTCAGCAATAAAAACCCCTACAAATGTGCTGTTTGTCTAAAGTAATTTTTGCTTAGTATGGTTGAATTGAATCAAAGACAGTGAGATTAATTACATAAATTCTGTTTTTGTGCAAGTGAGATGAGTAAATGCATGTTCACATTTAATCTAGAACTACAATAGCCATCATGTTTACACAGCACACACATCGCCTCTGCACCTCACTCCTGACTTCTCTCAACATGAGGACAGGAGCGCTATCGGTCAGTAAGTGACCTAATTTGCATTACTTTTTTGAAAAAGTAATGTGGATATTGTGTTGTAAATTTACAAGTAATGCATTAATTTGCTAGTTACTTTGAAAAAGTAATCGGATTACATAACACGTTACATGTAATGCGTTCCCAACACTGCTGCTAAATGACAATATCTGCACACTTTATAAAGATGCTTGACCTTGGAAGAAGAGGCCACTGGGCTGTTTGCTGGCAGCGTCTGATATGGCCAGCCACACCACTGTGTCAGCGCCCTGAGCTTCAGTACGGAGCTTATTCTTCATTTTCGCATAAAAATCTGGCATGGATGACCGTACCGCTGTGGACAGAACACAAACCCAAAACGATATCGTAGCGACTGAGATTGCACAATACCTCTAACTTATCAGCAAGACATTTAATAATAGTAAATAAGCCACCCACCTGGGGTGTCTGCCCAGCCGGGGTGCATGGATGAGAAGTGGATTTCTTTGTGCTGAGCTGCCCATTGCTCTGTCATGATCACCTGTTGCCTCTAAGAAAGGTAAAAGTTTACACTAATCAACTCTAGTATCTTTACTGAAAACATCAAAAACAATATTCTAAATGCAAAAGAAAGAAATCAGCGTAAACCCAGCAATAACATGGGGACAGTGAATCAGGCTGCAAGATGTAAAAAAGCTTACACAGTGACAATAATAATGGTCATTGTAATAAAGGCAGAGTGGTGATGCTGCTGGAATATGTTGTCTTGTGCCACTATTATTTTTTAACAGTGATGGACTGGATTGGTAAGCCACCAAAAGTATGATGGTTTTGTAGTCTATGGACTATGGAAGTAATAATAAAAGTAAAAAAAATATATATACACATATAACATTTTCACATTTTCTTTTTAATGAAGAAGAAAAAAATTTGAGTTTATAATTTATAGTAGTACCTTATTCTGTGCATAAGCCATAGTGCCGTCAAAAGAGCCTTTCTCAAACTGAAGGTCCTCCACATTCAACTTTTGAACCAGCATCCCACCAGATGACACGGTGATCTGTAATAACACAAAATAATAATGAATTTAAAAAAAATCTAAACAATAATGGTAACACTTTACAATAAGGTTTCATTGTTTACCATTAGATAACTACATTAGTTAACATGAACTAACAATGAAAAATATTTCTACAGCATTTATAAATCTTAGTTAATGTTAATCTCAGCATTTACTAATACATTAAGATCAAAAGCTGTATCTGTTAATATTAGTTAATGCACTGTGAACTAACATCAACATTTTTATTAACTAATATCAGTAAAGGTTAATAAATGCTGTAAAAAAAAATATTGCTCATCGTTAGTTCATGTTATTTAATGCATTAACTAATGTTAAAGGGTTAGTTCACCCAAAAATGAAAATCCTGTCATTAATTACTCACCCTCGTGTCGTTCCAAACCCGTAAGACTTTCGTTCATCTTCGGAACACAAACAAAGACCTTTTTGATTCAATCTGAGAGCTTTCTGTCCCTCCATAAACAGCTACGTAACTACCACATTGATGCTTCATAAAGTTCATAAAGGGATCGTAAAACTAATCCATATTAATTGAGCTGTTTAGTCCAAATTTTCTGAAATATTCTTAAGGGTTTGGAACGACATGAGGGTGAGTAATTAATGACAGAATGAATGGGTGAACTATCCCTTTAACAAATGAGACCTTATTATAAAGTGTTACCATAATAAAAAAAATACAATAATACATGAAAATAATGAAATTTGAGGGGAAATTCTGTTTCTGTATTCATAAGCTTGCCAACATGTGACTGAAGTCATGCAACTGTGGTAGCTAATAAAAATAATAAAATAAAAATAAACAAAATAATAAAAATAAAAATAAACAAAATAACAACAATGAAAAAAATTTGTTTTGGGGAAATTCTGTTGCCACATTCATAAAGTTGCCAACATGTCATATCTGGTGTGAGTGTAAATGTGTTTGGAAACACAGAGTTAAATGGTGGCACCGTCTCTGTTTGCAAACAGCATGTTTGTATTACTCTACTCATTAGGACGCAGAAGAACGGGTGCATTTCTTCACACTCACCACTCTGGGATTCTCTGACTTCTTCAGTGTGGGAATCATTGCTGTCGTCAGTATGTAAGTCCCTGTGAAACAAACAAGATCAGTGTGCCATCTGGTCACTTATATCTTGTCTTATCTCTAGATTTTAAAAGGTGACAATAAAAATATTCTCTACCAGAAGAGATAGCCTCTGACCTAACTCAATATTATAAAATAGGCAAAACTACAAAACTTCACAAAGAGCTCATACTTTGTGGTCTGTGTCGGAAAAATGTTAAGATATGATTAATATCAGATTAGCAAGAACATTAATTAACTTTCCTACCTAGTGTGTTTGTCGCAAAGTTTTTCTCCAGACCATCCTCAGTCAGTTCTCTCTGACTGACCATGCAACCTGCATTATTGATCTATGGTAGTAAATCACATTACAAGTACAATAAATCACAAGTGGAAACAGCATGACAAAATACAGATCACACATGATTTGGTTGAACACTATAGGATAGTTCAGACTAAGAGTTGTCATAACATTTTATCATAGTGTGTGCATTGGTCATCACATTGTAATAGCAACTTCCCTGTGCAATACAGTGATTTTACCTTGCACACCTTGACTTATTATGGTATGTTGATATGTCCTAAACCTTGAATACATTTACCAAAGCATGTAGATTGTGTTTCTGAGAGAATCCATTGGCAAACTCCCACACTTTCCTGGGGCTGGACATGTCAACTAGGTGAACATGGACATTCTGAAAGCACATGAGATAAACACTCAGACCAGAGTTCACAGCTTTCATTTCAGAAGCATGTGAAATAATGATTTGAAGCAACATTTACCTCATTTTTACTTTGCTCCACGATCTCTTTTCTTGCCTCCTCCGCACGATCTTTATTTCTGCACACCAGATGTACTGTACCACCTGAAGAAAAACAAGAACGGTTGAAAGAACTTGCTGTTTTTTTAGTAGCACTACACATCATTGGCCAGTAGGAGTCACTGTTGTGTCCCTTTTGCGGGTTAAACTTTAACCGTACAATTGTCATAACAAAGGTGACAGAATGTACAAGATCTTCCCAGTTGATCGGTTATTAAAGAATAGAACATAATGGCAATAGTCTTTTCTTTTTTTCTCACCTCTTTTTGCGATTTCGCAGGCGGCGGCTTTACCTATACCGCTGTTCGCTCCGGTGATGATGAACGAGCGGCCGCTCACACTCGTCTCCAGATCCGCCGCGCAGAAGCGCCTTTCTGCTGCCTCATAACCGCCCCTGATGAGAGTAAACCAGACTTTAACTTGAGCACTGCATTAACTATCCATGGTGAAATTAGGAAAGTGACCGTTTGACTTGTCAAAGCGTTGGACAAGCTGAGACAGAAATAGACAGACTGATGATGACTTACTTCGTATATTCTTGTAGACCCTTCAGGAACCAAACTGTGTTTCGGTAGAGAGACATCGGTACGATTTCACTCGTTTCCACTCGAAAAAGGTGTCAACCTCGAGCACGTTGGTAATCAGAGCCACGCCCCTGCTGCGTTTAATAACATATCACATGTTGAATGTGTTGTAAGCAGGGTTGCCAATTCATTTGGTTAGTTATGATGTATTTTTGATTGGCCATTGGGCTGGTTTTGTTACGCAGACGTGGCAACCTTGGTTGTATGTGCGGTTGCAATACGCATGCGCAGATTTTTCACAAAACGATAAACGTATTCTATGCTTAGTGAAAACCTTAGTTTTGTTCACTTATTTGAAATAGTTTCTAAAACATTTATGATAAACATAAATTATTAGATTCAGGGTCCACCACAAACTGGCGTCATATGTTTAGACAAAGTCGATTGTATCAACCTAAGTATACCTAAGTGCACTGGCGCGCAACTTTCTATCTTGTATAGTTCTTCAGAACTTCTACATTTCTACATTTTTTTCACAGTTATCATTCATATGGATAGCAGCGTATTTCCTTTACCATATCAGTTGTCAGGATGGCCGAGTGGTCTAAGGCGCCAGACTCAAGGTTCAAACCTTCCATGTAAATATGGGTATTCTGGTCTCCGAATGGAGGCGTGGGTTCGAATCCCACTTCTGACAGAAACTTTTCTCATTTTGATTAAAATTTTGCATTTAATTCTTTCATCACTTTTGAGTGACATGCAGCTCTGTCTGTGAATGTAGGCTATTCGATTTTAAATAATGAGTTTAAAATAACTCCACTTCCAATCCAGGTCAAACTATTATCAGGCTTATCAGTATACTGATAAAAGATAAAATGATGCCCTTGTATTGGAGTGCAATGGCGTTAAAGCTCCTCTAGATGGCAAAAGACGAAGTTAGGCTATTTAAATTTGTACCAACTTCATAGTAGTTGGATTCTTGGACAAAATAAGATTAAACCGCATAAATCAACTTAAATGTACAACTTGAAGTTTAATTAATAATGATTCCCAAATTCTCTAAAACCTTGCTATTATAGGGACACTTTCGGAAATCTTGAGCAATCAAATAGGCAGTAAATATTTCATATATGTTGAAACGGTAACACTTAAGATATAAGATCCCTTTAGCAATAGCTATATTTGTTACAGTATTTATTAATTAATGAAAAATGTGTTAGCTTAGGTCCAACTTTTGATGAAATTAACTATAAGATTAAAACAATTATATGTATGTAGAGAGAGAGACATGATAATATTTTACATTTTACAATACAACCAAAATAAATGTTTCTTTAAATTTTAAAATCATTGTTTTCTTAAATGTTTGGTGTGAGAATAGTGACAGCAATATTATTTGATATAAAGACAAACAAACAAATAAATACATAAATAAATAGTGCACATAAACATTTTATATGAAACATTTTCTTTTAAATAAATGTAAAGCTATTATAAAGCTATCTGTCATTGAAACGAATAATTCTTCTTCTTCGTCTATTGTTAATTTCTTAATCACGTTTCATTAAAAAAACTGGTTCCCCTAAGTGAAAAAAGGGAAAAAAAGAAAGCCCCCTGCAATAAATCTCGCCATCGCACTCTTTATCAGCTACTAATTAATGATGTTGTTCATACTTCCACGAACACATAACTTTGGTTTCGAGGCAGATCCTGTCTGTCAACTTACTATGAACGAGATTGTGCTTTTTGTCATACACAGAAAAGGGTGGAATTTAGGCGTGTCTCCTCAGAGGCCATGCCAGGTAAAAAACCCAATGGATGGGAAACACGGAAGTTCACAAAAACTGACAGAGCCTCCACAATCACAGTTGGAGTTGAACTAATCGCGACGGGCACCTGTGATGATGCTGAGTGAGCGCGTCTCGGTAAATGTTTTGTTTACAATCTCGTTCTGATGGTTGGATTTGAGCTCAAGCAGCCTGTAAAACCAACGTCTGCACAGCGATCGATCGACAGGCGATGCGTCTCTGATGTGAATTCAGACGCTCTTACTTCAGACGTTTAAATAATAATAATCAGACTCCATAGTCACAATGAGTGCTGCAGTCACTGAGGGTCAAGCGCCCTCCACCTCTGCTGGAAGTCCAGAGGGACTCAGTGTAACGGATGTCAATCAGATGATCATGGAGTTTCTGATGTTCATGATGAGAGCGATTGTCCTGTGCTATCCCGTGTACCTGACCGGCTCGTTTGGACTCAGCATCAGCTGGATTCTTCTGAGCATGCTGATGTGGACAATGTGGAAAAACAACCGCAGGTGGAAAGATCAGAGGATCGATACAGCCATTGACTTTTTGGAAAACGAGAAGGACGTGATCCGCACTGAACTTAAGTCCCTGAACATGCCAGCTTGGGTGGGTGGTCTTCTTGACAGTTTTATTGACCTGGAATAATACTAGTTTAAGTGCAGCGTGCAAAATGTGAATTTGTGAGTTGATTCTGAAGATCCAATGCTGGTGGGAAAATACTGTACTGTATTTGTGTATTTGCCTACTGCTTAGTATCCAAACAATACTAGATGGTATTGAACTGTCTAGGTGTGGCTACTTGTTGTGTTGCTTTGGGAACATCACACACAAAGGTGTCAGCTTGAGGTTTCTAAATGAAAATACCCAGCCCTTCATACTTTAAAACAGAAACTGACACACCCTTTAATATGCTACTAAAGTTAAAAGAAATACTATGTATAAAATGGATTATGGTGTTTAACCATTTTATTGGACCTGTAAAGTTTCCAGTTTTTATATTAGCTACAATTACCCCAATCTAATTTTAAAGGCTAGCTCACTTAAAAATGAAAAAAAGAAAAGACGTGAGGCTGTCAGATATCAGAAGAATGTTGTTAGTGAGTGAAAAAAAAAATCATTTTGGGATGAATTACCTTACCCTATGTTAAAAAAAAAAGCTTATCTCAGGTTGTCAGGCTGCTCTCTAAAATAACTGAGTGAAATAACACACCTGATCTTTACTGTTGATTTTAATGTAACAGATTATCAAAGGCTTAAACCTAGTTCCAGGCTAAAATGTATGTTTGAGCTGTTTTAACTGAAAGCAACTTGCACTGATATCTTAAAATATGTCAGTGTCATTGTTTTGTCTAAAGATGCACACCAGTAATGTTTTTTTTTCTAAGGAATGTTAAACGCAATTTAAATGTCCTAATTCAACTAAAGCCTAATCCTGGTTTAATCTAAGCCCTGTCTGTGAAACTGGTCATACACAGATATCAAGGATATCCATGATACCATAAAATAAAATAAAAAATGCCTGAAAAAACTTAAATAGCCCATCTGAACATCATAAAGTGCACAAGGAAAAAAAATGTAGTGGCTTAAAAACTTAAAAAGTAATTGATCTAATTCATATTTCATAAAAAAAGCTGAAAGGAAAACAGAATTATGAGTAATTCGTTTAATATGGTGAAAATGAATGCATACTGTATATAAACAACCTGTGTTTTTGATTTTGAAATGCAACATATTGTTTTAAATTAAATGTCCATTTATTATGTTCTTTATTCTTTGCCCTGATAGATTGATTTTGCAGATGTTGAAAAGGCTGCTTGGATCAACAAGGTAAGATTTCTGCCTCAGAAGTTAATTTGCCCTTGACATATTTTTGCAGACCTCTTTTTGATAAATGTGTCTGCCTGTGGGAGTTTAGACTGCATTAAGGCAGAAATATCGAAATAATACTTGTATGTTTGTTTGTTGTAGATTCTTCAGCAGGCATGGCCATTCTTTGGTATGTACATGGAGAAGCTTCTTATTGAAAACATTCAGCCGACCGTAAGATCGTCCAGCCCCCATCTGAAGACCTTCAGTTTTACTAAAGTTCACATGGGACAGAAGGTATAATTCCACAATCTGAGGCTATGTGCTCTTAACTGGGAATAGACCATGATTCCCCACTACTGTAACTGTTTCAGCAATCATTATAGAGTTGGTGTATTTGTGTTTCAGGCTCCAACTGTTACAGGGGTACGAGTGTACACACATGAGCTGGAAACAAGAGAGGTCATCCTTGACCTCAACATTGTGTAAGCGATGACATCAAATGTCATTTTGATACTATATTATCATGCTAACCCACATATGACACATATTTGTGGTTTTACTACCATCACTTCCTAAATGTTTTAAGACTCTCTCATCTACTGTAGCTACGATGCTGATGTGGACATTGATGCAGATGTTAAACCAGCCATCAAAGTAGGAGTCAAAGGACTTCAGGTTAGTGAAGGAATGTAAAGAATGTTAAAACTGATACTTAAATTTAATAATAATAGAAGGCATTTTCTTCAGTTGAAGTATTGACTTTGAGTCAGACAAGGTCACATTTGTGATATACCCTACCGTATCATTTTTTTTTTTCTTATCTTTTTCTAGCGTCTTATTCTCACCAAGGCTGCAAGGCTTTTTTTGTAAATCAAAAATACAGTGAAACTGTAATATTGTGAAATATTTTTACAATAAAAAATGTTTTCTCTTTTACTAGAATTTAAAATGTAATTTATTCTTGTAATGCAAAGCTGAATGTTCAGCATCATTACTCCAGTCTTCAGTGTCACATGACCCTTCAAAAATCATTCTACTATAATCATTTGCTGCTCACTTTTCTTCTTCTTCTTCTTCTTCTTCTTCTTCTTCTTCTTCTTCTTCTTCTTCTTCTTCTTCTTCTTCTTCTTCTTCTTCTTATTATTATTATTATTATTATTATTATCATCAATGTTGAAAACAAACAGTTGTGCTGCTTAATATTTTTTAGGAAACATTCAAAGATACATTTTTCTCTGGATACTTTTAAAGAATAGAAAGTTTAAAAGAACCACATTTATTTGAAACAGAAATATGTCTTTACTGTCACTTTTGATCGATTGAATGTATCCTTGCTGAATAAAAATATTAATTTCCTTTAAAAAATTAACCACAAACTTTTTATTAATAGCATACAGGAGGTTTTTTCAAGCTCATCCTGCTGATCCCTCAGCCACAATGTTTGAAAAAAAATATGATCTGTGTACATTTAGATGTTTTGCATCATTTGAGAGTATTTACGGGAAATGCACCAGCATCTAGGTCCCCACAGTACAAGTTAATGTATAAGAAAATGAAAATGTCTAACAACTATTAATGTTTTTATTTTTTCGTTCAGCTTCAGGGGATGCTACGTGTAATTCTCGAGCCTCTCATTGGCCAGGCACCCCTTGTAGGTGGAGTAACCATGTTTTTCATCCGCCGACCCGTGAGTATAGATATTGCAAACAATTGGCAAGTTCAAAGTAAAATATAGCAAAAGTGTCATGCATTCATTAGCAAAACATGAACGTTTTAAATTATATTTCCAGGTTCTACAAATCAATTGGACTGGAATGACTAACCTTTTGGATGGTCCAGGTCTAAGGTGTGTTTATAGATTTTAATACTTTTGATTGTCACTCAATAAAATGTGTGTAGAACCTGTGCATTTGTTGTATGTATGAAAATCTGTCAGAATAATTTTTATTTTTGTAGTTGACTGTTCTCAATACACTTTATCTTATTGCATTATTTCATAACTTAAGCACTTTGTGAGTGGTGCTTTAAATTGTGTGTATACTCTATGTTATCAAGCAGTCAACCTTGTAGTAAGCATGAGCAACTCAGTCACATTAAAACTGGAGTGGCTAAACAAACAATAAAAAAAACAAACCGTAAACTAGCTGGCCACTCTACATTCGTCTTCAAAACTGCTTCAGGACATGGAATGTTGTCATACAAGTTTATATATAGACGACTGTGTATAGCATGAAAGCCTCCAATGTGTGGAAGGATAAATAGGACAGGTAGTAATAATAAAGATTATAGGTGTCCCTTTTCCAATATGTTAGAAATAAGATTACTTATTACTTGTGTTTTTTGTTCCTAGTTTGCCATAATTGTGTATATAACACATAACATGCTGTCTCAAATCACAATTTATCATTATTAGTCCAAACTGGAAAAACAAATCTGTTATTTCTACTAACTGTTAACTCATTCATCTCTATAACAATCAGAGATTTACCCATATATCCTGCAACCCAGGACAGATTTTACCTGGCTGTAAGACTTTTGCAGTTTGAAACTTTTAGTAGTAGCAGGCACATTTAATTCCTTCATCTCAATAAATTGAACAAATGTGATGTGTAGTCTTCCTCACCATCTAAATCTGAAACTGTATTTACTCTTTAGTCATATGTCAGAATCAGCCATTGTGGACATCATCGCCTCTCTCATGGTTCTGCCCAACCGGATGTGCATCCCTTTGATTGATCAAGTCAAGGTTGACCAAATGAAGTTTCCTCTTCCTCGGGTAAGACTGGGAAAGATTGGTTCCCATTGCCAAAATCAGCCAAAAAGCTTTTTATGTGTTTGTTTTTAAACTGGAGAAAAAGTTACACCATGTGAAAATCTTTAGGGTGTTGTACGGGTCCATGTTTTGGAGGCTCGGGATCTTGTAGCAAAGGACACGCACATGATGGGACTAGTAAAGGGCAAGTCAGATCCATATACTGTGCTGAGGGTCGGGAACAAGCAATTCAAAACGAAGACCATTAAAGAAACTTTGAATCCACGCTGGAGTGAAGTTTATGAGGTAATTATGAGCAGTCCTCAATCTATCTGTATAATATACAAGGTCCATTCCACCGAATTGGTGCCATTTGCTTATTGTAACTCTTCCAAGTAAAACATAATTTTTTTTATTTAATAACATATATTTAACCATTCAAAATATGTATTGGTCCATCTCAGGTGGAAGATGGATGCATTTTTTTTTGGTCCTGTTACCAAAACTCATGTGTCTTTTGAAAAGCATGTTTAAAAACATATCAACTAATTCCTTTGTTTTAAATACAAAATAAATACAAAGCCAATTTTTTTCCTTTTAAAGGCGACTTAAACCTTGTTTATAATTTGTTTTTTACTAAACAATGGGATAAATGATGGACCAAACATAATTTTAAAAAATTGTGGTTTACCTTTAGTTTATTTATATTTTTTAGAAAAAAAAAATTGTAACAGGAATGAAATTGGGTAAGAGGAATGAACATTGGGTAACCGGATTATGTGTCCATATTTGTATACAGGTTTGACTACACTTGTGAGGTGTTAATGTGAGCCACAACTCACTGGCAAAAAGGCTTATAAATTGGCCAAATCATGTTTCTATTTAAATCTAGTGTTTTGCACAGGTTTCTGAGGGTTATGTTTAGGGGTAGGGCTATGAGATAACATCAATAACAAAAATAATAATTAATGAGAAAATATCATTAACTTGGTAGAAAAACAATGAAAATCTATGAGATGCCCTCACTAATATAGTGAAACGCATGTGTGCGTGTGTTTGTACATACTCAACTATATTTTGGGGACAAATTTGTTCCTAGAAGTGTGCTAAACCTCACAAAATCTCACAAATCCTCTGTTTGGGGAAATCTTATTTGTTTAAAAATAAAACAAAACAATTTTAGGATATAATTAGCAAATACATGGTGTACATGCTAATATTATGAGGACACTGAGCAAATTCTAGTGAATTATCAATATTATTTTTAAAATAAACAAAGAACATCTAAGAAATAATTTAAGTAGCAAGAGTACGTTAAGATTGACCTTCCCAGTCGTAGTTACAGTATCATCAAATATACAGAAATGAAAATGAGACCACATATTTTATATCTTCAAAATACAATTGAAATAAACAGAGCAATTCCAATAGGGTCCTCACACCATCGGTGCTCGGGCCCTAAAAAGTGAAAAAATAAACATTTTAGTCATGTCCCCAGGTTATCTCAAATATTATAGATTGTTTTTTGAAAAAAATAAAAATTTAAAGCAGAGATGGGATATGGAAGTACACAACAATACAGAAGAAAAAAGATTTATAAAGGATGTTAATCATTATATTTAATGTTAAAATTTAGCATTAGAGAGTGGGGACAGGTAACATGCTATTTTTTCAGTGGTTTGGGTAGTTTTTATTAATGTTAGGACACTGATTAAAGTGCAAGACACTTGGATTAATAATAAAATGTATTTTAGAGTTAATTTTCATTCGTATTTGTACATTTAATGTCCTGGGGACAGAAATGGCACCCATTCGGTGGAATGGCTCACAAGTCATTTTAGATGGGAAATAGGAAATGCAAAGAGATTCATTAATATTTGATTTCAATAGTTTGTCATTCATGAAGCTCCTGGACAGGAGTTGGAAGTGGAACTTTATGATGAAGACACAGACGCTGATGACTTTTTGGGCAGGTAATGATGATTATGCTCAGATGCTCATATTCTTTATTTGACCCATTTTATGTGATTGAGTGTGAGATGTTGGATTGTCTGCCACAGGTTCAGTTTGGATTGTGGGGATGTGAGAAAAGACAGAGAGATAGATGAGGTGAGCTTTAGAAAGATCAGAATCACAGTGCTCCTTTAGTTGATTAAAATGAGAACAAAGAATGTTATATAGTTCTCTGCACTTTGACAAAAAAAGTACTAAAATATCCTATGATATAATCCATTTTTTTTTGTTCACCAAGTTCTGAATTTGATTTGCAGTGGTACACTCTGGAGGACATTGAGAGTGGTCAGATACATATGAAATTGCAGTGGTTTTCTTTGCTCTCAAACCCAGAACTACTGAAGGAGGTAAGCTTGTATTTATTGCATTTATAATAGTTACCTTGTTGTATTAATTTAGTTACTTTGGCATATGGTTAAAATATGTGCCATAATTTAATTATTCTATTTTGTTCATGTTCACCTTTCAGACCAATGATGGGCTCGCTTGTGCCATGCTGGCAGTGTATCTAGATAGTGCCTCCAATCTGCCTGTGAGTATACTTGTACAATGAGAGCACTTCTAAAAGACCGCCTGCCTATCATAACACAAACACAGCATGTATGAACAATTGTGATTATATTATATTTTTGTCCGTTTTCTTTGACTTCAGAAAGACCAACATGAATTCACACATAATGAGAAGCATGGAAAACAACCCAAAGTGGCTCGGGTAAGAAATTACCTTTTTATTAAACACAGTTTGCAGTCATTTCTTAGTTTATTTTAAAAAACACTTTTAAAAAAACTCAGAAAGGGCTAAAAACTTCATTTCATCTACTATTGTCCCTGACTTTATGTGGGAGGAATCTACCTTTAAGCTTATCAGAATCAATCCAGACAAAGCTACATAGGTAAATTAACTTTCCAGATAATGCAATAATGAAAATGTTGTCATCATTTACTCACCCTTGTATTGTTACAAACCTGTATGTTGTTATTTCAGTGGAAGACAAACAGAGTTTTAATATAATAAAATGAAATAAAACTACAGTCCATAGTGACCAGCTCCAAAAAGGTTCTATAAAATTACAGCATAAACACAATAAAATACCATATGAAGCTTCTGAAGCCAAATGATAGGTTTGTGTGAGGAACAATTTTCTTTAATTTTGCCATGCCAAATTAATGTTATCTGGCATTTTTGGGTGGCCTATTCTTTTAAGCCTTTCTGAAAAGTTTGTCTTTTAGGCTTCATCATGAACAAGGTGGGAAAAAAAGCTAGATACTTAGGTATTTTACTCCTGTTCCATCTCATGTGTTTGGAATGCAGCCTCCTGCCATCTTGTACTGAATAGAGAGCATTCCAGAGATTATATCATATCATTTCAACTGTGAGCATGATAACGTGAAGGCACAGGTTTTCATTTCTGCTTCGTAATTGTAACAACCTGTTAAGCTGGTTTCCACCAGTGGCTCAACTATGAAAATTATCACGTTAACCACATATACATCATGCAAATCAAAAGGACTTTTTCATAGTCTTTTCATGATGTGAGTTTCATAATCATAATATCACCTCATTGTCAGTGGATCACATTTGTCAGCTTTTTTATATTAATATAGTGGAGTAGTGTGCTGGTCAGGACATAGACATGAAAAGGTTTTCCTGCACACATTCTCTGAATTCTTTCTTCAGTCAAAAATAAAAGCATTTTTTGCGTTTATGTTTTTGATGCACCACTAGCTAAATCATCCATGAGCTGCATTCCAATCAGGACTATTTTTTGTCTCGCTGGACACATTTTTACACTAATGTGCATAATTATTTGACTCTATCAATTCCAAGGATTGGTACCAGACATAAATGAAAATCTGTGTTAGATTAAATCTTAAAAATCACAAACGACTGGAAAATTCAAGGAAAAGTCATGGGAATTCATTGTTGGAAAAAGTTAGGGAACTATAACTAAGGGTTATTTTGAATTACACAGCGTGTAAATAGCAACTAGATTCTATTTACACTAAGTGAAAGTAGCATATTTTCTTAGCGATAGATGATATTTACACTAAGTGCAAATAGCTGTAGATGCTATTTACTAAGTGAAATAGCATACTAAGTGAAAATAGTGATGTATTCTATTTACACCATGTAAAAGTAGCAGTTCTTTTGCAATATTGCAAGCTTTCTGATGTGATATGTGATGGGAAAAGGGAGAAGAGTGAGCTCGGCAAAAGGCGGATTAAAACCCTGGTCGATCACGTCAACCTAGATCCTTGAGCCTTACGCTTTACTGACTGCGCCACTGAAGAAGTTGGCATACACTCATCTTTTTTAATCTTGTTTGGCCTGGGAGCTAGTGTGAATAGCACTTGCCAACAAGGCACGCTTTTTGCACTTGGTGTAAGTAGACACTTCGATATTAAAATGTGCATGACCTTAAAGGGATAGTTAAAAAATTATCCCATAATTTACTCACCCTCAAGCCATCCTAGGTATATATGAAATTCTTCTTTAAAACAAATACAATCAGAGTTATATTAAAATATGTCCTGGCTAATCCAAGCATTATAATGGCAGTGAATGGCAGCCCAAAATTTGCCCAAAAAAGTGCATCCATCCATTATAAAAGTAACGGACAGGGGTTAATAAAGGCCTTCTGAAGTGAATCGACCACCTTCCGTATTCAACTTACGAAGAAAGTGTAGCGCCTCTCGCAGTTCAAAACTTTTACAATACGTTCAATGTCATCATCGCGCCAGTTGCCTTTTTTCCATAAGTTGAATATGGAAGGCGGTCTGCCGGAAGCTAGATATTTAACATTATGACGTGTTAAATATGGATATTTGCCGTGTGGATTACTTTTATAATGGATGGATGCACTTTTTTTGGGCTTCAAATTTTGGGCTGCCACTCACTGCCATTATAATGCTTGGAAGAGCCAGGACATTTTTTTATATAACTGAGTGTATTTGTCTGAAAGAAGAATGTCATATACACAGAGGATGGCTTGAGGGTGAGTAAATCATGGGATCATTGGGATTTACAACTGTGCCCATTTTTAATTTCAGCTCACCAGAAAAACTAATGATCCCAACTCATATGTGGAGTTTTCCATTGATCAGCAAAGTCAAAAAAGCAAGGTATTTAACTTCTTTGGAACTTAATTCTAATGCCAATCTCCTTCAGTTTTTCCTTTTTTTTTTAAACATAGTGGGTCAGATATTTAGAAGCTGGAGTGTTTTTATTTGTTTCGACAGACTGTGTTTGCCACTAAAGACCCGACTTATGATGAATGCTTTACATTCTTTGTGCACAGTGTGAAAAACCAAATGTTGAATCTTGAGGTAAGCCTGTCTTAAAATCATAATCCATTTTACAATATTAAAATAGACTATATTTTTGTAATGTTTTTCTTTACAAAATGATGAATAAATATAACAAACATCAGGAATTCATAGTATTACATAATATATAGAAAATAAATCTAAATCTCTCTTTTACACCGTGGCCTCAGGTAAAGGAACATGAGAAGAAATCCTCACTGGGCAAATTCACTCTGCCATTGGTCCGGCTGCTCAATGTTTCTGACATGACAATGGACCAGCGCTTTCAGCTTGAGCGCTCTGGAGCCAATAGCCAGATCAAGATGAAAGCTGTTCTCAGGGTGAGTAAACTAAAGCAGCTGTTGTTTTCTTTTTTCTTCAGCACCTGGATTTTACAAGCCCAAACACAGTACTAACATTGTCATTCAAAAGTAAAAAAATAAATAAATCAAATATTGAAATTCATATAATTAATTTATAACATTAGTTAAAGCATTAGGTATCATACAGCATTTATTAATCTAGGTTAATATTAAAAATTTCAACATTACAATTTGTATAAATGACTTGGTATACTTTGAATGGATATGAATCAACTATGAACAGTAGTATGTGTTTATTAATTATTAACCTAGATTCATAAATGGTTATTTAAATTGTTGTTCACCTAATGGATTAACTAATTTTAACAAATTGAAAAACAAATTGAAAGTGTTACTATATATACACTCACCTAAAGGATTAATAGGAACACCTGTTCAATTTCTCATTAATGCAATTATCTAATCAACCAATCACATGGCAGTTGCTTCAATGCATTTAGGGGTGTGGTCCTGGTCAAGACAATCTCCTGAACTCCAAACTGAATGTCAGAATTGGAAAGAAAGGTGATTTAAGCAATTTTGAGCGTGGCATGGTTGTTGGTGCCAGACGGGCCGGTCTGAGTATTTCACAATCTGCTCAGTTACTGGGATTTTCAAGCACAACCATTTCTAGAGTTTACAAAGAATGGTGTGAAAAGGGAAAAACATCCAGTATGCGGCAGTCCTGTGGGCGAAAATGCCTTGTTGATGCTAGAGGTCAGAGGAGAATGGGCCGACTGATTCAAGCTGATAGAAGAGCAACTTTGACTGAAATAACCACTCGTTACAACCGAGGTATGCAGCAAAGCATTTGTGAAGCCACAACATGCACAACCTTGAGGCGGATGGGCTACAACAGCAGAAGACCCCACCGGGAGCAGAAGACCCCACCGGGTACCACTCATCTCCACTACAAATAGGAAAAAGAGGCTACAATTTGCACGAGCTCACCAAAATTGGACAGTTGAAGACTGGAAAAATGTTGCCTGGTCTGATGAGTCTCGATTTCTGTTGAGACATTTAGATGGTAGAGTCAGAATTTGGCGTAAACAGAATGATAACATGGATCCATCATGCCTTGTTACCACTGTGCAGGCTGGTGGTGGTGGTGTAATGATGTGGGGGATGTTTTCTTGGCACACTTTAGGCCCCTTAGTGCCAATTGGGCATCGTTTAAATGCCATGGCCTACCTGAGCATTGTTTCTGACCATGTCCATCCCTTTATGACCACCATGTACCCATCCTCTGATGGCTACTTCCAGCAGGATAATGCACCATGTCACAAAGCTCGAATCATTTCAAATTGGTTTCTTGAACATGACAATGAGTTCACTGTACTAAAATGGCCCCCACAGTCACCAGATCTCAACCCAATAGAGCATCTTTGGGATGTGGTGGAACGGGAGCTTCGTGCCCTGGATGTGCATCCCACAAATCTCCATCAACTGCAAGATGCTATCCTATCAATATGGGCCAACATTTCTAAAGAATGCTTTCAGCACCTTGTTGAATCAAATGCACGTAGAATTAAGGCGAAGGCAAGCACAGTATTAGTATGGTGTTCCTATAACCTTAGTATAGTATGTGTATTCAATAATTCCGGTGATCAATACAATGGTTGCACAAACAATGTTTATCTTTGTTGCAAGTGAACCTGTATTGTTTTTTTACTACATGGTTTTGTAGGATTAGTGTGTCAAACATCCTGGCCTTGTTGACATCTGCCTATCTTGGCTAGCTTCTACTGAGTAATGGATGACTTTTGCAGTTTGATTGAACACACAGCCTTTGGCATCAATAACTTAAAATATGGGAGATATTATTCCTCCTACATTATAAAAGTTGATAAGCCTATTTATTTAGCTATATTGCCATCCACAACCCAATCAGGAGTTTGACTCACAGCTAAATAGTTTAGAACCACTGAAGGACAGTAAAAGACTCTTAAAAGGATAGTCCTCCCAAAAATGAAAATTCACTCTTTTACTCACCCTGATGCCGTCCCAGATGTTTATGACTTTCTTTCTTCAGATAAACGCAATTCAATGTTTAGAAAAATAACCCATCTCTGTAAGTGCATGTAATGAAAGTGGATAAGCCCCTCAAAGTTGACACTTTAAAAACTATACAAAGCGAACATGGCGGAAATCCATACATCCCTAGTTGATGAATCAATGTCTTCTTAAATGAAATGATAGGTTTGTGAGAACTACACATTTTTAAACTATAAACCATCGCTTTGGCCATGTTCGCTTGATGTAAATGTCAATAAATGTAAATGTGTTGTGAAACTCACATCACTTGTCTCGTCATGTTTGTTTTGCGTGGTTTTTGAAATGTCATCTTTGAGGGGCTTATTCACTTGCATTATATGGAATCAAATAGAGATGAATTTTCTACAAAATCTACCTGTGCTTGTCTGAAGAAAGAAAGCCATATACATGGACGGCATTAGAGTAAATGACAAGAGAATTTTCGTTTTTGGGTGGAGTATCCCTCTAAAGAAAGGATTTGATGTATATATAGTTCTGTTGTATAAATATATGTTCTATTGTATATTAACACATAAATTGAATATAATATTTGCTGGTAAATATTTAACAATGACTTCACACATTTTACTTCAATTAGATCCTTACGTTGGAGAAACGGGAACCAAAGGTTGTCACTCCACCAGCTCAGGATAAGGCAAAAGCCTCATCGACCCAAACTCGCCCTGAGGCTCCAACTCCAGTTCCAGCTCAATCTGTACAGAGCAACCTGAAAGAAAAAGTGTCCGTTTCATCTGTACCACTCTCCAGAACACAGACTGTTCCTGCCCCTATGCCATCTACAGTCAGCTCCTCTAATGAACTGCAAGCAGAGTATGCCCCCTACCGACGAAGCACTTTCGTGGGCACTGAGGCGCTGCGACCGACCCCGTCCACCCCCAGTCAAATGCGTCGCTACGATTCCCACAGCCTGTTGTCAGAGAACTCAATAGCTTCTTCTCGCTTTGATCTAACAGAGAGCGTTCCTTATCCAGAGTATGTACAATATGGTGCCACTTATTTTTTATTTATATTGCGCTTAATACAATACAGATTGTTTCAAAGCAGCTTCACAGTAATAAAAAACAGTGTGAATGTTGCAAATCTCTTTAGTTATGTAGGGAACTCAGCACTACGGAAGACAATAGTCTTTATTGAGCTCAAGTCAGTTCAGTGTTGATTCAGATCAGTTCAATATCTGACATGTTTTGTTCTACAAAAATCTTCAGATTTCACCAATGAGTTTATATGTTCATTTAAAGGGCCATCTTGAGTCACCAGGGCAGCTTTGGGCAGATCCAACTCACACTGCGTTATGCCACCTTAAGGAAGCGGCTCATCGTGATGGTCAACTGCTGCAAGTGAGACACCCATGTCTCTTTTTTATATATATACCTTCTAACACAGCTGAAATAATCATAAATACTATTATCTTTCTTCATGGCTCCTTAGGGATCTGTTCTCCTGCAGCGAGAATGGCTCTGATACTTACGTCCGCATGTATCTGCTGCCTGATCTGACGTGGAAACACCGCAAGCGCACTCCGGTTAAAAAGAAGACTGTGAACCCTGTCTTCAATGAGATGTTAGAGCCATTTTTCACTTCTTAAAAAACAAATATTTTCATTGTTTGAAATGTTTTAAAGATCTCTAAATAACTCTTTATCTCAGATTTGAGTTTTCCGTGTCACCGGAGGAAGCAAGAACGAGAAAGTTGGATGTTGCAGTAAAAAACAATAAAATGCTACACAAAAGAGAGCGAAAGGAGATTGGAATGGTAAGTAGATGAAGAACGTGGATTGATATGAATATACGAGGCAGCGATACACTTAAAAGCATTATCAGGATGTTGACTTTAAAAATGTTATTTATATTTTTCAAAAGGTTTTGATTGATATGTCTGAAATAGATCTGATCAAGGGCTCTACAGAATGGTAACTAAACTTTTTGTGGCACTAACTTTTATTGCACACTTGTATAGTTTTTTTTTACTTGTATAGTTTAAGTAAGCATACAGATGGCAGATATGTTTATGTATCACTTTTTCTCTCAAACAGGTATGAACTCACTCTCCCTGGGCTAAAGAAGACAAACTAGCAAAACTGAGGTCAACTAGAGACAAAATAACTGAGCAAATGTTTTTTTATTTATCTTATAATATAATTTTGTTCATTTTGCTGAGAGCTACCCAGATAAGAGAGATTAAGCACTTTGATGCTGACTTTTAAGGTGATTTGAATACATAATTCCTAATTCTACACAATAGTTCCTCTTCATTGCTCATGTTGACCACATAGCATACTGTTGGATCCAATTCTATACATCTGTTTTTACATTCATACATTGAGTTTTATGCATTTGCAGTCTTTTTTGTGTGAGTGAATCCTAACATGACAGGTTATGTGGTTTTTAGTCTTATTTAATTTTTCTGTCCAAGTCTTCAAAACAGGTTTATTTTTTTGTTGTTGCTTTTGCTGTTTTCATTAACATTATTTATATATATATATATATATATATATATATATATATATATATATATATATATATATATATATATATATATATATATATATATATAATGCTAGTATGAACCCATGCTAGTAATGCTAGTATGAACCCATGGAATGGTAGCAAAACCTCTTGAATTTCTCAATATATAGAGACAAATATGATTTTAAAACCTAAAGCATGAAGTATTATTTTAGAAAATTCTAAAATTTAATATCTACTTTCTGCACAAGTAAAAAAAATATGACTATATTGATTTATTTTTATATTTGTAACTATGATGTAGAAAAGCAAACTTGTGGATTGTGCTTAACTTTTTTGAAGGCCAAAAGTATCAATTGTATTTTGTATAAAGGTGTAAGAAGCTACAATAAAACAATTTGAAGTTTTGAAGTTCTTTATTTGCAGTGCAGTTTGAATGTGTTTGTGTATATTTAAAACAGCATTAACAAGACACAGTTTTGTAAACTTTACAGCTACACATTTTACACCAGCCATAACAGAAAATGAATTCGTTATAAGGCACATATTAGTAACACTTTACAATAAGGCCTCATATGTTAACATTAGTTAATGCATTAGTTAACATGAACAATATATTTTTACAGCATCTGTTAACCTTTGTTGATGCTAGTTAATAAAAATACAATTGTTCATTGTTTGTTACTGTTAGTTCACAAGGCATTAACTAATGTTAACAGATACAACTTTTGATTTAAATAATGTATTAATAAATGTTGATATTAACATTACCTAAGATTAATAAATGCTGTATATATTGTATTTAGTTCATGTTAACTAATGTCAACAAATGAAACTTCTTGTAAATTGTTCCCCATGCATTTTCCGTGATTAAAGCCCTTTCAAATTTTAATGATTAAGTAAGGCACATTATGGGGACTACAGTTTCATTTAAAAATCTTCTCCCTGATTGTATCTGATGTGATCAAGGCCTCAGTCTCACTGTGTAAAATTATTTATCTTCAAATGACTAAGTGAAAGTGATTAAATATTCAGGATAAGCATTATCATCACGGAAAACCACAAAAATGGTTGGAGCCGCAAGTTTATCCACAACTGTATCGAACAGGTCAAAGGTGGCATTTTTTGCAGGTGGCACAATCATTCCACCTACCCCGCTAGCGTAGTCTCCTGTAAGGACTCTGCAGAGGTACATGTGCTTTTGTCCCTGAGCATTAGGCACTGAGTATGTGTTGTTACAAGAGTAGCTAGCATTAAGTGCAAAGTAAGTGCCTTTTCCATATGCTGCAGCTGTAACAAGACAATTTAGGAGATGAAAAATACATATATACACCTTCAATTAAAATGATGGAATGTGAATATTATAGTGATTGTAGTAAATGATTTACCATTTTGTCCTGCATAACTGCGATTAAATCCACTCTTATTGATGTGACTGATAGTATTCTCACTGGTTCCATGAAAGAGTCTTTTCTCATTGTTTTGATGACCATTCTTTGTTTCCATGACACTTTTGTTATTCTGGTAGTTCTTCCACATGCCAGGATTCTGAATTCGTTCAATCTATAATTAAAAAGAAAACTGGTAAAAGAATCCAATAACGAATATGAGTATGAAATTGAGTTGTCTGTGAAGTTGCCATGTGTTTATTTCCTTTTCATTTACAATGTATTGCTCTGCCTGTCTAATTTAAAAATTAGATCCACCTAAATCCATTCTAAGAATTCAATCTTTAACTGTTGTTGAAATCCTATAAAATTTTATGAAATGTTCATAAAACACTATATTTTAAACTATATTTTAGGAGAGAAAGGCATTAGCAATGTTCCGCCCTGTATCTGATATGGAAAAACAAAAACAATATATTAAAATTAAACACACCTTCAAGACTTTGTTGTTTGGACAAGTGGCCTGAAAGCGCCCCAATACATCTTTGTATTCTGTGCTGGTCGATAGCAAATTAAACTTTTGGCACAACACGTTAGGTGCCATGGCATCCCAATGCTGTGGGATACTTTCAGTAGCTGGAAAACAATATCTAGTTATTTAAAATGGTGGTAATATCGCCGCCATTATTTCTAGTCCAATTAAATAAATTATAACTAATTTACATCTTTTGTTTATTATGATAATAAGATAATAATATATACATTTATTCACTTTAATTGAGTTTTTATATGTATTATTTTCTTTTTCATATTGATATATGATACTACACAGCACATACCTTTCAGTCTGTCAATGCGTTTGATGTTCATCTTGTTTCCACCAGTGGTGCTCACTGCAGGACCCTCAGGCAGTTTGACCTGGTACGTTTGGCCTTGGAAGGAAATGTTTATTTCGGTAACTTGACTGCCGAGGGCCTTTTCCAACTCCAAATTTGTACGTTGATCAAAACTCTTATATTGTCCACCTTGTTCATACTGCCAGTCCACAAGTTCACTTGTGTAATCCATGTCTTTTTTTAGCATCTCATCCTCTTTGGCTGTTTTGAGCATTTCTTGGATTTCCTGAGTAGCTTTTAGAACATCTCGGATGAGACCTTCTACTATGAGTGTGGCATGTCCTGAGGTCCCTTCTGAACCTTTATTGGCTTTGTATTCTAGCATTATAGTCACATCCATAGTGCTTTGCAGGTCCTGGATTCGCTGTTGGTCTTTATCTGATAAGGTTAGTATGGCTGTGTCTGTGATGGGCTGGAAGGCTTGTTCCTGAGTGATCATATCCTCTAAGAAATGCTTCGTTTTGTCCACTTCTGCTTGTGATGATCCACAGATAGAAAAAAACACTGGATCCACTTGCACGCCTTCAATAACAAAGTCTTTGCCACTATGTTGTTTCATTTCTTTCTCCCAAGATCCAGCGAAGAAGGATTTAGCATATGCTGCAAAATACACAAAGTTGGAATACAGAAATTGGTCAGGTCACGTTTGATATCTTGTTGTGCATGACCTCATTAAAATGCATTTCTAAACTACACTGTTTTATGAATTAATATTTTAATGTTTTAAAGGCTACTCAGAAAATTACACATTCTATAAAATGATGTTGAAGTGAAAGTGACGAGAGTCATACTTTTGATTTTTGACCATGTACTCTCTTTCTCTTGTTTGGCAGGTCCAGTTTCTCGACACTGCATGCTTTTGAGGAATTCAGGGAGCATGGGAGCCTGAAACACAACCAATCTGATCAGCTTGAGAGTGGACTGGGGAGTTTTTCTTATCATGTCCATCACACCATCCATCATGGAGTCTGCCACTTGTCCCGGAGACAACCCTGCTTGTCCTAAGAAAAAGAAAGCAACGTGACTATGAACCATGTTCATGTTTTTTGTGAAAGTTAAGAACATAAAAAATATTGTAAGAATTTTAGGCTTCCAAAGTTAATGTAAAAAAAAACTTTATCACCAGTTCACCACTTACAAATAATAAATACAAATTTGTTTTGTATGAAGTGAAGTGAAAAAATAAATTAACAAAAATTAAATCTAATATGTTACTTTTAGAAATTGTATTCATATGCTCTTTATATGCAAGGACAGTCATTGTCTGACATAGATATCAACAATATCACTTTCTTTCTCATCTATTATTCCTGTTCTCACCTGTGCCAATAGCTGGGAATGCAACTGATGTTAACTTTTCCTTGGCACACATTTCCAAGGCCTTTTTAACATGTTTCTGGATTGTAATAGCATTGCTTTGTGCTGCAATGTGGATGATCTTTTTACACTGCAAATTCCCCGCTTGAGTCATTATTAGTCCACTGTTAGTCTTGGCTGCTGGAAAAACACATTAACCGGAATTATAAGGCCACCTGCTCTGTTCTGTGTGCTAAACTTTGCAAAATTTCAGGATATGTTAAAAGATTATTAAAAAGTATTACTTAACATGCAATTTATTTATTATTTAATTCTTATTAAATATTTTAGTTTAGGAATTAAAACATGCTTCTCACCAAGTTGTTGGCACTCAGCTTCTACATTTGGACCAGCCTTATCCAAAATAGCCTTTGAAACACCTTGACAGTTTGAGATAAAAGTTTGTTTTATGTTCTAACTCTTAGCTCATTCATTCCTATCTTATAAAATGAAGCAACAAGCTTGCTTGAAAAGTCATTAGTTTTGGTATAAAAAAGGACAAGCAGCCTTTACCTGATTTCAGTGAAAACTCTTTATTGCTGGAGTTCACAATGACATCAGTTTTCTCTGTAGTAATATCACCATTCAGGACCTGAAGTGTTACTCCTCCCACTGTAGTCTCATGAATCCCAGATTTCGTTGTGACCTTTGAGAAGGGGCCTGTAATTTCATTACAGAATCAAACAGAATTAAATGATTATGGAAAGTTAACATATAAAGGGGAATTGACTTCATACATCCAGTAAAAATGACCTTGGGACCAGTTAGTTATGGGTCATTTGGATATGAAAAGTGAAGTTTTGGGCACCTGTGCTCTGCGGCTGTGTGGGGTTACTTGTTGAGGCAGACTGGCCCAAAAATCTTTTGCTGAACTCGTCTGTGAATACCTGTTGTGGACGACATGTAGTTTTACTGAGATGAAAATAACACATTATTATTGTATAAGTGTCAAAAATCTGCAAAATGTGAAATTGTGACTCCATATGGATCTTAAAAAGGCTGAAATGAGATCATACATTAGGTACCTGAATGGTTTGGGTATCTTTGGGGTGAAGAGCAAATACCACTTCCTTCACATGCTTTGAACTTCTGTTACTGCTAAACTTGATGGCTGAGTCCAGCATTGTGCAGACCACCAATGGCTTCGGAAATCCCAAGTTTCCTGTGCCTATGGCAGAGAAGACAATGGAGCTGTGCTGACGCTGCTCTGCCTGACCCAAACACTTATCCATGATATCCTCCAGCACCTGCTCAAAGAGAATAAAAATATCAGTAAAAGCATCAGATTTTTAACTACTAATCACTAAAAATCAATCAATGAGTATTACCTTCTGCTCATTCCCTTGTCCCTGATTCCAGTGTGGTACAACTGCATGGAACACCAGCTTGTTCTTCAGGTTTGCACCTGCTGTTTCAAAGACTGCTCCGACGTTTGCAGAGCCTGTGACTTGCTGATTGAGCAGGGCCTGAAGCTGTGGACCAGCTGCTTTGAGAAGGGCATTTGAAATAGCTCCTACGCCAAGATTCAGGTCACTGCTGAGAGTGTTCACAACAACATCCATCTGTACAAAAAAAGAGCAGATACTTACAAATGATTAGTTCACTCAAATCATGCTCCAGCATTTACCTAGGAACAAGAACTTCTTGAACACACACAAAAAAGGTACTAAAGGCACTAAAACACTAAATCTCTAGACATTTTGATATTTTAAATATAAAAATGCACTTCAGAAAAAAGCAATACACCAAATAATATTATGCATAATCTGTAAATATTGAACTCACTGTTGTGTCCTCAATGTTTCCTTTCATAAGGGTGATGGTTAAACCTTCTTTTGTCTGAAAACTTTGTGATGCCGCAGTTATCTGGTGTTGGCTTGGAGAAGAGCTTGCTTTGCTTGGAAAGGAACTTGCTTGGTTTTGATGCTGGCTGCTTGAACTGCTTCCAGCTGTCAGGCTGTTGGTAAGTGAACTGACCCCATAAATTTTCTTCACAGCAGCTTCAAAAGCTTGAACCGTTTTAACATTAATGTCAACTAGGTGAATCTTCCTCAGCGCAATGTCCCCGTCAACAATACCACAGAACTCTTTTATAGCTTTCACAATTGTGTCTGCACAAAGGTTCAGTGGGAAACCGAATGCACCAGAGCTAATGGCTGGGATTGCCAACGACTGGAAGCTTTCTTGATCTGCCAAATTCAGACTCTTCCTCACAGCTTTCCTCAGGAGCTTTTCAGACTCCTGAGGTTTTGAAGTATTATAATGTGGTCCTATTGCTAAGATTATATGCTTGCATCGCAGGCGTCCTCCTGCATCGAGGAGAACTGCATCACCTGTTGTAAACTTCCGTCTTTTGACAAGCTGGTCGCAGGTATTCTGAAGTTCAGGACCAGCAGCATCTGACAGTGCCTTTGCTAAACCTCCATCCAGTAGGAAGTTCTCATTGCATGCACCGACTACTGCATCCGCTAGAAATGAACACATGTCAGCTTTGTTTACTGTAATTTCAATTCCTTCACGTGTTTTATGTTGATAAGCAGGCTTTATTATCTGTGACTGAACCGTGTCATGTGGGTGGCCGTCTATTAATTGGACCAAACATCTCATATTTGTCTTGGCATATGTAGCACATATTGACTCTTTTTCTTCGAAAAACTTCTTTGCCCCTGGTTTAACTATTTTCATGGTGCAGTGATGCACAGACATAAGCAAGTCCTCAAATACAGGCACACACTCAGAGACATAAAGCCTTGGGCCACTGATTACGATGGTTTCATCTTTGAAGTCCACGTTCACTTTACCTTTCACCTCTTCAAGCCAATCCTGCGTTTTGTGATCCTTGATGAATGTGACAACAGTCTTGTGAGCCTTCAGAGTTCTCTCAAAGTTTGAGTTTTTCTGAACAAAATCATTTAACTCTTGTTCAACATCCTTGATAGACTCTTCAAAGCCAGAAACCACCACCTGATTGATGGATGTCTGTATTGTAACATTTTTAACATTATTTTTCATGTGAGAGACAAGGTCTTGCCAATCTGATCTTGTTAGAACACTGGGATCTTCTACATTGATGCTCAAATAACACAGATCTGTCTGCAGTCGCTTCTCACCAACAACCAAGTCCTTGTCTGTTTTTCCAACAAGCAAAACTCTCGTTCCATCAGCTTCTAATGCTACATTGATTCCTTTGTTAAAAAACAAAACTTTGGACATTTCCTCCAGATCACTCTTTTGCAGAAAATCTAAAACAGATTGGTGGAGCTCAATTGGTTTACGAATCAAACTAATAACAGCCTCCAGTATCTTGTTCTTTGTTTCCAGCATCTCGTCTTTTAGACCATAAAGACTTAACTTTTGGCTGTGCACATGGTATGTTATGTCCATTTCTGAAAATCTGTCTCGAGTTTGCTGCTCCAAACCATCACAGAGAACAAGCTTGTAAATTGATGAAGTCATATTTATTTCATCAGTCTCACTGCCCTTTTCCCTTTGGATTCTTTGGGTGACTTTCTGAACAGTTTCTCGCAGAATTCCCTCAATCCCATTCACATCTTCTTTCAGGCCGGCTACAGTTATTGTCCCTTTATCTGCACAGGGAACCAGTGTGACTGCCTCTCCTGCAACGTCTTTTTGAATTTCAAGCTGTATCTCTGTCCATGCATCCTTTTGAATGTGGAGCTCAATGGATTTGAACTTAGATATTGACACTGAGAACCCAGAGAGGGCATTTTCTCTCCATGTCTGAATAAGTTTTCTTGTCTGCCCGCCTCGGTTAAGTAAGGATGATGAAGGACTGATCTTCACTGCTGAAGACTGAAAATCCATCTCACAAAAATGACTGGACATATCTTGGGTGACTAAACCCAGAGATTTTTGGTTTTCCATACAGTGGTGCCATATAGTTTTATCAAGCTTCTCAGTAAACGCCTCTGGAAGACTCAGAGTAGGTCTGTCTTTACCATATAGAGCTGTTTGTAGTGTGTCATAGTATGGCAATACTCTGAAAGGCTGTTTTTTAATATGATGTTGCTGATCAATGACTGTTTGCACATCTGAAAAAGCACACATTGTATAGTTTATGCATATGTCAAAATACATTTATTAATAATAAAAAATACAAAAAATCTAATGTAACCACTTTTTGTACCTTCAGGATTTTTAAAAGTGATTATTGCTGACTGATCCGTTTCAAATGTTACCCCATCATCCTCTACTTCTGAAAATTTTTCAAAATAGAGCATGAGGTAATCAGAGTTTGTGTTCAGAGGTAGGCCTTCAGCTTTCACCTTTGATGTCATCTCAAGCAATCGGACTTTCATGTTTTTCTTCTTAACAATTCCATTGCTTGGGCAAGATATAATGAAGTTTTCTGCATCTATGGAACAAAATATAAGTAACAGGAATGTGGGTTAGAGGCAAGGTAATCAACACTCCCCAAAAGAGCTAGTTTTTTGCACATACATCTGGGGGGGGCATATTACTACTTTGACCAGGAGGGGACATGTCCGGTTCACTTAGTTTTGTCGTGACCACGACACAATAACTCATGGGAACGTGATAATATGTTGTGGCCACTAGAAATAATTCTGTGAGAAAGTCATGTTAACTTGTGGGAACGTGATAAGTTGTGGACACATGATCATATGTTGACGGAACAATATATTTTTCTCGTGGCCACGAGTTAAATGCGTAAACAACCTGTGCAGCCATAGAAACCTGGAATTATCAGAAATGGATAGGCCTATAATAATATTTTTTTTTAATTAAGTGCGGAATTAAGAAATTATTATATTAACATATTGCCTATATTGTATTGTGTGCGATGGTGCTTATAGACAACAAGCATTTGAATTAAGTTTATTATTATCAGTAAATGAAAACAGAATGTTTAAGAACACAAAAAACTTTTTTTATCCATCCCATCTCAGCCTTATAAATCTATTCACTGATTGTGTCTTTATTTATGTATTTGTTATTATTATTATTATCATTATATGCCTATTAAACATAAATAAAATGAAATATATAGCCTAATATGTTAAATTGATTTCCCATAAAGTGAACTTCCCGTAAACTTCCTGTGCACCTACAGAAATAGAATATAATCCCTTTATAAAGGGAGCTTTATTGGCATGACTGTCAGGCATTTACAGTAGACTATTTACAAAACATAGAAAGATTTTATATATATATATATATATATATATATATATATATATATTTTTTTTTTTTTTTTTTTTATAAACATGCATACATTTAATTGACTTTGGAATGAAATTGATATAGCAATGATATATATATACCGAGCAGGCATAACATTAAGACCAAGGTGAAGTGAATAACACTGATTATCTCTTCATCACGGCACCTGTTAGTGGGTGGGATATATTAGGCAGCAAGTGAACATTTTGTCCTCAAAGTTGATATGTTAGAAGCAGGAAAAATGGGCAAGCGTAAGGATTTGAGCGAGTTTGACAAGGGCCAAATTGTGATGGCTAGATGACTGGGTTAGAGCATCTCCAAAATTGCAGCTCTTGTGGGGTGTTCCTGGTCTGCAGTCATAGGTATCTATCAAAAGTAGTCCAAGGAAGGAACAGTGGTGAATCGGCGTCAAACAATGGGCATCAACAGTGAAAAAAAAAAAGCGCCAACGGTGGGCACATGAGCATCAGAACTGGACCACGGAGCAATAGAAAAAGGTGGCCTGATCTGATGAATCATGTTTTCTTTTACATCACGTGGATGGCTGGGTGTGTGTGCGTCGCTTATCTAGGGAACACATGGCACCAGGATGCACTATGGAAAGAAGGCAAGCCGGCGGAGGCAGTGTGATGCTTTGGGCAAAGTTCTGCTGGGAAACCTTGGGTCCTGCCATCCATGTAATGTTACTTTGACACGTACCACCTACCTAAGCATTGTTGCAGACCATGTTCATGGAAATGGTATTCCCTGGTGGCTGTGGTCTCATTCAGCAGGATAATGCACCCTGCCACAAAGCAAAAATGGTTCAGGAATGGTTTGAGGAGCACAACAACGAGTTTGAGGTGTTCACTTGGCCTCCAAATTTCCCAGATCTCAATCCAATCGAGCATCTGTGGGATGTGCTGAAAAAACAAGTCCGTTCCATGGAGGCCCCACCTCGCAACTTACAGGACTTAAAGGATCTGCTGCAAACATCTTGGTTCCAGATACCACAGCACACCTTCAGGGGTCTAGTGGAGTCCATGCCTCGACGGGTCAGGGCTGTTTTGCCAGTAAAAGGGGGACCAACACAATATGAGGAAGGTAGTCATAATGTTATGCCTGATCGGTGTATACATATCATGGCCACAACATATTATCGCGTTCCCACAAGTAAAAATGTCGTGGCCACGTCAAAACTAAAGTGAACCTAACATGTCCCCTCCCGGTCACCGTATATTACAGAAAGATCCTAACTTTAGAATCTTATCTTATTTGTTTGATAACCAATTTCAGTTAGAACCTCATTTAGGACAAAAAAATCATCCTTACTCAAAAAAAAAAAAAAAAAAAAAAAAAAAAAACTTTCTTAACTTTAGGACAACCCCACTGGTGTCCTAATTTTAAAATGATTTGAAAGCCAGCTATAAAAAAATCACATAACAATAGCCTTGTCTGAGAATGCCGTCACATTTATTCATGATACAAGATGAAGAACAGTGATGCTTGATGGTTAGATTTTTTGAACACCTAAATGATGTGTCTCACTTTGATGACAAAACACTGATACAGATTCCCATGAAATATAGTGACAGGCTTTGCAAAACGTCTCCCACGACTTAATTAAAAGCACACCTATTTTGTTTCTCCATTTTAATCTCTAGCGTTTACTTCACAGCAGATGCTTACGCGTTGTTGGTTGCTTGGCATCAGACCTGAGAGTTGATTACTGAACTCGATGGAGCGGTTTAAGATTTTCTAACTACAGATAAAATGAGATTTTGTAAAATAGGATAATAATCCTATCTTAAATTAAGATTTGCTTGTGAAAAATCCTAAATTAACTTGTCAGATCTTAATTTAAGACTTAAGATGAGTGAAGAGTATATTCTCTCCTGGAGAACACACCCATGACTTACCCTTGCTATAGGAAAAGGTCACCACAGCACAGTTGCTCTCTGGTATCATTTCAATGCTGAAGTCATTTGACTCCGCAGAAGATCTTTTCTGCACATTTTCCACCAGCATTGTCAGGAACTCTTGACTGCTGTTTTGGATGTTTTCGAATACAGCTGATCTATGGGTTGTATCTTCTTCTTTTCTCTCGGGTATCTCAAACTTCTCTTCTTCTTCACTCTGTGGTTCATCTGAATATAAAAACATCATTCATTTGAAATGTTTTACACAGTGTCTACAAGTGGTGTGATGCAACACAACAAAAGACAATAGAACCCATTATAATCAGTTATACTGTCTACACTGGATGCAATGTGGTGCGGCACATCTAAGACAGTAAACCAGAGCCGGCCCAAGCAAAGGGGGGCCCCAAGAGCACATGAAATGATTTTTATTTTGACTATGACTGTGATTATTGAAGTTGGTTGAAGAGGCAGCAGAAGTACAGCAAAACTGTCATAAATGTCACAAAAAGGACGTACCCCTCCTCCAGATCTGCTTTTGAAGAAATATGGTACTGTAGTATCGTGCTACAGCACCCATTCTATCAGTTGCAGTCTTGCCACATCCGTCCCAAAACTGTATGTAACTCGATGTACATTCACATCACATGTTAACAGTGGTAGAGTTACACTCACGGGACACTGCACTTATATACCATCACAAAAGTTCCTTATTTGCATGTGCTTTAAAGCCTTTAAACATTTCATGTGCAACGCATGCTGTTCTGACATACACCCAAAGCGCACACACTAAAAGCCTGTCAAAAAGCACCTGATTACTGGACTTTATCTTTCGCATCTGATTGTGCTAATACTGTCAAATACACACAGGTTTACATAAACACAGTTGGTTATGTCTAAAGTGGAAGTACACAGTTGCGTGCAAGTCTTAGTTAAAGGGACAGCAGCCTAATAGTAAACATTATGCACCTTGTCCTTAAAGGGATAATTCACCCATAAATGAAAATTCTGTCATTATTGTTCCAAACCTGTATTAATTTCTGTCTTGTGCTGAACACAAACGAAGATATTTTGAAGAATGTGGGCAAACAGTGGCTGGTCCCCATTGACTTCATAGAAAAAAAATATACTTTGGAAGTCAATGGTGACCAGCAACTCTTTGGTTACCCACATTCTTTAAATTAACTTTTATATTCAATAGAAGAAATAAACTTATTCAGGTTTAAAACAACTTGAGAGTGAGTAAATGATGACATAATTTTTATTTTTGGGTGAACTATGCCTTTAATGTTAATAAATGTATTATTATCTTGTTACAGGTCCATCTTATCTGTTCATCTTATGTCATTATTTAAGTATTTAATTTAATATTGTCCGTTTTGTACATTTAGATTTCATTTTTTATAAAAGAAAATAATGTGTTTCTTACATTATTTTATTTGTAGTTGATTGTTCAGCACTTTTGCGGTGCTAAATTTTTAAAGTGGTTAACTTGTTTACAGTAAATGCATTGTCTGCTGGTTTCTCAGTACACCACATACGCCACTTAGTACTGTAAGACTTTGAATATTAAAGTGCAAATGCACACCTGGCCACTCTTGTGGGTTTGCTACTGTTACAAACCGTAGAAGGGTCAAATCATGCCAGGCAGACATTGGTATGATGTAAGCAACACTTGAAATCTTGAAGTCAAATAATTCAAATAATCAAGCATTGACAATAGTCAATCATATTGACGGCACTGAAGGGGCCCCCAAAAAAATTCTGCTTAGGGTCCCATAAATGCTTGGGCCGGCCCTGCAGTAAACTGATGCCCTGTTCCATTTCTGATGTACTCCAAGCACCTATGCTATTTCTGGTGTAGACAGACTGCGGTACTACAAGGTGTTACTTGTGCTGATACAAATATATTTCGATTTATTTGAAAATTAATGAAGATAACATTTATTAATCTTGGTATCCTGTTTGTGCTAGGGTATTATGCGCAAACGACCATGCTAAAGCGGAATAAAATCATAGTCATAGTATAGGCTATGTATAACTTTTTTATATACGGTTATAGAATACTTGATTCTGATTGGTCAATCATGCCACCCAGCGTAATGAGTGATGTAAATTATATATAATGTAAATTATAAGTTACATAAATGTTAATATAGCTATACATTGTAAAAATACATATTTCTAATCAGCGTAGCCTGCTAGCTTATTAAATCATATATTGCCTTCTATTTGTAAGAACATGCAAATAATAAAATGCAATTTTTAACATTTTTAATATATAGGGTACAACGGAGCTAAAGGTGGCCCAAGATAAACAGCATATTTGATTTTAATCTCCTCACCACTAGATGGCTTTCATAAACATCCGCATTTTACAATGCAAGTGGAAATGTGGCTGCTCCTTGACAAAATCACGGGCCGCAGTGCAAAGTTGATTCTGTATTAATTGATCTAATAATTAATGTTTTTTTAAAAATTATTATTGTTAAAGATAGCACATGAGAATCGATACAATTATTGAATCTATTTTGAGACAAAGATCTTGTTAATGATTTTCAGTTTTGTTAAAGTCCCCTTATGGTGAAAAACAAGTTTTTAATGTTGTTTATATGTCTATGTGGTGTTTTTAATATGCTTTAAGACAAACCATGTGCAAATTCATAAGTCAACACCATTGCTGAGTATTTTCATCTTAAAACTGCGGTGAACCAAAGACAGTCTCTAAAACACGGTTTGAAATCACTGGTGTTTCTGACATCACAAACTACCTTGTAAACAATCACATCAACATGTGATCTCTGAGCTGGTGTGAGTGGAGGCGGGTCTAATTTGAATTTGCATATTCACAAAACCACATGAGGCAAGGGTGTAGAGTTACATTCAAGCAATTTTAAGGCATTAGAATTTTTTTCAGAGGAAAAAATGCTTAAATATGTCATTTTGGTGATCAAAGATGAATTTTAAGGGATACAATTATTGACTACAGGGGGACTTTAAAAGTAATTAAATCGTCACTTTTGCTAAAGAATATGTAGAAGTATAGAATTCACAGAAGTTCTGACGCACGAAACATAAATCAGGTGAGCCATCTCACTACACATAATGACACGCGATTGATGTTTTTTAAAATACACACCATTAGGCCTACTTAATTATATTTCAGCATAATCATACATCGCTATACAGGTAATGAACATAATATAGCTAACATGTATAATTTATTTAAGGCTGAAATGTTGCACACATATTTAACAAGCAAAGTATTTATCATGTACTTTAAATAACATCAAAAGATAATGTCAGAAAGATATCAGTTCTGTTGTTGTTCATAAAATACCATAGTGATGTTGTACAATGAGGACGTTGTCATGTTGTATGTCAGTGTCCCAACGTGTAGTGAGACAGTGCTTGAATTCGTGTTAACGATATACTGATTTAAAACCTATTGGGAAGATGGGGAGCTGATTGAGACACACTTGTTCATTAGTTGCCATGGTTTTTTATTTGCCTCATGTGTTAAACCTGTGTGCTCATGTGTCTTGTTAATTATCTTATTTAGTCCCTAGTGTTTCACTGTGTTTAGCCCTCATTTTCAGTTTTTCCTTGTCCCTTTTCATCTTTTTGCTGGTTGTTCTGTTTGTGTTTTTGAGAAGTTCTGAGATACCTGAGTATTTTGTTATTTTGATTTTGTTATTAATAAAGATTGCTTTTCATCCTTTGCCTCAACCACGCCCTGACAATCATATAATATCATATTAACATAGTTACTACTGTAAAGCCATTTTAAAATGCCATTTTCATGGGATCTCCTTCAAAGCTTTTAGAATCTTTAGTTTTAAAATATTTTTTTCTGTTTTTAAAACGAACATTTTACTGACAGTATATTTGTTAAACAACAGCACATTTTCCTTAAGGTGTGCCTTTAACCCCATTGTACCAGAAAAAGATAACTTGTACAATACAGCATGCAATTTTAACACACTGTAACAAATAATTATGCTTCATTCATTCATACAATTGCTACAAAATGCAATCATAGGCAGTTCATGACACATAATTCACATCACAGACTCATCATCTCTTATTTTATACAAATGCAACTGTCTTAGTTATCGATTGTACTGAAAATTATAACTTATAACAGTATTAATATTACTGTAATGTTGTAGTGTTTATCTTGTTGCAAGGCTAATTCCATTGAAGCTATGCTGAATTGAACATGTTTTTCTCAGCAGAAACTCTAAAACTGTATACAGGTGAGGTAAGATTATAAAATTTAAATTCAAATCAATAAGGTTACTTCAAGTTATGAACAAATGTTTTTCCAATAACATAACACAAATATGTTTACACATCATTCATACTGTCTGAACAACCAAGGAAAAAAAACAAAAAAAAAAACTGGATGTTTTGAGTTTCAGAGAACATTCAGAAATAAAGTTTTCATAACTTCATAACTTGGGAATTTTAGCCAAACAGGACACATTGTGATTCTTTGTAAAATGATAAAGGATTTGCATGACAAAAAAGAAAGTAGGGTAGAGTTGGGACGCCCCCCTTAAGGACTGTAACTTTTTCTGTGAAACAAAAGTTAAATGTGTCTACAATAATTATCCTAGTTTTCAGTGACAATGACATACATTATAAACCAAGTATGAAAAATGTCCAGAGTTTTCATATTATTAGATTTTTAATTAGATTAATTTGTACCACAGGTGGGGTAAAATGCCCCCACTCTGACAAAGCTATTTGCTTTATACATTTACAGCACAATCAGAGTGCAAACATGTTTTAGCTTAAAATTAAAAAGAGAAGACAAAATAACAGTAGATAAATATGAATACCCCAAATTTTACCCCAAGTGGCTGGGGGAGTTTTACTCACTGATCATTTATATAGATCAGTGGTTTTACCCCACAGACTAGGTTTGAAAAAAAAAAAATTATGTAATTCTGAAAATATAATATTCTCCTTAAATTACAAGTACAGGCCTTGCTCTTCTCATATTATATAAAACTGTGATGTTCTGCAAAACAACAGGCTTTAAAACACTTTTTTTCTTACGGTTAAAAATGATATCACTTAACGTGCAATCCGTTTTCTCTCCGGTGCGTCACCAGTGTAAGCTTCGCGGCGAAAACTTCTACATCACTCTGGTCAACGTAGTCCATAGCAACAACAAATATGTATCTTGATTTTATCTAGTGGTTATTTTGGGGGAAACAGTGCCCCCCACTCTACCCTATAGCCTATGGCGTACTGCCATTCAGTTTTGTGATCATAAATTAATAAATGTTAAATATCATAACTTGAATATTTGAAAAAAATGTGGGGGAAAAAACATCAACACGGTTTCACGGAAGGAAGTCTCTGGACCTACATGCTGGCATAACCAGCAGAGGGCAGCAGAACATTGTTTATTCTGATATCGGAGGGCTTACCCATCGTGATTGTGCTGATCAAAGAGGTTGATTCCTAGAAAATAAAGTTTAGTTTTTACTCCAAGTCAAAGAACCTGTTCGCGTTACTCACTTGTGATATTTAATAGCCTACTCACCCGAGGAACTGAAGCTTCTGATGAGGGAAGACTCACAGTGATTTTCACTTTTTTTTGACCAATCTTGAGCTCATGCGTTTGTTTGTTTAGGACCCGCAGTCTCACTGAGTCAAATATAAGAACATAGGATACATGAGTGAGTAAACATCTTGATTTTCATTTGCACTACGCAAAAATTAGATCAGTTTCGTTTTTGGACTCCTCCCGCGGTAACTCCACAACATGTTTCGATATAAGCAGTAATTATGAAACTTTTTAACGCGAAGATATTAACGCATCACTTTACGATTTATTCGTGATGTAACAAGTGATTCATAATTCTTAGGGAGTTTAGGTAATTACCTTCCTCTGCTTTGAATCGAACAGTTGCTGTCTGTTCGCCAGAATCCAAGTATTCCACATCACAGTCGCCTCCGTCGGATTTCTTACTCTGGAAATAGATTATAAGTTTATTTTTTAGTTTGGGAGTGTGGGGGTCCCACTGGCCCTCGACGCGGAGAGCGTAAGGGAACAACTCAGCCATGTTCGCCTGTCCTCTGACTGAGCTGTTTGTCGAACTCAGTGTAAAGGCTTAAACTTTCACTTTTGATTTCTGTGAATATGGTCATGCGTCAGGCGGGGTTTTTCCCCCACAACATAAAGTAGTGTTTCAGCTTAAAGCAGAAACCTGTTGAGTAGCCTAGCTCCTTTTCGAAACGAGGAAACCATCGCTGGTTTGGAAAAACTGGGGAAGTATTGCAATAAATTAAATAAAAAGGTGAGTAAACAGATTGGGTTATAGAGAATCGACCTCTGTTCGCATGTAATGCATTGGAGGTCGCACAACTGTTTTGCTTTCGATTTCAATTCAACGAACGAAGATTTGTTTGTAATTTGAAAAACAAGTAGTATATAAGTTACATGGATCTTTGTTTCCTGATCTAGCGATCAGGATTTTTTTGCAGTTTCGTTTATAACGACATCAGCATTCACAAGGATCTTGTATGCTTTAAATTGATGATCGCAAAACCAATAACTTGGCCTATAGTTTTACTCCCTTCTTTTTTAGTGTTTTGTTAATCACTTGCGGAATTGACCATTTGATGTTGTTTGCTGCGTCCCAATTCGCCTATACGCCCTAAAAGTATGTACTCTTTTTGTGAAGAAAAAGTACATACATTTGAGTGTGTAGCAAAAGAGAAGACAGGCTTTGGGACATAGCCTAGTAGCCTACTATCACGTCATACAAAATGCGCCATAGGCTATAGGTTTCATGCGGACAACTCTCCTCATATTAATGCATAACGATGCATTTAAGTTAATGGGCATTGTTATTGCAGATGAAATATAACACTGATAACATTAACTAAATGTTTTTTTTTTTTATCAGTTAAACTTTGATTATCAGTCAAACCTTCATCTAAACCTCCCACTGACGGTCGCGCATATCCGCCATGTTATGTAGTTTTTTTAAACACTTTTTACTCGTGTTTGTAGTTCTGAACCGAATCCTCCTCCAAAGCGCAATTGGTTGTGTGCATATTAGCCTTTAGAGTGTGCACGTATCCACACTTCGAAAATCTACTGGAAATAGTAAACCATTTTGACACTCTTTTCAACATACTGGGGCACACTTATTCTAATCTCACTATTTAGGATGGATAGTAGCCTATGGACATTGGGACACAGGGATAGTGTAAAAAAATGGATAGTGCAGTTTAAAGGTCCCTCTAAAATAAAAATGAAGTGTTATGGTCCCTGGTCTTGGTCAGGGTGTAACATAACAAAACAATACTTCTTGATCATCAGTTACTCACCCTCGTGCCTGTCTTTTTTCTTCGGTGAAACAGAATGTTAGCCACCATTTACTTTCATTGTATTTTTCCATAGGCCTACAAAGTAAATGGCGACTAGCTGTTTAACATCTCCTTTTCAGTTTTTTTTTCTAGCTGTTATAGGCCTACATAGATTTTTTCATGGTCAGTCATGGTTTACTTTAGTCAAAGAATCCTGAAAGAACCCTATTGGACGTTCTATCAGAATTTGGAATCCACACAGAAGAATTTTTTATTAACACTTTACAATAGGCCCATGCGCCTGCCTTTGACCATGGCACAGCGTGTGGCAGCTGCCAATTAACCCGTCAACGCTATATGCACCTGCTTCGTGTCCCGTCACCGATATATATGCACCTGCCTCATGACTCCTCACTGCTATATGCGCCTGTCACTTAACCCATTAAATGCGCCTGCCTCGTGATCCATCGTGGCTATATGTGCCTGCTTCGCGACCCGTCACCACTGTATGCACATGTCACGTCTTGAACCTTCACAGTTATATTTGTATAATATTAAATGCTTTGTTGTTGCCTCCTCAATTCCTGTCTTTAAGATAAGTTGTTAAAATATAATATTAAGTCTACCTCACCGATATGTTTGCTTGTGCACTACAGTTGAGCTAAGATGAAGACATGCAGTCACAATTATGGTTAGTTCTGTCAGGACCACTATCGTCAAAGATGATTGATTGACTATTAGCATATAATTTGGATTGGCGGTATGGTTCTGTTCTGGGCAAGAACTCCCTGCGCATCCATGCAGCCTAGCATGGATAAGAGCAGGGAGAGCAGCAATAACCCCCTAAGGGTAAACAGAACAGAACCAACATAATGTATTGCAGATATCATTAATGAGCTCTGAAGAAATGCTTTAGCTGCTGATAGTACTGAAGGAGCTTATATATGTATGCTGTGATAGACTATAAATATAGTGGTTACGGGTCTGTGGCAGCTGCCACTCTTGGTGCCGGGTCGAGGCACAGAAAGTTTTTAATCCCTCCCCAAATTTTCTTAGGATTCCAACAAAACAAAGACCAGGGGCCCTATCATACACCCGGTGCAATGCGGTGCTCGGCACGACGCAAGTGTTTTTTCACGTCCTACGCCACGTTGTTTAAATAGGAAATGCATTTGTGCGGCCATGGGCGTGCTAGTCTGAAAACGAGGTGTGTTCAGGCGCATTGTTGGCGCATTGCTATTTTGAGGCAACTGAAATAGACTGCGCCATTGACCGACTGAAATTGAAATCTAAAGTCAATGGCGCAATATTATTTTTTATTAAAAGAGCGTGTTAGTAATATGTGCCTATAAACGGGTCCATAATGTGCGTACACTTTGCTTATTACACACACAAGGATGTGCAGCAGCACGCAAACATTTTACGCGTACGTTACACCCGAAACACACCCATTAATCATTAAGAGAATAGGGACAACCCTTTTAGACCATACATGGGGGCGCGCCGTCCATTTTTCTAGCAAAAGTGGATTCGGACACACCCTAAGTGCACTTGCACCATGCGCTTTAGACCATGCGCTTAGATTTTAAATAAAATAGGGCCGAAGAACTCTTAGAAAACATAGTTCTCCATGGAACTATTAAGATTACCTAAAGGATTAAAAGCCATGTGGACATCAAACAGAATTTCAAGAAAATCATTTAGGTTTTTGAATGTTTAAGTCGTATCAACTTAAATTACATAGAACTGACTTTAAAAAAAATTGTAAACTTATAAACAAGTTACATCTTATTAGATTCTTAAAAGAGGCTAAGTAGTATCCTTTAGCACTGGTTTCAAATAATGAAAGAAATTCTGATAGAAATCTTGTACACTTTCCAATAGGGTATTTTGACTTATGATTCTGCGGTCAGATATTTTTGTATAATTGTTGATACTCCCCCCCCCCCCCCCCCCCCACAACCCCCCCCCCGGCACCCTCCAACCCCACCCATAGAGGTCTGTGTCCTGAGGAAGCTACAAGCCATGAGTGACATACAAAAGATTCCACTGGTTGCAGAGCACGCTGCCATTCTGAGAAGGTGTCAAAGTGCTTTTTGCCATGCTGTTAAAGCAAAATTTAATTGCACGGCTATTCTCCACAACATGGAAGAGGCTGGCTCCTTTGGTAGTAACAGTGGTGTCTTAAATGCTGAGAAGAGGTACTCCACAAAGCTGTCCAGCAGAGTGGAAATATCAGTCTGGAAAGATGATCTTACACGCCATAAAGTGGATGCTGTGGTCAATGCAGCCAATGAGAAGCTAAAGCATGGAGGAGGTCTTGCACAAGCCCTGAGTGATGCTGGGGGACCAGACATCCAGAAATGTAGTGATAATATTATACAGCAAGTGCAAAGAGTGAAAACCGGTGAGGCTGTGCTCACTCCTGCTGGAAATCTCCCATGTAAATATATCATACATGCTGTTGGTCCACACGTGTCTCCAAATCCATCCCAGAAGGAGCTTGATCGAGCTGCACCATACTTATATAATGCTATCATAAGAATTCTAGAAATAGCTGTACGTGAAAACATTTCCTCTGTTGCAATTCCTGCTCTGAGTTCTGGCCTTTTCCATTTTCCAAGAAATCTCTGTGCAGACATTATTGTAAAGGCTATAAAGCAGTTCCATGAATATAATGGGTTTCAAGGCAAGAACTTAGAAATCCATCTTGTTAATAATGATGAACCATCTGTCCAAGAAATGATGAGAGCCACTAGAGCGACTTTAGATCCGCCCAGCATCTCTGGCTCATACAGTGGAGCTGTGCAAGGCAGAAACCAGAGCATGACTTCCTCTTCAAGCAACAGTTTGCAGTTTGGCAATGTAACACTGCACCTTAAAAAGGGCCATATTGAGGAGGAAAAGGTAAGACTATAATGTCAAGGACTAGCTAGCAACTCATGATTTTCAGACGTTTAAAGGAAAGTTTGTTTTATATAATATGAAATTATTAAAATTGGACAACAAATAAAAAATTGTTACATGGAAAAAATTACATTTTACATTGATATTCTTTCTATTTTTTTGTTCTTTGCTTCAAACTCCAGGTTGATGTAATTGTGAATACAATTGCAAGGGACTGTGATTTGTCTAATGGAGAGGTTTCAAAAGCTATCTTGAAGAAAGCTGGCAGAAAGATTCAAGACGAGATTTACAGACAAAAATACTCTGCCAAAGGTTTCAGAGATGTTCATCTTTATGAGACAAAAGGATATGACCTTAAATGTAAAGCAGTTTTTCATACTGTATGCGCCTTTAGGTCTGACCCGAATTCAGTTAAGGTAGATTTTTTTTTCAGCACACTTTATTCATTTTTTCATGCTTGTTATTGTCACTGACACCTGTGTTTCTTTTGTTGTTATCTGTAGATTCTTTCCAAAGTGGTTTCAGAATGTTTGACAAACGCTGCTTCGAGACACACGTCCATCTCCTTCCCAGCTATTGGTACTGGTAATCTGGGTTTGGACAAATATCAGGTGGCTCAAATCATGATGAACGCAGTGGCTGAATTTGCCAAACTGGACAGGAAACTGGACGTATACTTTGTTGTGTTCCCAAAAGATGATGAAATGATGAAGGTGATATATGCTAATTACATCTAACTTTTTACATTTAATTTTTGTGTCCCCACTGCAAAAAGTGACAGCATTAAAAACATTATGATGTGCAGCACAGATGTTAAAATAATCAAGGAAAAATTTTCACACATTTGATTTTACTGCATGTGCAGGCTTTCGAAAATGAGATGAAGGGGAGGAAAGAAGAAACAAAGTCCCCATTCTTACCCAATGACATGACAAGAAGTAAGCAAAAAATTATTCTTTTTTTTAGTTTTTGTTTATATTTAATGATATATTTAAATGTTTCTAATTTCACGGCATTACACATTTGCCCAGATTAAGAATACTCATCTTCATTGTCACCATTATTTTGTTAAGTTACTCAGATATTATTGAGCCTTTATTGGTAAAGTCACTACAAATACAAATATAAAAAATACTGAAATAAATGTTCTTATATCACTCTAAAATGCTTTCAGGCTTTGCTTCTGCAGCCAAAGAAACCACAGCAAATAAAACACCCACTGTTGAGTTCCACGGTGTCTCCAAGGAAGCTCATAGAGAGGCACAAGCATGGACATTTCATATCCTTAATCAATCAAACAACATGACAATAAGGAATAACCATGTCATATATCTTGACCAAAGAGAACATGAAAACCTGCTTTCTTTCCAAGACATGTTTCATGTTTGCATCAAGGAGTTTTTCAGGAGTGGTAATGGTGGCGTAACCATCACTGGAAGTCCTTTAGATGTCAGCTGTGCAGCAATTGAGGTGGAGTCCATGCTTTGTAAGGTTCAGGAGGACTTCGCCCAAACTGAAGAATATGAGATTCTGTATTCTGTGGTTCGCTGGAGCTGTAAAGATGAACCTTTGATACAAACACCTGAAAACAGTGCAACTTTGGAGAAAGCTTATCTAGCAGGGAATGACGAAATTACATTCGGGAACCTAAAATTCAGTCTTAAGTCCATGGTTTTGTTTGACAACAGTGGAAGGCTGAGCATATTGAAGAGGACATGTATGTTTTTATTACTTTAAATGTAAATATATTGCAGATACAGTTTATGTCTGATGATCAGATACAGTCTTTACTCCTTTACACCACAGGCCTGTTGGATCTTTTAGAGCCTCTTAACAATTCATTTTATGCAAGAACTCCTGTGAGCAGTGAGGAATATGGTGACAAAGAAGGAAGGAGAACCTTGAAGGCTTCTGGGCTCTGTGTCGTCAAGGTGAGTGAGTTGCCATATTACATTGCATTGTATTTTCAGAGAGAGCGTCACAGTATCTTCATGTTGATATTGAGCCTTTTTTCAACCTGTTATGTGTCAAGCCATACATGTCGTATTCACTAATAAACAAAGTTTAGCTTAATCTAGTCCATGTAATTACAATTTTGTTTTCTACATCTCAGGAAATCTAGTCTTTGGCTTGCACACTAGGGGACTGTATTATGAAAAATATATTTTGCATTATGTACCATGCATTATGTCTTGTTTAAGTATAATGGCATGACCTTCATTTAACTTAAATCTTACCTTTCACACCTTACAAACTTCATATCAAAGCAAAATGTATTAATAACTCCAACTTGCAACTACTATAAATATATCCATTCCAGCGCATACATGCCCATACATACAGTACAATCACATAAATCAATAAAAAAATACTATATAGCAAATCTCAGATGTGCACAGTGTTGTGGTAATAATAGGATCTAATGGCATGTGGTTGCACTGGTTGTTGCAGGTGGAGAAGCTAGAGAACATCACGCTGACGCAGCTGTTCAACAAAAATGGACAGAGAGTGAAAGACAAACCGAAGCGCCTTTACCAGCGTGTGTCAGCTCAGTTCTGTGATCTCATCTGTAGAGTAGGCTTTCAGAAAGAGTTGGCCCCTCCAGCAGGTAACACAAATGTAAAGACATTCAGAATAATTAGGTTTTTGTGTTCTCCTTTGAAGGCATTTCTTGTAAAAGTGAATTTACTATGTGTTTTTTAAAGTAGAGACGATATGTTGTGATGTTTGGCATCAGGTTACAATATCTTCGTTTAAGATGTTTGCCTTCATTTCTAGAGCAAAAGTATGGCAGTGGAATATACTTCAGCAGTACAGTGGATGGAGCCCTGAAGCTGTGGAAGGAGCTGGAACATGAGCAGTACATCTACATCATTCAGGCGCAGGTCCTCACTGGGAAATCCATGATTGGTTCTCCAGATTTAATTTTGCCCCCAGCCATAAAGCAAGACCCTTTGGATCGTTATGATAGTGTGTCTGACAAAGGACAGACACATGTCATCTTCAGTGGTAAACAAGCGCTTCCTGAATACCTGATCATATGCGACAAATCAACCTCTGTGTAGCTGCTCACAGCAATATGCAATGCACATTAAATTTTAAATAAGCCAAATTTGTGGCTTGAAATTTAGATTTTGATACATTAATTTTCAAAAACTTCCAAACAAAGCAACAAATACTGAACTATACAATTAAAGAATAAAGGTCTCTGTAATCATTAGTCTAAATCACATGTATCTGAATCACTGAATGATTGATGGGAATAAAAGTTTTTTATTTTTTATGTGCTAAACTTCAAGGTAACCAGCTTTGACTAGAACTGCTCTTTCTTCCTTTTAGACAGTTTCTCACAGGTCTTGCTTTAAATACTGTACTATTGCTACTCTTAACACAGTTACATGAAATTATTTAGTTTTTAATATGAAAACATGAATATTGGTTTTAGGTGAAACCTGTCAGTTTTTTTTGTGATAAGTTCATCTTTATCAACTTATAACAATAGAATGCAAAAAAATATATATATATATATAAATAACTTGGTGGGTTTATGGTTTTAAACTATATGTTTAAATTAATTCATTAATTAATACAATACAAATGATCTGTTTATTTTATTAGTAATCAAGGCCTTCCTATTCGTGTGATGTGAACACAACTGAATTGAATGCCTAGACTTAAATAAATGTCAAATTTCAACCAAAATTTCTCGTGATGACTTTTATGTGCAGCATTATGAGCAATATATGATGCAGCTTTCCTTAGATTTAGACTGCATTTTACAGACATATAACGACAGCATAACAAGATATATCTTTACATTTAGTGTAAGAGTTGCTCTACATTTCAAGCAGAAACTTGTTTAGTAGTATTCTTAACTTAAGTAGGCTGTTCTTATTTCAAAACGTTACAATCGCTTTTTTAACAAACCATGAAAGTATACAGGGCAATTTCTGTAAATTAAATAAAAGGTAAGTGAACAAATTGGGCTATAGGTTGTTTGTTTCTGTTCGCATTGAAGGTCGCACAACTCTTTCGCTTTCGATTTCAATTCAACGAACTTCATGATTTTTGAGTGCATGTCTTGACAGAAGTTTGTCGATCCTAAGGTAAGACTTGTTTGTAATTTCAAAAACAAAATAGCCTACTTCAGTTAGCCTATGTTACCGTGGAAATGTTACAGTTTCTAAGGGCTATGATGACGTTTCAACATTATAAACGCGCCAGATCTTACGCTTCGTTAACGACAGGACGTTGAGCCTATGTTTTAAATTCATACTTGCAAAATCAATAACTTAAACATTAGTAGGCCTATGTAGTTTTAATGTTTTTGTAGTGTATTGTTTATCGATTAGGCTACTTAACGTTTTTTAAAAGTTGTGTTGTTGATAGGCCCTGCATTATACGAAATAAAAAAATCAGTCATCACTATAGGCTAGTAGGCTATATACTCACTCACCCTCAATGCCTTCTGTGGAACAATGTCAGAGAGTAAAAAAGCCTCAGTCACCATTTACTTTCATTGCATCTTTTTGTCCATATATTGAAAGTGAATGGTGACTGATATTTTAACATATTCTTTTCAATTTGCCTCGATCAATTTGCCAGTCCTCTTAATTGGCAATTGAATGAACTCCCAGTTGAACTGCGGCCAGAGAGGGAGCGTTTCTTTTTCTGTTTTTGTTTTATCATAACGTGAGGTTTGTGTGGTCTAATAACCATGGAATATTCTTCCAAAGATAGCAATGGGAAATAATCTATTCTATTTCTCGAATTACTGAAGCATTTTTGTAAAATCATGCAGTACTACTGCCCAGTCAAAACAGTGTAGAGACATCTCGCACGCTATTGGCTGGCCAGTGGGAACTGCATGAACCAATGGCAGAACAGCGTAACTGAGTGAACCAATGGGCACAACGCCCGCGAAGCAGGGCACAAAGCCTGCGAAGGTGAGCACAAAGCCTGCCAAAATGGGCGTGGCATCTGCCTTAAAGGTACGCTGTAATGCCCTAAAACGTCAGATTAATCTCCTTCAGCGACAATCTCGGTCCTTGCTGATAAACTCTTAAAGCTACACCAACTTTTGCAGAGAAAAGACGAGCCTGCAGCGGAATCGCGAGCTAGCCAGCCCGGACATCCTGCAATGAGTCAGCGGCCTGTTTCAGCGCGCTCAATTGCCAGCGGTCCTGTGAGCTGTCACGCCTTTCCCCTGCGCTCTCCGGTGAAACACTACGGTGTATCCTTATTTTTACAATGAGCGACTTACATAATGTCGCGCAATATATGTGTAACATGCAGCACTCACCTGCATGAAGAGGACGGCCACGATGTGTGCGTGATCTGTCTGGGCTAAGCCCACGCAGACGCTGCTCTCGCCGGGTCCGGCTGCTCTCACTGCGAGGGTATGCACATCTCCTCTTCTCTGCTTGCGGATAGCACTCTTCTCAGAGCGCGAACCCGCCCTTCGCACTCTCCCGTTCCCTTTCCAGTCCGAACCCCGGAAAAAGCAGAAAAAGCGGCGGAACCCAAGGGCTGAGTACACCTAGGCTAACGAGCTCACGTCGGCCCAGTGCCCGCGTGTCTCGTCTTCGCCTCAGAGAGACGTTTCTCCTGCCTCCCTCTCTCTCTCAAGAAGCGCCACGGACAGAGAATGCCAGAGTGGATGAGCGAACTCAAGCCGGAGCTCTCCACGCGTGTCTCGCTCTCAGACTGCTGGAGATGTTGAGGGCGTGGCTTATGTTACAGCCTGCTCTCACTGCAGCTCATGCTTATTGCCATGGCAGCGCGCGCACGCCCTGTTGAGAGCGCGACTTACATCATTGCTGCACTCGATGTCTAGCGCATAGCGGCGGCGTAAAGTGGCGGCAAAGCTCTGCCCCTTTTTTACTCTCTATCACTTCTCCCAGTTTCCTCTATTCAGGCGACTGGAGAGGTTCAGCATTGCAGTATACGAGCCTGTTACGAATCACACTCGCCTGCACACAAAACACTGTTGAGAGAGTGACTTCTCTCTACCACTTCTCCCAGTCCCCTCTATTCAGGCAACTGGAGAGGTTCAGCATTGCAGTATACGAGCCTGTTACGAAGCACGCTTGCCTGCACACAAAACACTGTTGAGAGAGTGACTTCTCTCTACCACTTCTCCCAGTCCCCTCTATTCAGGTGACTGGAGAGGTTCACCATTGCAGTAAATGAGCCTGTTATGAAGCGCGCACGCCTGCACACAAAACGCTGTATTAAAGGCGATCCTAATAAGCAATTAAGAGTATTTTCCTCTTATGACTGTAGGCAGTGTGTCCCCTACATAGTGTGCACCCCTGCATATAAGCACTGTTAATTCCGCGCTATGATCAGGAAGAGAGGAGGGTTGAGTCCCGCCCAGGCCGGTCCGCCCCTCAAAAAAACTATGAATTCTCTCCCCTTGGCCCGTTTTAGTTCCGGCCAGGGAGAAAAATGTTATTTTGAATGTTGTGAGTGTAAACTGCGAGCCCGCTCTGATGCGCAGTCCCTTGCATTCTGCCGCTATAATGATGTATAATGTTCAATAAAATAACATATGTTCAAGAAATGAGTTTTCTGTCTCTTCCACACCACACGGAAGTCGGCGCCCTGCACAGCGCGCCGCCTTCCGACACTATAAAACCCCTGTACAAGACTAGCTCCAATTCGTGACTCACGTCCTCAAAACCGAAGTGGAGAGCCTATTGATGAAAAAAGCTATAGAGGCGGTGCCTCTAGCACAGCGCAAGTCAGGGTTTTACAGCCGCTATTTCCTCGTCCCCAAGAAAGATGGCGGTCTCAGACCCATCTTAGACCTCAGACATCTGAACAAGGCTCTTATCAAATGGCCTTTCAGAATGCTGACATTAAAACAGATCATCGCTTAAATCCGCCCGATGGACTGTTTTTTCTCAGTGGATCGTACTTTTATATCCAAATTACCCCATACTGGCCCAGTCAGAGGAAGAAATAATATCTCACAAATCTGTGCTACTCAGCCATCTAGAATGCCTAGGTCTCAGAATAAATACAGCCAAGAGCTCATTGCTTCCCAGGCAGAGAATCTCCTTCCTGGGAACAATTTTAGACTCAGCCCAAATGAGGGCGTGGCTGTCTGACTACACAGCAGCTTGCATGCTCGTTCAAAATGGGAACTAACAGACCCCTGAAAAAGTTTTAGAGAATGCTAGGCCTAATGGCATCAGCTATTCCAGCACTTTCGCTGGGCATGATGCGCATGCGCCCCCTGCAGTACTGGCTGAAATCACGGGTTCCTCCCCAAGCATGGCATTCTGGCCAGCTTTGGATCAAAGTGGGCCGCGGCTGTGTCAAAGCCCTGGCCCCGTGGTCAAATCCCCACCTCTACAAGTCGGGGGTGAGCTTGGGGACAGTTTCCAGACGGATGGTGGTCACCACATGGGTTGGGGCGCTCTGTGCGAGGGAGAACCGGCCTTCGGCTCATGGTCGAGCACAGAGTCACGGTTGCACATAAACTGCCTAGAAATGCTAGCAGTAGTGCTGGCCCTCGAGACTTTTTTACCATATCACAGATACTCGTTTTTCTACAAGAGATGTTGGACGAACTCCATCCACACTCAAAGTCTACACGGCAGCTATCGCCACTTCTCATGCACCGATAGCTGGCCAATCAGTAGGCAGACATGACATGGTTGTGAAGTTCTAACCGTTGCAGACGGCCGAATTAAAACCGTTTTCGCTGAAAACTGCCCTGCTATTAGCACTGGCATCAGTTAAGCGTGTTGGTGACATTCAAGCGCTCTCTGTGAATGCGTCATGTCTAGAATTTGGCCCAGGTGATTCTAAAGTCATCCTCAATCCGAGACATGGCTATGTACCCAAAGTGCTTTCAACAGCGTTCAAAGCACAGGTAATCACTCTCTCTGCTCTCCCCCCCTCTGAGGATGAGAGACAGTTACACCTGCTCTGCTCAGTTAGGGCTCTTAGAGCATATACTGAGCGGTCCTCCCACTTTAGACAGCAGCTCTTTGTAAGTTTTGGTGGCCGCACTAAAGGACTTCTGGTCACCAAACAAAGCCTGGCCAGATGGCTAGTGGACGCAATAGCATTAGCTTAGGACACTATGGGCCTCCAATGCCCCATAGGTGTCAAAGCTCACTCCACTCACCCTATTGGTGACATCTGTAGATCGGCAGGCTGGTCCTCACCGTCTGCTTTACCAGATTCTACAGCCTGGAGGTCCCTGCACTGCAGGTGCAAGTCCTCGCTGTATAAGTATACTGAGATGGCCTCTGTAAGCCCGTCCTATTAATAAGTTGGCATCTAGGGCCTTCATATGCTTCAATGCTTACAGAAGTTTTTCCTTGTAGTTACTGGCCTTCTCCAGACCAGTACGCATAGAAATACATAAATTAGTGTATATATACATGTGTGTGTGTATATATATATATATATATATACACTCACCTAAAGGATTATTAGGAACACCTGTTCAATTTTTCATTAATGCAATTATCTAATCAACCAATCACATGGCAGTTGCTTCAATGCATTTAGGGGTGTGGTCCTGGTCAAGACAATCTCCTGAACTCCAAACTGAATGTCAGAATGGGAAAGAAAGGTGATTTAAGCAATTTTGAGTGTGGCATGGTTGTTGGTGCCAGACGGGCCGGTCTGAGTATTTCACAGTCTGCTCAGTTACTGGGATTTTCACGCACAACCATTTCTAGAGTTTACAAAGAATGGTGTGAAAAGGGAAAAACATCCAGTATGCGGCAGTCCTGTGGGCGAAAATGCCTTGTTGATGCTAGAGGTCAGAGGAGAATGGGCCGACTGATTCAAGCTGATAGAAGAGCAACTTTGACTGAAATAACCACTCGTTACAACCGAGGTATGCAGCAAAGCATTTGTGAAGCCACAACATGCACAACCTTGAGGCGGATGGGTGACAACAGCAGAAGACCCCACCGGGTACCACTCATCTCCACTACAAATAGGAAAAAGAGGCTACAATTTGCACGAGCTCACCAAAATTGGACAGTTGAAGACAGGAAAAATGTTGCCTGGTCTGATGAGTCTCGATTTCTGCTGAGACATTCAGATGGTAGAGTCAGAATTTGGCGTAAACAGAATGAGAACATGGATCCATCATGCCTTGTTACCACTGTGCAGGCTGGTGGTGGTGGTGTAATGGTGTGGGGGATGTTTTCTTGGCACACTTTAGGCCCCTTAGTGCCAATTGGGCATCGTTTAAATGCCACGGCCTACCTGAGCATTGTTTCTGACCATGTCCATCCCTTTATGACCACCATGTACCCATCCTCTGATGGCTACTTCCAGCAGGATAATGCACCATGTCACAAAGCTCGAATCATTTCAAATTGGTTTCTTGAACATGACAATGAGTTCACTGTACTAAAATGGCCCCCACAGTCACCAGATCTCAACCCAATAGAGCATCTTTGGGATGTGGTGGAACGGGAGCTTCGTGCCCTGGATGTGCATCCCACAAATCTCCATCAACTGCAAGATGCTATCCTATCAATATGGGCCAACATTTCTAAAGAATGCTTTCAGCACCTTGTTGAATCAATGCCATGTAGAATTAAGGCAGTTCTGAAGGCGAAAGGGGGTCAAACACAGTATTAGTATGGTGTTCCTAATAATCCTTTAGGTGAGTGTATATATAAACTACAAGGAAACTACAATGAAAAACTTCTTTAGATTTTCCATAATGCAAAAGACAACCCATACAACATGGCATATTTTTTATCTCACAATGATGGTATGTTCGATTACATTTACTTTTAGGAATTACCCCCAGTCTCAATGTTCCAATTTCTCTTTCCATACACCACAGTGAGTCTGGCATAGAGCCAGTCACTTTAGCCTGTACTTGCGTTGCAAGCATCATTATTCTACCTTTTTCACAACTCCATCTTGCGGTTCTATTTGGAGCCATCATTCCAGTAATGCTAACAAAAAGAGGGCATTCTAATTCTTCTTCTGTTATTGGTGATTTAACCTCTACATGTGGTCCAGAAGCACTATGTGGCATTTTTGTGCAAACATAACAGTCACCTGTTTTTATATTTGGCAGTGTAGTTGGCTAATCACCACCACATATTAGCTGCGAAAGCATGTGGTTCTTCTTCATTATGTACCCAAGTTGGGTGTCCACAGTTCTGTGTCGATGGGTGCTTGAAGGTAGAAATAGCTTTCACTCTGTCAGCAGACAATTGCACCTTGCCCTGTGACAGTTCATGTCCAAAGTATTCGACCCTCCTCTGGACCCACTGAAGTTTCTCTCTAGATGCCTTGAAACCAACTTCTGCCAAAATGTTGCAGACAATTTTAGAGGCAGCAGCACACATGTCCTCAGATGCACCTGTGATGAGGATGTCATCTGCGTATTGAAGCAGACAGGTGTTTGGAGGATGTTTGGCATCTTTCAGCGTTGCGTGCACTACAGCAGAGAACACAGCCGAAGAATATATAAGGTGAATGAGTGTGCACCAGGATGCCTTGAGCCAGTAGTTTATCAATAACAGGAAGAGCACCCTCCACCTTTTCTTTTGAGACGGGGTATTGTTTTTGATACACAGGCTTGTCTGTTATTAGCTTAGCAACATAGGGCTGGACATCAATGAATCCTGCATCATCCTTATGGGCCGCCCAAAACTTGGGGTTGACGCCCTCAATTTCCTGTTTGAGCTCAGTGGCAGACTTGTCTTTGAGGAGAGCATTTCCTGTATCAACAGTGAGAGAGTAGGCTGCAGGAAACATAAGTTGTAGAGAGTCAGCATCAAAGTGAAGTTGAATACCCAATTTATGCATCAAATCTCTACCCAAAAGGCAGAATAGAGAATCAGGTGTAATTGCAAAAGCATGCATTTTAAACAATGATGGGATATCATTAGAAGTAACCGGAAATGTTGGTGTCATTTCGCATTTTACAGGTACACCGTTGATTCCCACAGAGTTTACTTGTTTTTCCTGTAATCGAGCCCTCATAAACAAGAGAAGATAAAGATGAGATGATTGCACCACTGTCAATGAGAAAGACATAGGGTTTATGGTCAACATTTAACTCAATAAATGGCAAAACAGTTGACACATTCGGATAACTGATAAGAAATCAGTGAAAAATGATCTAAAGAGGGCTTAGTTGAACTGGAGCTGAGTCATTGTGGCCAGGATATGGGATAGACCGGATTTTTTTTATCAGGGAGCGTTAGTGGGGGCCGTTGCTTAGAGCCACCAGAGCCCCTTTTCCTCTGCTTTTCTGACCTCTGCCTCAAATCCCAAGCCTTTTTTCTACAGTCCCGTTTCCAGATGACCTGGCTTGCCACAATAAAAACAGCATCTCACATTTCCAGACTGTTGCGGGCGAGGATTCACCGCAGCATTAACTTGAAGTATTGCAGGAGTTTTGCCCCTGGAGACATCAAAGGCTCCAGCGGAGGAAAGCTCACGCAAGCGTCGTCCCAATTCATCAACAGAAATTGTAGTAATGTTTGGAGTAGTTATGCGAATTAACAGTGCAGTGTCTTTGTTCATATTATTTAGGAACGTATTTAAGAACAACGGACAATTTGGATCAATTGAAATCGCAGACTCCTCAACCCATGCATGCCTAAATCTGTTAAAGACTGCAACAGGACTTTCACCAGTTCTCTGTTTGGTATTGGCTGCATGCGAGATGTCTTGTTTAGCAGGAGACACTTTTAGCAAAAAAGCAGTCATTTGCTTGGAAAAAACTTTGAGTTTACCTGAACTGGCCCATACCCATTCAGCGTCATCTTCATCATCGTCATTGGCAATTAGAAGCACTCGTGATGGTTTAGACAAATCAAGGGGCTTAGAATCTCCAGCTTTCCGAGACACAACGCGACGAATAGGCAGTGTATCGTATATGGGGTTTAAGTAATCAATTTCTTCAATCGTTTCCTCCTCCGTGATTTCCGCAGGCAGTGTTTTAGTCAAAATAAAACGATAATCTCGCCCCGTCAGTTGACTGTAGGATGTTAACCGTTGCAGTACTGCCACAAATTGATGTGGTGACTTAGCCGGATAAGGCAGATCTTTACAAATAGCCACTGCCTCCGTTACACTCAGTGGAGTAATTTTATACCCATCTGGAAGCTGTACAAACGGAAAAACTTCAGTTGTGGTTGGCAATTGCGGATATAATCGATTAGTCAAGGGCTTTGGAACTTCAGCAGAAACAACACATTCATACGGGGGGAGGGATGCATCAGATTTCAGCTGGGTCTGAGAGAGAGAGCTCTCTTGTTTTTGTAACTCTGGACCCTTATCCCAATAAGTTTTCATCTTCATCCAAGCTTTATACGCATCTTTCATATAATCCCTTGGCCATGCTGGGTCACCCCAAGAACCAAGGACCTTATCTTTTGCAGCACGCGTATCTTCTTCTTTAAAAGAACCATCGCGGGGAAACGGATCTAATTGTATTTTCCCTTCTGACCATCCCGCAAGGTTAGAGAGCTAGGGTTCTGTGAAAAACGCTTTTTTATTGCGATTCATGAAATCCTTGGGGGTTTCCCCCATTAACGGTTGTCTAATCGTGTCACCCATTTGAAACAGCCAACAAAGATCTCTCCTCTGTTTTAATGCAAGCCTTACAATTTTAGAGAATGGCCAAATAAAATACAAATAAAAGTCTGCGGCTTTATATTAACTTTTTTTGGTATTTTTAGAAATTTTTTAATTCAATATTATTCATTCAACCGCCAACAAGAACGAGGATATCACCATGAAATAGACTTATGAGAGAGAGAGAAAATCTTCAACTCAAACTCATCTATTCCCTTTCCCACGCATAAAATTCCGTGAGGATTACACCAAAAAATGAAAGGGTGATCAGTCCTCTTTCACTCTTCCCGCATTTATCAAAATACGAGGATATCCACTTTTAACAAATATGAAAAAGTGCGGCACGAAAATACAAGGATCAATTTCTCAACAGACAGTAAGATGCACTTAAGCATTTTATTTCTTACCTGTCTGGAGAAATCCCGGACGAGCCCCCAAGTTGTTAGATTTTGGCCCCTTAGGCGTGCCTCATCCCAGTCCTCTTAATTGGCAATTGAATGAACTCAGCGCTGTACTCAACGCTGAGGGAGAGTATAAAATCTCACTTTTATTTTGAGAGGAGACTAGAGTATATAGAAAGAGTACAAGGGGTGTAGCACAGTTTTAACCAATGAGAGAGAAAATACATCATATAGCTCATGGTATAGGAATGTGCTTCCATATAGAAAACAAGTCTGTCTCCCAGTCAATCCTAGTAGCCTTGTTCCTTACATGGCAATGGTTCCGGTACATAAAGAAAACCATATGTTAAAACATAGAATAGCTTCAACAGAGGACAAAAAGACCCTCTGTCCATTTCCCTTCCATGATGAGACTAACATAAAATCTATCAATAAGGCATAAGATTACTTTAAAACTAAGCTTTAAAACTTAACCTTTTAGCTGCAAAAGGTCCACTTTTTGAAAAAAAAAAACCCTCCTTCCACTAGGCTGGCTATGGGCCTGAAACTATAGTGATTCTGTGTTCAGATATTTTTGTATAATGGTCATTACTTTATTTTCCCCTGAATCCACAGAGGTCTGTGTCCTGAGGAAGCTACAAGCCATGAGTGACATACAACAGATTCCACTGGTTCCAGAGCACGCTGCCATTCTGAGAAGGTGTCAAAGTGCTTTTTGCCATGCTGCTAAAGCAAAATTTAATTGCACGGCTATTCTCCTCAATATGGAAGAGGCTGGCTCCTTTGGTAGTAACAGTGGTGTCTTACATGCTGAGAAGAGGTACTCCACAAAGCTGTCCTGCAGAGTGGAAATATCAGTCTGGAAAGATGATCTTACACGCCATAAAGTGGATGCTGTGGTCAATGCAGCCAATGAGAAGCTAAAGCATGGAGGAGGTCTTGCACAAGCCCTGAGTGATGCTGGGGGACCAGACATCCAGAAATGGAGTGATAATATTATACAGCAAGTGCAAAGAGTGAAAACCGGTGAGGCTGTGCTCACTCCTGCTGGAAATCTCCCATGTAAATATATCATACATGCTGTTGGTCCATACGTGTCTCCATATCCATCCCAGAAGGAGCTTGATCGAGCTGCACCATACTTATATAATGCTATCATAAGAATTCTAGAAATAGCTGTACGTGAAAACATTTCCTCTGTTGCAATTCCTGCTCTGAGTTCTGGCCTTTTCCATTTTCCAAGAAATCTCTGTGCAGACATTATTGTAAAGGCTATAAAGCAGTTCCATGAATATAATGGGTTTCAAGGCAAGAACTTAGAAATCCATCTTGTTAATAATGATGAACCATCTGTCCAAGAAATGATGAGAGCCACTAGAGCGACTTTAGATCCGCCCAGCATCTCTGGCTCATACAGTGGAGCTGTGCAAGGCAGAAACCAGAGCATGACTTCCTCTTCAAGCAACAGTTTGCAGTTTGGCAATGTAACACTGCACCTTAAAAAGGGCCATATTGAGGAGGAAAAGGTAAGACTATAATGTCAAGGACTAGGTAGCAACTCATGATTTTCAGACGTTTAAAGAAACGTTTGTTTTATATAATAAAATGAAATTGTTCAACAAATGAAAATTTGTTACGTGGAAAAAAAAAAACATTTCACATTGATATTCTTTATATTCTTTTGTTCTTTGCTTAATTGTGAATACAATTGCAAAGGACTGTGATTTGTCTAATGGAGAGGTTTCAAAAGCTATTTTGAAGAAAGGCTGGCAGAAAGATTTTTTGTTATTGTATGAACAACAAAGTGAGATGCCAGCTGAACATCTGATTTTTCCATAGTAAAACTCCATCATTTATCCTGTTTTCTTATCTTCCCTCATCCAATGGGGCCTTTTCCAGTCATCCTTTCTTCTCTAGCTCCACCTTGTGATTTCGCAACATCACTTTATGATTTCGCAACACTTAAATGCAAACCTCTACATCTTTTTAGATTTACTAGCGGAAAAACCCCAGAGTTTCTTTTTTTTCTAACAATACATATCATGTACCATTCTCTTAACGCTCCACTGGTCACCTAGGCCTCACATCCGTGCCCATACACCAAGTGATGTAATCTTCCAGTAGTTTTCCATGTTCTTTCAGGACCCTCTCATTATAGAAGGCCCAGTCATTATTTTATTGATACATAATCTTGTTTTATATCAAATAATCAGTGTAATTCTCCAACACATCCCCTCTTTGGGACTTTGTTATAGTCCCACACCTATGCCCTCTCACCAAAGTATGTCCCCACAAGTCTAGCCTTCTGTCCTTTATCCTACCTATGGTCTTTTCAACACACCTTCCTCATGTGGACACACTTTGATTGGAGAATGAGGCCAAACCTCTCCCCCTTTCTTGGGGGAGTAAAAGACCTCACCTCCCTATCTAAAATATCTGTCAGGAGATGTCCTTTCGTTATACCAGTGTTGCCTACTCACTACAGTAGATAAACATTTTCAGTGAATCATTATTTAAAAAGATTACTATTCTTCAGTGATTTGTATCATAAGTAGTTGATTATATGATCGTCCCATGATGCCAGAGGAACTCTCAGACGCTTCCGGTGGTCTGGAGCGCTATCTAGGCTGCTCCATTGTTGCCAGGTGTACTCTGGTCCTGCCTAGAGTGCTACCTGGTGTTGGGGCTGACAACGGGTTTTTAAACCACCAGTAGAGTCAACCCAGCTGCTAAGCACTGATGTGCTCGTCAATCCTCTTCTTCTTTGGCTTTCACAGAACTTCACATCATATTTCAAAATTGCAATATAGGCTTTCATATGTGCTCTTTTTTATGCGATATAGAGAATATAAAACCTTTTAAAATCATTCCCTTTAAATCTTGTTGCGTTACTTCGTAACACAGATAATGACCTGCTTCAGACCCTCAAACCATCCCCTCTTAGTTATAGTTAAAAATAGTACGAGTAAATATTATGAGTATAATGATATCAATGAAGATAAAAAGTAATAAAAGTAATAAAACATGTTATGTGCCCATACACCAAGTGATGTAATCTTCCAGCAGTTTTCCATGTTCTTTCTGAAATCCCTCATTATAGAAGGCCCAGTCATTATTTTATTGATACATAATCTTGTTTTATAACATATAATCAGTGTAATTTTCCAACACATCCCCGCTTCTTGGGTCAGCCTTATCCTTGTACATAAGCCCTTCCATCCTTCTTGTAACGTAGCCCTCAATCTTTTTCCTCCACATAGCCAAAAATAATCAGCTATTGCCTGACTCTGGTTTTCCAATGGCTCTATTAATGGAAAATGCAGAGTTGCATTTTTACAATCCTCATTGGCCTGAATTACTGTCATATCGGTGTTCACAGTTGCTGTTGCATATATCATGCTAGTAGACCTATGGACACTTGGATCATTATACATATCTCTATATACATGCCAGACAACAGCACATTTACCTTTAAATTTTCCTACATTTATGTGGCCCTTAGTTTTGTTAAAGCATTCATATTTTAGTGTTGGATCCAATACATCATTTTGGGGGTTTCTCTTTTTCGTGCATCTATTCTCACATCTAACTTTTGACACTCATCTCCCCATCCAGCCTGATAATAAGCCTGATACTATCATATCGATTTGGCACTACTATTAATTTTTGCAGCGGTGATGGCGCACATAACATACAGGTGTTCTACAGGTGCTTGTTTTGCTGTGTATTCTGCCCACTTATACCATTCATTATGATGTGCAGTATCTAACAGTTTCTCTTGTCTTAATTCTGGGTCAGTCTCATTTCCTGATTCAGTATAGTTGTCTTCAGCAGCTTTAGTCCATTCCCAAAATTATTTTCTTATTGTGTTTGTGCGCAACAGTACCTTGTTCTTGTTCAGTCACACTAAGATGGTTCAATCCAGTCTAGGCCTGGTATTTTAACGTCTCCGAAGTTGGTGCCTTGGTAGCTGTTTTCTGGGAGGTCGATGTCTTGTAGTCTGAGTGTGTGGAATTCCTAATAAGGTTGTAATCCATTTGTTGAAGGTCCTGGCTCTGGAGAGGATTCTCCTGGATGCCCTGAGTCTGTGGGAGGCACTGCAGCATGTGTATCAGCACTATGATCAGAATTAGAGTCTCTCTCACCTTCCTGTTCCGCATCCACTGGTGGAAGCAACCCATCCTTTGCCCGCATTTCATCTCTTGGCTCAGTGCTTTCAGTGACCCTAGAATGAGGTTCATTAACATTGTTATTTTCTCCTGCAGGTGCTGTGTCCATTTCATGTCCTTCTCTGGCATCCTGTTCTCCTCCCTCCTCATTGCCCTCTGCACCTCCCTCTTGGTCTTTTTCTCTTCTTCCTTGCCTTAATCTTGGTACTCTGGTGCAGTGATTCAGGTGATACCACTTGGTGCTACCTTCAACCTGTACTGCCGTTGGGGTTGCTCTTACTACAGTGTAAGGTCCTTCTCGTCTTGGTTCGTTCCTCTTCTAAAAATTCTCAAATACACTTGATCTCCCGGAACAATTGGACAGGGTACCTCTTCTTCCTCCCTAGTTCCCTTGTTCTGCTCCTGTGTGTAAATAGCCTAATGTATAGCAGTTAATTGCCTTATGTACGCTTTGAGTTCATTTTGAAGCTGCTCTAGGGGTGGTCCTTCATATGGTCCTCTCGAATGAGGAACAGGCATGGGTCTCCCTGTTAACATCTCATGTGGGGTCAGATTAGTTATTCTGTTTGTTTGTATTCGATAACTCATTAATGCAAGGGGCAGGGCCTCTATCCAATTGAGTTTTGTGTCGGCGCAAATTTTATTGAGTTTGGCTTTAAGCGTCCCATTCAATCGTTCAACAGCGCCTTGTGACTCTGGCCTATAAATGCATCCTAATCTCTGTTTTATTCTTAATTGTTGTACCACTGTTTTTACTACCCTTTGGATGAATGCTGAGCCATTATCAGAGCTAATTTGGGATGGTATGCCAAATCTTGGAATAACTTCTCTTGTCAGAAACTTGATGACTGTTTGCCTCTACCCATCTACTAAATCGGTCAACGATTACCAACATGTATCGTTTCCCTTTTACTGATTTTATCATGTCCACATTATCCATTACTAGATGTTAAAATGGTCCTTCTGGAATTGGTATTGATCCTATCATTGTTGGTGTTCCTTTTCTAACATTGTTTTGGGCACAAATTTCACATTCACTTAAAAAATCATCAATCCTTTGTTGTAAGTATGGTGACCAAAATCCCTGTCTTTTAATTTTCCTCACCATTTCTCCTCGTGCACAATGATCGAATCTGTGAGCATCTGTAGTTAAAATTGTCAATAACTGATTTGGGACTATTATGTATTCCTCATGTGAACGATAAATCCCATTTACATCTCTGGATGCCCCTCTTTGTTTGCCACAGGGCTAATTCATATGGTGTTTCCCTATTCTGCATATCTTTAATACTGTCCAAAGTAGAAATAGGTTGAATTAAAACTGAGGGTGCCATTACAGCAAGTTGGCACGCGGAAGCCTGCTTACCATGCAAATCAGCAGCATCATTGCCTTGGATGACAAAATCATTGCCTTTCTTGTGAGCTTGGCATTTAATAATAGCCAATTTAGTTGGGTACATCATAGCTGGAATTAGTTTTATAATTTGGTCTCCATGTTGAATTGGAGTTCCATCACTCTTTTTGAATCCTCTCTGTTTCCACACTGCTCCAAATAAATGACATACTCCATGAGCATATGCTGAGTCAGTGTAAATGTTAGCTGTCTGATTTTTTGCCAGTAAGCATGCTTCAGTTAAGGCTCTCAATTCTGCCAGCTGCGCCGAACATGGTTGTTCACAATGCTGTAGCAAAACTGGCACAAATGAGTAAAACCAGCATGATTCCCCATATGATCTCTAAAGCATGATCCATCTACAAAGTAATCAACTTCTGTGTCAACAAATGGGGTTGACTCCAAATCTGGTCTCAAGCGAGTGAATGCTAGAGAATCTGTTACACACTCATGGGGTGTCCCTTCATCTTCCAGAGGGACATAGTTTGCTGGGTTTGCTGTTATACATCTTTTTATGGTAACATCAGGGTAGGTTAACAGAGCAGAGTACGTCAGGCACTCCTTTTATATCTCATTTGTCCATCAATCTAAAGTTGAAGTGTTCTGTTTATGCCTTCTAATTACTTATCAATATGGCCTTATTTTTATGTTCAATTGTCCATACACAACTCTGATGACAAAAGCTACTGAACATCTGCAATGTGGCATTCCCCTTACGACAGTGTCTATATTTGTGGAATAATACTGCTGGCTAATATTAGTTGCCATGTGGTTGTGTTAAACACTGCTGTTGTAAACCCCAAATTTTAAAATTTCTAATAGATCAAATGATCTGGTGGGTCTGGACATGTTGCAATTTGAAATTTCTCAAATCTAATTTGCCATTCATCTGTTCATTTATTTAATTAATAATGTTTTTTTTCTTCTTTTTTTTATGACTGTAGATCTCAGCATTTTCTTGAATTCATGACCAACAATATTGACTTCACGTAATCCCTGGTAATGACAACATTTGTTACATCATGAGTTTTGTAATTTTGGGATTACTATTTTAGATCTAGCCCTAAAAATTAACTATTGACCAAAATGGAGTGACCAGCACCATAGCTTTGTAATCTACATTTTTGTTTTTGAACACATTATGTCCCTCTTTTTTTTTCTGATTGAGTGCTCAGTATCATACTTATATTTAGCATATCAAGCTTATCAGTTCTGTCTTGAAAGCAGATCCTAAAATCTCTCTCTTTATTGGACAGCATCAATGATCTAATAATGCGTTTACCCCTAATTGGTTAATGCAATAGTCCGTGCATGTGCTAAATCCAGTCCCAGTTTTAAGCAGATAGAGAGTGTTAGCTTAACAGAATACAGAGAACTGCTGTTGGACTAGTGAATAATCAAAATCCAATTAATATTGTCAGTCAATAAAATCTGAAGCAGTCTCTGTAGTGATAATTGAAAATGTATCACCTGTGAAGTCCTTCTGCTTGGATCAGCGATCAGTTTGAACTGATTGGGCTGCTGTTTGAGTGTTTCCCTCCTCATCCGATGCATTTGGTCTGATGGCATTCAAGGGCCTGTTGTCATGGTGTGACAGTGCTTTGACTCTGGATGCTGTTGTCCTTTTGCCTCTCCTCAGTCTGACTTTTAATCAAGCCACACATTTCTGCATTGACTCAGTCTTTGTCCATATCAGCCCCTCGGAAGTTTCAACTTTCTTTTTCAAGGAGGATGAAGGCCCATCAACCAATGCCTCTTCCTCTATCTGCAGCCATGTCCTTCACTTGTTGTGCAGTCCAGTTGAAGTCAGAAGTCATCTGGTGTCATCTGGAAATTGAACACTCAGAGATCCGCATTAATCAGATTTATTCTTTATAAATTCTACAACCATTTCCTTTAATTGTCCCTTAATTTCAGAAGGATCATCTGGTTGATAACAACAATTTCCCCATGCTATTTTAATAAAGCAAGTTCTTCTTCTCAAGCATTTTTATTCTTTGCAGAATGCAGAACATAGCAGCCTTTTAGTTTGTCTGGGTTGCCTTGTTTTCAGTCCAAAATATACTGTAATGTTGTATCTCTCGTTATATTGATCCCTATACTCTCTCAACCCCTGTTAGGATTAAATCAATGACTCTCATTATTGTAAAATGTGTATATTATGTCTGTTAAAAATGTCTATTTAGCTTGGTCACCCAATCTTGCTCATTCAACACAATTCAAAAGTTATTTTAATTAACATAATCCAAAAATCTCTGAATATCTGCAATGTATCAAATTTTAAACTGTCTCCCAGGGATAACGAGATAAAAATTTCAGACATTCAAAATTCCATCTTCATATAACAGGTCAACGTATAATACAGTAATAGTACCCACATCTAGCTTGTCTCTCTCTATATATTTTTATCTCTGTATGTCAGATATTTCTATAATCCTTTTTGTCAATTATTTGGATTTCCTCATGGAACTGCACAAACCACTTATACTAAGGAGAAAACTCCAGTGTTTGTGGTGGCCACCAGTTTGTGCAATCCTCCGGATCAGTCCCTGTTAGCAGGCCTGCTTATTAATTGAATTACCTTATAGACCGATCAACTAACATTTGTGGTAGAAAAATTTAATCACAGAGGAAGATTAATTATTTAGACATATGTTTGAGATCATACAGGAGCTAACGTGTTTCTGCCATGCGGGACACCTTATTTGAGGGCTCTCCTGTACCAAAGGTGTCGGGCAGAATCTAATTCTAATTCTTACTTTTACCATGTGTGGAAAACTACTGAGAAGGATTGTTTAAACTTTGGGGGTATAAGAGATTGTAGCTTCTGTTATGTCTTCAGTTAGCACTCTACAGACATTCAGGATGGCTGTATGACTGCGACTCATTTCTTGCAAGAAAATAAATCTTTATAAAGACAATTGGCTAAGGTTTGTCTCTTATTCAGTGATGCAACTGAGAGTTAATTTTTTGCCATGACACATTCATGCTATTTTAGTATTTTCTTTCAGGTTAATTTCTTATCAATTCTTTGTTGGTGTTTTCTTGGTAATTGTTCAATTGGCCTACTTTTAATTCTAACTAGCATTTTTCTTCAATCCTACATCTGTACTTCTTTTTCCATTTCTCTTAGTATTTCAGCTGTTTTTGAATACAATTTTTGAGAGGATTGTCTATGGCTTCCCATTTACTTTTTTTCACTCGTTTCATCATTGGTCCTAAATATTTTAAGTGGCATCCTCTACCTACATACTAAGTGACATGTGGAATTACATTTTTTTTCAATTAAATGTTCTTTTTCACCTTACATTGCTGCCCCTGTGGGCCTATTATTATGTATTATTCAATTAACAGGACTTTCTGCCCCTTTTGTGTCCTTTAGAAAAATCTGTGGAAACTGACAACCACACACTGGCTCAAAAATGACCTTCAAACAACCATCCCCATGTAAAAAGATGCATTGCACCAATTACAGCCCAAGATCCTCACCCAAAATCAAAAACTTATTTTCACTGAACACCTCCAACTCTCCACAGTCAATCCATCAAGTTGAAGTAAAAAATCTGACCCAAAGTCCCAAAAACAAAAGACTGACATTTCTTTAGCCATTCGGCAACCCTGCAGCCTGAACCACTGTAGCCGATCCACCCTTACAGCACTGTGGGCATGTGACTTTTACTTATGTGTGACTAACTTGACATTAAATCTTGGCCAGTATTCATATAAGCACATTAGGTTATATCGTTTTAGTTTTAATATATAATTAAAATGTATTTTACATCCTTAAATCAATATCATATCACATATCTAATATTGCATGATTTAACAGGTTAACAGGTTTAACAGGTTAATGCATATTGCATTTTTCTTCAATATCATGCAGCCCTACCTCTTTCTTCTACTGTTCCTGTTATGACAGACATTTGCTTCTCCGAAGGGGCATAAGGCGGTGCATGAGTAGACTATCTTTCTGTTTTCTTTTTAGTTCTTTTTGTCATTAAATCTCCCTTTGACCTGTCTCCCAATTTCTAAATATTTTGTATTTTATTTTATAAATAAGGTCTTTACTTTTTGTTCTTCCCTTTTTGCTTCTCCCTTTTCACTCTTACTTTTGACCTTTATAATTTTTTATCAATGCCAGGGTCATATATTGTCTGACCTCATAATGCCAATCTATCAGAGGCCATTCTTTTCAATTTGTTGCAAATTTGTGACCTTTGTGAGTTTTCTCAAGAGTTCGTTTTTTTTTTCGTCTTTCAACTCCCCTCTCTGCCCCTTCGCACTCACATACTCGCTTTCCAGCCAAAAATGTTTCTTGATCCCATTGGATTCTATTAGTGCTTCCTTAAATTCACTCTTCATAGAATTTTTTCCTAATTCTGTCTTTCTCAAATTCATTAAGCTTTCCCCACATGCTGGAATAGGAGGAAAAGTTCTTTCACACTTCAGTGCACACAAACACACACACACTTTCTCCTTGTCTCTAACTCTCAGTCTCTTCAATGCGTACACCCCCTGCTTTTATGCTCTGTGTAGTCATTCACTCACACACATTCAAACACCCAGGTTTTTCACTCACACACTTTCAAATATGCAGCTTTTCAATGGTTTTGGGAAAGCAGAAAGGACACTCCTTGTTAATTTTACTTTTTAGTTATTAGAAACTGCGTCTCTCTGTCTGGATCACAGCGTTTGCAATCTGGAAAATGTCCAAATAAATGACAGAACTAGCCAATATCTTTAGTTCTTGTAGCAATTTTACAAAATGCATTTCTTTTTGCTTCTCACTTTGGGTTTTATTATTCATTTGCAATTGTCAACATCTTTATTATTTTAATTCACAGGATATCCGGCAGTGGCATAATGCCAATGTTCATATGGCAATCTAGTGGGGATTAGGCTGATTTCTCCCATCCCTCTGTTTAAACAAGGTCTCCAGTGAAGGGCATAGGACAAACAATTATACTGGTTTATAGGGAAGGGCAAATGCCAAATTGTGATCTTCTGCGTGATTGCAATTACTAATAATATAGCTGGGTCTGTCAATAATAATTGTTAAATTTGTTTTCCTCTCTGCCTTCCCAAATGTCTTTGACAATAGGTCCACCCTACTGGGTTGAGCAAATGTACTTTTTTCCACGGAGTGCTTGCTATTCTTAATCCGTGCTCTTCTACTGTTATTGGAACAACTTTTTTCCACGGCATGCAAACTCTCTCGGACATCTATTTTATCAAACTAGTTTATATGTGTAACACAATTTTAATACAGTTAACCAATTTCACATTACATATATATAATACAATGTACACAACAATATACACTCTCTCAGCTTTCTTCTGGGATTGCTCTATCTTCACAAAACTCTCCCTATTCTCCTGACGAATGGTGAGTCTTATCTTTTTGGATCAGCTCCAGACAAGTGCAGTCTCACACACAAAGACACGGAGCTCCTCTTGCGTGCAAAACACACATACATGCACACAGCTCCTCTTGCGTACAAAACACACATACAAACACACAGCTCCTCTTGCATGCAAAACTCATACACACACGCAGCTACTCTTGCGTGTCAACACACTTCTTGCGTTTTTATTTTTAAAATGCCCCACTCAGGCAAACACGCAGCTCCTCTTGCGTGGAACACTCACACAAACACGCAGCTCCTCTTGCGTGAAACACTCACACAAACACGCAGCTCCTCTTGCGTGATCTAAATTATGCATGCATCTATCCCCAAGACCTGGAAATTACTTCTCTACTTGTTTTCTAATGTAAATATACATTCAAACATTTTATTTAGTCATAATCAATTTTTGGTTCGTTTAATAATCGCCAAATTATGCTGTGGCATATTCTAAGTCCTAATGTTCCTTCAGTTCAGCATTTGAAGAAAATCTCTCAGAGTCGAAGTTCCAGGTCTCAGAAGATATTAACTTTATTGTTTGAACAACAAAGTGAGATGCCAGCTGAACATCTGATTTTTCCATAGTAAAACTCCATCATTTATCCTGTTTTCTTATCTTCCCTCATCCAATGGGCACCTTTCCAGTCATCCTTTCTTCTCTAGCTCCACCTTGTGATTTCGCAACATCACTTTATGATTTCGCAACACTTAAATGCAAACCTCTGCATCTTTTTAGATTTACTAGCGGAAAAAACGCCTCGGGTTATGACTATAACCCTTGTTCCCTGAGAAGGGAACGAGACACTGCGTCGGAACGACACTTTGGGGATGCTCCCTTAGCGTTGCGCGTCTGAAGCATGAATGAAACTAAGACCGATCTTGATTGGTGCTACGTCATGACGTAGTATGTGACGGCATACCCGGAAGTATAAAGGGACGCCGGCTCACAACCGCGCTAGCTCTTTCGCGATGAAGCAAGTCGCTCCCAGGCATGGAGAGGCGTGGCAAGGCGATGCAGTGTCTCGTTCCCTTCTCAGGGAACAAGGGTTATAGTCATAACCCGAGATGTTCCCTTTCGAGGGAACTCGCACTGCGTCGGAGCGACACTTTTGGGAACGAAATGCCCACTATGCCACCACGAACCATGCCTGCCCTAGTGTGAAGCTGGAACCCAGGCACACTTAGGACGAGAGCACCCTAGTGCCTGGCGTCGCAGGAAGATGCAGACTATAAAATCTGATAAAAGTGTGTGGGGTAGCCCAGCCGGCTGCCTCACAGATCTCCTGAAGTGGGACCCCCATATGAAGGGCCCTAGAAGAGGCCATGCCCCTAGTGGAATGCGCCCTCAAGGCTAAAGGTGAAGGCAAACCGCGCACCTGATAGGCCAAGGCAATCGCCTGGACGATCCAATTACTAACCATCTGCTTGGACGCGGGCAGCCCCTTCCTAGGAGACCCGAAACACACTAACAGTTGGTCCCACCTTCTCCACTGTGAAGACTTCCGCAGATAAATTTGCAATGCTCTGACCGGGCAGAGCAGATGAAGTCTGCCCTCTTCAGCCGACACATGAGGTGGAGGATGAAAAGCCTGCAGAACCGTAGGCCGTGCCACACTCGATGGCACCTTGGGCACATAGCCTGGCCTCGGATGAAGGATAGCCTTAACTCCGCCCGGGGAAAACTCCAGGCAAGTCGGCGTTATAGCCAAGGCCTGGAGGTCCCCCACCCTCTTAAGCGAGGTGATAGCAAGGAGCAGTGCCACCTTTAGCGACAGAACTCGATCTGTCACTGACTCGAGTGGTTCGAAGGGGGCCGAAGCCAATCCCTCGAGAACCACCGCCAGATCCCAAGTTAGAACTCTGGAGCGAGTCGCAGGCCTCCAAGTACCACGGAGGAAACGTACGACTAAAGGGTGCCTCCCCAGAGGCCCATCACTTACAGGAGCGTGGAAAGCCGTAATGGCAGCCACGTACACCTTAAGCGTGGACGGGGTAAGCCCCGCAGTGAAGCGATCTTGGAGGAACTCCAGCACTGAAGCCACTGGGCAGTTAACTGGGTCCACCTCACGCTCCTCGCATCAAGTGGAAAATACATTCCACTTTAAGCCATACAACCTTCTCGTGGAAAGAGCCCTGGAACTGAGTATGGTCTCCACTACACCTGCCGACAGGCCAGCCTCTAAGTACTGAGCCCCCTCAGGGGCCAGACCCAAAGCTTCCACAGCTCTGGCTGAGGGTGAAATATTGTGCCCCCTGCCTGAGACAGCAGGTCCCTCCTCAAAGGGATCTGCCATGGAGGACCTGCCAGCAGTGCTATGATGTCTGAGAACCATACTCGGGCCGGCCAGTACAGGGCTACTAGGAGTAGACTGACCTTGTCCTGCCGGACCCTCTCCAGAACTCCCGGGAGCAGGGCTATCGGGGGAAATGCATACAGGCGCAGCCTCGGCCACGTCTGCACCATGGCATCCAACCCCAACGGGGCTGGATGCGTGAGGGAGAACCACAGTGGACAGTGGGACGTCTCTCGAGACACGAATAGATCCACTTCCACTGGGCCGAACCTCTCGCATATGGACTTCACCACCTCTGGGTGAAGTCTCCATTCCCCGGGCCTCAGCCCCTGCCTTGACAGGATGTCTGCTCCCTGATTCTGGTCCCCGGGATATACATTGCTCTGAGAGACGACAATTTCCCCTGGGACCACAGGAGGATCTGATGCGCCAGTCTGCATAGAGGGCGAGACCTCAGACCCCCCTGATGGTTCAGGTACGCAACCACTGACATACTGTCGGATCGTACCAGAACATGGTAACCCCTGAGATCTGTGAGGAAGCTCCTCAGAGCCCTGAACACAGCCAGCATCTCCAGGCAATTTATATGCCATGAATGATGATGGTCCTGCCACAGACCCTGGATAAAGCGGCCGTCCATGACCGCGCCCCAACCAGTGAGGGAGGCGTCTGTCGAAACAGATTTCCGGCGACATGATGCTCCCAACACTGGCCCTTGGGACAGAAACCAGGGTTTCTTCCATATTGATAGGGAACGAAGGCATCTGCGCGTTACCCTGATCATACGGAATGGATTTTCCTGTGAGAAGGACTGATGGAAACATGGAAGTATGCGTCCTTTAGATCTATCGTGACAAACCAGTCCTCGGACCGAATTTGATTCACGATAATAGATATTGTGAGCATTTTGAACCTGAACCTCCTCAGAGACCGGTTCAAATATCTCAGATCTAAAATTGGACGCAAACCCCCGTCCTTTTTGGGAACTATAAAGTACCGGCTGTAGAACCCCGACTCCCTTTCTGGCGGAGGAACACGTTCTATGGCCTCCTTTACCAACAGGGAGTGTACTTCCTGTTCCATAACCCGAGCCCGCTCTGGGACCACTGCAGTCCAGACCACCCCATTGAACCTTGGTGGGCTGTGACCGAACTGCAGTCTGTACCCCTTTTCTACAGTCCGCAGGACCCATGGTGACACATTCGACAGGCGTTGCCACGGCTGGAGACAATCTACTAAGGGAATCAGCCTCTCGAGGCTGACCTCGGGTGTTTTTTGAATACCGCTCTCGACCCCCTGAAGCGGCTGACCGGCAGAGAGAGGTCGTGGACGATTTTCGGTGTGCGGACGCCATTGCTGCCCGCCCGAAACCCCTCGGGGTGGACGAGGCAGCGCGCGTACACTGGAAACCACCATCGCTGAATTTCCAGAGGGCTCCGCGAAAAAGATGGCCTCAGCCGCTTCTCCAGGGAGGGGACTGCCCTCAGAGGTCCTACCACAGCTAGGACCTCTTTCCCAAACCCTTCTGCTGAGCCGGCTTTGGGCGAGAACGCCGCCTCTGTTGCCAAGCTCCCTGAGGAGGGGCTCTAGAAGCGACGCTCTCTTTCTGTACCTGTCGGTACAAGGAGCTCGATGACGGCTGGGGCTGGTCGGTCTTAGGACCAGCCCCTTTAGACTTGGAGCGGCGAGGGATGAACTGCTGGAACGCCGCAGACTGCCTCTTTGCCTCCTGAAACCTGTCGACGGCCGAGTTGACAGCGTCGCAGAACAGGCCAGAAGGCGAAAGAGGAGCATCAAGGAGGACAGCTTTATCCTTCTCCCTGATGCCCGACAGATTTAACCACAGATGCCTCTCCGTGGGCCGTCTCCTTAGTGACACGGAGAGACAAATCTGTTGCTCTGCGGAGCTCAGCCACATCCTCAGGTGTGGGTCCCTCGCCCTCATCCAAGTCTTTTAGAAGCCGCCATATATGCCTTGCCCACCATCGCTGATGTATCTCTACATGGCTTGGTGGGCAGCACCGGGGTTTTTAGGGAGGACGCCGCATCAGGAGAGAGGTAGCTGGCCAAAGCCTCCTCCACACGCGGCATCCTCCCATAGCCATGCTCTCCCGCCCCCACGATGTTACTATAATCCATCACTGATGGGTTAGAGAGGCGGGAGGGGTGTGGTCTATTCCACGATTTGCACAACTCATTGTGCAAATCAGGAAAAAATGGTAAACCCCGGCGTTGAGGTTGAGACCTGTGCTGCAGGAAGCGCTCATCAAGCTTGCTTTTTAATACTGTCGCTTCCTGCACTTGTGATGGCCAGCTAATGTTTAGTCTGGCCACCGCACGAGTCACAACCTCTACGAGCTCCTCATAAGCGGGCACGTGAGGTGATGAGTGAACCTCCACATCACCCGCCTCGATGCTGAGCACATCCACATCCTCAGATGCAGACAGCACAAACATCGGACCCTCTCCTCGCACAGAAGAAGCCGCAACGCGGGCTTCTGCACGGGGAGGAAGGGCATCAGAACTGTCTGATGATGATTGGGAAAGTGCCTCGGCAGTCCCAATCTCATCAGCCAGTTCCCGTTGCGATCCCCACGATCTAAGCCGCCGCGCCGCCTCAACAGACGCGGGACCTGAACCACAGGGAATGCGAGCCTGGCCGGCCTCGTCAAACACGGCCAGGCGGGAGAGCGCAGCACTCTGATCGATAGTGCTTCACAGTGCTCACAGCCAGCCCCCTCGAGAGCTGACCGATCGTGCTGCGCTCCCAAGCAGTCTATACATAACAAATGCGTGTCCCCACCCGTGATGTAGCGAGGGCAGGGGTGCACACACTTCTTAAACTGCTCACTCGTCATTTTTCCAAACACACTCTTTCACAGATTATATTACTGAATTAGAAATATCAGTCTCACTTCACACACACACACAGAGCACTGCTGAAGAGCGAAAAAGCTAGCGCAGTTGTGAGCCGGCGTCCCTTTATACTTCCGGGTATGCCATCACATACTACGTCATGAAGTAGCACCAATCAAGATCGGTCTTAGTTTCATTCATGCTTCAGACGCGCAACGCTAAGGGAGCGTTCCCAAAGTGTCGTTCCGACGCAGTGCAAGTTCCCTCGAAAGGGAACCCCAGAGTTTCTCTTTTTTCCAACAATACATATCATGTACCATTCTCTTAACGCTCCACTGGTCACCTAGGCCTCACATCCGTGCCCATACACCAAGTGATGTAATCTTCCAGTAGTTTTCCATGTTCTTTCAGGACCCTCTCATTATAGAAGGCCCAGTCATTATTTTATTGATACATAATCTTGTTTTATATCATATAATCAGTGTAATTCTCCAACACTAACTTGTCACATTTATTTTTTGTGTCCCCACTGCAAAAAGTGACAGCATTAAAAACATAATGATGTGCAGCACAGGCGTTAAAATAATCAAGGAAAAATGCAATTCATCAGAGAATAAACTTTTCACACATTTGATTTAACTGCATGTGCAGGCTTTCGAAAATGAGATGAAGGGGAGGAAAGAAGAAACAAAGTCCCCATTCTTACCCAATGACATGACAAGTAAGCAAACATTTATTATTATTATTTTTTTGTTTTTGTTTATATTCAATGAAAATGTTCCTAATTTCACATCGTCACAAATTTGCCCAGATTAAGAATCCTCTTTTTCATTGTCACCATTATTTTGTTAAGTCACTCAGATATTATTGAGCCTTTATTTGGTAAAGTCACTGTGGGACTTTAACAATACAAATACTCATAAAAAATACTGAGATAAATGTTCTTATATCACTCTCAAATGCTTTCAGGCTTTGCTTCTGCAGCCAAAGAAACCACAGCAAATAAAACACCCACTGTTGAATTCCACGGTGTCTCTAAGGAAGCTCATAGAGAGGCACAAGCATGGACATTTCATATCCTTAATCAATCAAACAACATGACAATAAGGAATAACCATGTCATATATCTTGACCAAAGAGACCATGAAAACCTGCTTTCTCTCCAAGCCAAGTTTCATGTTTGTGTCAAGAAGTTTTTCAGGAGTGGTAATGGTGGCGTAACCATCACTGGAAGTCCTTCAGATGTCAGCTGTGCAGCAATTGAGGTGGAGTCCATGCTTTGTAAGGCCCAGGAGGACTTCGCCCAAGCTAAAGAACATGAGATTCTGTATTCTGTGGTTCGCTGGAGCTGTAAAGATGAACCTTTGATACAAACACCTGAAAACAGTGCAACTTTGGAGAAAGCTTATCTAGCAGGGAATGACGAAATTACATTCGGGAACCTCAAATTCAGGCTCAAGTCCATGGTTTTGTCGAACATAATGAAGAGGACATGTATGTTTTTATTACTTTAAATGTAAGTATATTGCAGATACAGTTTATGTTTCTGATGATCAGATACAGTTTTTACTCCTTTACACCACAGGCCTGTTGGATTTTTTAGAGCCTCTTAACAATTCATTTTATGCAAGAACTCCTGTGAGCAGTGAGGAATATGGTGACAAGGAAGGAAGGAGAACTTTGAAGGCGTCTGGCCTCCGTGTTGTCAAGGTGAGTGAGTTGGCAAACATTACATTGTATTTTCAGAGCATCACAGTATCTTCATGTAATCATGTTGATTTCGAGCAAGCCAAAATTATTAGAACACCTGACAGATTTGAAAATATTGACCTTTTTTTGCCTCCAGAACATGATTTAATTTTATAATGTTCATGAAACATGCAGATAGTTGCTCTGACCATCAAATATCAGATGAAGTGAGTCTTTTAACTTTAATAGTTGGTATGTCCACCTTTTGCAGCAATTACAGCAGCACATCTCTCTGGCATAGTGTCAATATATTTCCTCTGAGAACTTCAACACTAATGTTATCCCATGCCTTCAGCAACTGAAGCAAAAGGCTTTCCTTTGAATGTACAATAGATCTGTCCAGTTTATTTTATAACTCACCTGAAATGTGCTCAATGGGGTTGAGGTCCAGACTTTGAGGGGGCCAGTCCATCATTTTCAATGTTCCAGCAGATTCCTTCAGTCGCAGGTAGTTCTGGCAATAGTTTATATTTTGGGTAATTGTCCTCTTGGAAAATAAATCCAGGCCCAATAAGACGACTCTAATAATTTTGGCCACTACTGTACATATTAAACAATGCTTAGCTTAATCTAGTCCATGTAATTAACATTTTGTTTTATACATCTCAGGAAGTATAGTCTTTGGCTTGCACACTAGGGGACTGTATTATAAAAATATATTTTCTATTATGCATTATGTCTTTTGTTTAAGTATAATGGCATGACCTTCATTTAACTTAAATCTTACCTTTTAAACCTTACAAACTTCATATCAAAGCAAAATATATACTATAAATATATCCATTCCAGCACATACACGCCTATACATATACAGTACAATCACACAAATCAATAAAAAAATACTATACAGCAAATCTCAGATGTGCACAGTGTTGTGGTAATAATAGGATCAAATGGCATGTGGTTGCACTGGTTGTTGCAGGTGGAGAAGCTAGAGAACATCGCGCTGACGCAGCTGTTCAACAAAAATGGACAGAGATTAAAAGACAAACCGAAGCGCCTTTACCAATGTGTGTCAGCTCAGTTCTGTGATCTCATCTGTAGAGTAGGCTTTCAGAAAGAGTTCGCCCCTCCTGCAGGTAACACAATGTGAAGACATTCGATTTTTCTGTCCTTCTCTAAAGGCATTGTATTTTTAAAGTACATGTGATATATTTTGATGTTTGGCATCAGGTTACAATATCTTCAAGTTAATTTAAGATTTTTTCCTTCATTTCTAGAGCAAAAGTATGGCAGTGGAATATACTTCAGCAGTACAGTGGATGGAGCCCTGAAGCTGTGGAAGGAGCTGGAACATGAGCGGTACATCTACATCATTCAGGCCCAGGTCCTCACTGGGAGATCCACGATTGGTTCTCCAGATTTCATTTTGCCCCCAGCCATAAAGCAAGACTCTTTGGATCGTTATGATAGTGTGTCTGACAAAGGACAGACACATGTCATCTTCAGTGGTCAACAATCGCTTCCTGAATACCTGATCATATGCGACAAATCAACCTCTGTGTAGCTGCTCACAGCAATATGCAAAGCACATTAAAAATAATTAGGCCAAATTTGTGACTTGCAATTTAGATTTCAATTACTAAACAAGGCATCACATAATACATATTGAACTTTACAAATACAAAATAAAGGTCTTTATAATCATAAGTTTAAATCATATAACTGGATGATTGATGGTAATATGTGCCGGTTGAAAATTATTATTATTATTAATATGCTAAACCTGAATGTAACCTGCTTTGGCTAGAACTGTTCTTTCTTTCAGACAGTTTCTCAGAGGTCTTGCTGTGAGTACTGTACTGTTGCTCTTAACACAGTTACATGAAATTATTTAGTTTAATATGAAAACATGAATATTGGTGTTAGGTTTTTGTGTGATATGTTCACATTCATCATTGATCACAATAGAATGCAAATGAGGGTAAAAACTGGTGGGTTTATGGTTTCAAACTATATGCTTAAATTCATTCATTAATTAATGCAATACAAATGATCTCTGTTTATTTTATCAGTAATCAAGGTCTTCCTATTTGTGTGATGTGAACACAACTGAATTATGTTGAATGCTTTGATTTAAATAAATAAATAAATGCTAAATTTCAAACAAAATTTCTTGTGTGATGACGTTTATCTGTTCAACAGTATGAAAAATATCTAATGCAACTTTACGCCCTCAGACGGCACTGCATGAGAAACTTCATGCTACTCTGTTAATACAACCACATGGTGGGGAATTCTTTGGAAACCCAAAGATGCTGCATCAAGAAATGCCACTTGAATCTCTGTTACGCAAGGAGAAAGCTATACATCAGTTCTATGCGGAGATGCCGGCGAGTTCTCTAGGCCCAAACTCATCTCAGATGATCCCAAACACAGTGGAAATGTGTGCTGCACTGTAAAAAAAAATCCGTAAAAATACAGTACAATGTACCGTAATAATCTGAAGGAATTTTCCGTATTTGTGTTTTACAGGTCTTTATCCATATTTTAAATTACGCATTGCATTGTGGGAACAAGAACTGGTCGGCGCGAAAAAAGCGAGACGCAAGCGCCATTACACACGCAGATGATCACGGCCAAAGTTTCTTTTTAAAGTCGGATTTCGGATTTGTGGAAGCAGTTCTAACACTTCTGTGGTAAAAAGTGAGAATTATATTTTGTTAAATGTCAAATACGATGTTTACGTAACGTTATTTAGTTGTCATCTGGCTTGTTTGGGAAATTAATGCGGGAGCTGTCGCGTTTATCATTTAATGCATATCGTCACACATTGAAAGATTTAGTTCATACTCGTGGAGGTTCCCTGATTGTATACGTGTTATAGTGTCTTCATTTGTAAATGTTTATTAACTTTTATTTGTCGCTGATGCGGTTCATTTCGTGCTGAGCGTATCGTTTCAAGCATCCAGGTGTAGTAACGTTAACCAGTTGTGGCAAAGTGCCGTAATGTTAGGCCTATATTGTGCTTAGCAGTTAATGCCTTCGTACAAAAGCTACCAGAGGAATTGTCAAGAAAAGGAAAGGCCATTTTCAGACTTGTTTGATTTGAAAGGGTTGGAGATACAACATGAAGTGAAGATACTGTACGTGGAGATCCAGTACAACGGATTTCTAGCATTGCGAAAGGAAAACACCATCACCTTTTCTGTCAGATGAGGTATGTTTAGACTTTTTATTGTCTTGTTTTAAACACACAGGCATGTAACTGTATACTTATGCCTGTAGTCATTCTTTACCAGATCCCTCTTTAGTTTAATTCATAGTGTTTCTGTGGTTTTCTTTTCTGTGACAGGACTTAACGTTAACCGCTGCTGTACTGTGCTTCCCCTGCATTCTCATTATGGGTTTGTATTTTGTTTTATTAACAGTTTTTATTAATCATTATGAGTGTTAAATGTCGACATGTTGATAGAAAAAGATGGTTGCTGAATACCCCTTCAAAGATTTTTATGCTTAATGTTGTAAATGGACAATGAACAGCACATTCCAGGGGCCAGATATACTATGTCAGTGTCCGATTTCCTCGCTTCATTTCATTCTTTCCTCAGTAAATAAGTTTTGGACACAGCAACAGAGTTGACACCGAGAGTCGATTCCTGTGCCGGAGTCGACCCCAACTCTGGGGCTATTCAGAGTCGAGAAATTTACTCTTTTGGAGTCGACTCCCCATCACTATCCTCCTCGGAAAGGGATAAAGGTATATGGAGACAGAATAGTCTCATTAATAATTCACGCAAAAAACACGATGCACACACGTGTAGCCAATTTCACATGCACAAAACCACATTCACGTGCACAAAAAACAATTCACGTGCGCAAAATAAAATTATATATTCATAAAAAACATTTTACAAATGCAAAACACAATTCGTAGAAACTGCACAAAAACGTTTGAATGTTTAAAATGTACAAGTTCATCCTTGAATGTGAATGTGCAAATCGTCATTCAAGTGTGAATTGCCTTGGATTTGTGTGTGTGTATTTTTGAGACTTTCCTGGCAGCGCTCTCCTCCCGCCCGGATCAGTCGTACTCTTTAGCCATCACATTTAAGCTTATCAATCGGCCAATCATAATCGCGTGAGGGCGGCCTCACCTGGTGTTATGTCATCAGCTTTCGACCACAGTTCAAGTCATGGCTGAGCAGAGGTATGTGCAGTTTGATCGGTTCATTTCTGTGTTTACTGAAACTAAGAAGTTAGAGATCAGTTGAAGCGGTAGTTTATTAACTGCTGTGTGAAAATAAACATTTATTTTAAGTATTGATGGATTCTTATGTTTACTTCATATAGAATTATTCATGTGCATACCATACAATGTTAGGATTTTAGATTCATAAATTCCATAGAAAGCATAACAATGGTTTGAATGATGAGAGATGGTGTATATACACTCACCTAAAGGATTATTAGGAACACCTGTTCAATTTCTCATTAATGCAATTATCTAATCAACCAATCACATGGCAGTTGCTTCAATGCATTTAGGGGTGTGGTCCTGGTCAAGACAATCTCCTGAACTCCAAACTGAATGTCAGAATGGGAAAGAAAGGTGATTTAAGCAATTTTGAGCGTGGCATGGTTGTTGGTGCCAGACGGGCCGGTCTGAGTATTTCACAATCTGCTCAGTTACTGGGATTTTCACGCACAACCATTTCTAGAGTTTACAAAGAATGGTGTGAAAAGGGAAAAACATCCAGTATGCGGCAGTCCTGTGGGCGAAAATGCCTTGTTGATGCTAGAGGTCAGAGGAGAATGGGCCGACTGATTCAAGAGCAACTTTGACTGAAATAACCACTCGTTACAACCGAGGTATGCAGCAAAGCATTTGTGAAGCCTCAACACGCACAACCTTGAGGCGGATGGGCTACAACAGCAGAAGACCCCACCGGGTACCACTCATCTCCACTACAAATAGGAAAAAGAGGCTACAATTTGCACGAGCTCACCAAAATTGGACAGTTGAAGACTGGAAAAATGTTGCCTGGTCTGATGAGTCTCGATTTCTGTTGAGACATTCAGATGGTAGAGTCAGAATTTGGCGTAAACAGAATGAGAACATGGCTCCATCATGCCTTGTTACCACTGTGCAGGCTGGTGGTGGTGGTGTAATGGTGTGGGGGATGTTTTCTTGGCACACTTTAGGCCCCTTAGTGCCAATTGGGCATCGTTTAAATGCCACGGCCTACCTGAGCATTATTTCTGACCATGTCCATCCCTTTATGACCACCATGTACCCATCCTCTGATGGCTACTTCCAGCAGGATAATGCACCATGTCACAAAGCTCGAATCATTTCAAATTGGATTCTTGAACATGACAATGAGTTCACTGTACTAAAATGGCCCCCACAGTCACCAGATCTCAACCCAATAGAGCATCTTTGGGATGTGGTGGAACGGGAGCTTCGTGCCCTCGATGTGCATCCCACAAATCTCCATCAACTGCAAGATGCTATCCTATCAATATGGGCCAACATTTCTAAAGAATGCTTTCAGCACCTTGTTGAATCAATGCCACGTAGAATTAAGGCAGTTCTGAAGGCGAAAGGGGGTCAAACACAGTATTAGTATGGTGTTCCTAATAATCCTTTAGGTCAGTGTAAATAGACGATTATGAAAAATATAACGTTTTTGGATATTTTTCACATGGTCTTGTACTATTATTTAATTAGGAAGGAGCAGTCACAAGAGTGTGTTTGTACCTGCATGTCATGTCCACCACACATTCAACTGATGATGATAATTTATGTAATGAAGTGCATACATTGGAGACCATTTATACGTTTCATCTATGCTTTGTTTTTAGCTACATATATATGATGTATGAAGTTGCAGAGACAACCAGTACCTTGACCTTACCATTCCTACTGTAATTCTTTCAAAACAGTCATGAAAAACAGCAAGCCATCCATTTTGACTGTTGTTTCAACAAGAGGTTGAAAGTTATGCTATGCATTATTAAATGTTCTTGCCTTATGTCAGAATTAAAGATTCAAAGACATTTGCTACAGTTGATGTATAAGTTTTATTCATTTCAAGTTTCTGAATCCTTTGGGAATAAAACCTATATGAAATGACTTGGCCATGATTAAAGGGATAGTTTACTCAAAAATGAAAATTCTGTCATCATTTACTCACCCTCAAGTTGTTCCAAACCTGTATGAATTTCTTTGTTCTGCTGAACACAAAAGAAGATATTTGGAAGAATGTTTGTAACCAAGCAGATCTCGGCAGCCATTGACTAACATAGTGGGGGGAAAACTACTATCGTAGTCAATGGCTGCAAAGATCCGTTTTCATGCCAAGATTCATACAGGTTTAGAACAACTTGAGGGCGAGTAGATGATGAACTGACAATCTCAAGCATGAAGGACAGCATGAAGGACAATCACAACATTTAGTACAGAGAATATATATATATATATATATATAGTTGTGAGATTAGCTGACTAACAGTTTGAAGCTGGTTTAAAAGTTCTTCAGTCACGGGGCATTTTACTGGAACCACAATGTCATTGCATGACTGGGCAGGGATGTTGGTAGTGTTCCAGTCTTCTTTTCTTTTAAAGTAGATACATGTTTATGGCCAAATGATACATTTAAGTGCAATACATCAGGTGAAAAGTTAACAAATGAAATCTAGTCATCACTAGACCTCTCTCTATCAGACCATATCAGATTTTGGTTTGATATGTAAGGCAGTCAGCACGTGGTACAAGAGGTGCAGACAGAGGAAGAGCAGGAAGCAGGAGATTAAGTGATGGTAAAATAATTGAATATAGTTTACTGAGTAATCTTAGTTGCATGATGTTAATTGCATCTCTATGACCAGTATGCCTTTGTCTGATCAGCATAAAAACTGCTTTTGCCAGGCAAAGTAAAATAATGCTTCACAACATTGTCCTGTGACATTAAAAACCTTGAGATGACAATACAGCACAGAACATGAAAGTACATGTGTATTGAATAGATTGCATTAATACAAAGTATAAAAGAGAATAAAGAAACGTGAATTTAGATGTTTTTGACTGCTATCCAGATGTCACGCCAAAGGTGAGTAATCCTGAAAAGTACAGGGGAACAATAAATGTGTAATAATAATTTAACACTGTATACTGTTGCACAAATGACAAAATATCTTCATCACTAAACAATGAGTGCTCATAAAAATGTCAATGAGGCCTGTGCTAAGTGGGAGCTATTGGCCACCCAGGTGATTGTTTTGCACTCATTTGCGTGATTGTAACTGAGAGAGCTGTCTGAGGGGCTCTGTACCTGCAGCTAAAATACAACAAAACAAGCATAATTTCCTCTTCATATGGGACATCTGATTACCACAGCAGTTGCTTACATCTGTTAATATTTAATAAACTATGGCTACAACTGATCTCTAACTTATTAGTTTCAGTAAACACAGAAATGAACCGATCAAACTGCACATACCTCTGCTCAGCCATGAACTGTGGTCGAAAGCTGATGACGTAACACCAGGTGAGGCCGCCCTCACGCGATTATGATTGGCCGATTGATAAGCTTAAATGTGATTGGCTAAAGAGTACGACTGATCCGGGCGGGAGGAGAGCGCTGCCAGGAAAGTCTCAAAAATACACACACACAAATCCAAGGCAATTCACACTTGAAAGACGATTTGCACATTCACATTCAAGGATGAACTTGTACATTTTAAACATTCAAAGTTTTTGTGCACAATTGTAAATCTACGAATTGTGTTTTGCATTTGTGAAATGTATTTTATGAATATATAATTTTATTTTGCGCACGTGAATTGTTTTTGTGCATGTGAATTTGGTTTCATGCAGGTGAAATTGGCTACACGTGTGTGCATCGTGTTTTTTGCGTGAATTATTAATGAGACTATTCTGTCTCCATAAAGGTATCCTTTCAGCAGACCCTCCTTGTCCAAATATATCCAGCCAATGAGCCAAAGCTGGAGCTATTTTGAAGCGTGATGTGAAGACTGTGTCAGGTAAGCTGTCTTTAAAAAAAAAAAAAAATTAGAGTTTGACTTTTTTTTTTAACATTCATTAACTCCTTTACTGGACAACGCAACGTTTTCTGAAGCGCAATGTGTTAACGGGTGAAAGGAGGTAAATTAAAGATTAACTTTATATTAACAAAGTAAAACATTAGATTTTGACTTTTTTTTTAACATTCATTAATATTAATTTATTGTGCTAGTGGGGTGTATTTCTATACTGGAAACAATACAACGTCTTCTGAAGCGCGATGTGGTGATGGTGAAAGGAGATACGCTTAGCTTTATATTAACAAAATAAAAGTGTGGCATCTAACGTCCACTCGTTTAATGCATTTGTAGTCACTGGGGATTCGTTAAAATTATATTTTGAATTGCTATGAATTCTTCAACAATAAGAAACATGTCAGTACATGTACTTACTGCTACTCTGCAACTAGCTCTACACACACAGTCAGACAAGTAGTCGAAACTCAGAAGAGAGGAAAAACAGCTGTGAAAACAAAAGCAGAAAACTCTTAGAGCCGGCTCATTCGCGAACGACCCATCACTACTTTCCTGGGAAGCAAGGAACAAAACGTTAGTCAGTGAAAACTTTGAAAATCTTTTCTTTGTACTTGTTAAATAAAGGTTAAAGAAAATTAACATCAGATTCTTGATTTTATTGCATTTTACAAAATGTCTCAACTAACATTCTAACATTTGTAGTGTAAGAGTTGCTCAGTGTAAAAAGATGAAATACATCAGGGTCAAATGAAGATATTAACAGCAAATATATTGAGGTTTCAATACTGATGCCACCATTTTAATACTTTATTAAAAAAAACAAACATTTAAATACAAATTAAATTCCCGTTCTAAATATAAAATTGGTAAACGGTAGCAAATTTTTTAATTATTAGGGAAACACAGCTTGATTCATATTTGGATTCATATTATTTTTCAGTTCCACCTAAGCATTGTTCTATACAGTAAGTCATGATAAAATATTTCACATTTACATAAGATCATTGTTTCAGAAGGAAGCTGTTGTCAACAGAGGACTAGCACATCACAACACCTTGAATTTACAAGACACAAAGACTGAATGAAAGAAAATATCTTGCTTGTCACAAGGCATTGAGCTAAAAACACATTACAGTATATTCCCAGAAGAATGTTATTGCTGAAGTCTGACCCTATTTATAAGTCGGTGGCTGAGATTCTGGACAGAATACTCTAAACAAGTACACATGTTCACATTTAATTCACATAGAGACCACTTAATGCTTTTAAGAACATGATTGTGCTACCGCACAAAGAATAAAAAAATTGACATCAACAGCCTTGTCTATAGATGACATGGCCATCATAACAAACTACCCAGTAAAGGTCCAGCCATCCTCACATCTTTTTGTGTCAAAGTTACATACAATGTGAGAAGAAAAAACACATTGGCATCACTTCCAGAAATTAAGAAATTATTGATTTAGAGGGTTAAACCACTTTTTCTAATGTTGCTGTGAGGTATATAGAAATATTACTAAACTATGTTTGTAAGACACATCTGTCTCTCATGCCTCAAAATGGCCCATTACTGAACCAGCACATGTGGATCTGTGGTCACAAATGAGCACATCTATTTCATCATCCCTATATACACTTCTCATGAGGATGGATAATCCTAACACACTCACACACTCATTTATTCACACAGCTCATTCTGACTCTGAGATTTCCATGCCATCCACCAGCAGTGTGTGAATGATGCCATCTCGTCTCTTGCCGCTGCTCACAGCCTTGATGCAGCAGTCGTGGTCGCCCAGAGAGAAGTGCGTCTCTGTGCCGTCATCAACAAACTCACCCTGAGGAGCAAGAAACATGAATGTTTTTCTCTAGAATGAATGGTAGTTATGGTAGTCACAGTGTATGTTGCAGAACCGGTACGCTCAGTAGGGCTGTGACCAGCTACTTTGACAGTGTCAAACATCAGTCACTGTGAAAAAATCAAAATGATCAACATTTTTACATTCTCTGTGCCCTGTTGATGTCAGCGAAGTGAATCTAACCTACATTAGATAGATGTACAGTACTGTAGTTTTAGAGTGAGAGAAAATAAATCCTAGACTATTTTGCTGATTTTATTACAAATAAGTAGCACAAGTAAGTTGATTCAATCTGATGGGATTGTTTTTTCTCCACAGTGAACCAAGACTGTAATATATGATGTGTTGTTGATCAGAGACTGAATTAAAGGCTGATCAGCTGCTGTTTACTATACTCACACCCACTTTAAAGAGCAAGACCTTTATTGAAAGCTGGCTTAATGTATTTACTATAACTAAGACTAGGGTTGTCATTATTTCCAACATTATTAAAAAATAAATAACATAAAATAATAGTAACACTTTACAATAAAGTTCAATTCGATAACATTTGTTAATGCTTTAGATATCATGAACTAACAAAGAATTTATAATCTAGGTTAATATTAAGTTATACATATGATACTGTTCATTGTTAACTCCTGTTTGTTCATAAAACAATGTTAATTTGTACAACTTGAAATATGCAAAGTAGAAAATTACAGTAGAAATGAACTTGAACATAGATTAATAAATGCTTTAAAAAATTGTTCATTGCTAGTTAATTGCTAAAGTGTTACCAAAATAATAAATACAAATTAATTGCTTAAAAATAAATGTAAATGAATAAAGAAAATGCAGGACTTACAGCTGTTTCCATTTTTTGTCCATTGCACCATATATCCATGGTATCTTTCTCTGTTGAGGATGGAAGAGTTTATAAGTGATGAATTAGCAGGTTTCAGGATGAGTGATCAAGTTAAAACAGCAATATATAGTAAATACTACTTCCCCATACTTTCAGTCTTTATACTAGACTCACTGACTCTTTAGTCAGTCTGTGACTTACTGTAAATCTACAACCTCAGACTTATCTTATGCACTTTTTGCCATTACATTCTTGTGTCTTGTGCTGAGCCTTTCTTTTTGACAATTGACTTGTCCTTTTAACTAGATTAATTGTCAGATATTGTCATACAATATCTGTGCATACTTGTTGTTTAAAGCAAAAGTCAAATGGCAAGTAATGATTAACCTGAATAACATAATAACATTATCATTATATGGTGATAACATGCAGTTGGGAGGATCTGAAAAACAGAGCGTTCTCAATATCAGCCTGTGGTCTCCTATGGTTTTAGCAATCCTCCCTTAATCATAAATATGAAACTAGTCAGCTATTTTGGTTGAGTTTTATACTGTCAGGTTCAGCATAACTGTTACTGATAACTTTGTGGCTAGTCTTTAACAGTCCTGGCCCAACATTTGTTGCTACGCCCTGGATGAGCCATATAAACATAAATCAAAGATCTGGAAAGTCCTTGGAAGTTTCTCTTGCACAGTTAACAATGTTTATAGACCTTGTGTTATCTAACTAGGTCATATGTTCCATTGGCATTAGCTAATAAAAGTGCTAATGTTCACTAAAGCCAGACATCCACCTGCTCACTAGCGCCCCATCAGGTTAACAAGACTGTTTGAGGATGTTTGTGTTTTTATTATTAGATGCGCCTCCTATTTATAAAAACTAATTAGTTGAAGGGATTTGTAATCTTTTTTTAACCTTTAGTTAATCTTAAATTAATCACTGCTGCTGTGCAGCCGGTCACAGAGGTTAAGGCTTTCAGCATTTCAGAGATCAGTTGTACTTTAGGGGCAAAATAGAGCATTTGTAGCAAGTCATAATGTAATAACTGCACATAACATAATAAGTATTACATTATTATTGTAATAAAATATTCATAATGTAATAATTTTCTCAAAATGTAATAAAATTTTGAGCTCATAAATGTAATAAAATTTTTTACATTATGAGAAATTTATTACATTATAAACTCACCACATTTTTGCCATAATTGTAATAGCTTTTAAAACATAAAAATATTAGTATTCCCTTACAGTATATTTTTAAAAATCTAAATCCAGTCTTAAACTATGCAAATTGCAAGCGATTTAAATATTCATTTATTCAATTATTATTATTACTAACGTATTCTCCATCTGCCTGAGGTTATATCTACATTAATCTGGATACATTCATTTCAAAACGCACCCTGTCCACACTACTAGCGTTTTCAAGCGTTTTCCAAAAGTTGCTCATCCACATTGCAACATCTGAAAATGCTTAAAACACCTTACTGCGCATGCGTAAAACATTCTAAAACTTCATAAGATGATACCGAGAGAGCAGACATAATCAATCATTTTATTGCCACTTAGTGTTGCTTCCAGGTTGCACTCAAAATCGCATGGTCTAAAACGCGATTGTCATCATGTTTTGCCGCAGGACACCAATTGCGAGTATTTTCAGTCAGCTTTGCAGGATTGCAATATGAAGACTGTACAAAGGAACATTTCTCTTTAGCAACACTATGAAAGTATATAGCAGGCACATCAATGCCAGTATAACCACATCTATGGGTACAATATGTGTCACATGACTAAATATGAATCATCCTTTTCAAAAAGCTCTGTCTTCGCTGACAAAAGCGCTGTCAATGTGGACGAAAGGCCAAAACAATGTGAAAAAGTTCAAACGGAAACGTATTAGTGTGGACAAGGTCTGAATTCTAGTTCCTTGTTTTTTCCATGGTTTCTAATTAGTTCTACACCTGTTCTCAGTTCTGTTATTTATCTCCCTCATGTATTTAAGCTCTTAGCTCTCCCGAGTTCTTTGTCTTGTGATAATGTAATGAAACGTATGTTTGGTTTGTGTTTGATCTTCCTTAATTGTTCCTGTACTCCCCTGAGTATGTTTAGATGTAAATTAAAGACTTTTTAAGGGAATCTCCTTCGTCGTGTTTATTGACCAGCAGTACGTGACAATATGTGACCATAGTTAAAATTATGAATACATTTGACATTTTTGTAGACTATAAACAGGCTTTTATGACAATTTAAATGACCACATCTAAAAAATGTGTAAAAAATTACAATTTATAGAAAGTTGAATTCTATTCTTCTTTTTTCATTTAGTGCATAAATCTTAAAATGCATTTCTGGGTTAAAGTCACTCAAAATAATGGAGCATGTCATAATCACACATTTTTTTAATGAAACTATTGTGTTCACAATGTAGCTTAATTAACCTACTTTACTTTTAATGTAATAGCTTATCTTACGTAAATCTATTATTACATTTTGTGCTCAAATTTATTACACTGAAAGATCATTATTATATTGTAAACATTGTTTCACTTATACATTATGTGCTGGTATTACCTTATGAACTGTTGTGTTATGTTTACATTATAAGTTGCTACAGTGTGTTCATAATGTAATACATTTCTTATACAATAACCTATTACATTATGTGAAAAATTGTTATTACATTATGAACTCAAGATTATTACATTTTGACAAAAAGTATTACATTATAAACTTTTTTTTATTACATGAATAATGTAATACCCATTACATTATGTGCAGTTATTACATTATGAGTTGCTACAGGATTGCTTTACATATTGTGTTTATTGTGTTCACAAGTTGTCAGCCTACTACTATTTCTATTAAAATGAATACTTGCTTTTGGATGATGCATTCTAGAAAAATACAGGAGTGGAGGAAACGAGAGGGACAAACTTCATCACGGATCAATCAAATCCCATATTTATTTGAGGAAACTATGATCAGGCATTTCTTACCCAGAACCACTCTGCAGTCGATGCCATCCAGGTTGAGGAGCCATGTGCTGGTAACTTTGGAGCGATTCTCCATGTACTTCTTCAGGCTCTGTCCGTTGATCTCTAGAGTGTACTCGTATGCAAAGCCACTCACTGCGTCTATGTTAATAGTGGCCTTCGTGTCTGTGCCACCCACATGAAAAGTCTCCTTTCCAACCAGTTTGAACATCCAATCTCTCCTTATGACTTCCTGTGAAAGTCATGAACATACCAGTGAGGCACCTGTACTTATTTTCTCATTATTACACATCACATATTTCTGTATAATCATCATCAGCATCTACTGACAAATAAAATCCATAATTACATGATTCTTAACCCTAAAACAGGCAAGAGTGAAAAATGATCATCAAAAAAAAATAATTTCATGTCACTTTTTATATCATCTCGACTTAAGTAAAACATATCCATGGAATGTTTGAAATATTTGATGTAGTTTGGATTTTTTTTAGTTGTATCTCACAGGATATGTTGCCCTATTAAGGTATAAAAAAGGCCAAAGTCATCAATGTTTCTGTGATTTATTTGATGGAAAAAAATATGTAATATGCTAAATATGCTGCATGTATGACATGTCTAAGTGTTGAGGCATATACATTTCTTATATTTTTTCACTGCTGAACTGTTTTGTCTTTAACCTCAGGTGTGGGAAACTCTAGCCCTTGAGGCCCACTGTCCTGCAGGGCTTAGCTCCATCCCTAATAAATCATATAAATGTAATTTATTAACTTATCATTTTCTAAGTAACACTGAAGACTTAGGTTAGATTTTTCAGGTGTGCTTAATCAGGGTTGGAGCGAAACTGCAGGACGGTAGCCCTCCAGGAGCAGGGTTGGACACCCCTGTTCTACCATAAAATGAAATATCTAGTTAAAAATGCAAAGATGTAGTCAACTAAATGTAATAATATCAGTTTAACATGTGAATATTACCATTTGCACAATTGTTTTTAACTCAAAATACATAGATTAAAAAGGGGGACTGTGTAGAGGGGGCCCCGGCCCTGGAACAAGATTTGTACTGGCACCCCGATCACCCAAAAAAGTATGATTAATATATGCCTACTTTCTACAAAGACAGAATGTCCAGCACTATGGGCAGATATAGGTCTAACTTATATAGGCTTTAGGTCAAACTGACAAAACAGGAGCAGAAAAATTGGAAACATGTCACATGATCCACAAATACTCCAAACAGACTTAACTAAGATATTGACAACAGTACTGGATGAAGAATTTTTTCTCGTGCCTCCCTCAAGAGACTAAAGAATATGTATCCTGTGGAGCACGTTACTGTCAGGGTTCTGTCACTTCGGTCTAGGTTACTCTTGGTTTTGTGACAGAGCCCTGAAACTCCTGTATTGTTTGTCTTGTGTGCGGAGCGTGGTGTTCGGATCCCAGCACTTCGGTCTAGTTTGGTCTCGGTTTTGTGTTGGGATTCGGACATTCATGCTCCGCGTGTTTGTCTTCTGTCGCGAGCACACGGAATGAGCATTCGCGCGTTCTCGTGCGCTCTGTGTCGTGTGAGCGTGCGCTCTTCTGTCCGTGTGTGTTGTGTTCTGTGTAGCACCTGGGAGCAAGAACTTTTTTCTCTGTTCTTGCGGAGTATGTAACGGCCTTTACCTCAACCCTGACAGTTACCTGTTTAACTGGGTTAACTGCATAATTCATCGCATAATTGTCCCTGGTAACTGATTTTCTACAGATAATACAAATGGCAACAAACTAACTGCAACTTTCCTCATCCAATTTCCATCCTCGGTTTGTTTTTGTTTTAATAATTTTTTTAATAATAAGTTTTCATTTTGTAATTAAAAAAAGGTCATCAGCGGATTCTACAAGTACTACCACTGATATTTTACAAGTATTATCCTCGTGAGTGTCAGCTATGTGTACTAAAAGATTCTTACCTTTCCATCAATGTAAATAACCCGTTTTCCTGTGGTTGTGCCATGTTCAAATTCAATCCTGTGCACACCATCACTCAAAGCCACATCCCACACAGCTACAAGATCTCCTGACATCCTCTGTCCTCCAGTAGGTAAAAGAGATATGAGTACATATATCCACAGTATATTAGTGAATTGCTCATTAGATCACATGGATAGTAACTTTAGTAACAGTAAACACAAGAAAAGACTGAAATGAACAGAGAAGACGAGTACAGTGTAATTGCAGATGTACAAACAGAGGAAATATTTAAAGAGAAACTGGCTTATATAAAAAATAAATAACATACCAGAATTGGATTTTGAGCGACATAGAAAAAGTCTAGTTTCATACCCAATAAACGCTAAACATTACGCATAATAAAGAATAAAACACTAACTTAACAGCAACAATTGCATTGTTAAACGGCCTTGCGTAGATACATAAAATAATTGTGGTCTGAAAATAATTTTGTTACATGATTTATTATTCTTTAGTAAGAATATTTAAAAATCTTGACTAAACGTGTGGCTGCCGATGTGTCAGAGCCATCAAATCTGTGATACTGAACAAGCCGTCGGACATTCAAAACACAGATTCAAAGCAGTAATGACAGTAATAAATACATGTAGTTACCGATCCCAGTCAGAGGAGAAATAAAACGTTTCTCTCTATATTTTAGAAAGGCAGCTGATATTAACACAACTGACGCCAACAGCATCAACACACTAGCTCCAAAATTAGCCAACAACAAATCTGCCCCAGCTAACAACAGTTACTATGGCAACAGCCTATTCTTCTTTTGTCCGCGGTTATGTGAGTTTAAACGCCACAGTGACTCTACTGACATCTATTGGCAATACGAACCGTTAGGATGTACGATTGAATGCTTCTGCCCATGGAATGCCACACATACACTGTCCACCAGCACACAAATGTGTTTTCACATTCAGAATATCTTCAGAGCCAACATAACTCTGAAGTTTGCGCGATCTCACGCCCCCCATAACCAAACCACGGACAGGAAATGAGTGTGTAGCGTCATCTAGTGGTGATGGACAGCTAAAAAGTTCACATACTGGACCCATGGGGTGATACCAAATATTTTCTAATCGATTCATTTATTGGTAGCACTTTATGTTACAGTCTTGTTCCGCGTGCACACTAGTATGTACGCAATAACTAACCCAACTATAACCCAAAGGTACCTAATATCTGTTAAGTTCACTGTAAGTACACTAAATGTGCTCGTACTGTAAAATAAATTGCGCCCCGTTTATTGATTTACGTTCATTTAATTGAAACACAGTGTCTATATCAAATTTGTGCAGAAATGGTACCGTAATGAAACTAACCTCTGGTTAAAATGTATGCATATTATTTTAAAATCTTTAAGATGTGTAATATTTTGAATGTGTGTTTTGATAATTAACCCCCTTCTGTAATATTATTTTCGTTTTCTTTTCGACTTTCTTTCTTTATTCGTAGTGGAACTGATTTGTTGAAATAATAACAATAATAATGTATTATTGTTATTCTTATTATTATTCGATGTAAATATAATATAGCCTGTGGTGGAACACTCTTCACAATACAAATACAATCATACAACAACAAAAAACAAAATAAAGAAATGCAAGAACCAATCCCAATACGTCTATAAGAAATAATGTGTTTAAAACAAATCAAACAACTTCTTTATCATTTTTTAAGTATAATTTTCATTTTGGTCAAGGCTTTTGTCACATGAAGAAACCACATGACGCACCGATGACGCAAAACTTCCGCGACGCGACGCAGAGCTCCTTCGGCGACATTGAGGATCATCAGACTCGTTGGAGTTTCTGAAGTTTCGCGATGGCGTTGCGGTTATTTCGGCTGGCTGTGCCCCCGGGTGCATCAGCTTGGAAAGCAGTATCGCCTGTGAAGACGGTAAGATTGATAAACAGCCTCTACACTCCAGACGAAAGGTTCATCTGTTCTGTCGGGCCTCATGTAGTTCTGACTGAAGGACAACAGCAGAACTACAGCTGTGGAAATCACGTCTTACTGTTAAATTAATGCATCTATCCATATGTTTATTGAATCAATGTAACGTTTGTATAAACATGCATTCACGTTTGTTCAGACACGACCAGTACATAACAATTGATCTCCGTGTGCGACACCAGTTCTGTCAAAACAATCTTGTTTTATAGTTTGTATTTAAAAACGGTGTAAGCCGTGATTAATGGCTTGACTCCATATAGAGATACCGCAGCCGATCATGAAAACACATGTACTTGCTGTCAGACTACATCACCTTAAATGGTAGGAAATATAACAAGGATATTTTGATACCCTTAAGGCTAAAATCCACACAAGTGCTGTCAGTAACCTGCGGTATGGATGGTGGGCTTATGCTCTGGGGGAGAGGGCAACCTCCCGCTTCAAGGAAAACAGCAAGATCATTTCCATTGATGGCAACTTGGCATCTGGAAAGGGAGCACTTGCACAAAAATTGGCTGATAGACTGGGTAAGACTATTTCTGGCTCCCTTGTTTTTTCTACACACACACACACACACACACACACACACACACACACACACACACACACAACCTGAGCTTAATCCCACTGAATGTCTTTGGGATGTACTGGAATATAATATTTTACTACTCCTAGAATTATTCATTCAGTATTCAATGTTTCTCTCATCAGGGATGCTGTACATGCCAGAGCCTGACACACACTATGTTGACAAAATGACAAAGGAGAAAGTTCCTCTAGATCAGGCTTTTAATGGAAACTGCAGTCTGGAGAAGTTCTACTTGGAGCCTAAAGCCAGTGATGGTAACTCTTACCGCCTGCAGTCTTGGATGTACCTCATGAGGCTGCTGCAGTACTCTGATGCTATTGAACACCTGCTCTCTACAGGTAACCAAAGCTGTTGATATTATGACTATAAATGAAAACCCTACAGCATGAATGGATTTTCCTATTTAAAATTGAGTAAGTTGTGGGAACACAGTTTAGGATTTTATGTCATTCTCTCTTCTCTGTTTCCCTTTCTCAGGACAGGGAGTTGTTCTGGAACGATCTCCATTTAGTGACTTGGTTTTTTTGGAGGCCATGTTCAAGGAAGGCTTCATCCGCAAGCAGTGTGAGTGATTATGTCTGAAATTCATAAAAATGCTGTTGGTGACTAAATTCATATTGCATTTGCAACTGATAATACCTAAATGAACAGGATGCATGATGTATGTGTTGATTGATATTCTGCAGGTGTGGATCACTATAATGAGGTTAAGAATATCAGTATCTGTGAGTTTCTGCCCCCTCATCTGGTCATCTATGTTGACTCACCTGCTGAAGAGGTCCAAAAGAATCTCAAGGCATCAGGAAAGGTGTGTGTGTGTGTGAGGATCAGACTTTACAGGGCCCTCCACTAATATTGGCATCTGTGAAAATAAATCTGCATGGTTTATCCTTTTGATCTTTCATTAAAAAAATCACAAAATTCTAACCTTTCATTGAAGTAAAACAATTGAAAGTTGGGTAGAAAATCTCATAATGAAATAAATGTTTTTTTCTCTAGTTCATGTTGGCCACAATTATTGGCACCCATTTATTGCAACGTCCTTTTCCCAACATAACAGCTCTCAGTCTTCTTCTATAATGCCTGATGAGTTTGGAGAACACCTGACAAGAGATCAGAGGCAATTCCTCCATACAGAATCTCTCCAGATCCTTCAGATTCCCAGATCCATGTTGGTGCTTCTGTGGGTTCACCCCACTCATTTTTTATAGGTTTCAGATCAAGTGACTGGGATGGTTTGGATCATTGCCCTGATGGAAAGTCCAACCACGGCCCATTATAAGATTTCTAGCTGATTGGTCAATGATAGAATCCATGATGCCATGTATCTGAACAAAATGTCCAGGACCGCCAGCAAAAAAAATAGGCATGGGATACTTTTTATTCCTGTTTGCAATAAACCCATCTGTTGGGTTTGGTGCCAAAACTTTTTTTTTTTTGTAACTTCATCTGACCATAGAACCAGGTCCCTTTTGAAGTTCCAGTCGTTTCTGACAACTGAATATGCCCTAGTTTTTGGATGAGCGAGGAGGATTTTTCTTGAAACCCTCCCAAACCACTTTCAATTGTTTTACTTCAATGAAAGGTTAGAATTTTGTGAATTTTTTTTAAAATGAAAGATTAAAAGGATAAACAATGCAGATTTATTTTCACAGGCGCCTTTGCTCATATTTACCAAGTGTGCCAATATTAGTGGAGGGCACTGTATGTTGGTCCAAATAATTCATCTTTTGATTATAATGTACAAAAATTACACATTGACAAAATAATTGATTACAGAATGATTAAATTATGGCTGGGTTTAATGTATAGTTTTGTTTTAATTTGGCATAATTATAGTAATATTTAAAAATTAAATTGTTAATACATGATTTTTTTTCTGCATGGAGGCTTTTATACATTGTATATCAGAAATAGTATTTCAGGAGATTTTGATGAATTCAGGAAGCACTGATTATACAATATTGACTGAGTGGCCAACATCACATCAGGAATTTTCATTGCCTTTATACAGTCATACCTCCAGAATGTTCCATTAAGCTACCTGAAGAGCATTGAGACAGCGTACAAGAAGACCTTCCTTCCTAAAATCAGGTCAGTACCTAATATTTATTATGTTTATTCATGTGTATAAATGGTAGGATTAATATAATTACTATAATTATTTGTAATTATTTAAAACTAATGTTATTAAATGAAAATTGAGGATTATTAATTCAATAATATTATGTAAATAAAATGTATATATTGTGTAAGTTTAAAGCAGCTGCATATTCTGGTAATGTAAATGTATATCAAATTTAGGCCTGGTTTCACAGACAGGTCTTAGATTAAGCCAGGATTAAACTTTAGTTCAATTAGGACTTTTAACTAGCTTTTCTTAGGAAAAAAGACTTTTAAGATCTGTCATTGCAAGTTTTCAGTTAAAACCGCTCAAACATGCATTTTAGTCTGGGACTAGGCTTAAGCCTTGTCTGTGAAACTGGGGGATAAAGTTTTCAGTTTTAGTTTTGAAAAACTGTATCTCATTTTCAGTGAAGAGACGGAGGTTCTGGCCTATGATGCAACCCAAGCCCAGGACATTGAGAGGGTAAGGATTGAACCTGTATATGGAGCACATTGAGGCAGGCAAATGTCACTGCTCTCTGACTCTATTTTGCCTTTGCAGGTTGCAGAGGATATTGAATACCTCAAGTTTGAGAAGGGCCCTTGGCTGGAGCAAGATGATGTCACTTTCCACCATATGCGAATGCTGTAAGTACTTGATTTATTTACATTTGACTCGTTTTTTTTTTCTTCCATAGACTGTTCATAGTACTGGCTGTAATTATTATCCTTCCATGTCGGCCACCTCCTTGAACACAATAAATAAATTTACCCTTTTATTCACTAGGGTGGAAGACAAGCAGAGGGTAGCCACCATGACCTGCATCCCCAGATATCTCCCAGAAGTCACAGTCGGTGCTCATGAGTTTGATGCTGCTTACTATGCTTTCAAATCGGTATGTGCCCTCCACTGAAACTGTAACACTAAATGTAAAAGACTGATCATAAGCCGCATGTAGTGGGTTGTATGTGCTTAAAGTTCACAATAATGATCATTGTCGTCAATTACTCGCCCTCAAGTTGTTGGTAATCAAACGCTTGATGGGCCCCACTGACTTGCATAGTATTTTTTTTTTTTTCATACTATGGAGGTCAGTGGGGGCCCATCAACTGTTTGGTTACCCATATTCTTCTAAATATGTTGATGTCTTTAGCAGAAGAAAGAAATGTATACAGGCTTAGAACAACTTGAGGGTGAGTGAGTGATGACAGAATTTTCATTTTTGGGTGAACTGTCCTGTTAAGACCCAATTATGGCCATGTGCAGCTGTGCATATCTTGCTTAAGCTCTTATTAGCAATTCAAAAAATTCCATCGCTAAGTGGTGCCAATCACAACACACTGGGCCATCTAACCAAACACAGCACATTTCGTATTTCGAAAGGAGGGGCTTCATCGAAACAGGAACTAAACCACTCGTTTGGGCCAGACTGGGTAGAGAGGTGCTGTAATAATGTAATGTGAAAATTTTTTTTTTTGAACAACCAAGCATGAAAGCATATTTTAGTATACCCCCCCAAAAAAATCAAGACTTTGTAAAAGGGCATATTAGGGCCCCTTTAAAGAGTATGGAAGCAGTGGTGCTTTAGGTGCCTCACTGATGATAGATCTACCTTAAATTATATTTCTGTCAGATACATTTGTGTATAACTAATTGTGTATAACTAATTGTATATATCCAGGAGCCCAAACAGTGTCCCTTCAAATGCCTGCACAATGATAGGGTGTTTTCTCAGAGCAGTAGTGTCACCTGAGTACAGATAGACTTCTGGAGTGGGTGACAGAAGCACTTTGTATAGCCATTAGTGATTCCTGGCAAATGTGACTATTATATTGATCTTGGGGAGTGCTGTGTTCAGCCATCAGATTTTTCATAAAACATATGGAGCTTTAACTCATCCCAGAGAACATGTAGAAGTGGACCTCATGAATATAGATTAAATGTCTAGTCTTTTTATTTTATTTTCAATGTATTTCTTTAAAGGTCACAGTAAAATGTTGCTTTTGCACACCGGGGCTTTAAAGAATCTAACATGTGATATGAAAATCTCTCCTTAGCTCCCAGGAAAGAAGTACGCTGAAGGTTATAATGAAGACGTTGGTGACAAAGGCATATGGCTGAAGTGAGAAACGCCGGTGTCGCTGGAGGGAAGGACATCTGAAAGACAGATTCCTTGTGGTGTTTCAACCATTTGTCTATGTCCCATGGAGAAAGATATATTCTGCTCTTCTGCAGCTGAAGATATCATTGTACATTGCTATTAAAACATTTATTGTATATGTTAAAAAAAATGCGAGTCAGTGTTGTTCTTGGGTGGATCTTGCTGAGTTGAACTTAAGTTCTGACTCCAAGGTAATGGTCCTATGAGGCTCCTGGGGACGACTTTGCGCCCACTTATACATTCCCGCCCTGTATGCCAGGGACCCCTGGTGGTTTGTTTTTGCTTTAAGAACAAAATTGGCTGTACTAATTTAGGGGTACAGGATAGGTCAAACTGAATGTGCTTAGGACACTGGTGACCAGCTTCCTTTGGCAGTGTCAGGTCATGTGGCTTTAGAGGCCCTTAATACAGCCTTGACTGGCTATTCAAACTAGATATGCGACTAAAGTACAGCTTTAAGTATTGTCAAAAGTAACATTAATTATGTATTTATTTTAATTAATACAGTTAAAATTATGCAAAGAATGCGACGTTTAACTGAGGAGGTATGCAACGACTATTCAATTTGCCGGCCAATATTTTATTTTGTTTCATTGCGGTGAGACGGTGACTAAACACCCCAATTAAAATACTTTTTTGTAAATAGCACAGTGCAAACTGGCCGCAGCTCATTAGACACCTGAAACCAGTCGTTTCTCGTCACTCAGATGAGATGAGAGGAGATGATATGTGTCTGCGGCGGGATTGCGCTGCTGCTGCCGGTAAGAGAGCGGCCGCGGATCCAGGAATAGCTCCGCTGCGCGCCGCTGCTCATTTGTTCCTGAGCGCATCTCATATTACCATCATTTCTCATATTTTGGCCTTTATGGGGGATTATTCACCAAAATCTCAAATGACGCTGAAATAAAAGTGACTGTTTGGACAACGCCGGCCTTCAGATTCCCTTAGCTTTCATCAATATTTACACACCTCTGAGTCCCTCTATAAAAAGGAATGGGATTCCATAAATGTAGATTATACTTTGTATTTGTATTATAATACTTTGGGAGAATCTGTTTTCCTATAAAGCTGAGTATATTTGTGTGGCGAAAAGGAAGAAAAATGCCTAAAAGTTCCAAAATTAGTCCCAAAGGAGATCCAGCATGACTGTAAGTACAAGCTTATTTCATTTTAAAAAGACTTGGTATATAACTAATGTGTGGTTGTGTTCGCCGCCATAATTTCTCATTTGTTATTTATGTTGTTAATCATGTCAGCTTTGGCGTTTTAAATGTGTCATTACAAGTAGTTTTGGATGGAAACCACCAGAGGGCGCTTAACACAGTTTGAGAATTACTACAGTGCCACAAGATAACTGTTATTATCCTGCTTTTGTGTTTGCCGTAATCCCTATGAAAGGGATAGTTCAACCAAAAATGAGGATTCCGTCATCATTTATTAACCCCCCTCATGTCTTGCCAAACTTATGATTTTCTTTCTTCACTAGAATTCACTTTTATTGCATCTTTTTTCCCATATAATAAAAGTGAATGGTTACTGAGGCTGTCAGGCCCAATTCTTCCTAACATCTGTTGAATTTAACAGAAGAATATGAAGTCATAAGGGTTTGAATATGATGCTAGAATGTTAATTATTGGATGGATGTCCCTTGAAGTTCAACTTTCCTTGCTTTCCTCAGAGGAGGGCACTGTTGTACTTCCATCCTAAAGAAACCACTCTTCAAGTCTTTTATGGATTCATGTCTCACAGAGCAGAACACTTTCCCTTTATCCTTCAGTTGTTTCTTGTGTATTTTTATTTATTAGGCTTTTATTTTGACAGCACTCTTTTAAATACATATTTCATACACATAGATCCTCCCACAGCTGTTATTATATGTGCTCTTGTAGTAGATGCTGCGGTGCTGGTCTAGTAATGACTTGGCATGACAAATGGAATCTGAATTTAAAGTGGTTAGAAAAGCGCACATCTGTAAAGTGCTGCATTTGAATTAAACTATGTTAATGCATTTTCAAAAAGGGCTTAAAGTGGCTGAATTAAAGCGGTTAATTCTAGTGAAGTTGCTTGTTCTCTGTATTTATTGCTGCTGTGGATGAAGGACTGTCATTGCTATTTGTCGGTTATTGGTTGTGTTATCAGGCAGCTTGGAGGGGTGGTCTGCTAAATGAGGATGGAAAGATAAACAAAGCTATTGTAGCAGTGCTGACAGACAATAGACACACAGCAATGTCCTGAAGCAACATTGAATGGATGTAAAATTAACTTGAATAACCTCAATGACAAGGCAAAATAAACTCAACCTGGGAGATAACAGTGGCGGCTTCGACTTCTGATTATATGCTACATTAGGTTTACATTAGGCTACAACATTTTTTTAAAAGAAATTTATATTTTTATTCAGGAAGCATGCATTAATCTAAAGTGACAGTAAAGACAGTAAATGTGACTCTGAAGACTGGAGTAATGATGGTGAAATGTAGCTTTGCCATCACAGGAATAAATTATATTTTTGAAAACCTAACTTTGTAATAATATTTCAAAATATTACTGTTTTTACTGTGTTTTGATCAAATAAATGCAGCCATGTTAAGCATAAGAAACTTCTTTCAAAAACACAACGAAATTGTACTGACCCAAAACTTTTGAACAGTGAATGTACAACCGATGAATTCTCACTGGCATTAGAATAAATGTGCTGCTAAATCAATACATGTGCAGAGTATTCAGAATATCTGATATTATTTAACCTTGACATTGACTATAAACTATTCTGATAAAACATGACACAAGCGATATTATGTTTTAAAATACTCTATTATAATTTAAGAAAGGGCCCAAGGTCACGTTTAGTGACAGCAGTTCTGTATCCTTCTCCAAATATCTCAATGTAATTACTTTTTTTGATAGTGAATTTGCTGGAAGATATGATAATAGCCCATCTCTGGCTGAGATCTGCCACACCTGAAAGTTCAAGACCTTTTTTGTCCCTCTAAAGAGAAGCTTTCACACTGCTTGAAAACCTGGGGCCACAATTTCACAGTCGGACCATCACGAGTGGGTTTCTATTTGACAACTCTCAGCTTTTCCTCATGTGACTTTTAATCAGATTTCACACCTCGTTTTAAATGAATCATTAATGTACATGCGAGGAGATTTGCTGAGTTTGATCACTTGTGTACTCTTGTCAAAGTGATCGTGGGTTATTTTTGAATTCTTGACACTTGATGATGCATTTTAAGAAAGCAAGTTTATTTTAAAAAAAAATAATATAAAAAATAATATATATATATATATACACTCACCTAAAGGATTATTAGGAACACCACACTAATACTGTGTTTGACCCCCTTTCGCCTTCAGAACTGCCTTAATTCTACGTGGCATTGATTCAACAAGGTGCTGAAAGCATTCTTTAGAAATGTTGGCCCATATTGATAGGATAGCATCTTGCAGTTGATGGAGATTTGTGGGATGCACATCCAGGGCACGAAGCTCCCGTTCCACCACATCCCAAAGATGCTCTATTGGGTTGAGATCTGGTGACTGTGGGGGCCATTTTAGTACAGTGAACTCATTGTCATGTTCAAGAAACCAATTTGAAATTATTTGAGCTTTGTGATATGGTGCATTATCCTGCTGGAAGTAGCCATCAGAGGAAGGGTACATGGTGGTCATAAAGGGATGGACATGGTCGGAAACAATGCTCAGGTAGGCCGTGGCATTTAAACGATGCCCAATTGGCACCAAGGGGCCTAAAGTGTGCCAAGAAAACATCCCCCACACCATTACACCACCACCACCAGCCTGCACAGTGGTAACAAGGCATGATGGATCCATGTTCTCATTCTGTGTACGCCAAATTCTGACTCTACCATCTGAATGTCTCAACAGAAATCGAGACTCATCAGACCAGGCAACATTTTTCCAGTCTTCAACTGTCCAATTTTGGTGAGCTCGTGCAAATTGTAGCCTCTTTTTCCTATTTGTAGTGGAGATGAGTGGTACCCGGTGGGGTCTTCTGCTGTTGTAGCCCATCCGCCTCAAGGTTGTGCGTGTTGTGGCTTCACAAATGCTTTGCTGCATACCTCGGTTGTAACGAGTGGTTATTTCAGTCAAAGTTGCTCTTCTATCAGCTTGAATCAGTCGGCCCATTCTCCTCTGACCTCTAGCATCAACAAGGCATTTTCGCCCACAGGACTGCCGCATACTGGATGTTTTTCCCTTTTCACACCATTCTTTGTAAACTCTAGAAATGGTTGTGCATGAAAATCCCAGTAACTGAGCAGATTGTGAAATACTCAGACCGGCCCGTCTGGCACCAACAACCATGCCACGCTCAAAATTGCTTAAATCACCTTTCTTTCCCATTCTGACATTCAGTTTGGAGTTCAGGAGATTGTCTTGACCAGGACCACACCCCTAAATGCATTGAAGCAACTGCCATGTGATTGGTTGATTAGATAATTGCATTAATGAGAAATTGAACAGGTGTTCCTAATAATCCTTTAGGTGAGTGTATATATATATATATATATATATATATATATATATATATATATATATATATATATATATATATATATACCAAACAGGAGCAGAATTTGTTGAGAAACAACATGCAGTATTTATTCACATAAAGTGAACATTTATAGAAACTGACGCAAGCAGCCCTGTTGCTAAACTTAATTGGCCCCTTGTCAAATGTTTATGTCCCCCACAAAGATAGTAAAAGCACAAATCATCTACAGGACATTGTGAGGTTTCTGTGAGCATTAACTTAGTCCTTAATGGTAAATACATTTGTATGTGTTAGTTGATTTAGCTAACAAATAGTTAACCCTCTAAAACACATATATCTGAGTGGAAATTATGTAAATGTGTGAGAAAGTTCCTGTAAACACATGCTAATTTAAATTAGCAACTCATGACGACAAACAAACTAGCCTCTCAGTAATTGCTTTAATTGTCAGTCTACTTTTATAGGTTATGCTATCACCTTTGAGAACGGTGTCTATAGATAGCTCTCTTTGATGTCTCTCAGCGCCCATATTTCGCATCTTAGGAGTCAGACTTCTTGTTGATGATTTCTGCAATGTTACATGGATGCTAAGCTGCCATGATGAAAACAGCTTTCATTTTCAGGTATTCTTACGTCATCTTTTATCAGATAAAGCATTTGTCAAAAACTCTTCACGTCGAGGCACTTTCATGTCAAATCTTCAGTTCAGGGTATCATGCTTGGCTGAGATTTTTGTCAGACCTTGAAGTCACTGATATTAAAAACAAGTGCACATATTTTAGCTCCTAATAACAAAGTCTTTCACATATATTTTAATCGTCTGGGCTTTAAATAGATGTTTTAATCATATTTCCATATGTTAAACACACTCAATGGGAAAAAAGGGGAAGTTTATTGAGGGAATCTCTGGAAATCCGGTTAATTTGCTCCCTGGATAGAATTAAGCTCGGAGCCATCATAAATTACCATTTCATTAAGATTCAGAAGCCAAACAGATTTAAATATTCATGGATTCCCTCCTTTCTCTGATTAGATTTTAATTACACGATATTGTTTTAAACAAATGAGGGACGTTCTCAAAAAGGAGCTATTTGTTTTGAGGGATAATGAACACCTGAAAGGTAGAGCTGCTTCAAAGAGCAGAAGCATTTACCCGCCGAGACACAAAGGGCCCCTCCGAGCCCTGTGTTTTGTCTTGTTTCTGTCAAAGAAAAAAGACAGAAGGAAATAAAAAAAAAAACCTACACCCCAAGTACTCTGCGTCACACCTGGTCAGAACCTTCCCAGTCTGTTCTTCAATCCATCCATTCATTTCTTCCTTTCCTCCCTGCCTTTGTTGAAAATTTAATGACCTCTAGCAATTATTCAGACTGGTGCGATACAGGACTCGTGTACATGATGCTTTATTTTATGATGCAAGTTACACCCATCAGCTTTTCGGCTCTTTTCCCCAATGAGTATTCAGATATTCATGTAAATTTTTCCATTTTAAATTCAAGGCAAGAGAAACATGATGCACCTGTCGTGACCAAGGTCGATGTAGAGGTTGCTGTAGACACAGTGTTTGCAACACCGTTAAGGGCATTTACTTTCTGAAACCAGAACAGCATTCTTGTTTCCTTTTTCTTTTCTTTTTTTTAAATAAAAAATTATATTTTTACTCCCCCACTGTCGCTTATTAAATATTTGCAAAGCTCTACACGACCATTCATTCGTTTAATAAAGCCTTTTTCTGGTGTCATTTCAGCTTGTTTTTCAGCCATGATGCTGTGATGTTAAACCAAAAGCAAAGTAATGAATGCTTATCAACTTTTACTGATTACTTTGGTTTGAAGCCAGGCTTCACAAAAGCAATATCCAGAGGTTACAAATAATTGCTGTAATACAGCAGTTCCATCTTACAGTACCACGAATACCTCTCTTCACAACAGAGATGTCAGCTCCTCACTGTAATGGCCTCATTAAATTCACTTGCAGGTGAGCAAAGTGTACAATGCTGTGAAGGCATATCAAAGCCACAGCGTGTTTGCCACAATAGTGCTGTCCGAAAATGTGAACGAGCACTTAAACGAGCACGTAGCTTGTTTAGCCCAATATTTATGAAGTATTCACACAGAGCTGAATGTCCAGGGCTGCCGCATCCACCCATTACAAATACAGCACCACTTTCCCAATAAACAAACAAATCGACTGCTCTTTTCCATAAGGCAGCTGTCTTGCCCAGCTAGCACTCTTGGTTTCAAGGAATAATAGGCTGTGATGAGCGGAGATAAATCAGCTCATTCAGGTAATTGTGCCTTATGGGGATTTGCAGCCTCTGTGTAATGGCCATCTTAAACACACCACATAAGATGACCATGGCTGACTCATCAGGTTTGAGCCGACTGCACACATTTTCTTTCTCAGAAAATATCCTCTGCTTGAAACTATACAATGGTTTTACTGCACATTGTGTGCTTGGAAAGACTAAAACTTCTGATTCATGCCGAGCGAGTCAGAAGGTGGACACTGAGTTATATGTTAAGAGGCAGTAATGGACTTTAAACACTTCAAAGACTCATTTTGAATGAATTGTTAATAATTTGCATGTGCGTCTGTGCTGTTTTAGTGCTTGGTTCACTAAAATAGTTATGCAAGTGAGGTTACAATGCAAACACGGCCAAAATATTAGTGCTGAACCGCAATTTGCACAGCTCAATGATCTGGGTTTTAAGTTACGGAGAATGCAGCAGAGTTTTTCTGTCTGGTACACCTAACAGTGATTTTATAGCATCGCTTATGCACAATTGCACACGTTTTGGACTGAGAAAATTGTGTCTAATCTATAATGAGACAAATTTACATAAATTAGGCATATTTGTAATTAAAAAATGACTTAATTGACTTAATTTTAATACAGCTCAATTTTGCACGTGGTTAAGATGATTTGCTGCTGGATTTTTTTTTTGCACTGAAATAGTGTTTAGTGAATTTGAACCTATACGTCTACATCATGAATCGATTTATTGTTAGTCTGATGCATAGATGAACTAAGAATAAAGAATTTTGTTAACAAATGTCAAATGGCTGAATTGAATAGTAATGTTTATGGTATCTTATTAATTTATTACACTGAACTCACACTTTTAAAAATAAGATAAATGGCCATATTTTTGTCTTAAAGGGATAGTTTACCCAAAAATGAAAATCCTGTCATATTTTTCTCACACTCATGTCGTTCCAAACCTGTATGACGTTTTTCTTCTGCAGAACACACACAAAAAAAGATATTTTGAAAAATGGTGGTAACCAAACTGTATTGGTTACCACTGAATTTCATTGTATGGACAACAACACTGAGACATTTCTCAAAATATATTTAGTGTTCCATAGAAGAATGAAAGTCATACAGATTTGTTTTTAAATGTAGCTTTAATGCTTAGATTTCTGTCCAAGAGTTCCTAATGGAACTTAGCACCATTCTTCAAGAAATTAGATCTACAGTTTTTCTAGGTGAAAGTCTACTTTAGAATGTCCATTAGAGCTTCAGAACTGGTCATTTGGGGGGTCAGGAAAAGTTATTTTCTCAACTTGGTGCTCATGAAACAAAATTCTAAATTCTTAAATGCATTTAGCAGTTTTTATGGGGGCACCATCTTCCTGGCATATTGGAATATCATGAGGTAACCGTGTTAAGAACATATCATGTACCTGATCCTGTAAAAACCTCAGATTTAATGACTTTTCCAAGTCGACTGCTCACACCAGTACAGATCCCTCATTACATTTAACAGCTGACATCTTTTGTCCAGATGTAAACCTGTCCGGGAGTCTTGGTTACAAACGGTTTCCTTTTTCATACTGTGTTTATGTTATTTCATACATCCTCTGTACTGTCTAATGATCTGTGGTGAGCAGTTTGTTTCCTCTAGAGTGTTAACACTGTTCAAGAATGCTGACTCGATATATAGAAATTTCATCAGCCGTTTAAAAAGTGTCCTTTAAGGACCATTGGCCATTTTTAAGTATTTTCTGTCTCAATATGTTTCTGAAAAGATAATGAAAGACTGCCAGACAAACACTGTCACTGGCATCATTTTCTGTGTAGAAAATATCTGCACACTAAAGATGTGAATTCGTTTGCAGCAGATTGTTTAAGCTAACAGGGATTATTTGTACAACTTTGAAGATGTGTGTCATTAACATATGGTGATAGTATACTGATGCAATAGGAGATAAGGACTGTGTAGACTATTTTCCCAATTTTCACACAAAAATGAATAAAAATATCACTTTTTTTAAAAATAAGTAATATTTACTGTACCTTGATTTGTAGTTCATCTCATATCTCAGGTTTCAAGCATGTTCACTGACACTGTTGTCATCTTGCTAAATTATAAAAGTATTTATAAAAATAATGACAAAAGATAACTGAAAATTAAATATCAAATTAAAATGTAATTTAGTTTTTTTAAATCATTTTTGTGATGAATTTTTATGGTTTCGAATTGATAATCTAACAGGAAGACAGCACTAACTTGTATAGTTAAACTTCAATAGAGTCTAAATTGTTTGTTGTGGTCAAAATGACACACACACGCACGCACACACAAAGATAACAAGGCTAATGACAAAATCCACAACACAAAAATAAGGCACCATCAACAAAATCCACCCATTACACCCTTTTTTGACTGTAATTATTTTTAAGTGAAAGACCAGTTGTGACATCTCAGTTGTCCTTCGATCATTTTGATTTAAAAAGCAGAACCAAAAAAGATTCATTCCAAAAATTCAGTCCAAAAAGCCGCTCTCTATACCCACCTGAGTGAGTAAAGTTCTCTGACAGAGGAGGAATCAAAGCACCTTGGCTGTGGATTTCAGCGAGTTCAGCAAACGGAGCCAGGCCACGCTCTCCTGTGGAGCTGCAGAGGGCATCAAGGTTGCACAGAATCACAGTCATTTTCAAGATGAACAACCTTGTCCTCATGGTCTAAATATATCTGCTGGATTTCCAGTTGTGCAGACCAGCTCCCTCAAGCCACCCCACTAAGGACAGATGTCAGCCTTCTGTGACCCTGTCAGTGACACACAGCTGGATGGGGCGAGCAGATCTAGAACAGTCTCTGCAGTGCAGTGGCTGAAGATGGTATGTTGTTTTGAGCGTTATGTCAGAGTGTGATCCCAGCGCACCGATGGCTGAATTCAGAATGAGGAGGGGAAAGTAGGTTAATGGAAATCATAGTGTGCAGTACCTCTCACCTTCTCTTCCCCTCTCTCTCTCATACAGGTTTGTAAAAACATACAGCGTGGATCATTATGGCTACATTTAGTCTTACAAATCTGTGTCATTTTAAATGGAAAAGAAACACTCTGCAAAACACAAAGCCTTGAGGTTTACATCAGAGGACGCGTGAGGCTGTCTGAAGCCAAAGGAAAGTGTCTTGTTGCTTCGCTGCCCAGTCAGTCAGTGACTTCACAGGTAGCGTGTTTAGGGGAACTGCTTGCAGATAGACTTCCAAGGCACCATAATGTCATGTCTAATGATCAAGAACAAATTCAAGTGAGCTTCTAGGAGCCTCATAGCCACACCTACCTATTATGTAATAGCAACGGGCCAATGGTAGTTTGAAGGTGTTTACCAGCCGGAGCAATTTTTTCAGAAAATCTAGCTTTGGCAAGTTGTTTTAAACTTCATAAACGAACTCCAAACAAACTTCGTTTTGGCCTGGTTTTGTTTGAAATTATGCCACACAATGTTCTTTGATTTCATATCGGTATATCAGTATATCGGGGAGTGAAGAACGAAAAAGAACTTTGCAGTGAGTATATCGAGGCCTTTAGAGATAACCAAGAGAATGTTGACTGACTACAATGCTTGTTTGTCATTATTGGAATTGTAACCTTAAATTAATATCAATGTTGAAAACAGTTGTGCTGCTTAATGTTTTTGTAGACACAGTGCTAATTTTTGTTTATAGGATTCTTTGATGAGTAGAAAGTTTTAAAGAACATAATTTATTTAAAATAGAAATGCTCCTGTTTGTCGAATACAATTATTTATTTAAAAAGAATTCTTAGTGACCCCAAACTTATGATCGGTACAGTATTGTGCCCTTGTGGTAAACAAGCAAAAACTTTACAAACTTTTGAAAAAGATGAATTGGGAAAGCAGTGTTAAAAGCCTCTCTATTGAAGCTGTAGCTTTGCTATTCAACACATGAATTAAAAAGCCTGTCAAGCTTTAAACTCAGTTGGGGACAGTCTTGAGACTTTATTCCCCTCCTGTGCTATTTTTGTAAAATCAAAATATGTTACAAAAGCAATTTATTTGGCAAGAGCTACTGTATTTCATGTGAAGAGAGATTCTGAATACTCAAATCATCTGAAATGTCACAGAGGAGTGTTCTGCTTGAAAAGTGGAAAACTGATGTGCTGATGGCTTCTTTGTGTTCATTTGACATAGTTTCAGTTTTCTGTTCAGTTTCGTATTGTTTCATGTCACAACTGAAAAAGCTGTAGAACATGTCTGTATAAAACATACTATTCAAATGTTTAAATACTACAAATATACTATTCAAATATTTCAATGTGACTAATCTTGAAAAAGAAATGCACCCTTAAAGTCACCAAATTGACAATTCTTATTTTATTATGGAATACTGCAGTATTTATTATAAATGATTTATCCGTACACATCATAATCTAACATGGATGGATCTCTACCTGTTGTGATAATATAAAACTTTCCTGATATTAGAGTAACAATTACAGAAGAATAAAATAAAGCATATTTTGTTTGAGCAGATGTTTTTTTTATCCCATCATCACTGTCCTCGTCAGAGCTCATTGCCCAGTACATTCAGCATCTGGCTCATATTCGCCATCTCAAACATATTCTCAAAACTCATTTTCAACATCTTCAAAATCAATATTTTGATCGCTGACAGCTTCTTCACCAGATCCACCATCAAGTGACAGGGATACTAACATGATTGCGTTCAGTACTTGCTCTGCAGTAAATCGCTGAGCCATTTCAAGTTTTGCAGATTATACTTATTATTCTTTCATTTTCTGTCTGCAGTAAGTATGAGTGAAACGTCACTTCCATCACTGTGTATCAGACATTGCCTTGTGGAATAAAGACAAAATAAAAATGTGCAGAAAAAAATATATATACAACCCTATACAATTTTTATAAAAAATGAATGGAAAAACAGGCATTCTTTTATAATTATTTTTTTTTCTTGTTATATTGTTTATAATGAATTGATTGAGGAATACGTTGGCGACGTCCCGGGTCGCTAAAGACAGGAGGTATGCATTTAAGGGATAAAATTCATGTGCCCTTGTAATCTTTAATCAAAATAACTTCCCATCCCTCTTGAAGCGACATCTTTTCTCATCTCGAATGACATGTTTACTGGTGCAAGGGCGGGATAACCTGTCACTCACATGACATCATAGCAATAGCAAACCACAATGATCCAACAATCCAATTAATTCCCGATCAAGTCTCGTCCTACATGTTTTCTTGTTCAAGAAGTTGTTTTACTCGGGTATATACCTCACAATAGGGAAGAAAAGTCTATCGCAACTTCCATTTCATGCCGACTTTAAAATACACATACACAGAGCATTGCTGCACAAACCTTACAGTTCACTTAAAAATGACAGCTAGCTGTTTTTAAAGCAAATGGAGTGTCAGGTTTGCTGTTTCACCTCTGGCTTTGTGTTGTGCTGTGAAAAAGACAATACAAATAACTTAAGGTTCTTCCAACCTCCTGTGGAAGATGTTGAAAGGCCTGCAAATTGTGTGAACAATATTCTTCAGTTTCATTTGATCATTCTTCAAAAAAATAAAGGAGCTGGTTTGGTTTTAGTCTAAACTGACTTAGTGGAATAGCAACTGGCTAGATTTTAATGTATCCAAGTTATTATGAATGAACGAAAGGAACAAATAAATAGCCTATTATTTAGCCTATTTTTATTTCTTCTTTTTTGTCTTCACAGATTTACTTTTGCCAAACTCCGGGAACATGTTTGAAGTTCAAAGTATAATTTAGGTTTTCACAAGCAGTTAAGAAATGTTGAAGTGATTTGACTGTAGGAAACAAATGTTTATATTGAAGCATTGTGGGAGGTGATAATTGTGTCCTCTTGCATATCTCACTTCTGTTTGTGGATGGTTAATCATAGAGGTGTCAGTGTTGATTATCAAAATATAAGTGATGACAGGCAGTCTAGCTATTACACACAATTGTCCTTTCAGTTGTTAACTTCACTGTCAAAAAAAAAAAAAAAAAAAAGCAGCAGAAACCTTTAGTGTGAGGTGTCATTAATCAAGAGCGCTGGACGAAGGAAGAGGGGGGTGAGAAGGTGAGATGAGATTTGGTGCTCAGGGCTTATTTTCAGCCTCCATCCTTGAAGCAAAGAATTAATCAAAAGAAAAATATCTCTCACTCGTGTCGGATTCTCGCGCTGTAGCTCACCTCCAAAGTGTCTGGCATTTTCATTTTGTTGCATCAGCATCTGTACTGGCCTTTGAATAATGTGTACATTTTTTGGTAAAAATCTTCCAGAAGAGATCTCATTGAAAAATGATTTATCACGGTATACACATCAACTGAAATCATATTTATAGTACTCCACGTCCCACTGTCATTCAAACTGTTTGCTTGAGATAACATTTCTGTTTCCCACGAGTGAATAACACAACACCTGTACTAATTACTCCCCCATGTAGAGGAACTGAAACTATCAATGGCTCGAGGCCTGGTTGTTTGATCCAAAAATCATTAAACTAAGCCCAGCATGAGCTTTCTTTACTGCCAGTTGCTGTGAGCTTAAAGGAAATAGTTCACCCAAAAAACGAAAATTCTGTCATCATACATATCCTCGTGTTATTCCAAACCTGTATGACTTTTTTTTTCTGTGGAACACAAAAGGAGATGTTTAGCAGAATGTCCACTGCTCTCTTGTATACTATGAAAGTGGACGGTGACCTGGGGCTGTCAAACTCCAGCAAAGACAAAACAGCAGCCTTGTAAAAGTATACAATTATAGACGAACAGACCTACAGTAAACTATGGCAGCTGAGAAGGCCATTCTTTGTGTTCTTTTTGAAGAATTTCCGGAGCCTGATGAAATCGGTATAAATGTGTTTAATACTGCAAAATACGCTCAATGTTACAGTCGTTGCCCTTGCCGTCCAGAATAAAAGAGAACATCCCATTCAAGTGAAGGGATTTTTGGAAACTGTGGTTCCTAATTATTGTGATCCAACATTTGCCTCACATTTCAGGATGAAAAGACAAACATGTCTTCTTATATCTTCAATTGTTGCGTATACCGAGCTGCAGTGGACACATTTGTAAACAACTTTACAAGTTGGACCCATTGTGCAAGCTGGGTTTCAGATTTGGGTTGCTTCTCAAGGTTGCTTGCAGGTAGTACTTCATTCATTTTAGATCAGCACACTCCTGGTGAAGTGCTTGTTCTTGTGACAGGGAACACACTTGGTCAACTTGATCTATTACACTGGAGCAGAAAATACCACTGTATGGATAATCTGGACTATCACCTTAAATAAAATAAAGAGCCATCCTTCCAGGAAGTTTGATGTTTACTATAGGTCACAAAGACTTCAGTCTGTATTATACATAAGTATGAAGTTGGTGTATTTTAGACATGGAATTTCTCTTACCCGGCACCACAACTGAAATCATACCAAACATGTCTAATGTTGCCTGTATCCTATTTTAGATGTACATTTGCATGCTGACATTTGGGTTTTGGTTAGTAACCATGATTTACAGTCAACAAAACAACAAAATCTAATAATGGAATGTTGTGTTGTCTAGATGTTAACATTGTGACATAGCTAGACCACCATACCTCACTAATTTAGAAGTCAGATTTTGACCCAACAACACATTTTAGTATTTTACATCAATATGACATTAGCTTGAGACGTTGGCACAATGTTGTATATTGGTTACTTTACACAACTTAACAAAAAAAAATCCATGTGTAGGATGTTAGAATGTGTTGCAGATGTTGACTTGTAAAAGATGTTAAATCTTTGTTACTTTACAACACAACTTAAACCCAACAAAAATATCAGGGTCTAATGATGTTAGAATTTGACGTTGTGTGGATGTTTAAGGAGTTTTGTTCACCATGCCTCATGACTAAATGTCAGTATTTGACGTCAACCTGATGTTGGTTTGAGACGTTGGCTCAATGTTGGATTTTGGTTAGTTAACAACACAACCTATAACCAACAAAATATCAACGTCTAATGATGTTATATTTTGACATTGTGTGGACGTTACCATTATGACGTTAAGGAGACATTGGATTTTGGTCACCATGCCTCATGACTAAATGTCAGTATTTGACGTAATCCTGACGTTGGTTTGAGATGTTGGCTCAACGTTGTATTTTGGTTAATTAATACCACAACCTAAAACCCACAAAAGATCAATGTCTAATGATGTTAGAATTTGACGTTGTATGAACGTTACCATTATGACGTTGTGTGGACGTTGTGTTTTGGTCATCATGCCTCATGACTAAATGTCAGTATTTGACATCAATATGACGCTGGCTTGAGACGTTGGCTCAGCGTTGGATTTTGGTTAGTTAATACCACAACCTAAAACTAACAAAATATCAACGTCTAATGATGTTAGAATTTGACGTTGTGTGGACGTTACCATTATGATGTTGGCTCGACGTTGGATTTTGGTTACTTTACAACACAACCTAAAAACAACTAAATATCAACGTCAGCTGATGTTGGTATTGGACGTCAAATTAACGTTGGCATTAGACATTGAGCTGACGTTGAATTTTGGTCACCTGACGTCGCTACCACAATGTAACTAAATATCAACATCTTATGACGTTGTGTGCCTGCTGGGATACAATGGCAAACATTTCATGGCAAATATTTCATTTTTGGGTGTAATATTTCTTTTCTTTTTTTTACCTGTGCATTTCCCTTCAAAATATTAACACAATTGGGGGGGGAAAAAGCAACAAGAAGAAGCAGTTAATTTTATTTGTTGCTAAAGTGTAGATATATGTGAAATTAAAAAGTCAAGGCATCCACAGAAGATATTTTCCTATTGTCTACATAAATGTTCCTGTTCTCTTATCCTGAACTTCTGACTAACAAGTACATTTTTAAAGAATTAAACATTTTAAATAAGTGCACTTCATTGCTCCGCCCCCAAAATGCACAAATACACAATGCAAGAGTGGATGTGATCAAAGCAAAATAATGCTTCTTGAAAAATGAAGCAAAGATGATGAACGAACAATAAGAAAGAACAAAAAATTAACACACAGTACACAAGAGTATATACAAGCAAGAGTTTGTTGTTAGTCGCCAGCAGCACACCAGCTTCAGACAAACAATGACACTCAAAATTGTCCTGTTACTATAGCTAACATTACAACAACAGCATATCTTGGTTCTGTGAAACAGAGAAAAACCACTGTTACTCACGTATGGAGCAGAAACAACGCAACCTCTGTGTCATTTTACAGGACTTCCCGCTTGGGTCTCACCAGCGCTGGAAAGCTTTTCTAATATTAAAGCGGGTTCTAAAGCTCTTGCCTGATCATAACCCTTCTTTTTCTAGAGATATTCCTCTGGTATTTTCTGTTTTGTAATGTTTCTCAGCCATCTCTCTTTCTATAGTCTTTTTTAAAATCTCCCTCTCACTCTCTCTCCTCCCCCATCATGAGTGTATACGCCCTCTATTACTGATTGACTACAAGTGTGTTGTGGTGCTCAGTCCAATCCACTTACAACAGTGTTTCACAGAAATCGCTTACTGCACCTTTAACCAATAACATTTTTATGAACTTCTTAGAATTTAACTTAAACTTAAGTTCTTTCTTAAGAAGATTTTCATGAATCTGGCCCGAGAGACAAATTGATTTCACTTTTTTGGTTTTCGTTAAGTTTTACCTTTTAAATGTCTTGAAATATCACTTGCCATTCATATTCAAATCCTGCCTAGTAATAAGACCAAGGACTTTCCTTTCCCTCACCAATGCCATCACATTCTCCTGATGTTTGTGCCGACAATCAGCTTCCAATACAAGGAGTAGCCTACCGAATTTTATTCTATATGTACTCAAATGTAACCTCTTTTTTCATGAAAAAAAAAAAAATTATAAACAATGTCAGGTATTGACCTATAGAGTAATTTCATAATACTCTTCTTGTTTGTTTCTGTTTTCGGAGAGCTCTGTCAGCTACTTCACTGCTCGAGCAAACAGGATTAAGGCATCATATGAGCCTATAAGAGTTAGTTATATTATGTGTATAAAGGGTTATCTATTGTGTCTCATATGAAATACTCTTTCTTGCTCTCATTCATGGCGTCCTGCAGGGCTGGGTCTCCACGAAGAGCAGTGTCTGCTGTCTCTGCAAACTCTGTGCCCTTGGCCTCATTGGTATGATATGTGCCTTTGTGCTGGTACATGTATCGCAGAATGACGGCCAGGAGGAGGAGCAGGACCAGAACCACCACAGCAATGACAGCTAAAAAAGAGAGAGAGAGAGAGAGAGAGAGAGAGAGGTTATATTTGAAGCTATAAGGTGAGACTGAACTCTGAACAGTTTAGTCTTTATTTCCGGACATTCACTGGAGTATTACTGCTGTACAGGTTTTTATTATTGATTGACACAGATAACAATATTAAAAAAGCTTTCTAGCGCTGGAGAGACATAAGCGGGAAGTCCTGAAAACGGACAGAGAGGTTGATTGACACAGATGATTTATTAGTGATTGACACAGATCTTACCTTACAGATGTTTATTATTAATATTATTATTTTATTCATTTTCTTACTATTTCTAAGTACCTGTACACCAAGACAAATTCCTTGTAAACCACTGTACTTGGCAATAACGCTGATTCTAAGTTTTTTTTAATAGGAATATTCTGGGTACATTACCACATTTTTGGGTGAATCCCTTTAACTTTTATTGAACCTGGAACATTTGTCTGATACAGTAGCTGATGCAAACCAATAGCAATATCTAAAGATCAAAGTGGTTGATGGCCATACTAATGATGACATAAAACAATTTCATGATAGCAAATAAGATGCTCACAATAATTTTACATAATATTTTCTTCAAATGTACTAAGAATTCTTAATATTTTGGGGGGATTTTGGAGGTGACAGTAATAATAATAGGCGGAATTATTACTTTTGTTTATCAGCAACTGCATGTGCCCATTTGGCCGATTATGTTAAAATAGCCTTGGTCTATAACTAGTTTTCAAGTTTTTTTCTGATTAATTGGAGTTCTTGACTTATCTTTAAACTTTATTCAAGTGGTAATTTAAAAGAGAACCATGTTCAACATCATTATATTAGGGTGAGAGGACAGAGAAATGAGATAACAGAAAGTTAGATTCAGATGTAAATTTAGCTAATGAAAGTATTGACAGACTTAACCATTGAAAGCAAAACTTCAGAACGTCCTGTCTGTAGAGAACAGCAGTAATTCACACAGCACTAACAAACTAATATGCACAATGAAATACACATATTTTTATCTTCATATGCAAGGCCAGTTTTCTGAAGAACCCTGCTGAGGTTTTACTGACTCCAATTACTTCTGTGCACAAGAACAAACCCATAAATGAGCTAAAGTGAGACCACTGTGGTACTGGTAATTTAATTTAATTTATTTTTTTGCTCAGCCACAGATCTTCTGAGGCCAGGAAACATCTTGAGCACAAATTACCTCTCATCTGTATAGACATCATCCAAGCCTCTCTGACCATCATCAAAGTGCTGTTCTCATAACTACAAACTCTGGAGGCAAAAAGGCATCTTTCTCCTCTGACAGCTGTGCATTTAGAATAAATAAAAAATTTTTTGCAAGTAACATAATATTTAATTATGGTATAGAAGATATTTTATCAGTGCCCAGTTTTGTTTTGGAGAGCTCATAAAAGCTTTAAATAGACTGGATATTCAGAAATAAAAATGGATGTTTTCCCCTGCCTGCTGCTTCTTTTTTTACAGCTCAGAATAGTTGTTAGAAAAAAGATTTTGGATTGTGCGTCTTCCTGTCGTGCCTTCTACCACATCATTTTTATGTGCCCTCAAAGCAATTAGTCACATGACATCTACAGCTCAGGTGATTGGCTCAAAGCAATTGTGCCCAGAACTAAATGTACCCATCATAAGCCGGAGTACACATAGAAACCACTGGCACCAATAGTCGATCTTGCAGCCCTGACTTTTTTTAGGTTACATCAACAAAAGTCATTTTTAAGGGTCTGATCACATAGAAATAGTGAGTTAGGGCAAAAGCTGCACATGTTTACAGTGTATGTGAGTTGAGGGTATATTGGATATTTGAAAGTTTGTGAGCTGTTACAACACTTACCTCCAACTATGGCTTCAGCATATGGTTCTGACCCCTCTAAAGACAAAAAGACAAACATTTAAAAATTGGTATATGACTAAACAGAATGGTCATATCATATATCACCTTGTCCATTTTGAAATTTCAATGGTTTCACTCATACATTTAGGTAAGAATTTCTAATAGAAGTAGATATCAAGTATAAAGGCTAATAAGAGTAAGGCAATAATGAAGAAACTGTCCTTAAACGTACCAGTTCTAGTACTGCTGCTGTTTTGCTGGTTTTAAGTGTAAATGTCTTTACATATCATTAAAGTTTAGTGCTCTGTATGATATTTTCTCAATGGCTAGAGTTCTGAAACATTTTCAACATAAATGTTTTTAGGAGTGCTGCAGTGCAGCCACGTACTGTATCGTACTACAACAAAATCCTTCCATGCCTCGCTGATCCCTCACCAAACATGTACTGTTGACTTTCTTCCTTTGTTGTAATAACACACGTGAATCTTTCATGATGCTTTGTTTTTATAGACAGCTGTCTCCCCCGCTGTATTGTAGCGGGACTCATTCTCTCCGTCACCATGGGGACAAAAAGCTCGTTAAAGAAAGTGATTGAAGATAATCATGAATTATTGCAAAGGCAACATCTGCTGCCTTGACTTGACTTTCACTGAAGGACAGGCAAATCAAAGATGTTGCTTACAAAATGGAGATGGATCTAGTGAGACCCCAAAACTATTTTTGAACAAAAAGGATAATGCAGGTTTGACCAAGCAGATGCCCCCAAAACATGAACAATTAAGCTCCCTCATTAGTGTCTAATAACCTGTTACATTGTGATTAAAAGCTCATTGTGATTTGGTGTTTACAGCGTGACTATGTTTGGGGTAATTAAGGAGACATAGAACATTCACATTTGGCTAATGTGAAGGGCATAGGGGTGTGTTTGAAGGTATAACACCCACTCATGTTATCTTTAATGTCTCCTTATATGACTTCAGTAATTAGTTGTCCTTGAGTAATATGAAGAAATTTTTTTTTAAATAAAAATGACAATCTCACAGAGGCTCTGAGCCAGTGAATTATTTATAAATCAATCAAGTGCTTCCAGCTCTACCTAACCGCATGTCAGGAAAAAAAAAATAGGAAGACTGGATGAAATATCTCTCTCTAATGGAGTAGGTCTTTGTTTCACAAAGTACTGCACAATTTTACTGTGAGTCGTCATCATTTTAACACCCTTATGTGTGACCTCAAAACTGTCTGTGACCCTTCTCTTATAGCTTCCTCTAAGCACATTGAAGTCAGTTTGTGACAAAATGTGGACATTTTTAAATCTTCTGGAATGGACTCCAGAACATATTGATAAGCATATTTATTTAAACTGTTGGAGAATAGTGTGTGCTGTGCACTTCCTAAAGTAAACAGAAAAGAGAAACAAAGGTTATGTTAGTTTGAAAATAAAGACAGGCACCTTTTTAGTACAATTAGCAAAGTTAGCATGTAATGAAAAGTCACCCTTTTTATTTTCTAAATGTGTGTCATTGATCTTATTGTGAACAATTCATAAATGCATAGTTATTTACACATTTTTATTGACTTCTTAATTCTTTATTAAAATATAAAAAATGTATAAAACTACAGACTTCTCTCTGGCGTATGCTGGACTCTTTTAGTCCAGCCAAACCCTTCCCCTTTCTTACAATCAACTGCAAGCTTACATTCAGATCTGCCTCCATCTAATCAACAGCCAAGATTGAACCAAGACCCCACCCTACCTTTTTATTTTCCAATAATCAATAATGTGAGATCTGTAAGAGAAAAGATCTGTCTCTACGTCCATATCGCACCTTCTAAGGTGCATTCTTTATTTTTCCTTATTTAATAGGTCCATTCATTATTTCTAATAGACTGAACAAAATTATAAACGCAACACTTTTGTTTTTGCCCCCATTTTTCATGAGCTGAACTCAAAGATGTAAGACTTTACACAAAAGGCCTAGTTCTCTCAAATATTGTTAACAAATCTGTGTTAGTGAGCACTTCTCCTTTGCCGAGATAATCCATCCACCTCACAGGTGTGGCATATCAAGATGCTGATTAGACAGCATGATTATTTCATAGGTGTGCTGGCCACAATAGAAGGCCACACTAAAATGTGCAGTTTTATCACACAGCACAATGCCATAGATGTTGCAAGTTTTGAGGGAGCGTGCAATTGGCATGCTGACTACAGGAATGTCCACTAGAGCTGTTGCCTGTAAATTGAATGTTAATTTCTCTACCATAAGCTGTCTCCAAAGCGTTTCAGAGAATTTGGTAGTACATCCAACCAGCCTCACAACCGCAGACCACGTGTAACCACACCAGCCCAGGACCTCCACATCCAGCATCTTCACCTCCAAGATCGTCTGAGACCAGCCACCCAGACAGCTGCTGCAACAATCGGTTTGCATAACCAAAGAATTTCTGCACAAACTGTCAGAAATCGTCTCAGGGAAGCTCATCTGCATGCTCGTTGTCCTCATCTGGGTCTCGACCTGACTGCAGTTTGTCGATGTAACCGACTTGAATGGGCAAATGCTCACATTTAATGGCGTCTGGCACTTTGGAGAGGGTTTCTCTTCACAGATGAATCCCAGTTTTCACTGTACAGGGCAGATGGCAGACAGCGTGTATGGCATCATGTGGGTGAGCGGTTTGCTGATGTCAACGTTGTGGATTGAGTGGCCCATGGTGGTGGTGGGGTTATGGTATGGGCAGGCGTATGTTATGGACAACGAACATAGGTGCATTTTATTGATGGATTCATTTTGAATGCACAGAGTTACCGTGACGAGATCCTGAGGCCCATTGTTGTGTCCACGACCATCACCTCATGTTGCAGCATGATAATATACAATTCCTGGAAGCTGAAAACATCCCAGTTCTTGCATGGCCAGTATACTCACCGGACATGTCACCCAATGAGCATGTTTGGGATGCTCTGGATCGGCGTATACGACAGCATGTTCCAGTTCCTGCCAATATCCAGCAACTTCACACAGCCATTGAAGAGGAGTGGACCAACATTCCACAGGCCACAATCAACAACTTGATTAACTCTATGCGAAGGAGATGTGTTGCACTGCGTGAGGGAAATGGTGGTCACACCAGATACTGACTGGTTTTCAGAGAAGCGACACGGTAAACAACAATCGACGACATACAGCAGATCTTGTTCTTGCTTCTCTGCATGTGGCTGTTGTCACAAGAAGGCTGCAGGCTGCCATGAAAAACACAGCCGAAAAAGCATGCGCAAGTGATGATTCTCTGTCAACCAATCAACGTTCTGCAGTGAGTCTTGTTCCACCCTTTAGTACCAGATTTGTCAGGAGCTGATTAAAATGGCGAATTCGGCAGACAAAACAGAATCTTCTCACAAGGAATTGTGCAAGTGGGAAATATAGCAAGAGGAATTCGTCCCCACATGGATTCACCTCAGATTCATTCTAACCCTAACCCTAACCCTAAACTTGACTGCGCAATTTCGTTGCATTGATCATAAGCTGCTGATTTGGAGTTTGCATCGCTGCATTGGTTTCATGGACTTGCTGAAGTTATACTAATATATGTGACTGACTCAAGAACAATTTCAGATGAGATCTGCATTCCCCACATGAAGGATATCAAGCATATGTCTCAGCTGGCAATATTTCACTCTCCATTCATGTCTTCACGAAGCTAAGTTCAGTTCAGTTTTAACACCGTTTTAAAACTATCAGGTCATTGGCAACGTATCTGCGTTGCTTAAGCTTCTAGTCGTTTTCATTAAAATGCTAGGCTTATGGTTATAGTTGGTATTTGAAACACACTTGTTTTTAAAGTTAAAGTTGTTATTGGAAACATTGTCTTAAAGCTATAGTTGATATTGGGAATGCACTTGTTGTTCTTAAAGCTATAGTTGATATTGGAAACGTGCTTTTTGTTTTTAAAGCTATAGTTGAGATTGGAAACACTTGTTGTTCTTAAAGCTGTAGTTGAGATTGGAAACACACTTGTTGTTCTTAAAGCTATAGTTGATATTGGAAACATGCTTTTTGTTCTTAAAGCTGTAGTTGAGATTGGAAACACACTTGTTGTTCTTAAAGCTATAGTTGATATTGGAAACGCGCTTGTTGTTCTTCAAGCTATAGTTGATATTGGAAACGTGCTTTTTGTTTTTAAAGCTATAGTTGATATTGGAAACATGCTTTTTGTTCTTAAAGCTATAGTTGAGATTGGAAACACACTTGTTGTTCTTAAAGCTATAGTTGAGATTGGAAACACACTTGTTGTTCTTAAAGCTATAGTTGATATTGGAAACATGCTTTTTGTTCTTAAAGCTATAGTTGAGATTGGAAACACACTTGTTGTTCTTAAAGCTATAGTTGATATTGGAAACACACTTGTTGTTCTTAAAGCTATAGTTGAGATTGGAAACACACTTGTTGTTCTTAAAGCTATAGTTGATATTGGAAACACACTTGTTGTTCTTAAAGCTATAGTTGATATTGGAAACGCGCTTGTTGTTCTTAAAGCTATAGTTGATATTGGAAACACACTTGTTGTTCTTAAAGCTATAGTTGAGATTGGAAACACACTTGTTGTTCTTAAAGCTATAGTTGATATTGGAAACGCGCTTGTTGTTCTTCAAGCTATAGTTATTATTGGAAACGTGCTTGTTGTTCTTAAAGCTGTAGTTGATATTGGAAACATGCTTTTTGTTCTTAAAGCTATAGTGGATATTGGAAACGTGCTTGTTGTTCTTAAAGCTATAGTTGATATTGGAAACGTGCTTTTTGTTTTTAAAGCTATAGTTGATATTGGAAACACACTTGTTGTTCTTAAAGCTATAGTTGAGATTGGAAACACACTTGCTGTTCTTAAAGCTATAGTTGATATTGGAAACGTGCTTTTTGTTTTTAAAGCTATAGTTGAGATTGGAAACACTTGTTGTTCTTAAAGCTGTAGTTGAGATTGGAACACACTTGTTGTTCTTAAAGCTATAGTTGATATTGGAAACGCGCTTGCTGTTCTTCAAGCTATAGTTATTATTGGAAACGTGCTTGTTGTTCTTAAAGCTATAGTTGATATTGGAAACATGCTTTTTGTTTTTAAAGCTATAGTTGATATTGGAAACACACTTGTTGTTCTTAAAGCTATAGTTGAGATTGGAAACGCACTTGCTGTTCTTAAAGCTGTAGTTGATATTGGAAACATGCTTTTTGTTCTTAAAGCTATAGTTGAGATTGGAAACACACTTGTTGTTCTTAAAGCTATAGTTGAGATTGGAAACACACTTGTTGTTCTTAAAGCTATAGTTGATATTGGAAACGCGCTTGTTGTTCTTAAAGCTATAGTTGATATTGGAAACATGCTTTTTGTTCTTAAAGCTATAGTTGATATTGGAAACGTGCTTTTTGTTTTTAAAGCTATAGTTGATATTGGAAACACACTTGTTGTTCTTAAAGCTATAGTTGATATTGGAAACACACTTGTTGTTCTTAAAGCTATAGTTGATATTGGAAACACACTTGTTGTTCTTAAAGCTATAGTTGATATTGGAAACGCACTTGCTGTTCTTAAAGCTGTAGTTGATATTGGAAACATGCTTTTTGTTCTTAAAGCTATAGTTGAGATTGGAAACACACTTGTTGTTCTTAAAGCTATAGTTGATATTGGAAACACACTTGTTGTTCTTAAAGCTATAGTTGATATTGGAAACACACTTGTTGTTCTTAAAGCTATAGTTGATATTGGAAACATGCTTTTTGTTCTTAAAGCTATAGTTGAGATTGGAAACACACTTGTTGTTCTTAAAGCTATAGTTGATATTGGAAACGCGCTTGTTGTTCTTCAAGCTATAGTTGTTATTGGAAACGTGCTTGTTGTTCTTAAAGCTATAGTTGATATTGGAAACGTGCTTTTTGTTTTTAAAGCTATAGTTGATATTGGAAACACACTTGTTGTTCTTAAAGCTATAGTTGAGATTGGAAACACACTTGTTGTTCTTAAAACTATAGTTGAGATTGGAAACACACTTGTTGTTCTTAAAGCTATAGTTGATATTGGAAACGCGCTTGTTGTTCTTCAAGCTATAGTTATTATTGGAAACGTGCTTGTTGTTCTTAAAGCTATAGTTGATATTGGAAACGTGCTTTTTGTTTTTAAAGCTATAGTTGATATTGGAAACACACTTGTTGTTCTTAAAGCTATAGTTGAGATTGGAAACATGCTTTTTGTTCTTAAAGCTATAGTTGAGATTGGAAACACACTTGTTGTTCTTAAAGCTATAGTTGATATTGGAAACACACTTGTTGTTCTTAAAGCTATAGTTGATATTGGAAACACACTTGTTGTTCTTAAAGCTATAGTTGATATTGGAAACATGCTTTTTGTTCTTAAAGCTATAGTTGAGATTGGAAACACACTTGTTGTTCTTAAAGCTATAGTTGATATTGGAAACGCGCTTGTTGTTCTTCAAGCTATAGTTATTATTGGAAACGTGCTTGTTGTTCTTAAAGCTATAGTTGATATTGGAAACACACTTGTTGTTCTTAAAGCTATAGTTGAGATTGGAAACACACTTGTTGTTCTTAAAGCTATAGTTGATATTGGAAACGCACTTGTTCTTAAAGCTATAGTTGATATTGGAAACGCACTTGTTCTTAAAGCTATAGTTGATATTGAAAACGCGCTTGTTGTTCTTAAAGCTATAGTTGATATTGCAAACGCACATGTTGTTCTTTAAGCTATAGTTGATATTGGAAACGCACTTGTTGTTCTTAAAGCTATAGTTGATATTGGAAACACACTTGTTGTTCTTAAAGCTATAATTGATATTGGAAACGTGCTTTTTGTTTTTAAAGCTATAGTTGATATTGGAAACACACTTGTTGTTCTTAAAGCTATAGTTGAGATTGGAAACACACTTGTTGTTCTTAAAGCTATAGTTGATATTGGAAACGCACTTGTTGTTCTTAAAGCTATAGTTGATATTGGAAACGCACTTGTTCTTAAAGCTATAGTTGATATTGGAAACGCACTTGTTCTTAAAGCTATAGTTGATATTGGAAACGCGCTTGTTGTTCTTAAAGCTATAGTTGATATTGCAAACGCACATGTTGTTCTTAAAGCTATAGTTGATATTGGAAACGCACTTGTTGTTCTTAAAGCTATAGTTGATATTGGAAACGCACATGTTGTTCTTAAAGCTATAGTTGATATTGGAAACGCGCTTGTTGTTCTTAAAGCTATAGTTGATATTGCAAACGCACATGTTGTTCTTAAAGCTATAGTTGATATTGGAAACGCACTTGTTGTTCTTAAAGCTATAGTTGATATTGGAAACGCACTTGTTGTTCTTAAAGCTATAGTTGATATTGGAAACGCACTTGTTCTTAAAGCTATAGTTGATATTGGAAACGCGCTTGTTGTTCTTAAAGCTATTGTTGATGTTGGAAACGCACTTGTTGTTCTTAAAGCTATAGTTGATATTGGAAATGCACTTGTTGTTCTTAAAGCTATAGTTGATATTGGAAACGCGCTTGTTGTTCTTAAAGCTATAGTTGATATTGGAAACGCACTTGTTCTTAAAGCTATAGTTGATATTGGAAACGCGCTTGTTGTTCTTAAAGCTATTGTTGATGTTGGAAACGCACTTGTTGTTCTTAAAGCTATAGTTGATATTGGAAATGCACTTGTTGTTCTTAAAGCTATAGTTGATATTGGAAACGCGCTTGTTGTTCTTAAAGCTATAGTTGATATTGCAAACGCACTTGTTGTTCTTAAAGCTATAGTTGATATTGGAAACATGCTTTTTGTTCTTAAAGCTATAGTTGAGATTGGAAACACACTTGTTGTTCTTAAAGCTATAGTTGATATTGGAAACACACTTGTTGTTCTTAAAGCTATAGTTGAGATTGGAAACACACTTGTTGTTCTTAAAGCTATAGTTGATATTGGAAACACACTTGTTGTTCTTAAAGCTATAGTTGATATTGGAAACGCGCTTGTTGTTCTTAAAGCTATAGTTGAGATTGGAAACACACTTGTTGTTCTTAAAGCTATAGTTGATATTGGAAACGCGCTTGTTGTTCTTCAAGCTATAGTTATTATTGGAAACGTGCTTGTTGTTCTTAAAGCTGTAGTTGATATTGGAAACATGCTTTTTGTTCTTAAAGCTATAGTGGATATTGGAAACGTGCTTGTTGTTCTTAAAGCTATAGTTGATATTGGAAACGTGCTTTTTGTTTTTAAAGCTATAGTTGATATTGGAAACACACTTGTTGTTCTTAAAGCTATAGTTGAGATTGGAAACACACTTGTTGTTCTTAAAGCTATAGTTGATATTGGAAACGTGCTTTTTGTTTTTAAAGCTATAGTTGATATTGGAAACACACTTGTTGTTCTTAAAGCTATAGTTGAGATTGGAAACACACTTGTTGTTCTTAAAGCTATAGTTGATATTGGAAACATGCTTTTTGTTCTTAAAGCTATAGTTGATATTGGAAACGCGCTTGCTGTTCTTCAAGCTATAGTTATTATTGGAAACGTGCTTGTTGTTCTTAAAGCTATAGTTGATATTGGAAACATGCTTTTTGTTTTTAAAGCTATAGTTGATATTGGAAACACACTTGTTGTTCTTAAAGCTATAGTTGAGATTGGAAACACACTTGTTGTTCTTAAAGCTATAGTTGATATTGGAAACGCACTTGCTGTTCTTAAAGCTGTAGTTGATATTGGAAACATGCTTTTTGTTCTTAAAGCTATAGTTGAGATTGGAAACACACTTGTTGTTCTTAAAGCTATAGTTGATATTGGAAACACACTTGTTGTTCTTAAATCTATAGTTGATATTGGAAACACACTTGTTGTTCTTAAAGCTATAGTTGATATTGGAAACATGCTTTTTGTTCTTAAAGCTATAGTTGAGATTGGAAACACACTTGTTGTTCTTAAAGCTATAGTTGATATTGGAAACGCGCTTGTTGTTCTTCAAGCTATAGTTGTTATTGGAAACGTGCTTGTTGTTCTTAAAGCTATAGTTGATATTGGAAACGTGCTTTTTGTTTTTAAAGCTATAGTTGATATTGGAAACACACTTGTTGTTCTTAAAGCTATAGTTGAGATTGGAAACACACTTGTTGTTCTTAAAGCTATAGTTGAGATTGGAAACACACTTGTTGTTCTTAAAGCTATAGTTGATATTGGAAACGCGCTTGTTGTTCTTCAAGCTATAGTTATTATTGGAAATGTGCTTGTTGTTCTTAAAGCTATAGTTGATATTGGAAACGTGCTTTTTGTTTTTAAAGCTATAGTTGATATTGGAAACACACTTGTTGTTCTTAAAGCTATAGTTGAGATTGGAAACACACTTGTTGTTCTTAAAGCTATAGTTGATATTGGAAACGCACTTGTTGTTCTTAAAGCTGTAGTTGATATTGGAAACATGCTTTTTGTTCTTAAAGCTATAGTTGAGATTGGAAACACACTTGTTGTTCTTAAAGCTATAGTTGATATTGGAAACACACTTGTTGTTCTTAAAGCTATAGTTGATATTGGAAACACACTTGTTGTTCTTAAAGCTATAGTTGATATTGGAAACATGCTTTTTGTTCTTAAAGCTATAGTTGAGATTGGAAACACACTTGTTGTTCTTAAAGCTATAGTTGATATTGGAAACGCGCTTGTTGTTCTTCAAGCTATAGTTGTTATTGGAAACGTGCTTGTTGTTCTTAAAGCTATAGTTGATATTGGAAACGTGCTTTTTGTTTTTAAAGCTATAGTTGATATTGGAAACACACTTGTTGTTCTTAAAGCTATAGTTGAGATTGGAAACACACTTGTTGTTCTTAAAGCTATAGTTGAGATTGGAAACACACTTGTTGTTCTTAAAGCTATAGTTGATATTGGAAACGCGCTTGTTGTTCTTCAAGCTATAGTTATTATTGGAAATGTGCTTGTTGTTCTTAAAGCTATAGTTGATATTGGAAACGTGCTTTTTGTTTTTAAAGCTATAGTTGATATTGGAAACACACTTGTTGTTCTTAAAGCTATAGTTGAGATTGGAAACACACTTGTTGTTCTTAAAGCTATAGTTGATATTGGAAACGCACTTGTTGTTCTTAAAGCTGTAGTTGATATTGGAAACATGCTTTTTGTTCTTAAAGCTATAGTTGAGATTGGAAACACACTTGTTGTTCTTAAAGCTATAGTTGATATTGGAAACACACTTGTTGTTCTTAAAGCTATAGTTGATATTGGAAACACACTTGTTGTTCTTAAAGCTATAGTTGATATTGGAAACATGCTTTTTGTTCTTAAAGCTATAGTTGAGATTGGAAACACACTTGTTGTTCTTAAAGCTATAGTTGATATTGGAAACGCGCTTGTTGTTCTTCAAGCTATAGTTGTTATTGGAAACGTGCTTGTTGTTCTTAAAGCTATAGTTGATATTGGAAACGTGCTTTTTGTTTTTAAAGCTATAGTTGATATTGGAAACACACTTGTTGTTCTTAAAGCTATAGTTGAGATTGGAAACACACTTGTTGTTCTTAAAACTATAGTTGAGATTGGAAACACACTTGTTGTTCTTAAAGCTATAGTTGATATTGGAAACGCGCTTGTTGTTCTTCAAGCTATAGTTATTATTGGAAACGTGCTTGTTGTTCTTAAAGCTATAGTTGATATTGGAAACGTGCTTTTTGTTTTTAAAGCTATAGTTGATATTGGAAACACACTTGTTGTTCTTAAAGCTATAGTTGATATTGGAAACGCACTTGTTGTTCTTAAAGCTGTAGTTGATATTGGAAACATGCTTTTTGTTCTTAAAGCTATAGTTGAGATTGGAAACACACTTGTTGTTCTTAAAGCTATAGTTGATATTGGAAACACACTTGTTGTTCTTAAAGCTATAGTTGATATTGGAAACACACTTGTTGTTCTTAAAGCTATAGTTGATATTGGAAACATGCTTTTTGTTCTTAAAGCTATAGTTGAGATTGGAAACACACTTGTTGTTCTTAAAGCTATAGTTGATATTGGAAACGCGCTTGTTGTTCTTCAAGCTATAGTTATTATTGGAAACGTGCTTGTTGTTCTTAAAGCTATAGTTGATATTGGAAACACACTTGTTGTTCTTAAAGCTATAGTTGAGATTGGAAACACACTTGTTGTTCTTAAAGCTATAATTGATATTGGAAACGTGCTTTTTGTTTTTAAAGCTATAGTTGATATTGGAAACACACTTGTTGTTCTTAAAGCTATAGTTGAGATTGGAAACACACTTGTTGTTCTTAAAGCTATAGTTGATATTGGAAACGCACTTGTTGTTCTTAAAGCTATAGTTGATATTGGAAACGCACTTGTTCTTAAAGCTATAGTTGATATTGGAAACGCACTTGTTCTTAAAGCTATAGTTGATATTGGAAACGCGCTTGTTGTTCTTAAAGCTATAGTTGATATTGCAAACGCACATGTTGTTCTTAAAGCTATAGTTGATATTGGAAACGCACTTGTTGTTCTTAAAGCTATAGTTGATATTGGAAACGCACATGTTGTTCTTAAAGCTATAGTTGATATTGGAAACGCGCTTGTTGTTCTTAAAGCTATAGTTGATATTGCAAACGCACATGTTGTTCTTAAAGCTATAGTTGATATTGGAAATGCACTTGTTGTTCTTAAAGCTATAGTTGATATTGGAAACGCACTTGTTGTTCTTAAAGCTATAGTTGATATTGGAAACGCACTTGTTCTTAAAGCTATAGTTGATATTGGAAACGCGCTTGTTGTTCTTAAAGCTATTGTTGATGTTGGAAACGCACTTGTTGTTCTTAAAGCTATAGTTGATATTGGAAATGCACTTGTTGTTCTTAAAGCTATAGTTGATATTGGAAACGCGCTTGTTGTTCTTAAAGCTATAGTTGATATTGCAAACGCACTTGTTGTTCTTAAAGCTGTAGTTGATATTGGAAACATGCTTTTTGTTCTTAAAGCTATAGTTGAGATTGGAAACACACTTGTTGTTCTTAAAGCTATAGTTGATATTGGAAACACACTTGTTGTTCTTAAAGCTATAGTTGAGATTGGAAACACACTTGTTGTTCTTAAAGCTATAGTTGATATTGGAAACACACTTGTTGTTCTTAAAGCTATAGTTGATATTGGAAACGCGCTTGTTGTTCTTAAAGCTATAGTTGAGATTGGAAACACACTTGTTGTTCTTAAAGCTATAGTTGATATTGGAAACGCGCTTGTTGTTCTTCAAGCTATAGTTATTATTGGAAACGTGCTTGTTGTTCTTAAAGCTGTAGTTGATATTGGAAACATGCTTTTTGTTCTTAAAGCTATAGTGGATATTGGAAACGTGCTTGTTGTTCTTAAAGCTATAGTTGATATTGGAAACGTGCTTTTTGTTTTTAAAGCTATAGTTGATATTGGAAACACACTTGTTGTTCTTAAAGCTATAGTTGAGATTGGAAACACACTTGTTGTTCTTAAAGCTATAGTTGATATTGGAAACGTGCTTTTTGTTTTTAAAGCTATAGTTGATATTGGAAACACACTTGTTGTTCTTAAAGCTATAGTTGAGATTGGAAACACACTTGTTGTTCTTAAAGCTATAGTTGATATTGGAAACATGCTTTTTGTTCTTAAAGCTATAGTTGATATTGGAAACGCGCTTGCTGTTCTTCAAGCTATAGTTATTATTGGAAACGTGCTTGTTGTTCTTAAAGCTATAGTTGATATTGGAAACATGCTTTTTGTTTTTAAAGCTATAGTTGATATTGGAAACACACTTGTTGTTCTTAAAGCTATAGTTGAGATTGGAAACACACTTGTTGTTCTTAAAGCTATAGTTGATATTGGAAACGCACTTGCTGTTCTTAAAGCTGTAGTTGATATTGGAAACATGCTTTTTGTTCTTAAAGCTATAGTTGAGATTGGAAACACACTTGTTGTTCTTAAAGCTATAGTTGATATTGGAAACACACTTGTTGTTCTTAAAGCTATAGTTGATATTGGAAACACACTTGTTGTTCTTAAAGCTATAGTTGATATTGGAAACATGCTTTTTGTTCTTAAAGCTATAGTTGAGATTGGAAACACACTTGTTGTTCTTAAAGCTATAGTTGATATTGGAAACGCGCTTGTTGTTCTTCAAGCTATAGTTGTTATTGGAAACGTGCTTGTTGTTCTTAAAGCTATAGTTGATATTGGAAACGTGCTTTTTGTTTTTAAAGCTATAGTTGATATTGGAAACACACTTGTTGTTCTTAAAGCTATAGTTGAGATTGGAAACACACTTGTTGTTCTTAAAGCTATAGTTGAGATTGGAAACACACTTGTTGTTCTTAAAGCTATAGTTGATATTGGAAACGCGCTTGTTGTTCTTCAAGCTATAGTTATTATTGGAAACGTGCTTGTTGTTCTTAAAGCTATAGTTGATATTGGAAACGTGCTTTTTGTTTTTAAAGCTATAGTTGATATTGGAAACACACTTGTTGTTCTTAAAGCTATAGTTGAGATTGGAAACACACTTGTTGTTCTTAAAGCTATAGTTGATATTGGAAACGCACTTGTTGTTCTTAAAGCTGTAGTTGATATTGGAAACATGCTTTTTGTTCTTAAAGCTATAGTTGAGATTGGAAACACACTTGTTGTTCTTAAAGCTATAGTTGATATTGGAAACACACTTGTTGTTCTTAAAGCTATAGTTGATATTGGAAACACACTTGTTGTTCTTAAAGCTATAGTTGATATTGGAAACATGCTTTTTGTTCTTAAAGCTATAGTTGAGATTGGAAACACACTTGTTGTTCTTAAAGCTATAGTTGATATTGGAAACGCGCTTGTTGTTCTTCAAGCTATAGTTATTATTGGAAACGTGCTTGTTGTTCTTAAAGCTATAGTTGATATTGGAAACACACTTGTTGTTCTTAAAGCTATAGTTGAGATTGGAAACACACTTGTTGTTCTTAAAGCTATAGTTGATATTGGAAACGCACTTGTTCTTAAAGCTATAGTTGATATTGGAAACGCACTTGTTCTTAAAGCTATAGTTGATATTGGAAACGCGCTTGTTGTTCTTAAAGCTATAGTTGATATTGCAAACACACATGTTGTTCTTTAAGCTATAGTTGATATTGGAAACGCACTTGTTGTTCTTAAAGCTATAGTTGATATTGGAAACACACTTGTTGTTCTTAAAGCTATAATTGATATTGGAAACGTGCTTTTTGTTTTTAAAGCTATAGTTGATATTGGAAACACACTTGTTGTTCTTAAAGCTATAGTTGAGATTGGAAACACACTTGTTGTTCTTAAAGCTATAGTTGATATTGGAAACGCACTTGTTGTTCTTAAAGCTATAGTTGATATTGGAAATGCACTTGTTCTTAAAGCTATAGTTGATATTGGAAACGCACTTGTTCTTAAAGCTATAGTTGATATTGGAAACGCGCTTGTTGTTCTTAAAGCTATAGTTGATATTGCAAACGCACATGTTGTTCTTAAAGCTATAGTTGATATTGGAAACGCACTTGTTGTTCTTAAAGCTATAGTTGATATTGGAAACGCACATGTTGTTCTTAAAGCTATAGTTGATATTGGAAACGCACTTGTTGTTCTTAAAGCTATAGTTGATATTGGAAACACACTTGTTGTTCTTAAAGCTATAGTTGATATTGGAAACGCACTTGTTGTTCTTAAAGCTATAGTTGATATTGGAAACGCGCTTGTTGTTCTTAAAGCTATTGTTGATGTTGGAAACGCACTTGTTGTTCTTAAAGCTATAGTTGATATTGGAAATGCACTTGTTGTTCTTAAAGCTATAGTTGATATTGGAAACGCGCTTGTTGTTCTTAAAGCTATAGTTGATATTGCAAACGCACATGTTGTTCTTTAAGCTATAGTTGATATTGGAAACGCACTTGTTGTTCTTAAAGCTATAGTTGATATTGGAAACACACTTGTTGTTCGTAAAGCTATAATTGATATTGGAAACGTGCTTTTTGTTTTTAAAGCTATAGTTGATATTGGAAACACACTTGTTGTTCTTAAAGCTATAGTTGATATTGGAAACGCACTTGTTGTTCTTGAAGCTATAGTTGATATTGCAAACGCACATGTTGTTCTTAAAGCTATAGTTGATATTGGAAACGCACTTGTTCTTAAAGCTATAGTTGATATTGGAAACGCGCTTGTTGTTCTTAAAGCTATAGTTGATATTGCAAACGCATATGTTGTTCTTAAAGCTATAGTTGATATTGGAAACGCACATGTTGTTCTTAAAGCTATAGTTGATATTGGAAACGCACTTGTTGTTCTTAAAGCTATAGTTGATATTGGAAACACACTTGTTGTTCTTAAAGCTATAGTTGATATTGGAAACGCACTTGTTCTTAAAGCTATAGTTGATGTTGGAAACGCACTTGTTGTTCTTAAAGCTATAGTTGATATTGGAAATGTACTTGTTGTTCTTAAAGCTATAGTTGATATTGGAAACGCACTTGTTGTTCTTAAAGCTATAGTTGATATTGGAAACGTGCTTGTTGTTCTTAAAGCTATAGTTGATGTTGGAAACGCACTTGTTCTTAAAGCTATAGTTGATATTGGAAACGTGCTTGTTGTTCTTAAAGCTATAGTTGATATTGGAAACACACTTGTTGTTCTTAAAGCTATAGTTGATATTGGAAACGCACTTGTTCTTAAAGCTATAGTTGATGTTGGAAACGCACTTGTTGTTCTTAAAGCTATAGTTGATATTGGAAATGCACTTGTTGTTCTTAAAGCTATAGTTGATATTGGAAACGTGCTTGTTGTTCTTAAAGCTATAGTTGATGTTGGAAACGCACTTGTTGTTCTTAAAGCTATAGTTGATATTGGAAACGCACTTGTTCTTAAAGCTATAGTTGATGTTGGAAACGCACTTGTTGTTCTTAAAGCTATAGTTGATATTGGAAATGCACTTGTTGTTCTTAAAGCTATAGTTGATATTGGAAACGTGCTTGTTGTTCTTAAAGCTATAGTTGATGTTGGAAACGCACTTGTTGTTCTTAAAGCTATAGTTGATATTGGAAACGTGCTTGTTGTTCTTAAAGCTATAGTTGATATTGGAAACGCGCTTGTTCTTAAAGCTATAGTTGATATTGGAAACGCGCTTGTTGTTCTTAAAGCTATAGTTGATATTGGAAACGCGCTTGTTCTTAAAGCTATAGTTGATATTGGAAACGCACTTGTTGTTCTTAAAGCTATAGCTGAGACTGGAAACGCACTTGTTCTTAAAGCTATAGTTGATATTGGAAACGCGCTTGTTTTTAAAGCTATAGTTGATATTGGAAACACGCTTGTTGTTCTTAAAGCTATAGTTGATATTGGAAACGCGCTTGTTGTTCTTAAAGCTATAGTTGATATTGGAAACGCGCTTGTATTTAAAGCTATAGTTGATATTGGAAACGTGCTTGTTGTTCTTAAAGCTATAGTTGATATTGGAAACGCGCTTGTTCTTAAAGCTATAGTTGATATTGGAAACGCGCTTGTTGTTCTTAAAGCTATAGTTGATATTGGAAACGTGCTTTTTGTTTTTAAAGCTATAGTTGAGATTGGAAACACTTGTTGTTCTTAAAGCTGTAGTTGAGATTGGAAACACACTTGTTGTTCTTAAAGCTATAGTTGATATTGGAAACATGCTTTTTGTTCTTAAAGCTGTAGTTGAGATTGGAAACACACTTGTTGATATTGGAAACGTGCTTTTTGTTTTTAAAGCTATAGTTGAGATTGGAAACACTTGTTGTTCTTAAAGCTATAGTTGATATTGGAAACGTGCTTGTTGTTCTTAAAGCTATAGTTGATATTGGAAACGTGCTTTTTGTTTTTAAAGCTATAGTTGATATTGGAAACACACTTGTTGTTCTTAAAGCTATAGTTGAGATTGGAAACACACTTGTTGTTCTTAAAGCTATAGTTGATATTGGAAACGCACTTGTTGTTCTTAAAGCTATAGTTGATATTGGAAACACACTTGTTGTTCTTAAAGCTATAGTTGATATTGGAAACACACTTGTTGTTCTTAAAGCTATAGTTGATATTGGAAACGCGCTTGTTGTTCTTAAAGCTATAGTTGATATTGGAAACACACTTGTTGTTCTTAAAGCTATAATTGATATTGGAAACGTGCTTTTTGTTTTTAAAGCTATAGTTGATATTGGAAACACACTTGTTGTTCTTAAAGCTATAGTTGAGATTGGAAACACACTTGTTGTTCTTAAAGCTATAGTTGATATTGGAAACGCACTTGTTGTTCTTAAAGCTATAGTTGATATTGGAAACACACTTGTTGTTCTTAAAGCTATAGTTGATATTGGAAACACACATGTTGTTCTTTAAGCTATAGTTGATATTGGAAACGCACTTGTTGTTCTTAAAGCTATAGTTGATATTGGAAACACACTTGTTGTTCTTAAAGCTATAATTGATATTGGAAACGTGCTTTTTGTTTTTAAAGCTATAGTTGATATTGGAAACACACTTGTTGTTCTTAAAGCTATAGTTGAGATTGGAAACACACTTGTTGTTCTTAAAGCTATAGTTGATATTGGAAACGCACTTGTTGTTCTTAAAGCTATAGTTGATATTGGAAATGCACTTGTTCTTAAAGCTATAGTTGATATTGGAAACGCACTTGTTCTTAAAGCTATAGTTGATATTGGAAACGCGCTTGTTGTTCTTAAATGTGCAAACGCACATGTTGTTCTTAAAGCTATAGTTGATATTGGAAACGCACTTGTTGTTCTTAAAGCTATAGTTGATATTGGAAACGCACATGTTGTTCTTAAAGCTATAGTTGATATTGGAAACGCACTTGTTGTTCTTAAAGCTATAGTTGATATTGGAAACACACTTGTTGTTCTTAAAGCTATAGTTGATATTGGAAACGCACTTGTTGTTCTTAAAGCTATAGTTGATATTGGAAACGCGCTTGTTGTTCTTAAAGCTATAGTTGATATTGGAAACACACTTGTTGTTCTTAAAGCTATAGTTGATATTGGAAACATGCTTTTTGTTCTTAAAGCTATAGTTGAGATTGGAAACACACTTGTTGTTCTTAAAGCTATAGTTGATATTGGAAACGCGCTTGTTGTTCTTCAAGCTATAGTTGTTATTGGAAACGTGCTTGTTGTTCTTAAAGCTATAGTTGATATTGGAAACGTGCTTTTTGTTTTTAAAGCTATAGTTGATATTGGAAACACACTTGTTGTTCTTAAAGCTATAGTTGAGATTGGAAACACACTTGTTGTTCTTAAAGCTATAGTTGAGATTGGAAACACACTTGTTGTTCTTAAAGCTATAGTTGATATTGGAAACGCGCTTGTTGTTCTTCAAGCTATAGTTATTATTGGAAACGTGCTTGTTGTTCTTAAAGCTATAGTTGATATTGGAAACGTGCTTTTTGTTTTTAAAGCTATAGTTGATATTGGAAACACACTTGTTGTTCTTAAAGCTATAGTTGAGATTGGAAACACACTTGTTGTTCTTAAAGCTATAGTTGATATTGGAAACGCACTTGTTGTTCTTAAAGCTGTAGTTGATATTGGAAACATGCTTTTTGTTCTTAAAGCTATAGTTGAGATTGGAAACACACTTGTTGTTCTTAAAGCTATAGTTGATATTGGAAACACACTTGTTGTTCTTAAAGCTATAGTTGATATTGGAAACACACTTGTTGTTCTTAAAGCTATAGTTGATATTGGAAACATGCTTTTTGTTCTTAAAGCTATAGTTGAGATTGGAAACACACTTGTTGTTCTTAAAGCTATAGTTGATATTGGAAACGCGCTTGTTGTTCTTCAAGCTATAGTTATTATTGGAAACGTGCTTGTTGTTCTTAAAGCTATAGTTGATATTGGAAACACACTTGTTGTTCTTAAAGCTATAGTTGAGATTGGAAACACACTTGTTGTTCTTAAAGCTATAGTTGATATTGGAAACGCACTTGTTCTTAAAGCTATAGTTGATATTGGAAACGCACTTGTTCTTAAAGCTATAGTTGATATTGGAAACGCGCTTGTTGTTCTTAAAGCTATAGTTGATATTGCAAACACACATGTTGTTCTTTAAGCTATAGTTGATATTGGAAACGCACTTGTTGTTCTTAAAGCTATAGTTGATATTGGAAACACACTTGTTGTTCTTAAAGCTATAATTGATATTGGAAACGTGCTTTTTGTTTTTAAAGCTATAGTTGATATTGGAAACACACTTGTTGTTCTTAAAGCTATAGTTGAGATTGGAAACACACTTGTTGTTCTTAAAGCTATAGTTGATATTGGAAACGCACTTGTTGTTCTTAAAGCTATAGTTGATATTGGAAATGCACTTGTTCTTAAAGCTATAGTTGATATTGGAAACGCACTTGTTCTTAAAGCTATAGTTGATATTGGAAACGCGCTTGTTGTTCTTAAAGCTATAGTTGATATTGCAAACGCACATGTTGTTCTTAAAGCTATAGTTGATATTGGAAACGCACTTGTTGTTCTTAAAGCTATAGTTGATATTGGAAACGCACATGTTGTTCTTAAAGCTATAGTTGATATTGGAAACGCACTTGTTGTTCTTAAAGCTATAGTTGATATTGGAAACACACTTGTTGTTCTTAAAGCTATAGTTGATATTGGAAACGCACTTGTTGTTCTTAAAGCTATAGTTGATATTGGAAACGCGCTTGTTGTTCTTAAAGCTATTGTTGATGTTGGAAACGCACTTGTTGTTCTTAAAGCTATAGTTGATATTGGAAATGCACTTGTTGTTCTTAAAGCTATAGTTGATATTGGAAACGCGCTTGTTGTTCTTAAAGCTATAGTTGATATTGCAAACGCACATGTTGTTCTTTAAGCTATAGTTGATATTGGAAACGCACTTGTTGTTCTTAAAGCTATAGTTGATATTGGAAACACACTTGTTGTTCGTAAAGCTATAATTGATATTGGAAACGTGCTTTTTGTTTTTAAAGCTATAGTTGATATTGGAAACACACTTGTTGTTCTTAAAGCTATAGTTGATATTGGAAACGCACTTGTTGTTCTTGAAGCTATAGTTGATATTGCAAACGCACATGTTGTTCTTAAAGCTATAGTTGATATTGGAAACGCACTTGTTCTTAAAGCTATAGTTGATATTGGAAACGCGCTTGTTGTTCTTAAAGCTATAGTTGATATTGCAAACGCACATGTTGTTCTTAAAGCTATAGTTGATATTGGAAACGCACATGTTGTTCTTAAAGCTATAGTTGATATTGGAAACGCACTTGTTGTTCTTAAAGCTATAGTTGATATTGGAAACACACTTGTTGTTCTTAAAGCTATAGTTGATATTGGAAACGCACTTGTTCTTAAAGCTATAGTTGATGTTGGAAACGCACTTGTTGTTCTTAAAGCTATAGTTGATATTGGAAATGTACTTGTTGTTCTTAAAGCTATAGTTGATATTGGAAACGCACTTGTTGTTCTTAAAGCTATAGTTGATATTGGAAACGTGCTTGTTGTTCTTAAAGCTATAGTTGATGTTGGAAACGCACTTGTTCTTAAAGCTATAGTTGATATTGGAAACGTGCTTGTTGTTCTTAAAGCTATAGTTGATATTGGAAACACACTTGTTGTTCTTAAAGCTATAGTTGATATTGGAAACGCACTTGTTCTTAAAGCTATAGTTGATGTTGGAAACGCACTTGTTGTTCTTAAAGCTATAGTTGATATTGGAAATGCACTTGTTGTTCTTAAAGCTATAGTTGATATTGGAAACGTGCTTGTTGTTCTTAAAGCTATAGTTGATGTTGGAAACGCACTTGTTGTTCTTAAAGCTATAGTTGATATTGGAAACGCACTTGTTCTTAAAGCTATAGTTGATGTTGGAAACGCACTTGTTGTTCTTAAAGCTATAGTTGATATTGGAAATGCACTTGTTGTTCTTAAAGCTATAGTTGATATTGGAAACGTGCTTGTTGTTCTTAAAGCTATAGTTGATGTTGGAAACGCACTTGTTGTTCTTAAAGCTATAGTTGATATTGGAAACGTGCTTGTTGTTCTTAAAGCTATAGTTGATATTGGAAACGCGCTTGTTCTTAAAGCTATAGTTGATATTGGAAACGCGCTTGTTGTTCTTAAAGCTATAGTTGATATTGGAAACGCGCTTGTTCTTAAAGCTATAGTTGATATTGGAAACGCACTTGTTGTTCTTAAAGCTATAGCTGAGACTGGAAACGCACTTGTTCTTAAAGCTATAGTTGATATTGGAAACGCGCTTGTTTTTAAAGCTATAGTTGATATTGGAAACACGCTTGTTGTTCTTAAAGCTATAGTTGATATTGGAAACGCGCTTGTTGTTCTTAAAGCTATAGTTGATATTGGAAACGCGCTTGTATTTAAAGCTATAGTTGATATTGGAAACGTGCTTGTTGTTCTTAAAGCTATAGTTGATATTGGAAACGCGCTTGTTCTTAAAGCTATAGTTGATATTGGAAACGCGCTTGTTGTTCTTAAAGCTATAGTTGATATTGGAAACGTGCTTTTTGTTTTTAAAGCTATAGTTGAGATTGGAAACACTTGTTGTTCTTAAAGCTGTAGTTGAGATTGGAAACACACTTGTTGTTCTTAAAGCTATAGTTGATATTGGAAACATGCTTTTTGTTCTTAAAGCTGTAGTTGAGATTGGAAACACACTTGTTGATATTGGAAACGTGCTTTTTGTTTTTAAAGCTATAGTTGAGATTGGAAACACTTGTTGTTCTTAAAGCTATAGTTGATATTGGAAACGTGCTTGTTGTTCTTAAAGCTATAGTTGATATTGGAAACGTGCTTTTTGTTTTTAAAGCTATAGTTGATATTGGAAACACACTTGTTGTTCTTAAAGCTATAGTTGAGATTGGAAACACACTTGTTGTTCTTAAAGCTATAGTTGATATTGGAAACGCACTTGTTGTTCTTAAAGCTATAGTTGATATTGGAAACACACTTGTTGTTCTTAAAGCTATAGTTGATATTGGAAACACACTTGTTGTTCTTAAAGCTATAGTTGATATTGGAAACGCGCTTGTTGTTCTTAAAGCTATAGTTGATATTGGAAACACACTTGTTGTTCTTAAAGCTATAATTGATATTGGAAACGTGCTTTTTGTTTTTAAAGCTATAGTTGATATTGGAAACACACTTGTTGTTCTTAAAGCTATAGTTGAGATTGGAAACACACTTGTTGTTCTTAAAGCTATAGTTGATATTGGAAACGCACTTGTTGTTCTTAAAGCTATAGTTGATATTGGAAACACACTTGTTGTTCTTAAAGCTATAGTTGATATTGGAAACACACATGTTGTTCTTTAAGCTATAGTTGATATTGGAAACGCACTTGTTGTTCTTAAAGCTATAGTTGATATTGGAAACACACTTGTTGTTCTTAAAGCTATAATTGATATTGGAAACGTGCTTTTTGTTTTTAAAGCTATAGTTGATATTGGAAACACACTTGTTGTTCTTAAAGCTATAGTTGAGATTGGAAACACACTTGTTGTTCTTAAAGCTATAGTTGATATTGGAAACGCACTTGTTGTTCTTAAAGCTATAGTTGATATTGGAAATGCACTTGTTCTTAAAGCTATAGTTGATATTGGAAACGCACTTGTTCTTAAAGCTATAGTTGATATTGGAAACGCGCTTGTTGTTCTTAAATGTGCAAACGCACATGTTGTTCTTAAAGCTATAGTTGATATTGGAAACGCACTTGTTGTTCTTAAAGCTATAGTTGATATTGGAAACGCACATGTTGTTCTTAAAGCTATAGTTGATATTGGAAACGCACTTGTTGTTCTTAAAGCTATAGTTGATATTGGAAACACACTTGTTGTTCTTAAAGCTATAGTTGATATTGGAAACGCACTTGTTGTTCTTAAAGCTATAGTTGATATTGGAAACGCGCTTGTTGTTCTTAAAGCTATTGTTGATGTTGGAAACGCACTTGTTGTTCTTAAAGCTATAGTTGATATTGGAAATGCACTTGTTGTTCTTAAAGCTATAGTTGATATTGGAAACGCGCTTGTTGTTCTTAAAGCTATAGTTGATATTGCAAACGCACATGTTGTTCTTTAAGCTATAGTTGATATTGGAAACGCACTTGTTGTTCTTAAAGCTATAGTTGATATTGGAAACACACTTGTTGTTCGTAAAGCTATAATTGATATTGGAAACGTGCTTTTTGTTTTTAAAGCTATAGTTGATATTGGAAACACACTTGTTGTTCTTAAAGCTATAGTTGATATTGGAAACGCACTTGTTGTTCTTGAAGCTATAGTTGATATTGCAAACGCACATGTTGTTCTTAAAGCTATAGTTGATATTGGAAACGCACTTGTTCTTAAAGCTATAGTTGATATTGGAAACGCGCTTGTTGTTCTTAAAGCTATAGTTGATATTGCAAACGCACATGTTGTTCTTAAAGCTATAGTTGATATTGGAAACGCACATGTTGTTCTTAAAGCTATAGTTGATATTGGAAACGCACTTGTTGTTCTTAAAGCTATAGTTGATATTGGAAACACACTTGTTGTTCTTAAAGCTATAGTTGATATTGGAAACGCACTTGTTCTTAAAGCTATAGTTGATGTTGGAAACGCACTTGTTGTTCTTAAAGCTATAGTTGATATTGGAAATGTACTTGTTGTTCTTAAAGCTATAGTTGATATTGGAAACGCACTTGTTGTTCTTAAAGCTATAGTTGATATTGGAAACGTGCTTGTTGTTCTTAAAGCTATAGTTGATGTTGGAAACGCACTTGTTCTTAAAGCTATAGTTGATATTGGAAACGTGCTTGTTGTTCTTAAAGCTATAGTTGATATTGGAAACACACTTGTTGTTCTTAAAGCTATAGTTGATATTGGAAACGCACTTGTTCTTAAAGCTATAGTTGATGTTGGAAACGCACTTGTTGTTCTTAAAGCTATAGTTGATATTGGAAATGCACTTGTTGTTCTTAAAGCTATAGTTGATATTGGAAACGTGCTTGTTGTTCTTAAAGCTATAGTTGATGTTGGAAACGCACTTGTTGTTCTTAAAGCTATAGTTGATATTGGAAACGCACTTGTTCTTAAAGCTATAGTTGATGTTGGAAACGCACTTGTTGTTCTTAAAGCTATAGTTGATATTGGAAATGCACTTGTTGTTCTTAAAGCTATAGTTGATATTGGAAACGTGCTTGTTGTTCTTAAAGCTATAGTTGATGTTGGAAACGCACTTGTTGTTCTTAAAGCTATAGTTGATATTGGAAACGTGCTTGTTGTTCTTAAAGCTATAGTTGATATTGGAAACGCGCTTGTTCTTAAAGCTATAGTTGATATTGGAAACGCGCTTGTTGTTCTTAAAGCTATAGTTGATATTGGAAACGCGCTTGTTCTTAAAGCTATAGTTGATATTGGAAACGCACTTGTTGTTCTTAAAGCTATAGCTGAGACTGGAAACGCACTTGTTCTTAAAGCTATAGTTGATATTGGAAACGCGCTTGTTTTTAAAGCTATAGTTGATATTGGAAACACGCTTGTTGTTCTTAAAGCTATAGTTGATATTGGAAACGCGCTTGTTGTTCTTAAAGCTATAGTTGATATTGGAAACGCGCTTGTATTTAAAGCTATAGTTGATATTGGAAACGTGCTTGTTGTTCTTAAAGCTATAGTTGATATTGGAAACGCGCTTGTTCTTAAAGCTATAGTTGATATTGGAAACGCGCTTGTTGTTCTTAAAGCTATAGTTGATATTGGAAACGTGCTTTTTGTTTTTAAAGCTATAGTTGAGATTGGAAACACTTGTTGTTCTTAAAGCTGTAGTTGAGATTGGAAACACACTTGTTGTTCTTAAAGCTATAGTTGATATTGGAAACATGCTTTTTGTTCTTAAAGCTGTAGTTGAGATTGGAAACACACTTGTTGATATTGGAAACGTGCTTTTTGTTTTTAAAGCTATAGTTGAGATTGGAAACACTTGTTGTTCTTAAAGCTATAGTTGATATTGGAAACGTGCTTGTTGTTCTTAAAGCTATAGTTGATATTGGAAACGTGCTTTTTGTTTTTAAAGCTATAGTTGATATTGGAAACACACTTGTTGTTCTTAAAGCTATAGTTGAGATTGGAAACACACTTGTTGTTCTTAAAGCTATAGTTGATATTGGAAACGCACTTGTTGTTCTTAAAGCTATAGTTGATATTGGAAACACACTTGTTGTTCTTAAAGCTATAGTTGATATTGGAAACACACTTGTTGTTCTTAAAGCTATAGTTGATATTGGAAACGCGCTTGTTGTTCTTAAAGCTATAGTTGATATTGGAAACACACTTGTTCTTAAAGCTATAGTTGATATTGGAAACGCGCTTGTTGTTCTTAAAGCTATTGTTGATGTTGGAAAAGCACTTGTTGTTCTTAAAGCTATAGTTGATATTGGAAATGCACTTGTTGTTCTTAAAGCTATAGTTGATTTTGGAAACGCGCTTGCTGTTCTTAGTTGATATTGGAAACGCACATGTTGTTCTTAAAGCTATAGTTGATATTGGAAACGCACTTGTTGTTCTTAAAGCTATAGTTGATATTGGAAACACACTTGTTGTTCTTAAAGCTATAGTTGATATTGGAAACACACTTGTTGTTCTTAAAGCTATAGTTGATATTGGAAACGCACATGTTGTTCTTAAAGCTATAGTTGATATTGGAAACGCGCTTGTTGTTCTTAAAGCTATTGTTGATGTTGGAAAAGCACTTGTTGTTCTTAAAGCTATAGTTGATATTGGAAATGCACTTGTTGTTCTTAAAGCTATAGTTGATTTTGGAAACGCGCTTGTTGTTCTTAAAGCTATAGTTGATATTGGAAACGTGCTTGTTGTTCTTAAAGCTATAGTTGATATTGGAAACGCGCTTGTTCTTAAAGCTATAGTTGATATTGGAAACGCGCTTGTTGTTCTTAAAGCTATTGTTGATGTTGGAAAAGCACTTGTTGTTCTTAAAGCTATAGTTGATATTGGAAATGCACTTGTTGTTCTTAAAGCTATAGTTGATTTTGGAAACGCGCTTGTTGTTCTTAAAGCTATAGTTGATATTGGAAACGTGCTTGTTGTTCTTAAAGCTATAGTTGATTTTGGAAACGCACTTGTTGTTCTTAAAGCTATAGTTGATATTGGAAACACACTTGTTGTTCTTAAAGCTATAGTTGATATTGGAAACGCACATGTTGTTCTTAAAGCTATAGTTGATATTGGAAACGCGCTTGTTGTTCTTAAAGCTATTGTTGATGTTGGAAAAGCACTTGTTGTTCTTAAAGCTATAGTTGATATTGGAAATGCACTTGTTGTTCTTAAAGCTATAGTTGATTTTGGAAACGCGCTTGTTGTTCTTAAAGCTATAGTTGATATTGGAAACGTGCTTGTTGTTCTTAAAGCTATAGTTGATATTGGAAACGCGCTTGTTCTTAAAGCTATAGTTGATATTGGAAACGCGCTTGTTGTTCTTAAAGCTATAGTTGATATTGGAAACGCACTTGTTGTTCTTAAAGCTATAGTTGATATTGGAAACACACTTGTTGTTCTTAAAGCTATAGTTGATATTGGAAACACACTTGTTGTTCTTAAAGCTATAGTTGATATTGGAAACGCGCTTGTTGTTCTTAAAGCTATAGTTGATATTGGAAATGCACTTGTTGTTCTTAAAGCTATAGTTGATTTTGGAAACGCGCTTGTTGTTCTTAAAGCTATAGTTGATATTGGAAACGTGCTTGTTGTTCTTAAAGCTATAGCTGAGACTGGAAACGCACTTGTTTTTAAAGCTATAGTTGATATTGGAAACGCGCTTGTTGTTCTTAAAGCTATAGTTGATATTGGAAACGCGCTTGTTGTTCTTAAAGCTATAGCTGAGACTGGAAACACACTTGTTGTTCTTAAAGCTATAGTTGAGATTGGAAACACACTTGTTGTTCTTAAAGCTATAGTTGATATTGGAAACGCGCTTGTTGTTCTTCAAGCTATAGTTATTATTGGAAACGTGCTTGTTGTTCTTAAAGCTGTAGTTGATATTGGAAACATGCTTTTTGTTCTTAAAGCTGTAGTTGAGATTGGAAACACACTTGTTGTTCTTAAAGCTATAGTTGATATTGGAAACGCGCTTGTTGTTCTTCAAGCTATAGTTATTATTGGAAACGAGCTTGTTGTTCTTAAAGCTATAGTTGATATTGGAAACGTGCTTTTTGTTTTTAAAGCTATAGTTGATATTGGAAACACACTTGTTGTTCTTAAAGCTATAGTTGAGATTGGAAACACACTTGTTGTTCTTAAAGCTATAGTTGATATTGGAAACGCACTTGTTGTTCTTAAAGCTGTAGTTGATATTGGAAACATGCTTTTTGTTCTTAAAGCTATAGTTGAGATTGGAAACACACTTGTTGTTCTTAAAGCTATAGTTGATATTGGAAACACACTTGTTGTTCTTAAAGCTATAGTTGATATTGGAAACACACTTGTTGTTCTTAAAGCTATAGTTGATATTGGAAACATGCTTTTTGTTCTTAAAGCTATAGTTGAGATTGGAAACACACTTGTTGTTCTTAAAGCTATAGTTGATATTGGAAACGCGCTTGTTGTTCTTCAAGCTATAGTTATTATTGGAAACGTGCTTGTTGTTCTTAAAGCTATAGTTGATATTAGAAACGTGCTTTTTGTTTTTAAAGCTATAGTTGATATTGGAAACACACTTGTTGTTCTTAAAGCTATAGTTGAGATTGGAAACACACTTGTTGTTCTTAAAGCTATAGTTGATATTGGAAACGCACTTGTTCTTAAAGCTATAGTTGATATTGGAAACGCACTTGTTCTTAAAGCTATAGTTGATATTGGAAACGCGCTTGTTGTTCTTAAAGCTATAGTTGATATTGCAAACGCACATGTTGTTCTTTAAGCTATAGTTGATATTGGAAACGCACTTGTTGTTCTTAAAGCTATAGTTGATATTGGAAACACACTTGTTGTTCTTAAAGCTATAATTGATATTGGAAACGTGCTTTTTGTTTTTAAAGCTATAGTTGATATTGGAAACACACTTGTTGTTCTTAAAGCTATAGTTGAGATTGGAAACACACTTGTTGTTCTTAAAGCTATAGTTGATATTGGAAACGCACTTATTGTTCTTAAAGCTATAGTTGATATTGGAAACGCACTTGTTCTTAAAGCTATAGTTGATATTGGAAACGCACTTGTTCTTAAAGCTATAGTTGATATTGGAAACGCGCTTGTTGTTCTTAAAGCTATAGTTGATATTGCAAACGCACATGTTGTTCTTAAAGCTATAGTTGATATTGGAAACGCACTTGTTGTTCTTAAAGCTATAGTTGATATTGGAAACACACTTGTTGTTCTTAAAGCTATAGTTGATATTGGAAACGCACATGTTGTTCTTAAAGCTATAGTTGATATTGGAAACGCACTTGTTGTTCTTAAAGCTATAGTTGATATTGGAAACACACTTGTTGTTCTTAAAGCTATAGTTGATATTGGAAACGCACTTGTTCTTAAAGCTATAGTTGATATTGGAAACGCGCTTGTTGTTCTTAAAGCTATTGTTGATGTTGGAAACGCACTTGTTGTTCTTAAAGCTATAGTTGATATTGGAAATGCACTTGTTGTTCTTAAAGCTATAGTTGATATTGGAAACGCGCTTGTTGTTCTTAAAGCTATAGTTGATATTGCAAACGCACATGTTGTTCTTTAAGCTATAGTTGATATTGGAAACGCACTTGTTGTTCTTAAAGCTATAGTTGATATTGGAAACACACTTGTTGTTCTTAAAGCTATAATTGATATTGGAAACGTGCTTTTTGTTTTTAAAGCTATAGTTGATATTGGAAACACACTTGTTGTTCTTAAAGCTATAGTTGATATTGGAAACGCACTTGTTGTTCTTGAAGCTATAGTTGATATTGGAAACGCACTTGTTCTTAAAGCTATAGTTGATATTGGAAACGCACTTGTTCTTAAAGCTATAGTTGATATTGGAAACGCGCTTGTTGTTCTTAAAGCTATAGTTGATATTGCAAACGCACATGTTGTTCTTAAAGCTATAGTTGATATTGGAAACGCACATGTTGTTCTTAAAGCTATAGTTGATATTGGAAACGTACTTGTTGTTCTTAAAGCTATAGTTGATATTGGAAACACACTTGTTGTTCTTAAAGCTATAGTTGATATTGGAAACACACTTGTTGTTCTTAAAGCTATAGTTGATATTGGAAACGCACTTGTTGTTCTTGAAGCTATAGTTGATATTGGAAACGCACTTGTTCTTAAAGCTATAGTTGATATTGGAAACGCACTTGTTGTTCTTAAAGCTATAGTTGATATTGGAAACGCACTTGTTGTTCTTAAAGCTATAGTTGATATTGGAAACGCACTTGTTCTTAAAGCTATAGTTGATATTGGAAACGCGCTTGTTGTTCTTAAAGCTATAGTTGATATTGCAAACGCACATGTTGTTCTTAAAGCTATAGTTGATATTGGAAACGCACATGTTGTTCTTAAAGCTATAGTTGATATTGGAAACGTACTTGTTGTTCTTAAAGCTATAGTTGATATTGGAAACACACTTGTTGTTCTTAAAGCTATAGTTGATATTGGAAACGCACTTGTTCTTAACGCTATAGTTGATGTTGGAAACGCACTTGTTGTTCTTAAAGCTATAGTTGATATTGGAAATGTACTTGTTGTTCTTAAAGCTATAGTTGATATTGGAAACGCACTTGTTGTTCTTAAAGCTATAGTTGATATTAGAAACGTGCTTGTTGTTCTTAAAGCTATAGTTGATATTGGAAACGCGCTTGTTGTTCTTCAAGCTATAGTTATTATTGGAAACGTGCTTGTTGTTCTTAAAGCTGTAGTTGATATTGGAAACATGCTTTTTGTTCTTAAAGCTGTAGTTGAGATTGGAAACACACTTGTTGTTCTTAAAGCTATAGTTGATATTGGAAACGCGCTTGTTGTTCTTCAAGCTATAGTTATTATTGGAAACGTGCTTGTTGTTCTTAAAGCTATAGTTGATATTGGAAACGTGCTTTTTGTTTTTAAAGCTATAGTTGATATTGGAAACACACTTGTTGTTCTTAAAGCTATAGTTGAGATTGGAAACACACTTGTTGTTCTTAAAGCTATAGTTGATATTGGAAACGCACTTGTTGTTCTTAAAGCTGTAGTTGATATTGGAAACATGCTTTTTGTTCTTAAAGCTATAGTTGAGATTGGAAACACACTTGTTGTTCTTAAAGCTATAGTTGATATTGGAAACACACTTGTTGTTCTTAAAGCTATAGTTGATATTGGAAACACACTTGTTGTTCTTAAAGCTATAGTTGATATTGGAAACATGCTTTTTGTTCTTAAAGCTATAGTTGAGATTGGAAACACACTTGTTGTTCTTAAAGCTATAGTTGATATTGGAAACGCGCTTGTTGTTCTTCAAGCTATAGTTATTATTGGAAACGTGCTTGTTGTTCTTAAAGCTATAGTTGATATTAGAAACGTGCTTTTTGTTTTTAAAGCTATAGTTGATATTGGAAACACACTTGTTGTTCTTAAAGCTATAGTTGAGATTGGAAACACACTTGTTGTTCTTAAAGCTATAGTTGATATTGGAAACGCACTTGTTCTTAAAGCTATAGTTGATATTGGAAACGCACTTGTTCTTAAAGCTATAGTTGATATTGGAAACGCGCTTGTTGTTCTTAAAGCTATAGTTGATATTGCAAACGCACATGTTGTTCTTTAAGCTATAGTTGATATTGGAAACGCACTTGTTGTTCTTAAAGCTATAGTTGATATTGGAAACACACTTGTTGTTCTTAAAGCTATAATTGATATTGGAAACGTGCTTTTTGTTTTTAAAGCTATAGTTGATATTGGAAACACACTTGTTGTTCTTAAAGCTATAGTTGAGATTGGAAACACACTTGTTGTTCTTAAAGCTATAGTTGATATTGGAAACGCACTTATTGTTCTTAAAGCTATATTTGATATTGGAAACGCACTTGTTCTTAAAGCTATAGTTGATATTGGAAACGCACTTGTTCTTAAAGCTATAGTTGATATTGGAAACGCGCTTGTTGTTCTTAAAGCTATAGTTGATATTGCAAACGCACATGTTGTTCTTAAAGCTATAGTTGATATTGGAAACGCACTTGTTGTTCTTAAAGCTATAGTTGATATTGGAAACACACTTGTTGTTCTTAAAGCTATAGTTGATATTGGAAACGCACATGTTGTTCTTAAAGCTATAGTTGATATTGGAAACGCACTTGTTGTTCTTAAAGCTATAGTTGATATTGGAAACACACTTGTTGTTCTTAAAGCTATAGTTGATATTGGAAACGCACTTGTTCTTAAAGCTATAGTTGATATTGGAAACGCGCTTGTTGTTCTTAAAGCTATTGTTGATGTTGGAAACGCACTTGTTGTTCTTAAAGCTATAGTTGATATTGGAAATGCACTTGTTGTTCTTAAAGCTATAGTTGATATTGGAAACGCGCTTGTTGTTCTTAAAGCTATAGTTGATATTGCAAACGCACATGTTGTTCTTTAAGCTATAGTTGATATTGGAAACGCACTTGTTGTTCTTAAAGCTATAGTTGATATTGGAAACACACTTGTTGTTCTTAAAGCTATAATTGATATTGGAAACGTGCTTTTTGTTTTTAAAGCTATAGTTGATATTGGAAACACACTTGTTGTTCTTAAAGCTATAGTTGAGATTGGAAACACACTTGTTGTTCTTGAAGCTATAGTTGATATTGGAAACGCACTTGTTCTTAAAGCTATAGTTGATATTGGAAACACACTTGTTGTTCTTAAAGCTATAGTTGAGATTGGAAACACACTTGTTGTTCTTAAAGCTATAGTTGATATTGGAAACGCACTTGTTGTTCTTGAAGCTATAGTTGATATTGGAAACGCACTTGTTCTTAAAGCTATAGTTGATATTGGAAACGCACTTGTTCTTAAAGCTATAGTTGATATTGGAAACGCGCTTGTTGTTCTTAAAGCTATAGTTGATATTGCAAACGCACATGTTGTTCTTAAAGCTATAGTTGATATTGGAAACACACTTGTTGTTCTTAAAGCTATAGTTGATATTGGAAATGCACTTGTTCTTAAAGCTATAGTTGATGTTGGAAACGCACTTGTTGTTCTTAAAGCTATAGTTGATATTGGAAATGTACTTGTTGTTCTTAAAGCTATAGTTGATATTGGAAACGCACTTGTTGTTCTTAAAGCTATAGTTGATATTAGAAACGTGCTTGTTGTTCTTAAAGCTATAGTTGATGTTGGAAACGCACTTGTTCTTAAAGCTATAGTTGATATTGGAAACGTGCTTGTTGTTCTTAAAGCTATAGTTGATATTGGAAACACACTTGTTGTTCTTAAAGCTATAGTTGATATTGGAAACGCACTTGTTGTTCTTAAAGCTATAGTTGATATTGGAAACGTACTTGTTGTTCTTAAAGCTATAGTTGATATTGGAAACGTGCTTTTTGTTTTTAAAGCTATAGTTGATATTGGAAACACACTTGTTGTTCTTAAAGCTATAGTTGAGATTGGAAACACACTTGTTGTTCTTGAAGCTATAGTTGATATTGGAAACGCACTTGTTCTTAAAGCTATAGTTGATATTGGAAACACACTTGTTGTTCTTAAAGCTATAATTGATATTGGAAACGTGCTTTTTGTTTTTAAAGCTATAGTTGATATTGGAAACACACTTGTTGTTCTTAAAGCTATAATTGATATTGGAAACGTGCTTTTTGTTTTTAAAGCTATAGTTGATATTGGAAACACACTTGTTGTTCTTAAAGCTATAGTTGAGATTGGAAACACACTTGTTGTTCTTGAAGCTATAGTTGATATTGGAAACGCACTTGTTCTTAAAGCTATAGTTGATATTGGAAACACACTTGTTGTTCTTAAAGCTATAGTTGAGATTGGAAACACACTTGTTGTTCTTAAAGCTATAGTTGATATTGGAAACACACTTGTTCTTAAAGCTATAGTTGATATTGGAAACGCACTTGTTGTTCTTGAAGCTATAGTTGATATTGGAAACGCACTTGTTCTTAAAGCTATAGTTGATATTGGAAACGCACTTGTTCTTAAAGCTATAGTTGATATTGGAAACGCGCTTGTTGTTCTTAAAGCTATAGTTGATATTGCAAACGCACATGTTGTTCTTAAAGCTATAGTTGATATTGGAAACACACTTGTTGTTCTTAAAGCTATAGTTGATATTGGAAATGCACTTGTTCTTAAAGCTATAGTTGATGTTGGAAACGCACTTGTTGTTCTTAAAGCTATAGTTGATATTGGAAATGTACTTGTTGTTCTTAAAGCTATAGTTGATATTGGAAACGCACTTGTTGTTCTTAAAGCTATAGTTGATATTAGAAACGTGCTTGTTGTTCTTAAAGCTATAGTTGATGTTGGAAACGCACTTGTTCTTAAAGCTATAGTTGATATTGGAAACGTGCTTGTTGTTCTTAAAGCTATAGTTGATATTGGAAACACACTTGTTGTTCTTAAAGCTATAGTTGATATTGGAAACGCACTTGTTGTTCTTAAAGCTATAGTTGATATTGGAAACGTACTTGTTGTTCTTAAAGCTATAGTTGATATTGGAAACGTGCTTTTTGTTTTTAAAGCTATAGTTGATATTGGAAACGCACTTGTTGTTCTTAAAGCTATAGTTGATATTGGAAATGTACTTGTTGTTCTTAAAGCTATAGTTGATATTGGAAACGCACTTGTTGTTCTTAAAGCTATAGTTGATATTAGAAACGTGCTTGTTGTTCTTAAAGCTATAGTTGATGTTGGAAACGCACTTGTTCTTAAAGCTATAGTTGATATTGGAAACGTGCTTGTTGTTCTTAAAGCTATAGTTGATATTGGAAACACACTTGTTGTTCTTAAAGCTATAGTTGATATTGGAAACGCACTTGTTGTTCTTAAAGCTATAGTTGATATTGGAAATGCACTTGTTGTTCTTAAAGCTATAGTTGATATTGGAAACGTACTTGTTGTTCTTAAAGCTATAGTTGATATTGGAAACGTGCTTTTTGTTTTTAAAGCTATAGTTGATATTGGAAACACACTTGTTGTTCTTAAAGCTATAGTTGAGATTGGAAACACACTTGTTGTTCTTGAAGCTATAGTTGATATTGGAAACGCACTTGTTCTTAAAGCTATATGTAGCGTCTGGAGTCTCTCTGGACAGGATCAAAGATGAGTCGATTCCACTATAAACGTCAGAAAGCCTTTTAGCCGTATATAAATTAGGTTCCGGTACCGAGGAGTCTGAGGAAGATGGCATCATGGACAGTTTTGTGGCTTGGCTGAGGTAGAACAGACAGCACCGTTAGAATCCTGTGAGAACTTCAATCAGGACGCAATCTCTCCCCCCCCCCCCTCACTCAAAAGATAAGGGGGGGCCTAGACACACAGGCTCCTTCCAATACACAGACACAAACATTTTCTTTATGTAACTTTAATTAAACTATCCCAGAATGTATATGATGATTCCTGTGTGTACGCATGCTCCCTATGTCATTGCCAACATAGTCATGATGTACGAACAATGTAAAGTCATGTAAGATGCTTGTATTCATGTGTAAGAATGTATCTCTGCTCTAATATCTCCCAGTCATACTGTGTTTGATATCTAAATATTCCTCTCTCTTTCTCTTAACCAACGGTGCACAGTAGATGATTATGAAATGCATCACATTATGTTATCCCCCCTTTTGAGTAGAAATGTACCAAGTATGACACCATCATAAATTAGGCAAATGAGGTCATAAACGGAGACAAAGAAAGTGTTCTCCCGCCTAAAACTCCCATATCTGATTGGTCATTTCAGAAAAGATGGGCGGATGTTAATGTTTCTTTAAAGGACAGTAACACCAGCATATCTTTGCTCAGTCGGTGCAGTCGAAAAAACAACCCTCTTATCATCTCGGCTCGTCCCCTGGCCAGGCGGCTTCGGCCCTGGCTTGGCGGCTCAGTCACGTGGGTTGGTTCCTTTGAAGTCGGCGCGCTCCGCAGCCAGGCGGACAGGCAACGCGCGCCACCTCAGCGCGCTCCATCTCAGCGCTCAGTCGTCTTCTAAAACTCCGACGAGACCATCTTCTTTTCCTCCCCTTTTCGGCATTCGCTTCAACCACCTTCAAACTTCCCGCGGATCGAGAACGCTCCGGAAGGACCAAAAGAGAACACACTCCAGCTCAAAGAACTCTCTGAGAAGACTCACACGCATTCTTTATACTCAGCACAAAACAACCCATGCAAGTATAAATTCCATCGAAATTTAGATGCGTTTTAAGATGTGTACCCCTGTTTAAGGTGATATTATTCGTTGCTGGCTCTCGTGGTTATGTTTGTGAAATTGCCATTCCTGAACCTTTCCTTCCTCTCTTTCATTCTCTTCTTTTCATTCTCTTTCGTTACTATTCGTTGTTCTGTATATACATGTATTCTTTGTTTAGTCGTATGTGTTCGTAGTATCAATTATTAAAACCATTGTATCCACGTTCGATTGTCATTGTTGCCGCTCACAAGACATGGTCACTTTAATGTTCCGATCTAGCTACGAGCTCTCAAGTATCTTTGAATACTTTAATTAATATCATAATAGTTCGGAAAGTTTATTCTTCGTGACCAGAAGGATAATCTTCCCGAAGATTTGATAAGAAAGAATAAAACTTTGTGAGAATTGATAAAGGATTGTAGTACTGTTCGTTCGTTAAATGAACGGATCAGATGAATTTTGAATTAATTCTAATTCAAAGGTTATTCTGTAATGATTTAATATATATTTGTAGTTAATTGCAACCCATTGTCGTTAACTATATATATATATTGCATAAATACCTAGGTTAGGTATTTCCCTTTTTGGGTGATTTGGAGATTTATAATTTAATCATAACCCGTTGCGATTAGTTATAAATAATGAAACATTAATAATCATAATTCCCTATTGAGCTAATTTAATTTATTATTATTATATGCAGCCGAGTCGCTACATTTTATGGTGGAGAATGCGGGCACATTTTAAACTTTGTTTTGTGAGCAACGGTGTCAGTTTTATGTGTATATTACTGGTATTAATTTTTGTTTGTGTATGCGCGCTTCAGAAAGTGAGAGAAGTCGCAACGCGACGCAAACTCACATATCTGATAACTGGCCCAAAGTGGCCCAAAGCTGATTTCAGCCCAGTTAACAGCTGCTATGTGTCAAACATTCGAGTCACTGTTAATTGCTTAAAATAAACTGCAGTTCATAATATTAAAACTGTTTCTGTGAAAGAGAAGGAAACCTCTTTACAGCACAGTTTAATATTTTCAAAACCTGTAAGAACGAAGAAATCTTCTTTCAGTGTGATAAATGTTGATTTGAGCGATGTTCCTCATTTCATCTTAGTGAAGGCCTCACTAATGTATCGTAGTTGATTTAATTGCGTCGGTGTATTATTCAACTAAGCGATCTCACTCCTTTAGGTTAAACTTTGGCGTAGCTAACCAAATGCTTATACCTTATACAAATCAATCGGAAAAACTGCTGGCCAGTGTCCGATTGATGGGTAAATGGGAGTATTTATTTTTAAACCTTGATCCAGTTTAAAATTTGTAACAGAAAAAAATATTCTGTTCCATACATTTGTGTGTGCATGCGGAAAAAGAATTCCGGCCACATATTCTTTGTGTACAAATTGGCACAAAAAGGAGATTTGAAAATAAATTCTCTTCTCACTCGTGATTGTAAATCGCCGCGTTTAGGAAGAAAAAAAAAACTTCCTCTCTTCGGACGCTTAAATCACTTTTTATTTTATTTTTTTTTAATTTTTTTTTATTTATTTAAAGTGTCGTAATACCTCTGACTAACACAAGAGGGCAGCCTGTCAGGTGTTCAGCACCTCTCAAATTACGCACACCCCCACCCACTCCTTGGTGTGGACCCAACTACGCCATCTTGTGGGCATCTGTGGATGTTTCTTTCCTTCCCTCTATCTCGTTTGTCAAAGTGAACTATCTTTTCCGCTATTTTATTTGTTTACTATTATAATCATTTCAATTTCTTTCCTGTTATTACTGTTATTTTAAATTGTTCAATCCTCTTGTTTTGCTGACTTCTCACACTTATTTAAATCCGGTTTAAACTAAGTTTAAACATGAATTTAAATTAAGCTCTCGGTTCAGCCATTAATGTTACTTGGTGGGAGCACGCCCCTATGCGACATTCTCGGCTAAGTCAGTTTTCCTCCTTTTCTCCTGTTGTTTTAATTTGAATTATTTTGATTCTATTTTCCCTTTTAGTTATTTGATTTCACTCATCAATTTATCATTACCTTATTTCCAATTGGTACCATTCTAGTACTCCGCACTTATTTAGATTTTAGTTTAGACAAGTTTGAACTTAAATTTAAATTAAGCCTTCTCTTTTCAGCCTGTGATAGCCACTTATCAGTAGCACGCCCCCTACTGGGTGTCCTCATGTGGGTGGGCATTCCTCTCTCTTCCCCTTTGGCTCCGTTTTCTGAATGGATTTATTTTGATGTCTCCCTTTTTCAAGGTTATTCAGATAATTACCATTATTTTCATCATTCTTTTGTGTTTTAGCACCATTTGGTAAATAATCCTTTACCTATCTTACCATACCTAACTATTTAAATTTGGTGTAAACAAGTACTAAGCTTAAGTTGACGTTAAGTCTCACTTGTTCAGCCAGCTGTGTACTTACAGGTAGTACTTCTCCTAGTACTTGGTGGTGAAGTGACGGTTACCTTCTGGTTGGGTTTCGAGGGGTGGAGTCACCTGGCCGGCGTAACTGACAGTGGCCGTGTGTGAATCTCGGGCACCTCTGTCCTCGTACCATTGGTGGCGGCACGCAGCCGACATCAGCAATTTGGGCACTCCAGGGAGAAGTCAACGAGTCCAGCTGACCACCAGGGCAATTTTGGTTAATTACTCTGATCCTCCCATTTGGACTCCAAAGGGGCCTCAGAGGAAACCCAATTTTGACCCTGCAGACTGGCCGTTGACCCACCTTACCTGAGTGCCACCCAGTTGTGCTAAGAGTCACAAGCTGTTTGAGTGGGCGCACCGTGGTAGAAAGGGGACGAGGATCCGGGGACACCGCAGTCGAGTGTCCAGGGACCGCCGGTGAGATTGACTTCACCGCCGATTCCCCCCTGAGTGACCCCAATTCACCCCAGGCATAGTAAATCAGGTAAAGCCCATTCACTTATTGCAAGCCATAGAATATACATATTCCCTGGTCATTTAAGTGTTTGGCCCAACCTTCCTGTCTTAAGCCATACCATCCCCCTAGGTTTTATAGCTCAACAGCGCCTCCCACTCGCTTGGCCCTGTCATAAACCCTAGCATTGGTATTAAGCTGAGACCTTTCCCCTCTCTATCTCTTCTTATGTTCTCATTTTTGTTTCATTTTTATTTCATGCCTTTTCTTTTAGTTATTTTCGGTTATTTTGTTTTGTTCTATTTGCTTTCCTTTAATTTTGTTTTCTTCCAGTTCACCTAAAGACAGAACCTGTAAGAGCCATCAAGGAAAGCTGAATAATAGATTGACGACCCAGCAGCCAGTGTCAGTAAATGACCCAGTAGGCTACCGCACTGTCAAAATTGTTATTTAGATCCGACACTTACCCACACAAATCGGCCCCACCTGGCCGCTCACGGCCAAGACAATAGGTGCCCGGCCTAGATTTCACTAACTGTCTGAACCAGTTAGTCAAAATTACACACACAAATTAAATAGTCACACATTGCTATAGCTCGCTAAAACCCTATACGGACTTGCATTGGCCTCTTTTGTGCTGTCTTTCTCTTGCCTACAGCCCAGTATGTCCCGTTCATCCAGCCCCACTGACCACTGGGATCACGTCGAGACCTGGTTGACCGCCATGACGACTGCGTTCCTGCCTAAAGCCGCCGGTGACCTGCAGCACCTGAGCCAAGAACAGCCGGACGACAACTTGAACCGGCTGATGGCCCACGATCCAAACCAGAGCCACAGCCACAAGGAATGGGCCAAGATCGTCGGGGGCCTCGCTCACAACCTCATCGTCCAGGCACGACACAGCGAAAAGAGCAACATCCACCTGGAGCAAGAAGCAGCAGCACTGAAGCTCCAGGCTGAGGAGGCCCGGAGGAACCAGGCCCACGCACAGAGTCGTCTAGATCAACTACTCCTCGAGGCCCAGGACCGGCACGAGACAGAGGATGAAACGGACACACAGCTTCAGGAGGAAGTGGAGAGACTTCAAAATGCCCTGGCAGACCTTCGTGTAGATACAGAGCACAGAGAGCAGTTGGAGAGAGAATCCCAAGAGGAACTAAGGGAAAAACTCCAACAAGGTGAAGCTCTCCTAGCAAGAGCAGAAATTGAACTGAAAGAAAGGGACGGCAAGGCCATAGCCTGTGAAAACCACTTGCAAGCGGCCCGTGCCCAGATCCATGATTTGGTTCAACAAAAAGACTATTTAAAAGAAGAACTTGCAGCTGTTCACAGAGAACTTAATTACGCTTACAGACTGCAGAGTGACCAGAAAGGGGAAACACACACCACAGAGTTTCCCCTGACAAGTGGGCCTATGCCTCCCCGTCAAGAGTTCCGAGCTCAAAAGGGGGATGAAAGCCCACTGCTCAAGATGTCACCAGCCAGTTTCCAAGAGCCCCCATCAGCAGCAAAGGGGTGGGAGCCTGCCCAGAAAATCTGTGCCCCCAGTCACGCCATGGCTCCCCAAGAACTCTACAAGCTGGCCAGAAACATCCCAACTTTCACCCCAAACCCTGCAGGAGGCCACGACGTGCACGCCTACCTGCAGGACATAGACTTTCACCTGCAAACTATGGCTAATGTGACCACATGGGACAGACTTTATCTCCTTCGAGGTACGTCCAGCCGTGAGGTGCGGAGTTTCCTCGATCAGCAACCCGAGACTGTCAAATCAGACTACCAGCAGCTGCGTCAGGCCCTGATTAGAGAGTTTTCGGACCCTGACTCAGACCAAGGGATCATCAGCGCCATGGACTTGAGACAGGGCCGACTGGAAACCCCACAGGCCTACTACAACAGACTCCGACAGGCCTACTTTGGAGCACAAAACGAGCCAGGTATGGAGGAAGACTTCAACTTCAGAACTCTATTCCTTCGAAATCTGCATCCAACAGTAAGCCATCACTTGGGAGTCCTGGCCTGCCCACGTAGCATGTCCACCCGACAGCTACGGGACTTAGCCCATAAAGCTTATGCCAAGCAATAGACTGCTTCTGAAAAGACTGTGAGAAATCCAACAATTTGCCCCGTCTCTGACCACCGTTCAGAGCTGGCTCTAGAGGGCGCCCAGCAACACCACAGTGACAGACTTTTTAACAGAGAGTCAAGACCGTTCCAAGCCAGCAGAGAGCAGCACAACCGGCATGGTGCCCATCCTAAGCACCAGACCGGGCGCTCTGAAAGATTCTGGGACAAGCCACGTCAGTCTAACCACCCAAAGGGTGGAGCCACGTGAGATGCCAGCCGACGGCCCAGAAATGGACGACCTTCATCAGCCAGAGCATCCAGCCCAGATGGCCAGCAGCGGAACGGCTCGCGACACGCCCCGAGCAAACTCAAGTCTGAGCACCCACCAGAGCAAAACAGTGCAGCTTCGTCTGAGTCAGCAGAGATCCTGAGGATTCTGAAAGAACTCATTCAGAAGAAACCTCGCGAGGGAGACAAGAAGGACAGGCCAGACTCCTTATGACTAAGTGTAAGGCCTGCACCCAACATCCTTCCTGACTGCCCTCCGACTAAACCAAGCACCCAAAGCACTGCGCACCAGTCACAGTCCACAGAACCAGACAACTCATTACCAAGTGACAGCGTCGCCCAATCACCTCAGATGACAGCTGCACTTCCTGATCAACACAACGCAAGTCATCACGCCAACAACCAAAATCCCAAGGTACCAGAGAGTGCTGTTTTGGTTGTCTGCCTCCCTAACGAGCCACATGATACCATCCCTAACTGCTTACCGATCACCACACAAACCCCAGAACCAAAACTCCTGGGAAACCTGATTGAAAAGGGAGTGGCCAGAAAACTATATCTAGCCATCACATTGGAGCCCTGGTCGACACAGGAGCTGATCTCACTTTAAGGTCATCTCAACTCCGAATTGAAGCTAAGAGACAAAATCGAACTTTGAAATCCCAAAAATGTGAGCTAAATGTGCAGTCATACAGCCAAAATGAGATCCAACTTGAACTTATCGCTCCCATCCATCTAACGATTGGTCCAATGAGTCTGGTACACCCTGTGTACATCTCACCAATGGACACATACCCCCTTCTCGTCGGCAAAGATCTGCTAGACCGCTTCGAGCCCCTATTGGACTTCAGACAGCTGAAAATTTGGGCTCAAGTGCGAGAACCTCTGCCTCTCTAGCCGCCCAGATCACCTGAGCCAGACTGTCAGGCCACAGAGGTCACGAGAAACCTTGCAGCCAGCCACGAGAACACTGTCTCAGCACCAGAGCAAAGTTCAAGTTCGCTACTCTGCACTTTTCAACTTACCATAGACTCTGACTGTCACTTCCCCAAGGTCATGACTGACCTCCAGCTGAATGATGTAACAACTACAGACATCATGCTCGCACTATGGGCAGACAACTCAGCCATCAGCCTAGCACTGTTCAAAGCCCTCATGGAAGACACACCAGACCTTCCGTCTGCCAGCAAGCACACCCGCTTCCCCTTGGACTCCTGCCTATCAACCATGGTAACTACCAAGGGCATCTGTGCTTTGAACTTGAAATGGAATGACCGGTGCCTCACTCACTACTTCCTGGTCCTTCCAGACCTGCCGCATAATGTCTATATAGGAGCAGACATCTTGATTCGCCTCAAGGCTCATGTGGATTTTATCAATGAGGTGGTGTGGGCCCCACCGACATCACAGCCACCTGTGGTTCCTGTCAACCCTGAAAACCTCCTGTCAGGCCAGACCATTCCAGAAGTCTGCACCTTAATCAATGAACAGGAAACCACAGTACCAGCTTACACCAAAGGGGTCGCTGTTCGGCTCAACATACGATGTGGCCAAACACTAAAACACATGCTGGGCTTCTTCCAACCTTCACCCGAATGTGTGGGATTGGACTCAGTCTGGAAGGCACACCACTCACTGAACTGTCATCCCGTGTAGTCTACATCCTGTTCAACAACTGCACAGCAATGGACATCAGGATTCCCAAGGCCTACCGCCTGGGATGGCTAGTGAGTCACGACTTCCATGACTTTGAACTCACCTTACCAGTCATTGGTCCAATCCCATCTTCGATGACCCCAGAAGGGAGCACAGACAACACAGTGTTCACAGCACCCTTCAAAATCATCTCCATCGCTTCTGTCATGCCGATGGCCAAAGATCAAGTGTGCAGAACAGAGCTGACAGAGGACCAACATCTTGCAGTATACACAGTCACTAGCCAGCCTGCCTGCGAGACTGATGACAGTGCCGCACCTCTGACTGCCAACACGACAGGCGACACAACAACAGAGGAGCCGTATCCAGGATTTGAGACACAAGTCCAGCAAATCCTGAAAGAAGCAGATGCCATAAAGGACGATGCAGAACGCGAAGAACTCAGACAAGTCTGAGCCCACCCACCCACCCTTAATGTTGCAGCGATAACCCGCAGCAAACGACCTATTCCTGTGATGGTTCCAACATCACAGCCGCTTGCGCCGGCTCCACAAATTTCCAACAACGACATAGCTGACATGCAAGCCTCTGATTCTGCCATATAAACTATGCTAAACCACCTCTCAGACCCCTCCAACCACCCTATTACTACGTCTGAATTCACTGCTGCCTCAGGCCTCAGACGACTGCATGACGTCAAACACATGATGCGTGGGAAAGACAACATTCTGTGGTATGCCCCTGAGGACCTCACAGCGCAAAGGCTTGTGGTGCCACATTGCCAAAGGGGGGTCATGCTAATGTATGCCCACGACGCACCATGTGCCGGACATCACGGTACCAGAGCCACTTACGAGACACTGAAACAAGTGGCATACTGGCCGGGCATGCAGCAAGACGTGGCAGAATATGTCAGTGAGTGCCTGGTTTGCTGCCAATTCCAACCAGCAAACCCAAACCATAGAGCCCCACTGCAACGCAGAGGAGTCACATTCCCATGGTCAGACCTCCAAATAGACTGGGTAGGACCCCTGCCCAGATCGACGAGGGGCAACGAATACTTCCTCACGGTTGTGTGCCAGTTCACCAAGTGGGTAGAGTGTCTTCCAGCACCAAACGACACTGCCCAGACCACGGCATACCTCCTGATGAACCACATCTTCTCCAGGTTCGGACTGTTACTTAAAGTGAACTCGGACAGAGGCACTCACTTTACAGCTGAGATCATGCAGCAGAGTTGTAAACTCCTGGGAGTACAAGCTCAACTGCCCATCAGCCACCATTCCATCTCGTCCAGCCAAGTGGAACTAACAAGTCGAACTGTAGTCAGCATGCTGAGAAAGTATGTGTCTGCCAACCAGCAAGACTGGGATGGGAAACTTCCTTTTGTGCTCATGGCCATCAGAGCCACCCCGCATGAATCAACTCGTATGCCTCCCTTTGAACTAATGGCTGGGCGGCAAATGACACTGCCGCTGCACCTGCTGTATCAAACGGGAGACTCCAGCCTTGTCACAGCCTACACCACTCACCAGTATCTTGATGAACTACACCGGCACCTGAGAGCAACCTTTGCTTTCGCCCAGCATTGACTTCAAAAGAGTGCTGAAGGCCAGAAAAGCATATTATGACCAGAAAGCGTCACACCAGGAACTGGACGTAGGCGACAGGGTCTGGTATTATAGCTTTGTCCAGCCACCCCGGACAGCCTCCCATCGGCTGTCAAAGAAATTCCTGCCTCACTGGACAGGCCCTTATGAGATTGTGGACAAACTCTCCCCGGTCGCATATCGAATCAAACTGAGCCGGGGGCAGAAAGAGCCAATTTTCAAATGGGTCCACCGCAATCAAGTCAAAAGACATGTGGCTACGGGCAGAGAAAGACAGGGAGGGGCCAATGCAAGCTAAACTCAGTTGCAGACCTCACAGCAAAAAGACTGTCCTGACCAACCAAGGACACTCCTCGCTGATCAACCACTTCTCTCCCCATCTCTCTTTTTCTCTCTCTCTCTTTCCTATACCAGGATGCTGCTGGGGCTCACTGTCCTGTGCCTCCAGCTCACTGTCCTTTGCCTCCAGCTCACGCTGCCGTCGGAACCCTGTTCAACATTGGCATGTCTAGCGTCAACGCAATGAGCCAGACTGAAATCCCACAGCTGAGAGAACAGCTCGCAACACAGAGTGCAACCCTGCAGACCATCGGCAAATCATTGAAAGACACTGTGGTGGTTCTCAATACTCACAGTGTCCTGCTGAACCAAACTGAACTCAGTGAGACAACTGTTTTCCGTCTTCCAAAATGATTTTGGCCAAACTCAGCTGGTCACAGCCCTGATGACAGGCATGCTGCGGGAAGTGAGCTCCTCAATTGACAGCTTAGCCATGGGCAGGATTCCTCCGTATCTGGTACCCCTGAGCCTTGTGCAAACAGTGCTGGCCTCTGCCACTACCAGCCCAGCAGATCCTCTTCAAGCACACCTTGCCTACTCTTTGGGTAGTGCCATCCCCTTGCACGTCGACCCTGAGCAAAGGGAGGTGGCCTTTCTCCTGAATCTACCCATCATCGAACCAAACAACATCTACAGACTCAAGGACCTGGTCAATGTCGGGTTTTGGCAAGGCAACACTCATATCAAGATACACACCCCCGATGTGGTGGCCTACCACGACAGCAACACACAGCTGTACCTGGCCCCCAACCTGCGTATGTGTACTTTGACAAAGGACATTCACTACCTCTGCCCTAGCAAGCCATTCCTCAGAGACAACACTGAAGGAATCTGCGGGTTGCAGCCCATGAGAAGTGACACCCGTTGCCCTGCCGAGGCCACGTCTCGCACCCAAGTCACTGAAACTCGAGCTGAGATTGTGGGTGATCTGTGGCTCGTCAACACTCCCACTCGTACGGCCACCCTGACTTACGATCAGCATGACACGGCCACCCGCATCAGCCTGCCCAACCAGAGTATGTGGATTCAAGTACCAAAGGGTGCCATCCTCCACCTCGATGATCTGCCGTTGTACCATCTCCCAAATGAAGAGTACTGGTCAGAGCTGGAAATCCCATCCTTCTTCAAGAATCACAACTCTAGATCCGGAACTGGAACTGAGGATTGAGGAAAGGGGGTCCCAGCTAATTGACATTACTCCCATCGACACGGCCCTCCAAACACTGTCCCGGCTGCCCATCCTGACCAACTCCCGCCGACACAGCTCTTTGCCTCTCTACGGTATTAGGCTACACCCTGACACTGGGCCTGGCCTTCATCCTGTTCAAGAAGGTCCACGAGATGCGAGAGTCCATGACCAAGAACACGGTCGCTCTCCCCCTAGGGTATAAACGAAACCCACGGAAAAGAGGTACCAAAACAGATACCATGCCAAACCTCATCGAGATGGACTCTCAGCCTGAGGAACCAAAGGTTGAGAACAATTAGAAACCACCTGCCATCCGACCATCATGATCCACCTGCCATCCGACCATCATGATCCACCTGCCATCCGACCATCATGACTGTCGTCCGACGATGTCACACGGACTTCGTCAGACGAAAAGGGGGACTGTAGCGTCTGGAGTCTCTCTGGACAGGATCAAAGATGAGTCGATTCCACTATAAACGTCAGAAAGCCTTTTAGCCGTATATAAATTAGGTTCCGGTACCGAGGAGTCTGAGGAAGATGGCATCATGGACAGTTTTGTGGCTTGGCTGAGGTAGAACAGACAGCACCGTTAGAATCCTGTGAGAACTTCAATCAGGACGCAATCTCTCCCCCCCCCCCCCTCACTCAAAAGATAAGGGGGGGCCTAGACACACAGGCTCCTTCCAATACACAGACACAAACATTTTCTTTATGTAACTTTAATTAAACTATCCCAGAATGTATATGATGATTCCTGTGTGTACGCATGCTCCCTATGTCATTGCCAACATAGTCATGATGTACGAACAATGTAAAGTCATGTAAGATGCTTGTATTCATGTGTAAGAATGTATCTCTGCTCTAATATCTCCCAGTCATACTGTGTTTGATATCTAAATATTCCTCTCTCTTTCTCTTAACCAACGGTGCACAGTAGATGATTATGAAATGCATCACATTATGTTATCCCCCCTTTTGAGTAGAAATGTACCAAGTATGACACCATCATAAATTAGGCAAATGAGGTCATAAACGGAGACAAAGAAAGTGTTCTCCCGCCTAAAACTCCCATATCTGATTGGTCATTTCAGAAAAGATGGGCGGATGTTAATGTTTCTTTAAAGGACAGTAACACCAGCATATCTTTGCTCAGTCGGTGCAGTCGAAAAAACAACCCTCTTATCATCTCGGCTCGTCCCCTGGCCAGGCGGCTTCGGCCCTGGCTTGGCGGCTCAGTCACGTGGGTTGGTTCCTTTGAAGTCGGCGCGCTCCGCAGCCAGGCGGACAGGCAACGCGCGCCACCTCAGCGCGCTCCATCTCAGCGCTCAGTCGTCTTCTAAAACTCCGACGAGACCATCTTCTTTTCCTCCCCTTTTCGGCATTCGCTTCAACCACCTTCAAACTTCCCGCGGATCGAGAACGCTCCGGAAGGACCAAAAGAGAACACACTCCAGCTCAAAGAACTCTCTGAGAAGACTCACACGCATTCTTTATACTCAGCACAAAACAACCCATGCAAGTATAAATTCCATCGAAATTTAGATGCGTTTTAAGATGTGTACCCCTGTTTAAGGTGATATTATTCGTTGCTGGCTCTCGTGGTTATGTTTGTGAAATTGCCATTCCTGAACCTTTCCTTCCTCTCTTTCATTCTCTTCTTTTCATTCTCTTTCGTTACTATTCGTTGTTCTGTATATACATGTATTCTTTGTTTAGTCGTATGTGTTCGTAGTATCAATTATTAAAACCATTGTATCCACGTTCGATTGTCATTGTTGCCGCTCACAAGACATGGTCACTTTAATGTTCCGATCTAGCTACGAGCTCTCAAGTATCTTTGAATACTTTAATTAATATCATAATAGTTCGGAAAGTTTATTCTTCGTGACCAGAAGGATAATCTTCCCGAAGATTTGATAAGAAAGAATAAAACTTTGTGAGAATTGATAAAGGATTGTAGTACTGTTCGTTCGTTAAATGAACGGATCAGATGAATTTTGAATTAATTCTAATTCAAAGGTTATTCTGTAATGATTTAATATATATTTGTAGTTAATTGCAACCCATTGTCGTTAACTATCTATATATATTGCATAAATACCTAGGTTAGGTATTTCCCTTTTTGGGTGATTTGGAGATTTATAATTTAATCATAACCCGTTGCGATTAGTTATAAATAATGAAACATTAATAATCATAATTCCCTATTGAGCTAATTTAATTTATTATTATTATATGCAGCCGAGTCGCTACATATAGTTGATATTGGAAACACACTTGTTGTTCTTAAAGCTATAGTTGAGATTGGAAACACACTTGTTGTTCTTAAAGCTATAGTTGATATTGGAAACACACTTGTTGTTCTTAAAGCTATAGTTGATATTGGAAACGCACTTGTTGTTCTTGAAGCTATAGTTGATATTGGAAACGCACTTGTTCTTAAAGCTATAGTTGATATTGGAAACGCACTTGTTCTTAAAGCTATAGTTGATATTGGAAACGCGCTTGTTGTTCTTAAAGCTATAGTTGATATTGCAAACGCACATGTTGTTCTTAAAGCTATAGTTGATATTGGAAACACACTTGTTGTTCTTAAAGCTATAGTTGATATTGGAAACGCACTTGTTCTTAAAGCTATAGTTGATGTTGGAAACGCACTTGTTGTTCTTAAAGCTATAGTTGATATTGGAAATGTACTTGTTGTTCTTAAAGCTATAGTTGATATTGGAAACGCACTTGTTGTTCTTAAAGCTATAGTTGATATTAGAAACGTGCTTGTTGTTCTTAAAGCTATAGTTGATGTTGGAAACGCACTTGTTCTTAAAGCTATAGTTGATATTGGAAACGTGCTTGTTGTTCTTAAAGCTATAGTTGATATTGGAAACACACTTGTTGTTCTTAAAGCTATAGTTGATATTGGAAACGCACTTGTTGTTCTTAAAGCTATAGTTGATATTGGAAATGCACTTGTTGTTCTTAAAGCTATAGTTGATATTGGAAATGCACTTGTTGTTCTTAAAGCTATAGTTGATATTGGAAACGTACTTGTTGTTCTTAAAGCTATAGTTGATATTGGAAACGTGCTTGTTGTTCTTAAAGCTATAGTTGATATTGGAAACACACTTGTTGTTCTTAAAGCTATAGTTGATATTGGAAACACACTTGTTGTTCTTAAAGCTATAGTTGATATTGGAAACGCACTTGTTGTTCTTGAAGCTATAGTTGATATTGGAAACGCACTTGTTCTTAAAGCTATAGTTGATATTGGAAACGCACTTGTTCTTAAAGCTATAGTTGATATTGGAAACGCGCTTGTTGTTCTTAAAGCTATAGTTGATATTGCAAACGCACATGTTGTTCCTAAAGCTATAGTTGATATTGGAAACGCACATGTTGTTCTTAAAGCTATAGTTGATATTGGAAACGTACTTGTTGTTCTTAAAGCTATAGTTGATATTGGAAACACACTTGTTGTTCTTAAAGCTATAGTTGATATTGGAAACGCACTTGTTCTTAAAGCTATAGTTGATGTTGGAAACGCACTTGTTGTTCTTAAAGCTATAGTTGATATTGGAAATGTACTTGTTGTTCTTAAAGCTATAGTTGATATTGGAAACGCACTTGTTGTTCTTAAAGCTATAGTTGATATTAGAAACGTGCTTGTTGTTCTTAAAGCTATAGTTGATGTTGGAAACGCACTTGTTCTTAAAGCTATAGTTGATATTGGAAACGTGCTTGTTGTTCTTAAAGCTATAGTTGATATTGGAAACACACTTGTTGTTCTTAAAGCTATAGTTGATATTGGAAACGCACTTGTTGTTCTTAAAGCTATAGTTGATATTGGAAATGCACTTGTTGTTCTTAAAGCTATAGTTGATATTGGAAATGCACTTGTTGTTCTTAAAGCTATAGTTGATATTGGAAACGCACTTGTTGTTCTTAAAGCTATAGTTGATATTGGAAACGTGCTTGTTGTTCTTAAAGCTATAGTTGATATTGGAAACGCGCTTGTTCTTAAAGCTATAGTTGATATTGGGAACGCACTTGTTGTTCTTAAAGCTATAGCTGAGACTGGAAACGCACTTGTTCTTAAAGCTATAGTTGATATTGGAAACGCGCTTGTTTTTAAAGCTATAGTTGATATTGGAAACACGCTTGTTGTTCTTAAAGCTATAGTTGATATTGGAAACGCGCTTGTTGTTCTTAAAGCTATAGTTGATATTGGAAACGCGCTTGTATTTAAAGCTATAGTTGATATTGGAAACGTGCTTGTTGTTCTTAAAGCTATAGTTGATATTGGAAACGCGCTTGTTCTTAAAGCTATAGTTGATATTGGAAACGCGCTTGTTGTTCTTAAAGCTATAGTTGATATTGGAAACGTGCTTTTTGTTTTTAAAGCTATAGTTGAGATTGGAAACACTTGTTGTTCTTAAAGCTGTAGTTGAGATTGGAAACACACTTGTTGTTCTTAAAGCTATAGTTGATATTGGAAACATGCTTTTTGTTCTTAAAGCTGTAGTTGAGATTGGAAACACACTTGTTGATATTGGAAACGTGCTTTTTGTTTTTAAAGCTCTAGTTGAGATTGGAAACACTTGTTGTTCTTAAAGCTATAGTTGATATTGGAAACGTGCTTGTTGTTCTTAAAGCTATAGTTGATATTGGAAACGTGCTTTTTGTTTTTAAAGCTATAGTTGATATTGGAAACACACTTGTTGTTCTTAAAGCTATAGTTGAGATTGGAAACACACTTGTTGTTCTTAAAGCTATAGTTGATATTGGATACACACTTGTTCTTAAAGCTATAGTGGATATTGGAAACGCGCTTATTGTTCTTAAAGCTATAGTTGATATTGGAAACGCACATGTTGTTCTTAAAGCTATAGTTGATATTGGAAACGCACTTGTTGTTCTTAAAGCTATAGTTGATATTGGAAACACACTTCTTGTTCTTAAAGCTATAGTTGATATTGGAAACACACTTGTTGTTCTTAAAGCTATAGTTGATATTGGAAACGCGCTTGTTGTTCTTAAAGCTATAGTTGATATTGGAAACACAATTGTTCTTAAAGCTATAGTTGATATTGGAAACGCGCTTGTTGTTCTTAAAGCTATTGTTGATGTTGGAAAAGCACTTGTTGTTCTTAAAGCTATAGTTGATATTGGAAATGCACTTGTTGTTCTTAAAGCTATAGTTGATTTTGGAAACGCGCTTGCTGTTCTTAGTTGATATTGGAAACGCACATGTTGTTCTTAAAGCTATAGTTGATATTGGAAACGCACTTGTTGTTCTTAAAGCTATAGTTGATATTGGAAACACACTTGTTGTTCTTAAAGCTATAGTTGATATTGGAAACACACTTGTTGTTCTTAAAGCTATAGTTGATATTGGAAACGCGCTTGTTGTTCTTAAAGCTATAGTTGATATTGGAAACACACTTGTTCTTAAAGCTATAGTTGATATTGGAAAAGCACTTGTTGTTCTTAAAGCTATAGTTGATATTGGAAATGCACTTGTTGTTCTTAAAGCTATTGTTGATGTTGGAAAAGCACTTGTTGTTCTTAAAGCTATAGTTGATATTGGAAATGCACTTGTTGTTCTTAAAGCTATAGTTGATTTTGGAAACGCGCTTGTTGTTCTTAAAGCTATAGTTGATATTGGAAACGCGCTTGTTCTTAAAGCTATAGTTGATATTGGAAACGCGCTTGTTGTTCTTAAAGCTATAGTTGATATTGGAAACGCGCTTGTTCTTAAAGCTATAGTTGATATTGGAAACGCACTTGTTGTTCTTAAAGCTATAGTTGATATTGGAAACACACTTGTTGTTCTTAAAGCTATAGTTGATATTGGAAACACACTTGTTGTTCTTAAAGCTATAGTTGATATTGGAAACGCGCTTGTTGTTCTTAAAGCTATAGTTGATATTGGAAACACACTTGTTCTTAAAGCTATAGTTGATATTGGAAACGCGCTTGTTGTTCTTAAAGCTATAGTTGATTTTGGAAACACACTTGTTCTTAAAGCTATAGTTGATATTGGAAACGCGCTTGTTGTTCTTAAAGCTATAGTTGATATTGGAAATGCACTTGTTGTTCTTAAAGCTATAGTTGATTTTGGAAACGCGCTTGTTGTTCTTAAAGCTATAGTTGATATTGGAAACGTGCTTGTTGTTCTTAAAGCTATAGCTGAGACTGGAAACGCACTTGTTTTTAAAGCTATAGTTGATATTGGAAACGCGCTTGTTGTTCTTAAAGCTATAGTTGATATTGGAAACGCGCTTGTTGTTCTTAAAGCTATAGCTGAGACTGGAAACGCACTTGTTCTTAAAGCTATAGTTGATATTGGAAACGTGCTTGTCTTAAAGCTATAGTGCTACTGGAAATCGCTTGTTCTTAAAGCTATAGAGGTTGGAAACATGCTTGTTCTAAAGGTATAGATGTTGGAAATGTGCTTGTTCTTAAAGCTATAGATGTTGGAAACATGCTTGTTCTTAAAGCTATAGTGCTACTGGAAATCACTTGTTCTTAAAGCTATAGAGGTTGGAAACATGCTTGTTCTGAAAGCTATAGATGTTGGAAACATGCTTGTTGTTAAAGCTATAGATGTTGGGAATTTGCTTGTCTTAAAGCTATAGATGTTGGAAATGTGCTTGTTCTTAAAGCTATAGATGTTGGAAATGTGCTTGTCTTAAAGCTATAGATGTTGGAAATGTGCTTGTTCTTAAAGCTATAGATGTTGGAAATGTCCTTGTTCTTAAAGCTATAGATGTTGGAAATGTGCTTGTCTTAAAGCTATAGATGTTGGAAATGTGCTTGTTCTTAAAGCTATAGATGTTGGAAATGTGCTTGTCTTAAAGCTATAGATGTTGGAAATGTGCTTGTTCTTAAAGCTATAGATGTTGGAAATGTGCTTGTCTTAAAGCTATAGATGTTGGAAATGTGCTTGTCTTAAAGCTATAGATGTTGGAAATGTGCTTGTCTTAAAGCTATAGATGTTGGAAATGTGCCTGTTCTTAAAGCTATAGATGTTGGAAATGTGCTTGTCTTAAAGCTATAGATGTTGGAAATGTGCTTGTCTTAAAGCTATAGATGTAGGAAATGTGCCTGTTCTTAAAGCTATAGATGTTGGAAATGTGCTTGTTCTTAAAGCTACAGATGTTGGAAATGTGCTTTTTCTTAAAGCTATAGATGTTGGAAACGTGCTTGTTCTGAAGCTATAGATGTTGGAAATGTGCTTGTTCTTAAAGCTATAGTTGTTGGAAACCTGCTTGTTCTTAAAGCTATAGTTGGTATTTGAAACACACTTGTTTTTAAAGTTAAAGTTGCTATTGGAAACATTGTCTTAAAGCTATAGTTGATATTGGAAATGCACTTGTTGTTCTTAAAGCTATAGTTGATATTGGAAACACACTTGTTGTTCTTAAAGCTATAGTTGCTATTGGAAACACACTTGTTGTTCTTAAAGCTATAGTTGATATTGGAAACGTGCTTGTCTTAAAGCTATAGTTGATATTGGAAACATGCTTGTCTTAAAGCTAAAGTTGATATTGGAAACACACTTGTTGTTCTTAAAGCTATAGTTAATATTGGAACATACTTGTTGTTCTTAAAGCTATAGTTGAGATTGGAAACGTGCTTGTCTTAAAGCTATAGTTGATATTGGAAACATGCTTGTCTTAAAGCTAAAGTTGATATTGGAAACACACTTGTTGTTCTTAAAGCTATAGTTAATATTGGAACATACTTGTTGTTCTTAAAGCTATAGTTGATATTGGAAACGTGCTTGTCTTAAAGCTATAGTTGATATTGGAAACGTGCTTGTCTTAAAGCTATAGTTGATATTGGAACATACTTGTTGTTCTTAAAGCTATAGTTGATATTGGAAACGTGCTTGTCTTAAAGCTATAGTTGATATTGGAAACACACTTGTTGTTCTTAAAGCTATAGTTAATATTGGAACATACTTGTTGTTCTTAAAGCTATAGTTGATATTGGAAACGTGCTTGTCTTAAAGCTATAGTTGATATTGGAACATACTTGTTGTTCTTAAAGCTATAGTTGATATTGGAAACACACTTGTTGTTCTTAAAGCTATAGTTGATATTGGAAATGCACTTGTTGTTCTTAAAGCTATAGTTAATATTGGAAACACACTTGTTCTTAAAGCTATAGTTGATATTGGAAACACACTTGTTCTTAAAGCTATAGTTGATATTGGAACACATTTGTTGTTCTTAAAGCTATAGTTGATATTGGAAACGTGCTTGTCTTAAAGCTATAGTTGATATTGGAAATGCACTTGTTGTTCTTAAAGCTATAGTTGAGATTGGAAACGCACTTGTTGTTCTTAAAGCTATAGTTGATATTGGAAACACACTTGTTGTTCTTAAAGCTATAGTTGATATTGGAAACACACTTGTTGTTCTTAAAGCTATAGTTGATATTGGAAACACACTTGTTGTTCTTAAAGCTATAGTTGATATTGGAAACACACTTGTTCTTAAAGCTATAGTTGATATTGGAACACACTTGTTGTTCTTAAAGCTATAGTTGATATTGGAAACGCGCTTGTTGTTCTTAAAGCTATAGTTGATATTGGAAACGCACTTGTTGTTCTTAAAGCTATAGATGTTGGAAATGTGCTTGTTGTTAAAGCTATAGATGTTGGAAACATGCTTATTCTTAAAGCTATAGTGCTACTGGAAATCGCTTGTTCTTAAAGCTATGGAGGTTGGAAACATGCTTGTTCTTAAAGCTATAGATGTTGGAAACGTGCTTGCTCTGAAAGCTATAGATGTTGGAAACATGCTTGTTCTTAAAGCTATAGATGTTGGGAATTTGCTTGTCTTAAAGCTATAGATGTTGGAAATGTGCTTGTTCTTAAAGCTATAGATGTTGGAAATGTGCTTGTTCTTAAAGCTATAGATGTTGGAAATGTGCTTGTCTTAAAGCTATAGATGTTGGAAATGTGCTTGTCTTAAAGCTATAGATGTTGGAAATGTGCCTGTTCTTAAAGCTATAGATGTTGGAAATGTGCTTGTCTTAAAGCTATAGATGTTGGAAATGTGCTTGTACTTAAAGCTATAGATGTTGGAAATGTGCTTGTCTTAAAGCTATAGATGTTGGAAATGTGCCTGTTCTTAAAGCTATAGATGTTGGAAATGTGCTTGTCTTAAAGCTATAGATGTTGGAAATGTGCTTGTACTTAAAGCTATAGATGTTGGAAATGTGCTTGTCTTAAAGCTATAGATGTTGGAAATGTACTTGTCTTAAAGCTATAGATGTTGGAAATGTGCCTGTTCTTAAAGCTATAGATGTTGGAAATGTGCTTGTTCTTAAAGCTATAGATGTTGGAAATGTGCTTGTCTTAAAGCTATAGATGTTGGAAATGTGCTTGTTCTTAAAGCTACAGATGTTGGAAATGTGCTTGTTCTTAAAGCTATAGATGTTGGAAACGTGCTTGTTCTGAAGCTATAGATGTTGGAAATGTGCTTGTTCTTAAAGCTATAGATGTTGGAAACCTGCTTCTTCTTAAAGCTATAGTTGGTATTTGAAACACACTTGTTTTTAAAGTTAAAGTTGCTATTGGAAACATTGTCTTAAAGCTATAGTTGATATTGGAAATGCACTTGTTGTTCTTAAAGCTATAGTTGAGATTGGAAACGCACTTGTTCTTAAAGCTATAGTTGATATTGGAAACACACTTGTTCTTAAAGCTATAGTTGATATTGGAACACATTTGTTGTTCTTAAAGCTATAGTTGATATTGGAAACGTGCTTGTCTTAAAGCTATAGTGCTACTGGAAATCGCTTGTTCTTAAAGCTATAGATGTTGGAAATGTGCTTGTTCTTAAAGCTGTAGATGTTGAGCCATTTACCTAAATATAAATTACTTCTACCAATAGCTCTGGTTACATTCATCATGCTAGCTTCACGTAGATCGATAGGATCTTTACAATTAAATTTAGTTAGATTGCCTTCCTGGAACACTGTTTTGGATCCTCTGTTGGCTCTTCGATTTAGCAGGAAGAGTCAGGGAGGATTGCCTGGTATGGTCTGTTGGGGGGATTTTCGCTACTCTCCAGTCTATAAAATAGGAGGATTGTCCCTAGAAGCTGCTGCTGTTCCATGTCTTGGATTTTCATGGAGCTCACCATGATAATGACGGGGAATTTAGAACAGAGCCATATCACCTATTTACTCTTTATTTACTCATATCATTAGCTGTAGCTACATTCCTCATACTAGCTTCACATAGATGAAACGCTCTTTTGGATCCCCTGCTGTCTCTTCAATTAGTTGGAAGAGCCAGGGAGGATTGCCCGGTATGGTCTGTTGGGGGGATTTTGCTGCCCTTCCAGTTTAAAAAATGGGAGGTTGTCCCCAGAATCTGCTGCTGTCTTGGCTTTTCATGGAGCTCATGAAAAGGATGGGGAATTTCGAACAGAGCCATATCGCCAAATTTAATTTTTTGCAAAATATGCCAATAAAAAGTTGACTCAAAGTTTGTCTGTGGTGTTTTTGACTTAAGTGGACCTGACTGAACAAAAAATGAGTGCACCTTTAAAGTCGGCATTAAAACGGAAGTTACAAGCATCTTTTCTTCCCTATTGTGATGTATATGTCCAAATGAAACTGCTCATGGAATGAGAAAAAACTAAGTAGGGCGGGACTTGATTTCGTACTCCGGAATTGATTGGATCATATTGGGCGTTGCTAGCTAAATGGACACAGATCTGAATGCCAGTTTGGAGTCATTTGAGGGAGATATTTAGAGAACAGATGTTGTTTTGAGGGGAAGGAGAGGATAATATTTTTGATTAAAGATTACAAGGGCATTTGAATTTGAAAAATAAATAATGACGTGCATGGATAAATACTTTAAAATAAACGATAAACATTTTTTTTTCTCAGGTCACATTTTTGTTTCCTTTTGGTGAATACAGAGAGGCAAACTGTTAAAATCTATTTAGAACTTGAAGCTGAAGTGTGGAATTTTTTGTACCACTAGCTTCACCGAACCAAATAGCAAAAATAATGATTGCTTTCAAATAGAAAATCTTGCTACAAACTCACCACCACCGCTATGTTGGATGCTGAAACAAACGGAGGGATATTTTGACAACGACACAAAACAGAGGTGTAGCACATTTTGGGAACATCAACCAACAAATGGCTTACTCTGCATTAAATTGGGATAGTAGAAAGTATTTTAATGATACTCTTGACCTTTAAATCTATGACACATGGAGTGTAAAGTGTGGGATGGGGAATCTTGAAATTTCAGGCTAATATATACTTATCTTCTCATTCTACAGCAGAAATACTTGGAATAGTGGATGTTAAGCCCATTATAAAAGATCTAAGTCACACTCAGCACAGAGCATAGCACCCCAGGACAGATTAAATCTCTGCTAAATTTGCCATGCAAACACGAGGGAGTCTGTCTCGCCTGGAGGCGTCCCCTCGTTAGCCTCGTTAGTGAAATCCGCCAGCCGCTGTGACATGGAGGAGGACATCTGTGCTGCGTGGCCAGATCTGAAGAACAGCTTCTTTTTTTTCACAGCCTGCCATGAAACCCGATGGGTTGGACCTGAAAGATGATGAGGGCCAAAGGCATTCCACCCTCTCTCTCACTTCTGCCACATAGACCCAGGGTAAATCAGACCCAGCAGCAAGACATTTGCTTTCATCACCTTCCCAGAAGTGGAGCTAATCTTGCCGAAAGCCGGCTTTTGAAGCGCACTGGTAATTGTCTCCCGATAGGATGGGCAGCAAAACCAGAAGCCCGAATGAATTCCAGTCCCTTCAGTTCTTGGGTGGGAAACACATTAAGCTGATAATTTTCCAGCTTGAATTAATGCAAATTTCTCATTGTTGCTATGCCCAGTGCCCAAACTCTAAATCTGTCCAAATTTCAGCAAACTGGAGAACTACCAAAGCAATGGCATTTAGCTCTGATCTGAACATTTTCTTCATGGGGACAACCAATGATCTGGCTTTCATCCATTGGATAACTAGGTTAGCAGCCCTAAATAGTCTACTTTTAAGGTTTGGACATATTAGGCACACATAAGCCACAACATTTTCTGTGCAAAAGCAGGTCCATTGTATATTGACAATAGTGTAGAGATGTATGAAACACTGCTCACACAAAAATGACTTGCAAACAAAGCTGCATGATTGGATTTTTCCTGTGAAATTTCGCTGAACAACAGTAAATGTGACCGAGTTGTTTTATTGTTTTAGAACTTCATCAGATCTTGAAGTCATCGGATAATTTTCCAAACAGCAGACAGGAGACACCTAAACTACTGTTTCCTCTTGTAATTTGCATGGAGAACTTTGCATTCTGAGTTGGTTGATTTTGCCACTCCCTTTCAATTCAGGTAAAATGTACTACAAAAGGCCCATCACCTCCCTGGGCATAGCTCTATAGTACATTGTCAAAACGGAGGTCCTTGTCTCATCTGTGAGGTGATGAAGTGTCAGGGCAGGCCTTCATGTTTCATGTAGAGAATTAACAGCTCCTTCGATGTCTGTCAGGAAAGCACTCGACTGTGGCCAACTGCCTGTGCCAAACTGAGAGTGAAAACAGCCACTAAACGCCTGACTAAACCCTCACTTAGACACTTCTTTCCTCTCACTCTTTGTCCCTCTAGCACCTCTCAGATGATGTATGCTGTTTATTATTCATCATCCTTTTAAAAGAGCAGCTTAAAAATGGACAGACGCAGGTGCACTTGAAAACTTGAAGTGTCATTCAGGAAGTCTCTCTAACGTTTTTTTGTCTTTTTTGATGGCATCAGTATTTTCCAATATATCATATATCCTTAGTGTGTGTATGTATGTATGTATATATATATATATATATATATATATATATATTTTTTTTTTTTTATTTTTTTTTTTTTTTTTTTTTAGATACAGCTCCAGTAATTAAGCAGGGTTGCTAACCTTAAAATTTATGTGTGCAATATCAAATAATTATTATTTTAAACAAATTATTTGCCAATGGTCAAACAAACAGGCAGTCCCAGTCCAAACTTATATCACTGGTTGAGCCAATGTTGCTATGCTGGCCATAGAGAAATCATCCTACAAATGGCTTTCTTACAGTTGCCACTGCATATTATAGTAAAACAATTGAAAATTACACATTTCAGCTTTAGACCAGCTGGTAGTAAAATGTAAGCCCAAATCCTGCTCTGTGAAGGAGCATTAAAAGCTAAGCAGCTTCCTCTTAAATAGCCTATTACCAATGAGGACATTGACAACAGATGATAACCTGAGGGAGCTGCACAGCAACCTCCACTTATAATGAACCTCTAACAAATCTACAAATGCTCAGTTCCTAGTTAATCAACATATTTTAATTAGATAAAAAATTTTTAGTGGTGCAGCAGTCACAGTAAGCAAGAATAAGGCCACCACATAGTCGAAAGTTTATGTAGTATCCTGTAAAATTGCCTATGGATTTCACAATGTTTTACATATTTTCTGCTCCCCAGAGAAGATAAGAGTGAGAATTCAGTCATTTAGTGCAAGGGTGTTCAAGAGATTCCAAAGGAAATGTTAGATGGTACTTGTGAAAGTTTAAATAAATATTTATCATATGTAAAGATCTACTACTGGTAATACTACTGGTATACCAGTAAGATATGATAAGAGATATCATTGGGAAGGGTCATATTTGGGTGTCTATGGAATTTTAAAAAAAAAGTTTGAAGGTTTAAAGTGACCTGCTGTCTTCACAGTAATATATTTTATGTATTAAGTTCAGAATGACTTGTAACCCTTTATCAGACTTGGGATTGTAAAAAAGAAATATTGATCATCACATTATTTACTATGTCTGCAATGCACAGATCCACATCAAGAAAGGCCTCAAAACAGCCATGAGTGAAAGCATGTGAGCCCATCAATAAATATCTCATTTAATGGTCAGGAGCTCTTCTCAGATTCCTCTATACCACCAAGGCTATTCAGACCTTTAAATCCTCCTCTTAAACGGGTTTTACGATAGTCATTTCTATCAGACTTGAGAGAACTTGCCACTGTATTTCTGCACTGTATTGTTGGTGATGTGATTGCCTTGCAAGATCATATAAGAAAATTGATGATTGAGGAAGCTTGTGTCAAGGCCAAAGGATGTTCATCAGCCTTCCCATATATGATAAAGGATCGTTCTATAGAACCACAAACCACTTACCTGCACTGTTTTACACCTTTAAGGTGTGCTTACGTTAGTGAAGTTTCAGTGAAATTTTTAATGGGCAAAAAGGGTCCATTGTCTAATGTCAATAATGCAGTGATGTGTAAAGCACAGCTAACACAGAAGTAACCTTCAAACCAAGCAACTTTCTATTGCATAATGCGGCAAATTCGCATAAGCAACTTGAACTGGTTGTGAAATCTGCATGGGGAAATCTTTCACCCCTTTCATCCACATGAAATTCCTCCAACTGAAATGACTGAATTTTGCCAGCAAAAAATTTACAGAACAGTAAATGATACAGAAATATGCTTTAAACCATTGCTGGATAGTCAGTTAACATGTTAGGTGCCCCCCCCACACACACAAACTGTACGTTATATCCCCCTACACTACCCCTACCCCTAAACCTACCCATCACAGAAAACATTCTGCATTTTTACATTTTTAACAAAACATTGTTTTTAAAGCTATTTTAAAATTTGTATAATGGTATACTGGTATAATTTGTATACATTTTACTGGTATTACGTCATAAACATGAAATATGAGGACATTTCATGAGTCCTCATATTTCATGTTTACGTGTCGTAATACCAGTGTAATACCCATGTCATCATACAAATTTGTGTCCTCATAAATCACAAAAACAAACACACACACACACACACACACACACACTCTCTCTCTCTCTCTCTCTCTCTCTCTCTCACACACACACACACACACACATTTTTTATCCAAGCATCCTTAAACAAGATATAGCCTATAGGTCTATTTACTTGAGAAGCAAAAGAAAAGCAAAATTTTATTAAGAGAGTTAAAGGGTTAGTTCACACAAAAATGAAAATTAGCCCATGATTTACTCACCCTCAAGTCATCCTAGGTGTATATGACATTCTTCTTTAAGACGAATAAAATCGGAGTTATATTAAAAATGTCCTGGCTCTTCAAAGCTTTATAATGGCAGTGGATGGTTAGGTCGTTTTTGAAGTCCATAAAAGTGCATCTTCCGGCGGTCAGCGGTACGCGAGTAGCTTGCGCTAAAAGAGTAACCCCCGACGCTGTTTTGCTCATAGATATATATATATATACGTAGATGCCTCATTAGCGACTGTTTCTATGGGCCGCTATACGTTAGCCGTCCGCCATTTTCGAACGGTCAAAGCCGGTCGTGAACACGCTTTGTGAACATTCAAATGTTGCCTGTGTGTCTGCAACGTAGTTATATGAATGCGTGTATGAAATGAATATCTATATAGCAATAGACTGAAGCAGAGGATTTTATATGATTTAGTTTATCATTAATGGTAGACAGGGCCGTAACCACCATAGACATTGAGGGGGACAAGTCCCCCCCAATAATTAGAAATGGCCAAATTTTCACCCCCAATATTTGAAATTCTTGCACTGCTCTGCTGCACTTCATTATGCAGCGCTTTGTATGTTGTTGTTAGGATGACAAAAAGGTTTAAAAGTTACATTTTAGTTTAGTTTAGTTACATTTTAGGTTTGCCTCAGTGGTCTAACAGCGTCAATGTCAAAATGACTGAGATGGCCAATCAAATCAAAGTAGGCGGGTTTTACGTTCTCTTTTGGCTCGTGCTCATGCAGTCTTTACATACAGGCGAGCGCGTCAATCTATCGCTTAATGCCGTTGCTGAGAGAGACTATTCTTTCCGGTTAAATCACAAAACAAAATGCACACAAACATGTCCCTGCTCTTAATATACAATCATTGATGAATATCTTTGACTTTAATGAAGAAGAAAAAAAAACTATATGAGAGTGGATTAGAACCCAGAACCTTTGACACGGTTTACAAAAATTCTACCACCTGACCACTAGGGAAATCAATTCATTCACTAATATATTCGGGACTAATAATATGTGACGCAAGTAGTCCCAAAAGGATTATTTCCCAACTAGAATTAGACCTAGAATTTCGTTCACTGTTCTGTTTCTTTATGCTTTATAAAAAAAATAAAATAATTGGTCCCCCCCCAATGTTCAAGGCATGGTTACGGCCTTGATGGTAGATAATTGCTGCATATGCTAAAAATATTGGTTAAAGATCTTAAATTAGCTAGTAATGTGTTTAATAAACATCAATATAGCCTATTTATTCAAACCATGTTTTAAGTAATCATCATAGGTATTATCTGAAAGCTTAAATTCTCCTGTTAAAATCAACCTGTTTTGCAATCATTTTATAGAAAAGCTTTATAAAATTATCAACATCACATAACTGCATTTAAACAATTTTTAAGAACAGGGAAAATTATAAATTAGGAGTCAAAATGATAAATTGTTATACATTTATTTAAAATATGATTATATATATAATTATTATTCTACATTATTTGAATGCGCATAGCTTATAGATCCAACAGTTAACATTTACAACACTGCGTGTAAGCTGTGTAAAAATAGGGGTTTTTCTTTTGCATCCTGAACAACAGCGGCAGACTCCCTGAATGAAAATGCACTTTCACTCTCTGACAGAAGGGCGTGCTTATGGAACAGCAGAAATATGTCGGCTTCTCTTCTTTAACTACTCTTAAATTTAGTTCCCATTCAGTCGGTCACTCTCGACGCCATGTCGGAGTACCGACGAATAGGAATCTCGCTAGCGAGAGCCAATCTACTTCAAGTGTAACTAAACGAGCCAATGCACATTGGCATGCAATGATTGCACCAGCTGCTCATGCCACTCAGTGTGGGTATAAATGAGGCACAGGTGCTTGCATCAAATTAGCTTTTTGCTTCGGAGCCTAGTGGTGGATGGTTTGTCCTGAAATCACTCTCTACAAAGCATGTGTTAACATTTTAACGAGTCAAGCTCTTCGGGTGGATCTCTCCTCGTTTGGTGTTGGAGTGACGGCACCGCAGCGGGGTTGATTTTCTCTCTTTTTCTATTTTGTTTTATTGAGCAAAAACAAAAGGCTGTTCTCACAGCTGGTTCGGTGCGCTGTAAAGAGCGCTGAAAAGCCGTTTTCACGGCTGGTAAGAGATCGCCTTCTATGAGAGAGAGAGCGCGCATGACAGGCTGCACATTTTCCCTGTCTGTGTCGCCGCGACTATCCCCCTGTGTGCTTCAGCACCGCGGAGTGCAGTTTCCCTAGAAGAGCTACACAGATAGAGCTTGCGTCTTTTTAAAGATGATATTCTATCTGTGTGTTTCTGGTTGCGGTTGTTTCCTGTCCTCACTGACGGCCACGAGCACTGTTTCACATGTCTGGGCGTATGCATGCTGAGATGGTGTTCGTGGGTGGTTCACGTTTTCTAATGAGAACATGACCACGTCGGCACGCCGGTCGCGACTATTATTTCTCCGGGAAGCTTGAGTCCCCTTTGTTGTTGGCCAGCCGTCGCTCGTGTGTAAAAGCACAGCCGCAGGTCTGCTCGACACTCTGGGAGACCGCAGAGATCAGCGAGAGCTGCCCGCCGGGGAAACCCGGAGGGACCTCTCGCTTCTCTACGTTTCATGTGCCGTCGAGTGCTGGCAACCCAGCGCTCACTCGCCACTCTAGGTGCGCTGTCCCCTTGCCTATTTCCCGTTGTAGCGCCCTCCCTGGTGGCCAACAGGAGAGGTCTACTTCAGTGAAATAGCTGGGGTGACCTGAGGAGTGGAGGGCTTCTCCTTCGGGGAACCAACCCCCTAGGGCCCCTCCCCCTCTAGCGCACTGCAAGCTGTACAGCTTCTGGATGGAACTGCTGGTCCTTCTTATGGAGGAACCTAGCATTTCATTCGGGGCTCCAGCTGAGGATCAGATGTCAATCGCTGCATCGGAGAGAGGGCTGTTGTGCTCTGGGAATGAGGATGATGCTGAGCCCACTGTAATGGTGCGTGCTTTGCTGAATCAGATTCAGAGTTAACAGCCATGCTTTCCTGGGATCTTTCCCGGATGTGCATGGAAAACTTGGCAGTATGGAACTACTTTGGCGCCAAAGATATGGAACGCCAGGGGGGCCAAAACTGCATAAGTTTTTCCTCTCTCACTACCCTCAACGGTGGGGTGGCTGTGCGCAGACCACCTCCGCCCTGCAATTTTAATGCACAAGGGTAGTTCTGAGTCGGGGTTGAGCTGCGCATGTTGACTAACCATGATCAAAGTCCCTCGGCCAGACGATGTCCACCTCGGTGGTCCAGAAACGCCCCCCGGCTTGCCTTGCTGAGGTGTGAGTGGTCACTCATCCTCCTCCTTCGCCAGCGGGCAGCAGTGGACGGTTCGAGGACGCAACCAAGCCTTCTCACGTACCCTCTGCCCACTTGTAGAATCACACCCTGCTGCGGGCCGCCTCCACGAGACAGCCGCCCCAGCCCGGTACCTGCATTCCACCTCACTGCCCTACGGTGGGTACACCGGTGGTCCCTTTGGTCCCGCTTGCACGGTCTCTGCGAGCCTGGCTAGCGCTCCCCAGTCCGTCTCGCTGGCTCATTTGAACCATCAGGCTCGGCTATGCGATTCAGTTCACCCGGCGCCCCCCCAGGTTCAAGGGCGTCCGCTTCACTTCGGTGAACGCCACAGATGCCCATGTTCTGCGTGCAGAGATCGCAGTCCCACTGGCGAAGGATGCGATAGAGCTGGTCCCTCCAGCCGATATGAAGACAGGCTTCTACAGCCCGTACTTCATTGTACCCAAGAATTCCGGTGGGTTACGGCCAATCTTGGACCTGCGAGTCCTGAATCGGAGCCTCCACAAGCTACTGTTCAAGATGCAACGGACAGCGCGCCTCACAGAGGAGTGCGTCCAGTCGATGCTGAACTGCCTGAACACGTTTCAAGGCAGGATGGCGGTCCCACTGAAACAGTTTCAGAGGCTCCTGGTAACACCGCTCGGCCTGCTTCATATAAGACCGCTTCAGCTTGGCTACACGGCCGAGTCCCGAGATGGCCGTGGCAATGTGGCACTCACCAGGTGAGCATCACACCGGCCTGCCCGCAATCCTTCAGCCCATGGTCAGACCCCTCGTTCCTTCGGGCTGGAGTGCCCCTGGAACAGGTGTCCAGGCAAGCTTTCACAAGCTGCGCTCCCAGGGGAATGGCGACTCCACCCCCAGGTGGTTCAGCTGATTTGGAGACAGTTCGGGGTGGCACAGGTCTTCCTCTGAGGAAGGACCTTCTGACTCAGAGACGGGGCACCCTGTGGCACCCGCGTCCAGACCTGTGGAAGCTTCATGTCTGGCCCCTGGACGGGACGCGGAGGTTCTAGGTGACTTACCGCCGAAGACCTCCGAAGATGTTCGATCGTGTCTGTGCTTTCCTTCCTGCAACATGGGTTGGAGCGTAGGCTGTCGCTCTCCACCCTCAAAGTTTATGTTGCTGCGATATCCGCCATCTTGTAGAAGGTAAGTTGGTGGGGAAGCACGACCTGATCGCCAGGTTCCTTGGGGGGTGCGAGGCGGTTAAATCCTCCTCGACCCCCCCCTCCATACCCTCTTGGGATCTTGCTCTGGTGCTCCGAGCACTTCAGAATGCCCCATTTGAGCCTTTACAGTCAGCAGAGCTAAAGATTCTGTCTATGAAGACTTTGCTGTTGACTGCACTGGCCTCCATCAAGATGGTATGGGACCTGCAGGCATTTTCGGTCGACAAATTTTGCCTAGAGTTTGGGCCGGGTGACACCCACGTGGTACTGAGACCCCGGCCTGGCTATGTGCCCAAGGTTCCTACCACTCCCTTCAGGGACCAGGTGGTGAACCTGCAAGCGCTGCCCCTGGAGGAGGCAGACCCAGCCCTAGCTTTGGGATAGAACGCAAAGCTTCAGGACCTCAGTTCAGCTCTTGTCTGTCACGGAGGCCAGCAGAAGGGAAAGGCTGTCTCCAAGCAGAGGATGGCCCACTGAATTGTGGAGCTGCGGGCTGGGTGACACCCAACATGTTCGCTAGATTCTATAGTCTACGTGTAGAGCCAGTGTCCTCCTGTGTTCTCGCCTCAAACGGGTAGAAGCACTGAGAGGCCCTGGCTCTTGTCGGCTTGCTGCGCCACGGCGCTTATTTTCTCCAGAAGCAAACTTTGTCGAGTCCTCCATCACCCTCGGTGCCGGATGTGGCGGAGCGTCTGGCATCAGGCCCCTTGCCGCTGAATCCTTGAGAACCGGTACTGGGCTGGGGTTATATGAGTGACCCTGCGGGGATCCCATATATTTTCCACGGTCGCTCCTATGGAAGCCAGTGTCTTTCCCTTGGGAGAGCCCTCCCCTTGGTGGGGCTGGAGCCCCCTCTCAGTTGCGGGCTACGGCTCAGCATTGTACTCCACATAACTCCTTCGGGGTATGATGTAGGTTCCGCAGCGTTCCCTTCCACTAGGGCACGCTTTCCCAGTGTTATCCAATAAGTCACTGAGTGGGTCATGAGGAACAGCAGTGATGGACTTCTCTGTGTGAGCCCCGTCTCATCAGGTAAGAGAGCTTAGGAGGCTTCCTATTCGTCGGTACTCCAACGTGGCGTCGAGAGTGACCGACTGAATGGGAACGTCTCGGTTACGTATGTAACCCTCATTCCCTGAAGGAGGGAATGGAGACGCCACGTCCCGTCGCCATGTCCTCTGTACCCAGTTCACCTACTCGGCTCCTCAGCAAAAAACTAATTTGATGCAAGCACCTGTGCCTCATTTATACCCACACTGAGTGGCATGAGCAGCTGGTGCAATCATTGCATGCCAATATGCATTGGCTCGTTTAGTTACACTCGAAGTAGATTGGCTCTTGCTAGCGAGATTCCTATTCGTCGGTACTCCGACGTGGCGTCTCCGTTCCCTCTTTCAGGGAACGAAGGTTACATACATAACGAGACGTTTAGTTTAAGCACTTTCAAAGGCCAATGTTTGTTTTCACATACATTTTCCAGTCCTTGAATACTGTGTCTGAAATTCAAGAACCGTGAAGCCTGTTATTAACTAACAAATGTTACCTGTTTTTGTGTAGATCCAAACATTATAATTGCTAAACTAACACAATACATGAAGAACACGTTAGCTAACATGACATTAAAAAGTAGCTAACGGTAGTTAAAAACCTGTAATATTGAGTTAATACATAGGCTATAAAAACACAAACCAACACATTCTCACCTGAGAAAGGTTATCCAATTTATTTGGGAATTTAAATCGCGCTGGGTTTTACAGAGGCTGCGCAGTGTTTTTTTTAAAAAATTTTATGCTAGTGATGATTGACAGCATCTAAAGAGTTGACGTGTGTTGACCATTCTAAAATGGTGGCGCGTCGATGTGCCTGGAACGGTCAAATGAGGCATCTACGTATACATATCTATGGTTTTGCTCTATCCTTTGCGCTTCTGCGTTTGTCAATACAAATGCGTCAAGGGTTCAAGGGTCACTCTTTTAGCGCAAGCGACTCTTTTAGCGCAAGCGACTCGTGAACCGCTGATCGCTGGAAGCTAGGTATTCTGATCTATAAAGTTTTAAATATGGATATTTTTCTTACACAAATGCGCCACTTCGCTTCAGAAGGCCTTTATTAACCCCCCAGAGCCGTGTGGAGCAGTTATATGATGGATAGATGCACTTTTATGGACTTCAAAAACGACCTAACCATTCACTGCCATTATAAAGCTTTGAGGAGCCAGGACATTTTTATTATAACTCCGATTTTATTTGTCTGAAAGAAGAATGCCATATACACCTAGGATGACTTGAGGGTGAGTAAATCATGGTCTTATTTTCATTTTTGGGTGAACTAACCCTTTAAGTTTTCAGACAATGTATCTCAAATTTCATTTTCCCCACCCTGTTGCAAGTCATATAAATCGAAACAAGGTTTATCCTAAAAACAAGAAGAAGAAAAAAACAATGCTGTGAGAAAAATAAATCCAATATCAATTCTTTGTAAACAATATCTTACAGCGTTGCTTCTCAATTCATTTATCTTATTTTACAAAATATTATTACAGGAAATCAAGAAAAAGTCCTTTACTG